>OX596006.1:11682381-12372384 GCA_951394115.2 Drosophila phalerata | reverse complement strand
AGCAGAACGGTACTGATGATAGAGATTGGTGTCTCTTGAAACAGCTGTATGCCGAACCATGCTCCTTGCTTTATTGCAAGTGCTTTGTGTGTTGTTTGTTGTTGTCAAAAAGTGTCTTTTGACAATATAAATACATGACCTCGAGTTTGCTAAACTTACCCTATATAAAATAGAAAGGTCGCCAACCAACAAATAATCTCCATTATTTAATGGATTTTTACATTTGTTATTTAGTACCAAAAACGGACGACACGCCGAACGCTTTTGTAAGCAACACTTTCTTGCTACTTAAGCAGAGAGGATATACACACTTCGGTGTGTACATCTACCAATTACGGGCAGACTTGCCTATGTTATTGGACGAAAATGCCGATGGTGTTTCAACTCAATAACAGCAACAACAACAACACACAAAGGGCAAGATCAGCTTTTACAGCTATTTTGTCAATTTTTCGCCTTAGAATTCTCAACAGGTTCTAACGACGCAAGATTGACATTCAGCTTGAATCGCTGGTCAAGTCAGCAGAACGGTACTGATGATAGAGATTGGTGTCTCTTGAAACAGCTGTATGCCGAACCATGCTCCTTGCTTTATTGCAAGTGCTTTGTGTGTTGTTTGTTGTTGTCAAAAAGTGTCTTTTGACAATATAAATACATGACCTCGAGTTTGCTAAACTTACCCTATATAAAATAGAAAGGTCGCCAACCAACAAATAATCTCCATTATTTAATGGATTTTTACATTTGTTATTTAGTACCAAAAACGGACGACACGCCGAACGCTTTTGTAAGCAACACTTTCTTGCTACTTAAGCAGAGAGGATATACACACTTCGGTGTGTACATCTACCAATTACGGGCAGACTTGCCTATGTTATTGGACGAAAATGCCGATGGTGTTTCAACTCAATAACAGCAACAACAACAACACACAAAGGGCAAGATCAGCTTTTACAGCTATTTTGTCAATTTTTCGCCTTAGAATTCTCAACAGGTTCTAACGACGCAAGATTGACATTCAGCTTGAATCGCTGGTCAAGTCAGCAGAACGGTACTGATGATAGAGATTGGTGTCTCTTGAAACAGCTGTATGCCGAACCATGCTCCTTGCTTTATTGCAAGTGCTTTGTGTGTTGTTTGTTGTTGTCAAAAAGTGTCTTTTGACAATATAAATACATGACCTCGAGTTTGCTAAACTTACCCTATATAAAATAGAAAGGTCGCCAACCAACAAATAATCTCCATTATTTAATGGATTTTTACATTTGTTATTTAGTACCAAAAACGGACGACACGCCGAACGCTTTTGTAAGCAACACTTTCTTGCTACTTAAGCAGAGAGGATATACACACTTCGGTGTGTACATCTACCAATTACGGGCAGACTTGCCTATGTTATTGGACGAAAATGCCGATGGTGTTTCAACTCAATAACAGCAACAACAACAACACACAAAGGGCAAGATCAGCTTTTACAGCTATTTTGTCAATTTTTCGCCTTAGAATTCTCAACAGGTTCTAACGACGCAAGATTGACATTCAGCTTGAATCGCTGGTCAAGTCAGCAGAACGGTACTGATGATAGAGATTGGTGTCTCTTGAAACAGCTGTATGCCGAACCATGCTCCTTGCTTTATTGCAAGTGCTTTGTGTGTTGTTTGTTGTTGTCAAAAAGTGTCTTTTGACAATATAAATACATGACCTCGAGTTTGCTAAACTTACCCTATATAAAATAGAAAGGTCGCCAACCAACAAATAATCTCCATTATTTAATGGATTTTTACATTTGTTATTTAGTACCAAAAACGGACGACACGCCGAACGCTTTTGTAAGCAACACTTTCTTGCTACTTAAGCAGAGAGGATATACACACTTCGGTGTGTACATCTACCAATTACGGGCAGACTTGCCTATGTTATTGGACGAAAATGCCGATGGTGTTTCAACTCAATAACAGCAACAACAACAACACACAAAGGGCAAGATCAGCTTTTACAGCTATTTTGTCAATTTTTCGCCTTAGAATTCTCAACAGGTTCTAACGACGCAAGATTGACATTCAGCTTGAATCGCTGGTCAAGTCAGCAGAACGGTACTGATGATAGAGATTGGTGTCTCTTGAAACAGCTGTATGCCGAACCATGCTCCTTGCTTTATTGCAAGTGCTTTGTGTGTTGTTTGTTGTTGTCAAAAAGTGTCTTTTGACAATATAAATACATGACCTCGAGTTTGCTAAACTTACCCTATATAAAATAGAAAGGTCGCCAACCAACAAATAATCTCCATTATTTAATGGATTTTTACATTTGTTATTTAGTACCAAAAACGGACGACACGCCGAACGCTTTTGTAAGCAACACTTTCTTGCTACTTAAGCAGAGAGGATATACACACTTCGGTGTGTACATCTACCAATTACGGGCAGACTTGCCTATGTTATTGGACGAAAATGCCGATGGTGTTTCAACTCAATAACAGCAACAACAACAACACACAAAGGGCAAGATCAGCTTTTACAGCTATTTTGTCAATTTTTCGCCTTAGAATTCTCAACAGGTTCTAACGACGCAAGATTGACATTCAGCTTGAATCGCTGGTCAAGTCAGCAGAACGGTACTGATGATAGAGATTGGTGTCTCTTGAAACAGCTGTATGCCGAACCATGCTCCTTGCTTTATTGCAAGTGCTTTGTGTGTTGTTTGTTGTTGTCAAAAAGTGTCTTTTGACAATATAAATACATGACCTCGAGTTTGCTAAACTTACCCTATATAAAATAGAAAGGTCGCCAACCAACAAATAATCTCCATTATTTAATGGATTTTTACATTTGTTATTTAGTACCAAAAACGGACGACACGCCGAACGCTTTTGTAAGCAACACTTTCTTGCTACTTAAGCAGAGAGGATATACACACTTCGGTGTGTACATCTACCAATTACGGGCAGACTTGCCTATGTTATTGGACGAAAATGCCGATGGTGTTTCAACTCAATAACAGCAACAACAACAACACACAAAGGGCAAGATCAGCTTTTACAGCTATTTTGTCAATTTTTCGCCTTAGAATTCTCAACAGGTTCTAACGACGCAAGATTGACATTCAGCTTGAATCGCTGGTCAAGTCAGCAGAACGGTACTGATGATAGAGATTGGTGTCTCTTGAAACAGCTGTATGCCGAACCATGCTCCTTGCTTTATTGCAAGTGCTTTGTGTGTTGTTTGTTGTTGTCAAAAAGTGTCTTTTGACAATATAAATACATGACCTCGAGTTTGCTAAACTTACCCTATATAAAATAGAAAGGTCGCCAACCAACAAATAATCTCCATTATTTAATGGATTTTTACATTTGTTATTTAGTACCAAAAACGGACGACACGCCGAACGCTTTTGTAAGCAACACTTTCTTGCTACTTAAGCAGAGAGGATATACACACTTCGGTGTGTACATCTACCAATTACGGGCAGACTTGCCTATGTTATTGGACGAAAATGCCGATGGTGTTTCAACTCAATAACAGCAACAACAACAACACACAAAGGGCAAGATCAGCTTTTACAGCTATTTTGTCAATTTTTCGCCTTAGAATTCTCAACAGGTTCTAACGACGCAAGATTGACATTCAGCTTGAATCGCTGGTCAAGTCAGCAGAACGGTACTGATGATAGAGATTGGTGTCTCTTGAAACAGCTGTATGCCGAACCATGCTCCTTGCTTTATTGCAAGTGCTTTGTGTGTTGTTTGTTGTTGTCAAAAAGTGTCTTTTGACAATATAAATACATGACCTCGAGTTTGCTAAACTTACCCTATATAAAATAGAAAGGTCGCCAACCAACAAATAATCTCCATTATTTAATGGATTTTTACATTTGTTATTTAGTACCAAAAACGGACGACACGCCGAACGCTTTTGTAAGCAACACTTTCTTGCTACTTAAGCAGAGAGGATATACACACTTCGGTGTGTACATCTACCAATTACGGGCAGACTTGCCTATGTTATTGGACGAAAATGCCGATGGTGTTTCAACTCAATAACAGCAACAACAACAACACACAAAGGGCAAGATCAGCTTTTACAGCTATTTTGTCAATTTTTCGCCTTAGAATTCTCAACAGGTTCTAACGACGCAAGATTGACATTCAGCTTGAATCGCTGGTCAAGTCAGCAGAACGGTACTGATGATAGAGATTGGTGTCTCTTGAAACAGCTGTATGCCGAACCATGCTCCTTGCTTTATTGCAAGTGCTTTGTGTGTTGTTTGTTGTTGTCAAAAAGTGTCTTTTGACAATATAAATACATGACCTCGAGTTTGCTAAACTTACCCTATTTTTAATTTTTCTTTTATTCTTGTCAACGACTTTATGTAAGGTTTCTATTATGGACTCAAAAGTTTTCGCCAGCTGACTCAAAATATGTTGACTCATAAATGTTTCTATGTAAGCAAATTCAACATACATTAAAACTTTTTTTTTTTTGTTCAGTCGAATTTGTGTACATGCTCGTCGTGTATGTTAACACACATCATGTAATACTGTCAAACAAATGTGATGCAATTTATATTTATAACAGATATCTGAAAAATTTTCAAATTTAAAATTTTTAAAAAGAACAATAAATTTGTAATTAAAATCATGTAATACTGTCAAACAAATGTGATGCAATTTATATTTATAACAGATATCTGAAAAATTTTCAAATTTCAAATTTTTAAAAAGAACAATAAATTTGTAATTAAAATCAATTATTTTATTTAAAATTGTTTATTACTAATTTTGATAGGTTTTTTTAAATTATAAGTAGAGATTTTCATCGTTTTTCTTGACAATAATATACTTTTTATCCTTTATTGACAACAGTATCCAAGGAAGAAGGATGCATACTTGCCGGAGCGAGGGCAACCAAGAGGGTTGGACGATCCCAACAGACGTCAACTTTTCGGCTCCAGGGTCAGATGGTACCTAAGGTACCTCTCCCAAGGGATGGCGCCACTGGAGGCCTTAGCAAAGGCAAAGGAGCCAAGTGCGGCACCGCAGACGCAGGCCTCAACACCTGCACCAAAGAGGTCAAGCAGCGCGCTAACACCCCCATCGGACACTCCGAAAAGGGTGTGTGCTGCTGCGACCTATACGGATGCAGCACGTGGAGCGAGCGAGCGGCAGCAGGATGCGTTAAACGGGCGCCAAGCACGTCGCAAGCAGCAGCAGCCCTCAGAGAGAAGTCTTCCTCTCTAGCGCCCACCAAGCCTGCTTCCTCTTATGCTGAGGTCGCGAAAAAGGCAAGGGTGGCCGTGTTACCAGTGGATTATCCCCAGGTAATTCTCAGCCACGGGGAACTATCCACGCTAGAGGAGGTCATCCTGGACGAGGTAATCTCTACAGGATGGGACACGGCGGTATCGTACACTGGCATTCACTTCCGGGTTGGACACCTAGTCGTTGACTGCAGTGACGAGAATGCCGCAGACTGGCTGATGACCGTGGCGTCCAGACATCAGTCATGGAAGGGTGTGCCGCTAGATGCCAGGATGGGAGACGACATACCGTCGCCCCACAACATCACGCTCTTCTGCCCTAGAAGCGCGGATCGTTCAAACGATTCATTGTTGGCTCTGCTGAGGAACCAAAACAAGTTGGATACCGATGCATGGAGAGTGCTATCCAGGAGAAACGAGGGAGGCGGTGCACTCCTCGTCATTGGTATCGATGAGCTATCCAAGGAGGAGATCATAGCAAGAGGGCACCACATCTTCTTCCGCTTCGGCAAAATACCCGTCTGCGGACTGAAACTGAAGGAGAGAGTCGGCGGGCAGACCACACCGGCCGCAACAGAGTAGGCAGTTGGCATGAAGGCTCCGCCTGCCCCAGCTGACCCCGCAGCACCGACCCCACCCGATAACGATCCAAGCTATCGTACGCCAGAGTCCATTAACGCGCTGGAAGACCTAGCCGAGGATGAGGATCTGGCAGACGTAACGCTGGAGTTGTTATCGGATGGGGCGATGGATGATGAAGAGGCCATGTCTTCGCTCGAAGAGGAGCTCAACATGGAGGAGGAAGAAGCGGATAATACACTCCTCGGCGACTCGGGCACATCCCGCCCCCAGTCGCCAGAGCAGGTGGAGCCGCAGCTGTGATGACTGAAGTCATCACCACAAGGCTAGCCCAGGTGAATATCCATCACGCCAAAGCGGCCTCGGCCGTCCTGGCTAGGATATTCACCCACCAACAACTTGGGCTAGCCCTTGTACAGGAGCCATGGGTAAACAATGGCATAAAAGGCCTGTACACAGCTGACTCCAAGGTAATCTGGGATCAAAGGGATCCATTACCAAAACATGCATAATGGTAAGGAAATGTATTAATTATACCATCCTTTCAGAATTCCTATCCAAAGACCCATACAACGGTTGTAGCATCGGCCCCCCACCAGAGGTTGTCAGACTGGTGGAGTACTGCCGGGATGAGCACATACCCATCATCATCGGGTGCGATGCTAACGCCCATCATCAGGTATGGGGAAGTACAGACACGAAACAACGCGGTGAGTACCTTATGGATTTTATTTTTAAATATAATCTCGAAATTGGCAATGTCGGAAACACTCCGACATTTGTGACTAGAGTTAGGAAGAGGTCTTGGACATCACCCTACTCAGTAGATCCCTTGTGCCCCACCTAAGGGATTGGCATGTCTCGCCAGAAGAATCCATGTCAGATCATAGGATCATCCTGTATAAACTGCAAGTAAATACAGATAGTAGCATACCTACCCGCAATCCCAGAAAAACAAAATGGGATAAGTTTTCAGTGATCCTAGAGCACAATCTACCTGGGACTGTATCTGGTATACCTAGACGCCCCTCGGAGCTAGAAAAAGCTGAAGGGTCACTGAACAGTATCATTAGCAATGCATACTTAACAAGCTGCCCTATGGGGAAGAAACGAAAAGATAAAAATACCCCGTGGTGGAATGCTAGCCCTGAAATGCTACGACTCACCACACGTCGTCTATTCAACAGAGCGAAGAGAGACGGAACATGGGATCTTTACCGACAGGCCCGGAGCTCCTACAACAAAGAGATCCGGAAAGCCAAACGGAAGAACTATAGGGACTTCTGTGAAAGCATCAGAAGTACGTATGAAGGCGCTCGGCTCCATAGAGCATTATCAAAACGGGCGCCAGAGGCAAACTTAGCCTTGAAACGTAGGGACAACACCCTCACTTGTAGTAATATGCAAAAGTTAGAGCTTCTGTTCGAAACACATTTTCCAGGGAGCATCCCCATGAATGAAAAAAGTCTCGAGCAAGGAAGACGATTTAGGCCGGAGACCGAAGATTTTGCTATTGCAAAATCAACTAGGGCAATTGGAACTTTCCAGCCCTATAAATCACCGGGTCTAGATGGTATATACCCAATTTTCCTGCAACAGCCACAAGGCACACTCCTATCGGTCCTCAGGAAGATTTTGGTCAGTAGCCTCGCATTTGGACACATACCGAGCGCATGGAGTAGAGCTAGGGTGGTCTTCATCCCCAAGGCAGGGAAGAAAGACATCACCAACCCAAAGTCCTTCAGACCCATCAGCTTAACATCGTTTTTATTGAAAACGTTGGAGAAGCTGGTGGACCACAGAATTAGGAGCACTCTTCTAATGCAAAGTCCGCTCCAGCCGACACAGCATGCATACAGAGCAGGTCGTTCTACCGACACTGCACTGTACCAACTACAGCACGTTTTCAGCGCTGCAGTTGACAAAAAGGAGGTGGCTATCTGTGCCTTCCTAGACATAGAGGGTGCTTTTGACAACGCATCACACGATGCAGTCAGGGCTGCCCTCGTCAGGAGGGGTCTGGATCATACCACCTGCAGATGGATCTCCTCCCTGCTGAGATCCAGGCAAGCCACAGCAACTATACATAAAAGTACGGTTACAGTAACAACCACAAAAGGATGTCCTCAAGGGGGTGTACTATCTCCACTAATGTGGAGCTTATTAGTAGACGAGCTGCTCATAAGACAAGCTACTAGAGGAATTCAATGTCAAGGCTATGCTGATGACATTGTTATCATAGCGCGAGGCAAATTTGAAGACACTTTGTGACATAGTCCAGCTAGGGCTAAAGATGACTAGTGACTGGTGTACTGAGGTTGGCCTCAACCTTAACCCCACCAAAACTGTCGTCGTACCCTTCACGAGACGTTACAAGTCACGGAGACTAAGGCAAATAAGGCTCTCGGGAAGCATAATAGAGGCAAGCAAGGAGGTCAAATATCTTGGAGTGACCTTCGACAGTAGATTAAGCTTTGGCCCACACGTTCAGAATACGATAGGAAAGTGCTCAAGAGCGCTTTACACATGTCGTAGTATAGCCGGAAAGTCGTGGGGCACTTCTCCAAAGATAATCAGGTGGCTATACCTAATGGTAGTAAGGCCGATGCTCACATACGGAGCAATCGCCTGGGGTGACAGAGCACGTCTGATCACAGTGCAAAAACAAATGCAAAAACTGCAAAGACTCGCCTGCGTGTGTATGACAGGAGCAATGAGAACCTGTGCGACAACGGCTATTGAAGTCCTAAGTCCATCAAGTTATTGGGCCACAAAAGAAAGCAACCTTGCTAAGGATGGCAAAGGGTGGAAAAGGAGCGGACTGCATCCTTAGCAATAGGTCTGCCGAGACACTATCAGGAGAACTACCCATAATATTATTACCCAGGGATGAAATGGAAGTTGAACATTTGTTCAATAAAAACTTCAGCGTGAGCCTTAGTAGCAAAGGGGACTGGACTTCATTAGAAGAAATCCACCCCATGAAGCCGCACACAATCAAGTGGTACACCGATGGATCACTTACGCACCAGGGCACTGTCCTAGGGGTCGTAGGCCCTCGGATATCCTACCACGAGTCTCTAGGGAAATACACCAGCATATTTCAGGCTGAAGTATGTGCAATAGGGAGGTGTGCAGACTTTAATCTAAGACGTAACTATCACAATAGGGATATTGCAATCCTATCGGATAGTCAAGCGGCATTAAATGCACTTAGTAAGACAAAAATAACGTCAAAAGTTGTCCGGGAGATCCGGTCTAAACTAGATCAACTGGGTTCGCTGAACAGACTGATCCTCAGGTGGATCCCTGGACATAACGATATAGCAGGGAATGAAGCCGCTGACAAATTGGCAAGAATAGGATCCAATAATCCCCTTATAGGTCCTGAACCGTTCTGTGGAATAGGCAAGCACACTTTCCGAGAACATCTCAGGAGAGATGAAAAACATCTAAGACAGTCAGAGTGGGAGCAACCCACGGGTCTCCGACAGGCGAAACGTCTTATAGGCAACTATAATCAGAGGCGTTTCGATCAACTGATTCCCATGGGGAAGAATAGACTCAGAATACTGATCGGTCTGCTAACCGGTCATTGTAGACTGAGAAGCCACCTACACAAAATAGGTATAGCTAGTAACGGAACATGCCTCTACTGTGACATAGATGAGGAAACCTCGATGCATATCATAGCAGAATGCGCAGCCCTGGCCAGACGCAGATGTAGTATCCTTGGGAAACATGTCATCCAGTTGGGAGACATAGCAGACCTCAACCCTAACGAAATCCTCGAATTCGTGCAGGAGATAGGGCTGATGGGAAAGCTATAGGCTCAGAAGGGGGTACAATAGATCTTTTAGGTCGCAGGTGCAAATTTCCCCGTCACATAATAATAATCATTTTAAAATTGAGTTGTTTAGCTGGCTCGAGGTCTTGATGTTTATTTTTAATTTTATTTGCCGATATATTTCCACCACCATCGGGCGTCTTCAGGGCGACTATAATGAACATTTAAACAATAAAACATTAAAAACATTGAAACTTATAGTTAATATTAATTCTATTTAAATAAATTAACATACATTCTATTTTTGGTTTTACAAGTCCGCTTTCGTCGGCTTGGAGTTTGTGACTGATTTTTGTGTAGTAAGTGTCGGTAAATATGAGCGCATATGTAGTTTAGTCGTTGGTTTATTGGTGTGTTTATTATATGTAGCATTTCCAGGGTGTAACGTTTTTTGTAGTGTTGTTCTTGTTCCAATATTTTTGTATCTTTTAAATTTGCGGTGTGTCCGCTCTCTAAACAAAACAAAACAAAAGATAAAATACAACCAATGGACAAAAGTAACGTAATATACAAAATACCATGCAGTGGAAACATTACAAATATGTGCAACAAAGTATATGTTGGCACCACAAAATCAAAATTACAAACAAGGTTATCACAACATAAGTCACACAGCAAACTCCGCCTACAAACACACATACAAAAAACAGCGCTAGCTACACATTGCGTAGAGAGCGGACACACCGGACATTTAAATAGAATTAATATTAATTATAAGTTTCAATGATTTTAATGTTTTATTGTTTAAATGTTCATTATAGTCGCCCTGAAGACGACTGCCGATGGTGGTCGAAATATATCGGCAAATAAAATTAAAAATAAACATCAAGATCTCGAGCCAGCTAAACAACTCAATTTTAACAATTAGAAAGGTCGCCAAACCAACCAATTTAATAATCATTTTATAAAAATACTTAACATTTTCCACCTTAAAAATCGTATAAATTAAGACTTTGCCTTTTATTTCATTCTCGCGCGCAATGCGGCAGCCTCTGGCAGGCTTAAATTTGTTGCGTGAAAGCGAGAGAGTGATAGAGAAAAATGGGAGCTGCCAAAATACAAACTGAGAAAAGTTGTAGTTTGTGGCTACTCTTGACACACCCTACATCGATTCCGAGCGATTACGATTTGCGATTTATCAATTTTTAATTAATTTTATCTTCTTTTAATACAATACCGTGTGATATATTAGTTCAGTGGTGCATTAATAACATAAACTGCAGTGATAAACAGAGCGATTTATGAAAGCCGAAAGTTGATCATAGTTTCGCGTGTGTATTTTTTCTGCAATACATATATATATATATATATATATATATATATATATATATATATATGTGAATGTATATGTGAATGCGCGAGTTACCGCACACATTGTTGCAGACACACCGCCGCCCCCCAAACCGCAGCGACACAGATGAATGGTCATTGGCCCATACATTGTGTGCATAAACGCTGAGTTAGGACACCAGCGGAAGTAACCGGAGCCAGTCGACTCAGCAGAGAAGAAGTCAGCAGCCTTAGCAGCTACGCGGAATCTGCTAACTATGCAGATTCTCATTCCCCATTCCATTTCATTCCATATATTCCACTTCATATCCATAAGTTAGCTTTAGTTAAGAAATGAATAAAACGATCATTATAATTCTTTTGCTGAACGAACGAAGTCGTCTTTATTTGTTAAAAGCCTTACATATATATAAATTCCCATTTCCAACGAAGTCGTCTCTTCACTAAAACCTTACATACGAATATACTACCTTTGGCACTGGACACAGTATACCTAGATACTTTAATTGGCGCAGCCGGTCTCGAACCAGGAGATTACAATGCTCCAACTCCTTATCGTACTATACTTGTAAGAGAGGTAAGTGAACCAATGGCAGTGTAACAAGGAGAAATAAGTAAAGTGAAAAATAAAAATGTGAATTCGTGCAAGTGTACAAGTGTTTATTCGAATTGTGACCGAATATGTGCATATCAAACGCTGATCAAGCACCGGGATCACATTCTCAAAGGAAATAATAAATAACTACAAACAAGTGCAATAATTATTAAGATTCGTGACCGAATATGTGCACATCAAACGCTGATAAGGCACCGGGACCACGAAATTGAATTATTCACTCAAAATTTTGAATAAAAGAATGCATAATTATAAAAATTTGTGACCGAATATGTGCACATCAAACGCTGATAAGGCACCGGGACCACGTAATCGAAATATTCACTCAAAATTTTGAATAAAAGAATGCATAATTATAAAAATTCATGACCGAATATGTGCACATCAAACGCTGATAAGGCACCGGGACCACGTAATTGAAATATTCACTCAAAATTTTGAATAAAAGAATGCATAATTATAAAAATTCGTGACCGAATATGTGCACATCAAACGCTGATAAGGCACCGGGATCACGTTACAAAAAAAAAACGACATATATAAATTTAAAAGTTTCACTCGAATTGTGGCCGAATATGTGCACATCAAACGCTGATAAGGCACCGGGACCACAATCATGAACGAGTTGAAAAGCTAAGATACAATGTACATTTATTTTGCTCATCGTATATTGTAATAAAAAAAAATATATATAATAATAAAAAAAAGAACAAAAATCCAACTGTACACTATGCAACAATCGAATTCAAGAAATCACGCCACATCTTATTTTATCAAAGATATTCTCCTCTTTATTGCAGTTGCCATATGTTCAGTTGCCTAAGATAATATATTTTACCAAAATAAAACAACTCACTAATTCCATATATATACAAACATTACAGTCAACACTAAACACAACACGAGGAAGAATACCACTGGAACAACACACAGCACTTAATATTAAAAAAAAACTACGCAAGTTACACAAAATAACACATACACATTATATATTATACATACATATTACATATTATAATCACACTTTCATATCACAGATATACTACCAACCTCACAATAAACGAAGAATAAATAACTAATGTTAAAAAAAGTCAGCGCAGCTAGTAAACTTAGAAGCAGATTAGGTTTGAGAAGTGGAGGTAGCTTGACGGACATAAACGAAGAAGAACAGCACAGTCAAATAGAACAAGAACTTCAACCTTCTGAAACCAACATGAACAACGGAGACTCTGGAAACGCATCGGGCTCTATCAGCCCCACAGTTAGCAATTCGTTGACCATTGTCAACACAAATTTAGGTCCGAAAGATATATTGGCTTTTATACAACATTTACCAACTTATGAGGGTCCCTCCGACAATCTGGAAACCTTCATTACCAGTGTCGAGGAATTACTTATGCTTATTCGGTCCACAGATCAGACGCCGTATGGGCAGATGATCCTCAGAGCTATTCGTAATAGAGTAAAGGGCAAGGCACACGAAGCATTGGACCTTTGCGGTACACCACTTATATGGGATGAAATCAAAGCGAATCTCAAACGCCTCTATACTAACAAAAAGACAGAAGCTGATTCGCGAAATTCAAACTTTACCAAGCGGTTTGTCCATAAATAAACTTTTCTTCGCAATAGCAAAGTTGAGAGGCCAACTGGTGTCATTGACTAATAATTCAGATCGCGTTGTCCAAAACCTCACAGAAAAACACGCCCTATACTCCGAAATCTGCCTCAATGCATTTATTGTCGGATTAAATGGCCCACTAAAAACAATTATCAGATCCCGAAACCCTGAATCTATAGAAAAACTTACGAAATGGCACAAATAGAACAAAGTTTTTATTACCAGAACTCTAGCGGTCAACAGAATAATCGTCACCACGAGAATTTTAACAATTCACAAAATAATGGTCGCCGTGAGAACTCGAATGATCAACAGAATTACCGTCACCACGAAAATTCGGGTGACCGGAACCGCCCATATCAGCGTAATCAAAATCAGAAGCATTCAGATAACAATAGCACTAGGAAAAATTACACGCGTATACAGTCGCAAAATCGACAAGACGGACATTCGTCTAGAACCCATAACCCTTTCCGAAACAATTCTGGATCAAATCCATCCTCCTATCAAAATGCCAATACCCCCACTGCCTCTTGCAACATTAATGATGGTGCAAATATTTTACAAGGAGCCTCGGACGACCAGTCGGCTTCTTAAATAAAAAATCCCATGGGAAATCCTTACCTTATGTTCTTTTATCATCAAAATCCATTACAACAAACCCACATAAATTTCTCATAGACACCGGGTCCACGTACTCTTTTTATAAAACCGGCACTGATCACAAAAGACCATATTAAAAAACTAAACACTCATATAAACATTCAGTCCTTTCTTAACACGTTTCAAATTCAGGAATATACAGACTCAATTATTTTCGACCAATTTGACACAACAGTAAAACCAAAATTTTTTTTGTTCGACTTCCACCCGTATTTTAATGGCCTTCTGGGTATGGATTTCTTAAGTAGCTTAGACGCAAAAATAAACATAGCAGATTCTATCCTAGAAACGACAAAGTTCTTCTTACCAATCTTAACAAGCACAAATCCGGTAGACACGATTCATACCGTACCACTAAACACTAAGGTCAGATTGTCACTACCTGTGAATTTAATGGAAGGGGACTTCTTATTCGAGACCACAACCTTAAATAATGGCGGATTATATACTGCAGTTGCAGGCTTTGCACACTTTGAAGTATGCAACATGTCAGATTACGACCAAACATTATACCTAGAGGAACCATTACAAGCAGAGACGGCCCCCATACAAGATTACGAATACTTAAACTGCATGTCCGCGGGGGGAACCCCGGAATCCACAGACAAACACTCAAAATTAAATATACAAACAGAACACTTGAACAATGAGGAAAAACAGGACTTAATTAAACTTTGCAAACAGTTCAAAAAACTTAACATTTTCAAATGTTGTCAAGCACTCGATTCCAACGGTTGATGATGTCCCTAAACACACTAAATCATATAGATACCCTTTCATTCATAAAGAAGAAGTTCGGAAGCAAATTTCAAAAATGCTTCAGCAAAACATTATTAGAAACAGCCATTCCCCTTGGAGCGCACCTGTATGGGTCGTACCAAAAAAAACTGACACATCAGTTCAAAAGAAGTGGCGTTTGGTAATAGATTTTAGTAAATTGAACGAAAAAACTATCTCAGATAGATACCCAATCACCAATATAGCAGACATATTAGATAGTATAGGGAAAACTAAATACTTCACAACAATCGATTTGGCAAGTGGTTTTCACCAGATAGAGATGAACCCACGTGATGCAAACAAAACAGCATTTACCGTCGAAAACGGACATTACGAGTTCACAAGAATGCCTTTCGGCCTCAAGAACGCGCCAGCGACGTTCCAACGCGTTATGGACAATGTCCTAGGCGACTTAATAGGAAAAATTTGCCTCGTATATCTTGTCGATATAATAATATTCTCCCCTTCGTTACAGAACCATATTAAAGACATTAAGTCAGTGTTCACTACACTACAAAATGCGAATTTAAAAATACAACCAACTAAGAGTTTAAAGAAGCGGTAGCTTATTCAAAAAATCTATTGTGTAACGATCCGATATTGGCCTATCCCGATTTTACTAAACAATTTACATTGACAACAGACGCGAGTAACTACGCCATAGGTGCAGTACTATCTCAGGGACCTGACACAAATGACAGACCTATTTCATTCGCCAGTCGAACAACATCAGACACGGAGGTTCGATATTCAACCATAGAGAAAGAAATGTTAGCGATCATCTGGGCCGTAGGGCACTTTAGACCTTACCTTTTTGGCCGCAGATTCAAGATAGTTACAGACCATAAACCACTAGTCTGGTTAGAAAACCTAAAGGGACAAAATATAAAATTACTTCGGTGGAAAACCACCTTAGCCGCCTACGACTACGAAGTAGTTTATAAAAAGGGCTCCCAAAATGTTCTTGCCGATGCACTTAGCAGAATAGAACCCAATTTAAATATAAACGAAGATCCACCGAGAATAACAGTTGTTCAAAAACCTTTGAACCATTTCAATATCCAAACAATTTTCCAAATTGGGCCTTCAACACCAGTACAGTTAACAACACCATTCCCCCACAAGATAAGACGTATCTTCTCGGAACCTGTGTTCACGTTCGACTCAATCACTTCTATACTTCAAACTATTCTCAAACCAAACAAAATACATGCCATATTAGCACCAGACAACGTCTTTTACTTAATTGAAGAGGCGTTCAACAACTATTTCACAGGAAATAATTTATATAACATTTGTCGGTGCACATCACTCTTAACCGATCTCCCTAACCTAGAAGAGCAAAATAGCAGAATCCAATCGTACCATCTTAATAGCAATCACAGGGGAATCGATGAGACATTCGAGCACCTCAAAAGAGAAATTTACTTTCCGTGCATGAAAACAATTATCACACAAATAATCAAGGACTGCGACACTTGTTTACAGCTCAAGTACGACAAACACCCCCACAGACCTTTCATGCAAGCCCCACCTACACCAACAAGTCCTTTAGATGTTGTCCATATAGACATTTATACGATCAATAATACGAATCATTTGACTATCATCGACAAATTTTCAAAGTTTGCGCAAGCATATCCATTAACTAATAGGAATTCAATTAAAGTTATCGCAGCACTTTCACAATTCTTTAGTACCTTCGGTCTACCAAAGAAATTGGTTTTTGATCAAGGGGCAGAATTCTCAGGAAACCTTTTCAACGATTTTTTGCCCAATACAATATAACTATTCACATAACATAATTCCAGCAGTCAACGGGAAACGCACCTGTTGAAAGACTCCATTCGACATTCACAGAGTTGTATAGAATAGTTGCTAACCGCAGAAAGGAACTCCAACTCCAAAGCGACCATACAGAAATACTTTCGGAAGTATTGACAACGTATAACAGCGCGATACACTCCAGCCCCGCTCATACACCATTTGAACTTTTCCATGGTAGAACTCATATATTTGAAAAAACGGTGAAGTTCGACAATCACCACGACTATTTATCCAAGCTCAACGAATTTAGAAGAGAACTATATCCCAAAATCCAAGAACAACTAAACAATAAAACAGAACAAAGATTAACTAAGCTAAACCAGGAAAGAGAAATACCAGTCCAAGTTGAAAGCGACGATGTTATATTCAGAAAAGAGAATAGGAGAAACAAACTAACACCTAGGTTTTCCTTGCACAAAGTCAGAACTGATAAAGGGGTCACACTAATAACAACTAGACAACAAAAATTACACAAACAAAAAATTAGAAAAATAATCAGGAAAAACAATAACACATAGTAAACCTACTCCATTCCAGAACCACCCATTCCACCGCACAGTTTTTCTCCTTGGAAAGACTCAACGGATCCTCACCTCTTGCATTCATTCATCTGGGAAATGCTCACATAACACAAAGCCACAAAATTTTAACCCATATTGTGGACGTCCAAGATTTCAAAGTATGCGTTTCCAAATTTAAAGATACATTAAAAACCCTTAGATTAGACGAAACATTTAAAATTTCACTAGAGGTTATACAAGGGAAACTACAACAATTAGAAGACAGAATAGACACCTTACTTCCACACGTAAGGAGTAAAAGGGGTTTGATCAATGGCCTAGGAACTATTTTCAAATCAATATCGGGAAACTTAGACGACAACGACGGGCAAAATATACTTGCTGAAATTAAGACTCTAAAAGATACTTCCCTTGTTTTAAAGAATGCTCAGGAAAAACAAGATAATTTTGATTAGCAAGTTATTATTAGGTTCAATAATATCACGGAACACATTAATAGCGAACAAACAAAACTACAAAACTTTTTAGACGCAACACAAAACACAATTTTCAAAGAACTCAGAGAAGATAAGAACAACATTTATACACTCCAGTATATAAATCGAATAAATTTTAATATTGATACCCTTATGGGACATATTAATAATATAGCTGAAAGCCTTTTGGCCAGCAAAGTGGGCTTAATCCCAAAATTCCTATTCAATAAGGAACAAATAAACACTATTAGAAATATGTTAAGCACTCAAAAAATTAATTTACAATTGGACGAACACGTCTATAATATTCTTACACCATCATGTTATACTTTCAATACCAAACTATTGTTTAGCGTTAAGATACCAATATTCGATACGAAAATTTATAAATTCACCCATATCATACCCCTACCATTAAACAACTCAAATTTCATCATCTCCCCGGAATTTTTGGCACATGCCAACAACACCTTACATCAATTCCGCGAAGGCTGTCTTAAAGTGGAGCGGGAATTCTTCTGCCAAAAGACCAATATGGACATGGCAACCAAGAACAACAAATGCCTATCGGACATTGTCCAGAATGCAAAGGAAACAAAATGCAACGTAATAGATACAAGTTACGAAACAAACATATTTGAAGCAGAAAAAGGATTCATTTTCATATTCAACGGACAAAATGCCACCCTTAGATCAACCTGCTATGAAGAAACACACCTAGTTGGCTCCTTCATAATACAGTACAAAAATTGCACCGTATGGATAAACAACGTAGAATACAGCGATAAGGAATTGGTGGAACACGACCATTTCACCATCGTACTCCCACCAGTCGATAAAATAACAAAAAATCAAACCATCAAGACATTATCTCTGGAAAAATTACACCTAGAAGCCCTATCAACAGCTGGAAAGATCATCAACATGGACAATACAACACACCATAAATTTATGGCCACATTTTCAGCAATATCATTGATCCTATTCCTCATCGCCATCCTCCGAATATGCCATACACCGAAGACAATCTTTCTCCCACATCCTACGACCTTACCTACCTTTGTGGAGCCGGCCATTCCTTCGTTGTGGCCCTCTCTCCACTCTAGGGGGGGAGGAATTACCGCACACATTGTTGCAGACACACCGCCGCCCCCCAAACCGCAGCGACACAGATGAATGGTCATTGGCTCATACATTGTGTGCATAAACGCTGAGTTAGGAAACCGGCGGAAGTAACCGGAGCCAGTCGACTCAGCAGAGAAGAAGTCAGCAGCCTTAGCAGCTACGCGGAATCTGCTTACTATGCAGATTCTCATTCCCCATTCCATTTCATTCCATATATTCCACTTCATATCCATAAGTTAGCTTTAGTTAAGAAATGAATAAAACGATCATTATAATTCTTTTGCTGAACGAACGAAGTCGTCTTTATTTGTTAAAAGCCTTACATATATATAAATTCCCATTTCCAACGAAGTCGTCTCTTCGCTAAAACCTTACATACGAATATACTACCTTTGGCACTGGACACAGTATACCTAGATACTGTAATTCGCGCGCGAATTTGAGTGAGTGTAACTATCAGTGTCGTTGTCGGTATCGGTATCGGTTGTGAATCTCTTGTGCTGTGACCATTGAACTAATAATAATCGCCAGTTATTTATTTAAAAGAGCGAGTGATTTATTAGTTCAATGGAGCATTAATAACATAGCTTGCAGTGATTTAAGAAAGCAGTGAGGTGATCATCGTTTCGCGAGTGTTATTTTTGTGAAATACGTGTATGTATATATGTTTGTACATTGGGGTGGAGTGAATTTAATTTTTTTTCGATTTTCGAAAACGCTGTATCATTAGTGGATAATAGGTATAAAAGCAATATCTGTAAAAAAAAATCAATTTTTTTGGAGGTCATCCTGATGTGGCGCATCGACGATCTATTATGAGAAATCTGTCAACAAATTTAAAAAATCCAATATAACTGTAATTTAACCCCAAAAGATAATGATTAAAAAAATAAATTTATTTTTCTTAGTTAGCCCTGTTAGCTTTCTAAAACCATATCAACTTTAAATATCGTTGGTAAAATATCGAACTTACAGATTTTTTAAGAATAGAAAAATTGGCAAAAAGCCGTTACATTTGAGGCGGACACAGGCACTTTATTTTTGGCAAATTTTTAAATGCATTTTTTTGATTGCTAAATTTTATAATATGGGCGTGTGAAAACCACAAAAGGTTGTTAAATACCCTAAAACTATACTAGGTACAAGTACCTGCCATAAAATTGTGTTGTACAAGTACCTGTCATAAAAAAAGAGAGGTTATTTTACAATTATTTCTTTCAGTAAAGAGTTCATCGTGACAACCATTGATCTATGTGCGAAAGATGACTAAAAAAATCAAAAGTTCGTGAATTTCGTCTGCCAAAATTGCAAGCTCATGCGTCAAACTATTAGGATTTAATAGATTGGAGGACAGAAATTATTACAGAACCTCCATTGACAATAAAGTTTACAAATGCCGATAAATTAAAAATTGATTTTTTTTACAGATATTGCTTTTATACCGTATCATCCATTACAAGTACCTGTCCTAAAAAAAAAAGCGGTTATTTTACAATTGTTGGCGCAGTCCAGGGCGTTGTTTTTATTTTTTGGCGCATACTATGAAGTCTAGTGTAATTTAGGTTTAGGACGAAGCGAGAGCATAATAAAGCTTTCGTTGGTCGCTCTCAGAGCGAATTCGCCTCGCTTCGACACCATAAGTTAGAGCTAGGCTTAAGAACATTGAAGTTGTCAGTTGTCGAATTAAACTCACAAAGCACGAATCGCCGCCTTTTTAAATATAAATTAAATAAAAACACTTAATTTTTCATGGCGCCCCCGGGTGGACAATTTTAAACCGATATTGTGGCTTGTGACGCGAAGAAGTTTAAATTAATATATGTCGGAGAAACGTTATTATTCATCTTTATTTAACTATATTCTGGCAGCAAAGCAAGTCCCGAAGTGATTATTGTTCAGATTAACGTTAGATTAAAACAGTCTCGCAACACGTCTGTACACCACGACCGCAAAACCGGAAAGAGAAAGACCTTTCATCTTTCATCTTACACGTCAGTTCGGTTCTCATGTTTGACACCGTCATTTAGACCTGTCAGTGAACACTTTCAACACTGTTTACTGAACAACACTCTCGGGCCATGCTCGGTAGAGGCAATCCTTACCTCAGACCTTACTGTCAGTAGTAACTCTGGTATTTCAGTATAGAACAACTCTGTCTTTATTTTTGATACTTATCGGTTAACATTCAAAATTATTACTAAATATTACTATTATCTTCGACACGGCTATCCTGACAATTCACACGTCCTCGTGTGTGCAACTTTCGGCTATAATCATGTAATACTCAAAGTTGTGTTGGTTGAAATCTTTTAATTATTTTAATTTTGACTTTAGTTTATCAAGCAAGAGTGCAGTATATGAGTTTCACAAAAGTGTATCATCAAAGAGAATCATGTAAGAGTATCATCGGTCAAAGTACTTTTTCTATGTGTATTTGTCGTCACACGTCTATAGGCTCTTGCTGCCCAGCAGCGATAACATGGAGCGTATCCATCTAGGTCTCTTCTAACCTCCGACCCCCGCCACAATATCACCCGCTTCAGCACGCCATGATCAAGCACTTGTGCACGGCGTGACTACTGTGGTGCGGTCATAGCCATCGTGTATGAGCTTACTCGCACTCTCTTAGTGCCACCGTATCTTGACCGATATGTTCAGAATTGTCACTCAATTCGTCATCCAAATCTACTAGCTCATCCGACACATGGTTGCTTGGTAAAGCTCTTAAATATTCGTGCGCATACTTGAATGTGCGCTTACTCGTCATAGATAGATATCTGTCTCCATCAAGGATTTCAATAATTACAAAAGGTCCCCTAAATTTGGGATCCAGCTTAGTTTGATTTCTTTCCTCAGCCTTGAGTAAGACATGATCACCAACCTTGTGTTTTACAATTTTTGCTTTGTTTTTATCAAATCTGGTTTTATCGTAATTGGCGTTTCTATTGATGTTGCTTATGGCTTGTTTTCTTAATAATTCTCTGTCAATTTTGCTATTGGTCTCAATTGCCATCATACCTAAAGGTCTTGCCTCTTTCCCAATTAACAATTCTAACGGACTACATTTTGTAACTCGATTTGTCGTGCTGTTAATTGCCAGCTGAATATCATTTAAAGCATCCTGCCAGGATCGCTGACTAGTCTCGACCGCCGTCATCATGCTTTTCATGGTGCTCATGGTGCGCTCTACCTGGCCATTTGCTCGACTGGCGCCTGTCGCAATCAGGTGTAAGGCAATTTGTTGCGTAGCACAGAAATCTTTAAATTTTGTACTGGCAAAACATCTGCCTTGGTCTGCTATAATGCGTACTGGTACTCCAAAAAGAGAAATGGATTCCTTAACAGCTTTAATGCAATTTTCCGCATCAAGGTTCAGTGTGTGATGCAGATGCACAAATTTTGTAAAGGCATCAATTTGTACTATGACATACTCTTTTAAGTCATTTTTGCCACTTAATTTTCCACTAATGTCAATGTGCACGGTGTGCCAGGGTACATCAACTTTGGAAATGGGGTGCATTTCAATTTGTGGCTTTCCTGATGGTGGTTTTGCCACCTTACATGTTTTGCAATTTTCAACAAACTTTCTCACATATTTAGGCATTTTGTCAAACCAGAAATTGCTATACATTTTATCTAAGAATTTTTCCCAGCCTAAATGCATTATTGCTTCATGCACGTTATTAATGACAGACCACCTGAAAGCCCTAGGTATAACAGCTAAACATCTTGTTCTGCCATTTCTTTGTATCCTTCGATGTAGTATTCCCGATCTTAATTCGTAAGTCCTTGTCATGTCATCTCCCAATTCATTGTTGCGCAATTTAGAAATTATTGACGTAATCTCAGTATCTCGCTGCTGCTCAGCAAGAAGCCAATTGTCGGTTATTTCTGTTAAATTTATGCGCTTTTCAATAGTTTTTAATGAGGGTGTGAAAGCTTCGGGCAATGGATTTCGCGAAAAGAAATCAGCATGCGATATGCGTTCTCCCTTCCTGTATTCAATACTGAAATCGAATGATTGAAGGTAAGACCACCATCTATGTACCCTTAGAGTCAGGTCAACCTTTTTCATGCTTGCTTTTAACGAGTTGCAATCCGTAAACACAACAAATCTTTGACCATGTAGATAATGGCGAAAGTGTTTGACTGCATTGTAAACTGCAAGAGTTTCAAGCTCATATGAATGGTATTTTGACTCTATCAGTGTCGTACATTTGCTGTAATATTCTATAACTCTTGGTCTATTTTCTATTTTGTGCAATAAGATAGCACCATACCCAATGGAACTTGCATCCGTGTGCAATTCAATTGGCTTTTCTGGATCAAAAATTGTTAGAACTGGGTCATTAGTCAATATTGTGATAATCTTTTTGCGAGTATGTTCATATTCTGGTTTCCAGACAAACTCGATATTTTTTGAGGTTAGACTATATAACGCTTTCATCTGTTCTGAAAATCTTGGCACGAATTGTCTAAAATAAGAAGCCAGTCCTATGAATTGTTGCACCTGCGTTACCGTCTGTGGTGGTGGCAACTCGCCTAATGCTTGTATCTTGCGCGGATTTGGTCGGATTTCTCCTGCCTCGACCAGGAATCCTAAATATTCTATGCTTGTTTTGAGAAAAGAGCATTTTGTTATGTTAAACGAGAACCCAGATCGAGACAATTTTTCTATGACCATGTCCAGCCTTTTATACGCTTCCTCCTTTGTCCTAGCCACAATTAATACGTCATCTATGTAAACGACGGCAAACGTATACGCTAAATCACCTAATGCTCGTATAATTGCACGCTGAAAGATTGAGGATGCGTTTTTCAATCCAAAAGGCATAGCTAGAAATTCATATTGTCCTTCTGGCGTGACAAATGCAGTGCGTTCAATGGAATCAGGGTGTATAGGCACTTGGTAAAAGCCACTTGCCATGTCTAAACTAGAAAAATAGTTGCCCTCACGCAGTCTGTCGATTTGATCAGCAATTAGAGGCAGCGGATACTTGTCAGCGACCGTATTGGCATTAAGCTCGCGATAATCGACACATAGTCGATGGGATCCATTTTTCTTCCTTACCATAAGCATTGGACTTGCAAATGGGGAGCAACTCGGACGTATGACATTTGATTTTAATAGTTCAGCTACTTTACTTCTTACAAGTTCCTTCTCTTCTATGCTCAACCTATACGGACGCCGATGAACAGTTTTATTGGAGTCCATGAGACGGATTTCAAGTTCACCCGTTGTTACTCGGCTTTGAGGAATACCATCAATAAAATTCTCGGCATATTTTTGCAATATTTCCATTAGATGAGATCTATCTAAACTACTTAAAGTTTTATCATTATTCAAATACTCGATGTAACTCATATCTGGCTCTTTTATTAGCGCCTTGACAGTTTTGGTTTTGTACATTTCAAAGTTATCAATCTCAATAGAAACACCAAATCCCAATCCCAAAATGTCACGTCCTATCATTACATCATATTTCAAAAACTTATCCATTATTACATGAAATAATAATTCTAAAGAATATTGATAAATTTTTACAGTAGCTAGAATTTGCACAGTGCTATATACAGGATCATCTCCTATCCCCCTCAAAATCACTAAATTGTTAATTCTTTTTCCAGAGAATTTTTCTGCACAGCTCTCTTTGATCAGCGTACATTCAGCCCCGAAATCGAAACAAAATGGAACGGGCTCACCATATTGACGCAGCATTCCTCTAGGTTCGGATACGCAACAGATATTCACTCTCTTCTCATTTAATCCACCAGCGCTAGCTGAAACTCCTTTTGTGCATGATGACGCAATGTGACCAGCCTCGCCACATTTAAAGCACGTTATGGCAGAGCGTCCTTTCGTTAATGATTTGCTGCTCGTCATATTGTTCTTTGTTGCCAGGGATTTCTCTTCGAATTTTCTTTTGCGACTTTCGGCCATCTTATGTCCAAGGTTTCCACAATGGTGACACTTGACGGTGTACGAGGCCTTCGATCTCTTCCGGTCTGGTTCCAATGGGTTGTTTGATTTGACACCATCGTTGGACCTTCCATAAACATATGCTTTCAAGTGTTGTTGCATCTCGTCCTGACCCTTAATGTTCGTCGTGAGTAGCATGTGTTGCAGACTTTTATCCATTTGCGAAGCGTGCGCCAGAACAACTGAGACAGCTATTTCTTCTATATTTGCTGTTTTCCATTTAGTCAACAGAGATGTCACAAGTCGGCTCGCGTATACACAGAGGCATTCACCAGGGTTCGGTCGGCCATTAAAAATGTTCATCAAAATGGCTGCTGACGACTCTATGCCCACGAAGCGTTGCAAAATTAATTCCTTGAATTCTTGCCATTTCATTGCGGAATAACAAATTTGCGAAAGCCATGGCGAGGCGCTTCCTTCGAGAGAGCCACTCAGGGTCATCACCAGTGCACTTCCCTCAATCGGATTTTTGGTTAAAATGATGTCCACGGTCTTGTACCAAGCAGTTGCGTCTGCGCCTGCCAAATCTGGGTTGAATTTTGGCAACGTGATGTTCCTTTTTGATGATGAGGCAGTATTAGTATGTTGCATTGCTCGGATAATCTCAAGAAAATTGCGATTTTGAGACTCCAGGATTTCACGCCACGAATAGTCAGAATTTGCCTGTGGAGAGGCATCGCCCGATCCCACTTCTGATGTCGGAGAAACGTTATTATTCATCTTTATTTAACTATATTCTGGCAGCAAAGCAAGTTCCGAAGTGATTATTGTTCAGATTAACGTTAGATTAAAACAGTCTCGCAACACGTCTGTACACCACAACCGCAAAACCGGAAAGAGAAAGACCTTTCATCTTTCATCTTACACGTCAGTTCGGTTCTCATGTTTGACACCGTCATTTAGACCTGTCAGTGAACACTTTCAACACTGTTTACTGAACAACACTCTCGGGCCATGCTCGGTAGAGGCAATCCTTACCTCAGACCTTACTGTCAGTAGTAACTCTGGTATTTCAGTATAGAACAACTCTGTCTTTATTTTTGATACTTATCGGTTAACATTCAAAATTAATACTAAATATTACTATTATCTTCGACATATAATTAAATCAATTCGCGCCGGTCGTGCAAATCATTGTTGCTGCACTTGCCCTGGGATCTGTTGACGTCTCTTGGACTCTCTTTTCCCTCTTAGACATTCTTGCCGTTGGAGTTCTTTGGACATCGTTGGAAATGCCAATGAAAGTAGCGTCGGAAGTACAACGTCCGCGCCAGCAGGTTTCGAGTTAACCAAATGGTTTTCGAATGTTCCTGAGCTCTCCGCAACCAATGCAGCTAAGCCGATAACGATCTCAGAGTCTGACACAACCAAAACACTAGGCGTGCTGTGGTTGCCAAATAAAGATGTCTTTCAATTTAAGATAGACGATTCATTCATGGGTCTTAGAGCGACAAAACGGATTATTCTCTCGGTGTCATAACGGTTATTTGATCCGCTCGGCCTGTTAAGCCCTCTGATTACTCTAGGCAACAATTTTCAACTTTTTGTCTATTACACGAACCAAACCCACTTTTTTTGATAGATTTGGGGCTCCAAATGACGAAAAACATTTTTTTTTTTTTTGTGGTGAGATTTTTTTTGTAGAATTTTTTGAAATTTGGCTTTTTTTTCGTACTTTTTTTCAGAGGTGCGCCCAGTAAAAAACAAAAAACTTTTTAATACTAAACCTTGATTTTCGAACGATCGTTCCTATGACAGCTATATGATATAGTAGACCGATTTGAACCAAATTTGGTCAAAATGTGTAAAATAATAACAAATTAATATTGTGTGAGATTGGTGAAGATATCTTAAAAGTCATAAAAAATGTTCATACTAAAGGTTATGCCACTCTACAAGGAAGTCAAAAAAGTCGACAAAAACATGCCTAGACACAAAAAAATATTATATCGCCGTCTCTTCACAGATTTTGATAAGACTTATCTTTAACGACGCGTAATTAATGCAGCTATGCAAATAAAATTAAAGACAAAATGTAATAAATTTTTTTCAACTTTTCCTCGAATTTTAAAGTGAAAAAAGCTAAAAAAAAAAGCTTTAAAAAAATCATCATTTTCTTAATTAAAAAACAAGTGGGAAAGGCTATAGTCGAGACCCCGACCATAGGATACCCGTTACTTATTTCAATACATTAGCGATTCAATCCTAATGTCATATTTGCGTTGCCAGAACTAGTTGAGAATTTGAAGCATTCTAATAAGGTTTAAAAATACAAAAACTATCGCATACTCTAGGGGGCACCTGTTGATTCAACAACTTAGGCACTTGTCCGATCTTGTTGCGATTCAGTGGGATAATAGATAATAATAACAGATATCGGTTATTACCAAAAAATACGTATTATATAAAAAATTGTGGGTGAGGTGGTTTTTCGCGATTTGCGGGGGCGGAGGGGGGCGTGGCTTAAATTTGAAACAAACTTGATCTGCGTGAGGTATATATAAATCTGTGTGACAAATTTGGTTATTCTATCTCTTATAGTCTCTGAGATCCTTGTGTTTATACAGACGGATGACCGGTTTTTCGCGAATTATGGGCGTGGAAGGAGGCGGGTCCAAAATTTGAAACAAACTTGACCTGCTCCAACGCCTTTGTGATCTACGTGTGAAAGTTTGGTTACTCTATCTCTTATGGTCTCTAAGATCTAGGCGCTCACACAGACGGACAGACGGACAGACGGACGGACGGACAGACACACATGGCTATATCGACTCCGCTATTGATGCTGATCAAGAATATATATACTTTATGTGGTCGGAGATGCCTCCTTCTCCCTGTTACATACATTCCAACGAACACAATATACCCTTATACTTATTTTTTATAAGTAACGGGTATAATTAATGTCTCTTTAACTCCTGGCTTAAATCTAAAACTTTGTATTAATGCATTATAGATATATTCATTGACTTTCAGAAATAGTAAAGCTTTTGTCATTCTCGAGTAATGATGACATAAGTCGGCGCACCTCTGAAAAAAAGTACGAAAAAAAAGCCAGATTTTTAAAAAATTCTAAAAAAAAAAATTTCACCATAGAAAAAAAAAAAAATGTTTTTCGTCGTTTTTGGCCCCAAATCTATCCAAAAAAGTGGGTTTGGTTCGTGTAATTTTTTGGCTGTTGCCTAGTGTTATCAAGGCAAAGATGTTGCTCCAAGAGCTCTGGCTACAAAGGCTGGATTGGGATGAATCAATCCCTATGAGCTTGGATAACTCGTGGCAGCAATTGAAATCAACTTTGATTCAGTTGCAAAGAATCAAAATACCACGATATGTCTTTACAGAGCCAACTTCACCGATTGAGATACATGGCTTTGCCGACGCATCAATGCGAGCGTTTGGCGCATGTGTATATATACGCATTTATACTGCAGAAGGTTATCGTGTCTCCTTGTTGACATCTAAATCCAAAGTAGCCCCCCTCAAGACTAAGACTCTTCCTAGACTCGAGTTGTGCGCGGCTCACCTTCTCGCAGATCTCTGCCACCGAATCAGAAATCGTATACGATTACCAATTGAACGGACTGTTCTGTTAAATTCTTTGTATAAATGATTTATAGACATATTCACTAGCTTTCAGAATAAGTAAGGGTTTTTAAAATCGGTTGTGACTTTCATAAGTAGTGAACACAAATGCAAGCTAACTTCTGAAAAAAGAACTTAAGAAATATGCTAGATTTAACAAAGTACTTATTGTAAAAATCTTACATTGGAAAAATTTTTCTAGTATTTTTTGTTTATTTGTATCACATATATGTCAGAAAAAGTGAGTTTGGTAAAAGATACAATGTTGTTATTATTATGAAAAAAAATTTAAAAAAAAATCGTTTTTTGGTAAGTTTTTTTGGCTGAAGCTACTTGGCATAACATGATCTACATTATAGTATATGTATCGTGTACTAAAACTCAATAGCTCGGTAACACAATCAAAAAAACTTACAAAAAAGGTGGAAAAAATTTGGTTTTCTGAACATATGGAGCTCAAACAGCTCCAAAACTACATTTTTGCGAATCGACTTGTTCGTAAAACTTGTAGCTTGTAACATTCCAAGAAACTTTTCTGAAAAAGGTTTACCAAAAAATCAATACTTTGGAAGTTAGAGACCGAACACAATTGCCCTATTTTCTTAAAAGTGCCTAATTCACTAAAAAACTTAAATAAAAAATGTTGTATGAAACGATGATTATAACTCAAAAAAGTAATGATGCAGTTCGATTCCTAGGACCCGAAATAGGGGGAAACCGTTGAGTTTGGTCATGTCTTTTTTTATTTTTGAAAAAAACTATCACAGTGTAATTTGTTTCCTCATCTGATTCACTTTCCTCACTAGGAATGACATTTTTCTTAAAATTTGATTTAGATTCATCATTTCCCAAGTAGATATTTTCCCAATTATCCCCATCAAAATCGTCAGCTTTGTTGCTGACGGATTTGTTTTTAATAGATTTTATAGTATGCTTTAATTCATCCAAATGGTCATCACTATTGTACTTTTTCTTTGATTTCGTAAACTTTTTTTCATTCTTATTGACGAGCTTTTGTAAAGGTTTAAAAGTTGGTTTAAAAGTTTCCTCCAACTCCAAAGCATTCTGAGATTGTGTTTGCTTAACAGCTTCAAATTTTCTCTTCAACGCATTTCTCGATATCGTCAACTGTTTCAAAATCTGTTGACTCATTGTTAGTATGTCGTATATTTGTGGTTCTCTTTGAGGAAAGTAGTCGCTAAAAACAACAAGCAAACATAGTATGTGAGACAGTCGCAAGGTAAGTTAATGACTGTTGTACTGGTGTTGTTTTACTGGTGCTGTTTTACTGGTACTGTTGTACTGGTGTTGTTATTTCGCTGGTGTTGGGACTTTGTCCATATGCGTCATAAGATCAACCTCATCATAAATATTATCATCAATATCATCATTATCAAGCTTTATATAATTTAATGATATTAAAGTCTGCTTTAATCTAGACTTTACCTTATCACCTTCAGATTGTTTAAAACTTTTTAATTTTTCTTTTATTCTTGTCAACGACTTTATGTAAGGTTTCTATTATGGATTTAAAAGTTTTCGTCAGCTGACTCAAAATATGTTGACTCATTATAAATGTTTTTATGTAAGCAAATTCAACATACATTAAAACTTTTTTTTTTGTTCAGTCGAATTTGTGCACGTGCTCGCCGTGTATGTTATCACACATCATGTAATACTGTCAGACAAATGTGATGCAATTTATATTTATAACAGATATCTGAAAATTTTACATCCCACCCATTAAAAAGAACAATAATTTTGTAATTAATGTAATGTAAAAAAATTGATTTTATTTTATTTAAAATTGTTTATTAATTATTTTGATAGGATTTATTTAATTCTAAGTAGAGATTTTCCTCGTTTTTCTTGACAATAATATACTTTTTATCCTTTATTGCCTCAATAGATTCATTCTTCAAATGTGAATATCTCTCCGGTAGGTACAGAATGTAGTGATCAAGTTCGAGAGCAATTGAATTCGCAATCCTGGTTTTCTTCCGTTGAGCCCTGAGAATGGGATAGGCTGTATCCATTGTCATCTTGGTTTTGGATAGTAGCGGTTTTTGTACTCGTCCGTTGACGTCCTTAAGAACTTGAGCACAAATCTGCTCTTCCTTTAGATATGCTTCCAGCTCGCTATCTCCGAAAAGGGGTTGATTCATGTTGAAGTCCTTGTTGAGCTGGTGTTGCTGAAGTTGATAGTGTTGCCCTTGTCCTTGTTTAGTTGGTGTTGATGAAGCTGATCGTCTTGCCCGTCTGAAGTGATGACTTTGAGTGTGCTTTGAACCAATTTCACTTCATCTTTTATAGCTCATCCATTGCACTAACACATTATTTTGTATGTCTGTATTGGTGTGTATATATATGCATTCAATCACAAAACACTCTCACATCATTTTGAGATATAGGTGATCTAACAATCTATTGAACCCCATCTCAACCGTTTATTTGAATGACAGCAAAAATTTGAGACACAGGTGGCCACAGTTGTATATATTAAAACGTTGCACTCGCTCATAGTTGTATTTGATTGCTCTTCCCAAATACTTGATAACTTCTTTTGGTGGTTGTAGGTTCCCAAAACTGTCAAAGTACTTCACAAATTTCTTCTTTTTATTATAAGCTACCCAATGTGCACCACTTGATGATGAATCACCTAGGCTTATGACTTCACATTCCTGACTATGAGGTGATTCTGGTAGCGAGTCTTTCATTAATACGCCTCGAAAATGCGGTATGTGTTTGCGAGCAAAATTTTCAATGTCTAAATTTGTTAACGCTGTTTTGGGTAGCGTACCTATTAGTTTTTTTGTTTCTTTACTCCAGAGCCTTTTCTAAAGGGATTAAGGTATTATCTATAACCTTTACGATATGGTTTCAGGTACATTCCATCACCCAAGGCAACTCCCTTAATTTTCATATTGTGTCGCCTACTCTCATCCAGCTGTTCTTTTGCCGTTTTTGCATTGTTTATTGCCTTTGCAATAGCTGCACTACCAGAGGCTAGACTACCTAACGCGCTTAGTGCAGTCAGAATTGGAACTAGTGGTAAAATGCTTCCAACTTTAGGTACATGAATTATGCGAGAAACTCTAACATTTTTCTTACGACCCATTGATTTATATACTGCTTTACGTGCAATCTTAATTGCATTCATAATATCTAATGGTTTTTGCCTTTTCAATGTACGCTTACCATCATTAACAACAGATGATAAACTCTTCATTTGCTTCTTTCCATATCGCTTTACCCTCTTCTTCACCCCATCCCGAATTTTTTCTTTGAGTTCATGATAATGGTTACAAAATATGCCCTTTCGCCGAGGCTACTGTCTTTCGCCATCACTCGGTCCCAAGCTTTATTGAGCAGTACTGTGTCTGCCTTATGAAGTTCACTTAAATCTTTGTGTTGTTCGTATGCAATATCATGTACTTTACAAGCCTCATCCAACGGATTTGTACCGCGATCTTCGCGCTTCAAACATTTTTCTAGCTCTGTACTAGGATCACAGAAATTATGGCCAGGAAGGTGTGCCTCATTAGGTAACAGGTTAATTAATTTGTTGTCCTGTTTACTATTTAAATTATGACTGCCATGATTATAAAAGCGATACCCCATTTTATGCTTGCTTTTTATAAGCAAATTAAAAATATTATTGCTAGAAACATCAAACTGTGGCAAGACCAACCTAATGTTAACTCTAATTGAAAGTCCGAATGGGATGAAATTTGAAAATATTTATGTGTTTTCAAAGAGTCTATACCAATCCAAGTATGAGTACTTGGAGAAGCTAATCAAATCAATTAAAGGTATGGTCTATCACACATTCTCACAGAATGAGACAGTTTGACCGTCCAACGAAGCCAAAAATAATTCTAATATGATTTTGGATGATGTTGCTTGTAAAAAAAAAAAACAAGATAATATTCGATCGTACTTCTGTATGGGACGACACAAGAATATTGATTCATTTTATTTTTGTCAAACTTAAACACATATACCAAAGCATCTTATACGTGACAATGCAAACTTGATTATTATGTTTAAACAAGATGATTTAAATATGCGACATATATATCGTGATCATATTAACACAGACATGAGTTATGATTCATTCGTGAATATTTGTAAAAAATGTTGGGACGATAAATTCGGATACTTGTTGATAAGTAAAGACAATGACATGGATAAAGGACGCTATAGAAAGGGCTTCGGTCAGTTTATTATAATTTAAAATGTTTTTTCAATATAAGATTGGGTGCATGCAAATCTGCACTTGAACTCTGTCGCGATGTTAGTCGCAACTTCGGAACTAGTGTGTAAGCACGCTTGCCAATCCCTAACTAAAACACTCACGCGTCGGTTTAAGAACTGACATCGTTTATTGAGTTGTATGGGGTTATATAAGTTATCTTATGTAATAATTAGACAGAGTTCGATATAGTGTTTACAATATTTTAGCTTACTCTAATCATTGTGTATATGTGATCTTATATACTAATAGGATATAGTCCATATGGTGTTAAAGTATGTTTGGCTTCTTCTTACTTATTGTATAGATTACCGGTGTAATATGTATGACTCCTTTCTTCACATTCTTTTGTTACGTGTAGTGTGTTCTTATCTATTTTGAGCATACAGGCTCACACATTAGTCTATTATTTCTGAGCGCTAGGATCGCTACCCATGTGGTAATTATACGCTATCGTGACCTTTTCAAGTGGTTTGTGTCCCAAATCTGTACAGCAGCCCGAGGGCTGCTCAGTCCGTATTTTAATTTATGAACATTTTGCGGTGGGCCGTTGTTAAGTGGTTGTCGTTGGCAACCCGAAATCTATATTAATTTGTTGCTTATCCGTTTTACATTTTTTTTATTACATATATTATACCTATCGCTATTATTCCAATGATTACACTAGGCAACAGCCAAAAAATTACACGAACCAAACCCACTTTTTTGGATAGATTTGGGGCTCCAAATGACGAAAAACATTTTTTTTTTTAGTGGTGAGATTTTTTTTTTTAGAATTTTTTGAAAATCTGGCTTTTTTTCGTACTTTTTTTCAGAGGTGTGCCCAGTTTTTTTTGTCATTAAATTAAGAAAATTATGATTTTTTTTAAGCTTTTTTTTTTTTTAGCTTTTTTTACTTTAAAATTCGAGGAAAGTCGAAAAAAATTTAATACATTTTGTCTTTAATTTTATTTGCATAGCTGTATTAATTACGCGTCGTTTATGATATGTCTTATCAAAATCTGTGGAGAGACGGCGATATAATATTTTTTTGTGTCTAGGCATGTTTTTGTCGAATTTTATGACTTCCTTGTAGAGCGGCATGACATTTAGTATGAAATTTTTTTGTGATTTTTTAGATATCTTAACCAATCTTACACAATATCAATTTGTTATTTTTTTACACATTTTGACCAAATTTTGTCTAAATCGGATTACTATATCATATAGCTGGCATAGGAACGATCGTTCGAAATTCAAGGTTTAGTATGAAATTTTTTTTTGTTATTTGAGATATTTTAACCAATCTGACAGAATATGCATTTAAGATGGTCATCTGAACTATTAAATTTGTTTTTATATATATAGCTATATTAATTACCAATCGTTACGTATGTTTACCGTTTAAATCTATGGAAGGACGGCTAAGTAATTAGTATATTAACAATGAAACAATTTTTACGCAAAGGTAGATTTTGGACTGATCGGTCCCATGGAAGCTATATGTTATAGTGATCCGATTCCAGATTTCGATTCCGATTTGGTACAGATAACTTAAAAAACAAAAAAGTTTTTCATACTAAAGGTTGCTTATCGACCGTTCGTATCGATTGTTCCTATGGCAACTATATGATATAGTGGTCCGATTTCTACCAAATTTCGTAAGGATGTAAAGGGCAATGAAGGATGCCTAATTTATGTTTTACAGAGATTTCTCCAAAAACAAAAAAAATTTTTATACTAAAACATGATTTTCTACCGATCGGTCCTATGACAGCTATATGATATAGTGGACCGATTTGAACCAACTTTGGTCAGGATGCATAAGACCAACTTACAGTTTGTCAATTAATTGTTTGCAAAATGAAAATAGGCACACAATTTCAACTTTAACATACAAATTTTGTCCCCCCTGGTCCCCAAAAACCGAAATTCAAATCTCTTAGGACAACGATCCTAAGATCAAATCTCTGCTGTGCCGGACCTGGACCCTGTACCACAGCAGCAAGGCTATAGTTACCTCTGCCCAAAGTCCTGACTTAAGCCCCATTGAAAATTTGTGGACATTTTTAAAGACTAGGGTACCTACACGGAGCCCAAGTAACAAAAGTATGTTCGCTTTCCAGGCATTGTCAAAAACGTTCTTTAAAGCTTATTGTGGACGCTGCCGAAGTCAAAATCAAATGTTAAAAATACACAATGCATTGCAAAGACGCATAGCACTTTTAAATTCCCGGAAAAAGACCCGTTTGAAGTACCGTTGGTTAGTTTCAAGGCACTGCTCGAGTTTTGTTAGCATTTTGCAAACAATTACTTGACACCTTAGAAAATACCATTTATTGTTTTTTTTGTTATATTTCTGTTATTAAATTAATTTTTGCTATTTTTTTTATATATTTATGTAGGTAATAGTTTAATACATACAACAGTAAAAGAAAAAAACTGGAAAAAAGTGTCAATGTGAATAAATTCTTATGTTAAAGTTGAATTAGTGTGCCTATTTTCATTTTGCAAACAATTAATTGACAAACTGTATATGCATATTCTATCAGTTTAGTTTAGATATCTCAAAAAACACAAAAGTTTTTCATACTAAAACTTGTTTTTAGACCGATCGGTCCTATGGCAGCTGTATGATATAGTAGACAGATTCGAACCAAAATAAATAAAGATGTAAAGGACAACAAAGAGTACACAATTTGTGAGTTCGATTAAAATATCTTAGAAAATAAAAAAGTTTTTCATACTAAAGGTGAATTTTCGACTGATCGTTCCTATGGCAGCTATATTGAATAGTGATCCGATTTGAACCAAATTTGGTAGGGATACATACCACATTACTAAATACATAACCAGCAAGATTGGATGATATATCTCAAAAAACAAAAAACTTTTTCATACTAACCCCTGTATTTCTAACGATCGTTCCTATGGCAGCTATATGATATAGTAATCCGATTTAGACCAAATTTGGTCAGGGTGTATGAGACAGTCCCAAATACTCTATCTGTGGTTAAGATATCTTAAGAAACAAAAAAGTTTTTCATACTAAATGTCATGCCGCTCTACAAGGAAGTCATAAAATTCGACAAAAACATGCCTATACAAAAAAAAATAATACATCGCCGTCTCTCCACAGATAAGACATATCATAAACGACGCGTAAATAATGCAGCTATGCAAATAAAATTAAAGACAAAATGTATTAAATTTTTTTCGACTTTTCCTCGAATTTTAAAGTAAAAAAAGCTTAAAAAAAATCATCATTTTCTTAATTCAAAAATTGATATCTCTTAAACTATATGTTTAAATCCAAAACTTGTATTAATGAATTATAGATATATTCAATGGCTTTCAGGAAAAGTAAAGTTTTTGGCGTTCTCGAGTAATGATGAAAAAACTGGGCGCCCTCTGAAAAAAAGTACGGAAAAAAAAGCCAAATTTCAAAAAATTCTGAAAAAAAAAAAAATGTTTTTCGTCATTTGGAGCCCCAAATCTATCCAAAAAAAAATGGGTTTGGTTTGTGTAATAGACAAAAAGTTGAAAATTGTTGCCTAGTGTTATCAGTGTTAAGGACGTGTGTCCGGTTACATTGTAAAATTCTATGTTTCTTAGCTTAAATTTATTTTGTTTTTTTTCTTCTATTAACATATTAATTTTATCAATTTCTTCTGTATTGTTTATCAACTTATTTGTTAGTGGTCTTATTTGAGTAAGTGGGATGTTACTTGATAATTTTATTAAAGGGGCTGCCAGATATTCAGCGTCATCCTCCGTTGTGATCTCTTGAGATGCGGTTAGCAGATGTTTATCTTGGCGAGCTGTACATCCTTCTTCTAGTCGCAATATGCCTTGTCCTGTGATGTGTTTCACTTTGTTGTGCTGACTTCCGCACTCTTCCAGGCCCAATTTCCCTTGCATAAAAGATGTTTGTTGGATTGCAAGTTACATGACGCTGACTGGGTGGCTGATATCAAGGTATAGATATCCTGGTTGAAGTTATATACTAGATATTCAGCCTTTATTTGCACCATGACTGTCCTTTTATGTTTTACAATTGGAATTGGGACAAGTCGGTAGACAGTTTCGGATTTCTGGTTGAATAGTGGGATTTCGGTATGTATCACTAGTCGATTATCCATTATCATGGCTTGAGCTTCCATTAAGTTATATATTTCCTTTAGCTCTGTACCTGTTGATGCTCCTGGAAGGCATTTATTTCCTTTAGACGAGACGGTTTAAGGAGCTGTGGGTTGATTCTCCCATGATTCAGGTCGATGAATAAGTTCGTGATTGCTGATTGTATATTTTCGCAGTTTTCTATCAACTGAATAATTTGTGATAGCATAATCACATTGGTTTATTTGGTTTATAAATATTTTCTTCGCTATATCGTTGCGAAGTCTTTGTATCTCGTTATCCATTGCAGTGAATTGCTTGTTGACGTCGTCCGTAGTTTCCTTTAATATATTTAGTGTCGAGTCTATAATCGACGTTTTTTCTTGTACATTTTATGAAGATCTTGTTGGTTGTCAAATACATTTTGGATGTTGGATTTTAACATTATCCGGTCGTCGGCATCCATTGTTCCAAATAGGATGTGATGTATTCACCCAACAAATTCAAAGGGTGCTCGTCTCTTTCTTTTTATTTTTAGCAGTAATTAGTTGTTGTTTTTCAGTTGCGAATATGTAAAGGCCATAGCTTGAGTCATCATGTGGCATGATCCTCCGAACTTTCAATATTCTTAGTAACTTTGAAAAAACTTTTTGTTTTGTAACTTTATCGTCTGCCATTTCTCTCATTTTTTTCGTGTTATTTTCGAGTTTATATTCTTTCATATAATTGTTGATGGGACATTCTTTCTTATTTTGACTTGTAAGATTATTATTGTCTTGAAGCGATCTCTTCTGTATATCTTCAACTATGGGTATCTTTACTATGAGTCTGCTATTCTCATTATTTTTTGTTGTGTTTTTGACGAGCTCCATGCAGCTCTCATCTTTGGAGGACATTTTTGATTGTGATACTTCTCCAATTTTAAAATAATTCTCCACATTGACTGCTGGCTGTAACTTTTTAGTTTCGGCTAACTTCCCTGTTCCAGATAGGATCCATCCAAGTTTTGTACGTTGTCCTATCACATTGCCCTCTTGTTTTAGACCATTTGTAAGAATTTCCGCAAAAATATCCAGTCCAATTACAATATCAATCTGACTCCGCTTATTGACTGTAGGATCTGCCAGAACTTCATTTGTCCAAACCTCTTCATTGTACTCAAATGATTGTGAAGGTCGAGGGCTTACCACCTTTGTTAATACCACTGCGTCGGCTTCAAATGTGTTGTTGCTTGGAAACCGTGGACGAATTCTCAATTTTACGATTGCTTTAGATAGTCCAACTAGATTTTCTCCAAGTCCATATATTTCTGTTATCCTTTTTCGTTTCGTTAACTTAAGTTTTTCCGCTGCTTCTTCGGTTATCACTGTGATTTGCGATCCTTGGTCCAATAGTGCTCGACATATGATCCATTCTCCTGTGTTTGACTGTACTTCAATTTGAGCTGTGGCAAGTAATGTAGTGTTTACTGATCTAGTCATCATTGTCGTTTTAGTTTTATCTTCAAAATGCAGTAATTCGTGATGGTTTTCATTGCATTTCTTACAGGTTTCTTGGCATGGCTGGTAAATTGAGAATTTGTGGCTTAAGCATCTGAAACATATACGTTCAGATCGAACAAAATCCTTCCTTTCTACTGGCTCTAGAGTTTTAAACTTTTCGCAGTTGAGTATGTTGTGACCTGGTATGTTACAGTACTGGCACGCATTATCTACCGTTGTACTCATTATTTTTGGGTTTTCCTTGTAGCTTCTTGGTCTTGCCGCCTGGATTGTTTGTAAGTGTCTCTCCAGGAATTGTATGACATCCTCCAGCGTCTGAATTTCCTTCGTTTTATTAGAGGCGATTTCACACTGCTGCAGTCCTTGCCGATCAAACTTTCTGATTAGAATGCTTGCAATGAATGGCTCTGCATCCTTGACTGAGTTTCCCATTCCTTTTCTTGCGTGCAGACTCTTGTTCGTTGTATCTAACATATTGTGAACACTCTTATCAGATTCACTTTTCATATTTGGCAGGTCTAAAATGCGATTCCAGTGACTCGAAAATAGTTTCCTTTGAACTCTCGTATCTGTTCTTTAGAATACTTAAGGCTGTGTCGTAATTCTCGGTGCTGATGTGTAAATGCTTTATCAATTGAGCCGCTTCTCCCCTTACGAGTTCCTTTAGTCGTATAAATTTCGACTTTGTATCCAACTCGACATTCGTGTCTACCATTTGAGTGAACACATCCAAAAAACTGGACCATGAAGTAATATCTCCAAAAAACGGCGAAATTTCCACGGGTTTCAGCTGTATTCTTTGTTCCGAAGGCTTGTTCTCTGTGAGCCATCGTATTTTTTCATTTTGATCCCGTATTGAAGAAGTGGCTTGGCCATGTTTCCTTAACTCCTTAAAAAGTTCTGTCAGTCGATCGAAATCTTCTTTGATTTCGTCATAATCATTTTGGTGCTGCTTATGATTTTCTCCAGCACGATTCATCGTTCTTTGCAGCGTGCGAGCTGCTCGGTTAAATTCTTCTGATCGTATTTCATTTTCTTCTATTTCATTTATCATTGTCTCATTCAATGATTTCCTAATTGTCTTCTTATTTAACTCGGCCATTATTCTATTTTTGATTGCTTGAGTTTTTTCGTACGGTTCTTTTCCAAAGTATTCGCCTGTCAACAGCGATTCATTTGCACGCAAAACTTGATGCTGTGCTTTGAACAATTCCCATTGTTCCTGAATTTTTGTAGCCCAATTCAGACTGGGCTGATCGTCTTGGGTTATTTCCTCGTCCCAGCGTTTTAGCTGCGCATATATTGCAGACTGACTTGCTCCTAATGCGTTCAATTGCTCCCGGGTGTAAACCATTTTTGCATATGTTAATATAATTCTTTATTTCTTTTTTTTTTTATTATTTATTTTTTCAACGCCCAGATGTTGTAAGGATCTGGGTGTTTCTTGTTGTTTGCTGGCTGCTCTCCGGTTGCTGCTTGTTCTTGTGATTGCTCATAACCACTTGCTACCGCTTGCCCGTGTTCTCTGTGGTTATGCCGAAACGAATTAAGAGGTGGAGCTTCAGAATTTTGTTGCAGGATTCTCACGTCGCCTTTTTCAGCGATCGTTGCCAGGCTCCCGCGCCTCCTTTTTTGTTTTTTCGCCGTTGTGATTTACTTTTTACCACTTAAACCGTTTGCTTGTGCTCTCTGTGGTTACGCCGAACCGTACTCAGAGTTGAAGCCGTTGTTTTTCGGGACAGGATTCCCACGCCGCCTCCTTCAGCGATCGTTGACAGGTTCCCTCGCCGCCCGTTGTTTTTATCTTTTGGCGCTGCTGTGGTTCAGTTTTTACCACTTAGCTAACGCTTTTCCGCTGTTTGCTCGTGTTCTTTGTGGTTACGCCGAACCGTACTAAGAGTTGGAGCCGTAGTTTTTTGGGACAGGATTTCCTCGTCGCCTTCTTTAGCAATCGTTGTCAGGTTCCTGCGCCGCCGCCGCCGCCGCCTTTTTCAGCTTTGATTCCCACGCCGCTCTTTTCCTGCGTCGCTCAGTGCTGATTCCTTCGCAGATCTGTCGCCTGCGTCGCTTGTTGTTGCTCTGCTTGCCAATCCCTAACTAAAACACTCACGCGTTGGTTTAAGAACTGACATCGTTTATTGAGTTGTATGGGGTTATATGTGTTATCTTATGTAATAATTAGACAGAGTTCGATATAGTGTTTACAATGTTTTGGCTTACTCTAATCATTATGTATATGTGATCTTATATACTAATAGGATATAGTCCATATGGTGTTAAAGTATGTTTGGCTTCTTCTTACTTATTCTATAGATTAGCGTTGTAATATGTTTGACTCCTTTCTTCACATTCTTTTGTTACGTGTAGTGTGTTCTTATCTATTTTGAGCATACAGGCTCACACATTAGTCTATTATTTCTGAGCGCTAGGTTTGTGTCCCAAATCTGTACAGCAGCCCGAGGGCTGCTCAGTCCGTATGTTCGTTTATGAACATTGGGTGTGTGTGAATATTAAACATCTGATTTCGCAATGAGTAGATCATTTACATTATCGATAAATGGGAATACTCCCATTATAAACACAAACTATTTTCCCCCCATCGAATTGAATGGACAATATGAGTGCGCATTGATTGAAAACAATTGTACAATTCAATCCCAAATGTTGATACAAGCAACAATCTCTTCCACATTGGTAAACAAGTAATCACAATTCCTATCGGCTCCTATGAACTTGATGATATTGTCGAGTTTATTTATTCGAAGCTAAAAGGTACTGACCTTGAGAATACAGTCACAATTAAAGGAAATAATAATACACTTCAAGTAGAGATCTTAACCAGCAAATAATCAATATACTTTAATAGGAATAGATCGATTGGTCAATTGTTTGGCTTTAATCAAAATGTGCTAAAACCAAATGCTACTAAAACTTATCTTTCCGATCTACCTATCAATATTTTTAAAATTAATACGATTCGCTTAGAATGCAACATTGTTAGCGCTTCATATGTGGATAACGTTGCAAATCATGTACTGCATGAGTTTGGCATCACTGTTCCCCCAGGCTATTTATTTACCAGTCAGCTGTAGAGAAATAAGTACTCTAGCATAACGCATAACTGATCAGGACGGAGATTTGATGAACTTACGTGGTGAAACCGCAACAATTCGTATACATTTACGAAAGATAGAATGATTATATACAATAAAAGGTCGGGTATATACCCAAAACCTCGCACTACCAATTGTAAAGCTAAAGGAAGAGAAACAAACTTGAAGAGGAGCACGCTCACACTAAAAAATAGATTGTATTTAAAATCATTGGGATTCTAGCTTCGAGTATAACAAGCACGAAAACAAAATGAATGACATATTAAATGTGCGAGGAAAACCTTTCTCAGATGAAAGTATATCGAAAAAAGAATATCATACATACTCATCATATCAATAGACTTTTAAACCAAATGATGAAATTCAAATTACAATTCAAAATCAAGACTTGTATGTGCCCCCCACGAGAGCTATATAGGTTTTCAAGGAGGTGTTAAAAAAGTTCTGGCAGATAAAACAACTACGACGGACGGTGTTGTTGCAGCATTAAAAAATAATTGTATGTCATACTTTTTGGATGAAATAAAATACGAAATTAATGGGTGTGAGGTCGATAGAACGCTTTTTGTTGGTGTCATATCAACGCTTAAAAACTTTGTTTCATTGAATAATCTTGAGAGTCGATAGCTTTCACTTTCTGGATGGGGTGGGGGAAATGATGTTGCCTCTACTGGTCACTTTAACTTTTCTGTTCCCCTAAAACATTTATTGGGATTTGCTGAAGACTATAGAAAGGTTTTGGTAAACTGTAAGCATGAACTCGCTGTTACTACCCAAAAATCTTGATGATGTGTATCAAAAAGTAAAAAATAATAACACATTTGAATTAGAAGTGACAAATATATCTTGAAAATTCCCCATGTAACTCCCAGTGATGTTGCAAAACTAAAAATGTATGATATTATCAAAAGTGATACTAATCTACCGCTTGCATTTCGTAGTTGGGACACATATGTAAACCCTAAGCTTATTCAAGGAACTCATGATGTTTGTAATGTTAAGTTAGCTGCTAATCGAGAACGTCCTCGATTTGCAAAAATCGGCTTCATGCTAAAGGGTCAACTTATTACAAACCATTTATCAAACTTGATAGTGTATTTGAATTCTGAAACCTATCCCTATGATGATTTGAATGTTGATTTAAGTAAGGATCGATATGCTCACTTGTATGAAATGTATTCGAGATTTAAAACTAGTTACTACAACCGTGAATCACAAGCGGTATTAACACCAACGGATTTTTAAAATAAGGCGCCAATTTTTTTGATAGATTTATCATATCAAAATGAAATGGTGAAATCTGGTCCCATTGATGTGAGAATTTCAACGGAAATAAAGCAAGCAAGCGATGCGAATTCACAAGTGTATTGTCTACTTATACACGATTGTTAAGTCAAATACAACCCATTGAACGGTTTAGTTCAACGTGTCGTCCAATAAAATACATGTTAAATGGTTGAGGACATTGTTGCGATCGATGTTCAAGGATTTTTTGATAACTATACTCAGTTTGTTTTAAAGGAAATTGGGATAGTATTTCACAAAGAACCCACACTCAATAATCATTTCATTATATGAGCTCCATATAACTTTACTCAACTAAATAAAAAGTCACGAAAATTTGCTACATGGTTAACTGAAAATCATCACAAAATACACTGGAATGACGGAATAAACTATTTCACTCAAACACGAAACTTTCAAAGGAAAATAACTGCAGGAAAAGAGATCTTATGTAAGGGCATTGAAAGGAAAAGATTTCTGGAAATATTTTTAAGAAAACCACATCTGGTTGATGTTGAAGTTTAAGGAAAACCGGTTCCCGTTTTAAGCAATTCTAGGAGATAATAACAGCAACAATTACAACAATGGATCAATTCTTACTAAAATTAATACATTTCTTTAACAATTTCGCAAGAAGATATTTAAACAACATTTGAAATTTCTTCTGGAATCAAGGGATATGTTCATGAATACTGGACGTCAGGAACTGATCACATCACAATCACTGCGAACGGCAGTTCGCTCTAGTGACGAAAGCAGCACGAAGGGTGCGAAAGGCGACTAGCAATATATACAGCTAATTTGGAAAATTTGCTACGATTTGTCCGATCAGATCAAATTATATACCGATCGAAAGGTTTAGACCTAACTTACAAAATGGCGTACTAAAACTTTTGCTAGCACACCTGGTTCATGCGATAAGGGAGTGTAAGTGGGAGGGAAAAAATTTAAATAATTGCAGCTAATGGGGTCGTTGGGGCTTTTTGTTAAAATATTTTCTTTTATAAATTCTTATCAAAAATACGCGTCGATTGATACCCCGATCACCCAAATCCGATAACTGGTTCAAAAGATAATAAAATTTGAAATTTTTAGTGGACTTCTCAGAATGAGATGAAAGGTCAGTTTGTTTGTCGGTTCGTTTGTGCGTATCAAAGCGCTAAAAAAGCTTAGATGTAATGATAAGGATTTGTTTCTTTTCAAAAATATAGAAATGTTTGTTCTACGACTTTTTGAATTTCCCGCTAGTTTAGCGGGAAAACGCTATTTCCCGCTAAAATTCAAACCATAATAGTTTGCACACCATAGAAGCTACAGATATGTCCTATATATCATTGGAAAGGTTAGTTTGAGGGCTTTTGGCGTACCTTCAAACTTTTTTTCTAAAGTACTCAGGTAACATTTTACAGGTAAAATAAGGTATTTAGCTTATATTTTTGGCGATTTCTGACAAAACGGCTCTAACGATTTTTATTAAATTTATGTATGTTTTAGTACGTAAAATTCTGCGTTTTTTGGTATGTAACACATAAATTTTGGTTGAGGGGTTTGGAAGATATTGCCTGTTAGTTTGTTTTAGTTCGAAAATCACGTTTTAGTACTAAAAACTTTTTGGTTTTCTGAGATATCTCAACCAAACTGATAAAATACGCATTTTACATTGTTTTATATATCCTGACCAAAGTTGGTTGAAATCGGACCACTATATCATATAGCTGTCATAGGACCGATCGGATCAAAATTAGGTTTTAGTATGAAAAACTTTTTTGATTTATGAGATATTTTAACCAAATTGATAGAATATGCATTAAGTTAGTTTTATACATCCTGACCGAAATTGGTTCATATCGGACCGCTATATCATATAGCTGTCATAGGACCGATCTGGTCAAAATTAGGTTTTAGTATGAAAAACTTTTTTGATTTATGAGATATTTTAACCAAATTGATAGAATATGCATTTAAGTTAGTTTTATACATCCTGACCGAAATTGGTAACCGGTAATCAAACCACAATATCATATAGCTAACATAGGACCGATCGGGCGAAAAGTCTTAGTATGAAAAGTAGACAGTAGTAAGGCGAGCGAAGCAAACAGGGGCGGAGTCTCTCAGCTATATTTTTTACTATCTCCCTACATTTATGATAAAGTTAAAATGTCAAAAGCAAAAGCAATTGCAAAAATTTCTGATATCCCACAAAAAAAACCTCTACACGAGGTAAAAGTCTAGTGACGAAAGCAATTTTTAGCTCCAAAATTTCTGATATCCAATTGTGTGACGAACAAAATTCAGTTTATTATAAAAACTTTTAATAAAAATAAAAATTATTAAAAAAAAAAAAAAAACACGAAAATTGGTATTCGGCACTGTGCAAAAAGTAATTTTTATGTACAAAGAAGCTCGCCCTTTTTGAGCACAGTGCACAATGCCAATTTTCGTGTTTTTTTTTTTTTTTTTAATAATTTTTATTTTTATTAAAAGTTTTTATAATAAACTGAATTTTGTTCGTCACACAATTGGATATCAGAAATTTTGGAGCTAAAAATTGCTTTCGTCACTAGACTTTTACCTCGTGTAGAGGTTTTTTTTGTGGGATATGGTCAACACTACAAATCTTGCTTATGGTCAAATGATGCTTGTGGGGATGGTCCAGACACATGTGGCTGCTTTCACTATGATATGCGAATGGACGAAGCTAGAAAACTAATTTCTACATATGTTAAGTAAAAGATTGTAAAAATATCCAAATAAATGTTCGAGTATCAAAACACACACACACACACACACACACACTCACATACATATTCCACCAAAGTTTGGTATATGTTTTCATTATTTCTATTGCTTCTAACTCTTGTTTGGTCACCAAACAAGAGTTGGAAGCAATAGAAATAATGAAAACATATAACATATTAATTGAAAAGATGGGAGCAAATAAATAATGTCAAACCATATTATTCAAAATAAAAACAATTAAAAACAAAATCAACTTTTCTTTTATTATTCCTTAATTTTTCTTATATTTTTATCTTACAGCATAAATTTAATTTCAGAATTAAAAGTTGGATGGATATCTCTTACAACATTTTTAGGTAGAAGAACCAATGGGAGCAGGTCTACTGTCTATAGTGTTGGAAAATGTGTGTTGAAAAAGGTGTGGGTTGAGTCTAATACCTGTTACAGCAAGTTAAAAACCAATGAGAACAGGTTTCATGTCAAGGTCATAGAAACAAAATATAAAGACCAACCAATGAGAGTAATTTTTCATTTCAAGGGTCGCAGAAACAAAATACCAAGATCAAATCCAATGAGAACAGGTTTCATGTTAAGAGTCACAGAAACAAAATATCAAGATCAGCCAATGAGAGTAGAACAGGTTTCATGGGAACAGGTTACATGTCACGGGTCTTACAAACAAAATTCCAAAAGTCCCATTTAATTATCATGCTGCAACATGCCCATACATAACAATAATAACAATAATTAATTTGATTGACAGGGGACGTCCCGGCGCCAGCCCTGCGCCTGAAGCTTGCCCAACACGTGTGCACCACTTGCTTACTCATAACAACGCATGCCACCAATGTAATCAAAAGACATTACAATGCATTACAATAGCATCTCCATAATTTTGAGCATCAAGAGGGGAAAGATCAATCAAACTCACCTGTCACATACTCTCTCACGATCACATTTTAGAATAGCATCTCCCTAATTCGAACATCGCGAATGACAGATCAATCAAACTCACCTGACACATACTCGCACACGATCACTTGATTTGAACATTTCCCCCCTTTTTCCCACGCTTCGACCCTCGGTTCCCCTTTTTTCCCCACACTTTTGACCACGACCCCCCCTCTTTCCCTCACTTTTCATCGATCAATCAATCACAAATTACTTTAACTTTAAAAATGTTTGACAGTCTTTGACAGTAATTGATCGCCCCCACCTCCAATTTGTCCCAGAGCCCGCATTTTTATACTACTTTTGTACATAAAAACTAGTGTTAGTTTTTTTTTATTAATTTATATCTTTAAACTGTTTAACTGTACGTTTTAAAACATATTGAAAATAAATAAAAACCGTTAGAGACGTTTTGTCATAATTCGCCAAAAAGTAAGTCAAAAAACATTCTCTCACCTGTAAATTGTTACCTGAGTACTTTAAAAATTTATAGGTACACCTAAAATCCTTTAAAAATACCTTTCCAACGATATGTATGACATATCTGTAGCTTTTACGGTTTGGAAACGGCGGGGGAAATAGTGATTTCCCGCTAAACTAGCGGGAAATTCAAAAAGTCGTAGAAAAAACATTTCTAGATTTTCGAAACAGAATATTTATTTATTTATTTTTTTTTTATTTATTTATTAATGAACGACTAAAAGCAGTCGGCAAAGAAAAAATTATTAAATATAAAAATTAAGATTACAATTTAAAATAAAATTAATATTAAATATAAATATAAGCAATATACTGTAAAGAAAAAATTAAAATTAGAATTATATCTGGGGTAAGCAAAAATTAATAATTTAAAATGATCCAACATTTGTTGCAAGGATTAGGGAAAACCCAGAAAAACCCAATCAGATCAATAAATATTAGTGTTGTTGTTAGTGATTGATTGGTTTCAAAAATAATATAACATGTTATTAGTATTAGTAATGTTAGGAATTTAACGATTTAAAATATTGGAAAAGTGCGGATTTTAGGGAAGGGATAGGGAGAGAGAGTTCTGAATAGAAAACGTGAAAGAGGCTATTATAATTAGAGCATAAAACCCGGAACGAACCGTGTGAAGCGTAATCAGTTGTGCATGTAAGTAAAAATAAAGGCCTGTAATTCCTAGTAGACCTGCGGGGGACCGAAAATCTGAGGCGGCCCAAAAGGGGACTAGAATCAATGTCGCCATTAATTAATTTGTGAAGAAAAACCACATTAAGAGTTTTCCTACGATTAATTAAAGACGGAAGGTCAATAAGACGAAGCCTATGGGAGTACGGTGGTAAACGCCAGTTGGGATCCCAGCTAAAACCACGTAAGGCGAAAAGCAAGAATTGCTTTTGAACTGATTCAATTCGATTCTGATTTATTTGATACTGCGGGCACCAAATGCACGAACAGTATTAAAGGATGGGACGGACTAAAGAGACGTAAAGGAGTTTAGTGGTGAAAGGATCATTGAATTTTTTCGACCAACGTTTAATGAAACCAAGTACTCCTTTGGCATCATTAACTATAGTGGAGATGTGTAAATTGAAGCATAATTTGCAGTCAAATAAAACTCCAAGATCCTTTACAGTTTTTATACGTTTCAAAGGGATATTGTCAATCGTATAAGAACCTAAGTAGGGCCTAGAACGACTAAATGTCATAAACATACACTTCGAACAATTGAGATGCAACTTATTGGCCGAGCACCATAGTTGCATAGTGTTCAAATCGTCTTGCAGACGATTGTGAAACAGGGGATCAGTGTATGAAAAAATAAGCTTAACATCATCTGCATACATTAAAATATAAGAATGGGACAGAATAGTGGGTAGATCGTTAATGAACAGTGTAAAAAATAAAGGTCCTAAGTGACTACCTTGAGGTACACCAGAAGTTACACGAACCGAACTCGAAATGGTTGACCTAAGAAGCACTTTTTGGGTTCTACCTTTTAAATAAGTGGAAACCCAACGTATAAAGGCGGGAGGGAAACCTATGCAGTTAAGTTTGTAAAGTAAGAGGTCATGGTTCACAGAGTCAAAGGCTTTACTGAAGTCAGTGTAAATGACATCAGTTTGCTTTTTCTCTGAAAATGCATCATTTACCAGGGAGGTAAATTCAAGCAAGTTGGTCGTAGTAGACCGACCCTTAATAAAGCCGTGTTGTGCAGGGAAAATTATCGATTTACAGAGATGGTGCAAAGAAGAAACAAGGATTTTTTCAAATAATTTAGGAATGGCTGATAGCTTTGCAATGCCGCTGTAATTAGAAATATCAGACTTACCGCCTTTTTTGTGGAGGGGAATGATATAAGATTCTTTCCAAAGATATGGAAAGATTGAAGTTTCAAGGGATAGATTAAAAAGCTTATGCAACGGAGCAGCTAAAGAAGAACAGCATTCCTTAAGTAGACAACTAGGAATGTTGTCTGGCCCAGGAACGAAAGAAGATTTTAAAGAGCTAATAGAAGAGATTACATTGTTATAGGAAATAGAGGGAGCAAACATAGTGTTAGATTGAAAAATAGAATAAGGATAAGATGAGTTGGAAGTGGAGATTGGAGAGTAGGTGGATTGAAAAAAGTTAGCAAATAGTTCAGCGGCTGCAGAGTCGTTGCCAGCAATATCTGTCCCAAGAAAAAAAGAGGAAGGTAAACTGGAGGATTTACGCTTCAAGTTAACAAATTTATAAAATTGTTTAGGGTCACGGGAAAACTGTCTTTTGCAACGAGTTAGATAGTTCTCGTAGCATATCGAGTTTAAATTGGCAAAGTCCGACTTGGCCACTGTATACTTAGACCAGTCGAGACTTGAACCTGACTTCTTATATTTTTTAAAATATTTAGATTTAATATTCTTTAAATAAGAAAGTCTAGGTGTAAACCAAGGAGGCTTTATAGAACCAGACGATGGAATATAATTTGGAATGCACACATCTAAGAGTGCATTTAGGGTCTCATAGAAAGAACTAAGAGCAATATCGATGTCAGTCGCTTTTTCTAAAAAGCACCAGTCGGTAGCAAGGATACGTTCATTAAGCAATGAATAATTTCCCTTGCGAAAATAACGACGAGGTGATTGCTGACATAATAAAGGTTGACTAAAAGGTTTAGAGATTGAGATAGAAATTTCTATAGTAGGATGATGTAAGTCTTCAGAGATACTTAATGGGGATGACCTAGAGACGGCAGTATTTGCGAAGTCATTAATAAAAACTAGATCGAAAATTCGATCATTATGATTTCTTATTGAGTTCATTTGAAACAACGAGAGATCAAGCATGTTATCTAAGAAAATATCTTGATTTAAGGGAATAAGGTAATTTGTGCTACTAAAAAGTGACCAAGAAATTTTAGGCAAATTAAAATCACCTAGCACAATAAATAAGTCGTTATCTTTAACTTTATGGTTAATTTCTTCAATACAGGCAAAATGTTGCAAGTAAACTGAAGGAGTAGCTCTTGGAGGGATATAAGAGCAGGTGATAAAAATTGATCGAGTTGAAAAAGTTACTTTGACAGCAACAATTTCAATATCAGTAGTCACATTAAAAGAAATGCGTTCTGACTGAAGAGCCGAATTAGTAGCAATAAGAACGCCACCACTTCGAGTCGGTCGATCATATCTATATAAAAGGTAGTTACTTGACATAACTTCAGAATCAGACACTGTAGGAGTTAACCAAGTTTCTGACAATGCAATTATATCAGAATCAAAGGACATACTACTCAAATATAGATTTTTGAGCTTAGTAAGGAGGCCTCTAACATTTTGGTAATGAATACAGGCGAAATCGGGCCGCAGGTCTAGTTTTTTGAAGCCGTACTGGCGGGGTCCTGTACGTTGGAGCTGCCGGCAGTAAGAGAAACAGGCAAGGGTTCACTACGCCTTTTGGGCTTAAACTCATGAACAATCATATGTTGTGGCCAAAATTTTGGATCACAAATGACAGAAAATGAGTCATGAGGGACACTTATTTTAAAAGATGCTATTTCGCGAGCAGTGGCAAAATTAAATTTAGTGATTGAGACACTAGCAGAAATTTTGCTTGAAATGTATGCCGCTACAGATTCACAAGTAGTGTCCGAGGATAACCTGGACACAAATACTTGCTTACGAGGAGCAACAACATTTAATATAGGGACCCCAGATATAGGGGCAGCTACGTTATCAGTAGTATTGTTAGGCGTTGCATTGCGAGGAGGTCTACCCTTTCGACCCGAACCAGTCCGCACCGAAGACGCGATGACTTGGGCTGGTTCAAATGTCTGTGTGATAGAATCACCTGCAGAAGGTGAAGGAGAATTGAATAGGTTAACAATACTCGGACTGGCCGATACTGACAACGTTGGGGAGACATCTTGATAGTGACGAGATGCCAATGGAGTCACGGGAGGCTGATTAACTGGTATATTAGGGGGAACTGCTAAAAATTGAGAATCAGGTGGTGAGTTAAATTTATATTGGCTAAGCAGATCGAGACTATAGTCAAAATCACTCGAAAGAAGCTTAGCCATTTTGTTAAGTTTTAAGAATTGATTTCTTACAGAAGTATACATTCTTGAGAAATCAATTTGCAACTCGATACAACTTGGACAAGACCATTTCACTGCACCACATTCCTTTTTAGAAACGGCAATGATCTTATCACATTGTGGACCTGAAAGTCCAGCACACTTGGCATGCATTAGATTATCACACAACCAACAATTAATAAATCTCGGTTGATCAAGACCATCAGCACACTTAATAGTGCAGTTTTTCTTACAGCACGACATATTTCCAACAGGGGTTAAAGATAAACAATTAGGTCGAATAGGCAGAATTGCGCACGTAAATAGAGCGGGAGGCACTCAAATGAAGCTCTAAGCAAGAGAGCAAAATACAAAAACAATTTGCTGTGAGAGCGCGCTGCTAAACAAAACGAAATGCAGCAGCGAACACACACACAAACAAATGTATTAAGATGTGCGAAGCGCCAAAACTGAGATAAGGAGATGTAAACACAAACAAAAACAATCGCTGTGCTTACAATAACAACAAACTTGTGTGAGCGGGGTGCAAAGCGAAAGCCGAAATACACAAGCAAACACACGCACAAGAATGTAAAAGATTTAAGGGAAAATGCAAAACTAAGTTTGGCAAAAATAAAATGCTATTTATTTTTACCACAATGCACAAATGATTCAACTTACACAGCAAGTCGATAGCTAGTTCACTTTTGCAGAATTTTAGATGATAATATATTAAAACGGTGCGTTATTATTCACAAAAAATGATGAACGTTTACGAGCCAAATTAAAACACGTCTGTTTCGCTTAAGCAAAGAACTCTCCCCATCATTACATCTAACCATTTTTAGCGCTTTGGTACAAACAAGCAAACAGACAGACAAACTGACTTTTTATCTCATTTTGAGAAATCCTCTAAAAATTTCAAATTTCATTATCTTTTGAACTAGTTGTCGGATTTAAGTGATCAAAGTATCAATCGACGCGTGGTTTTGATAAAGTTAGAAAAAGTTTTGGTATGCCATTTTGTAAGTTTCTTTGTAAGGACTAAACCTTTATATCGGTATGTTACTCGATCTGTTAGGACAGTTATAGCAAATTTTCCATATTAGCTGTATATATTGTTTATCGCCTTTCGCACCCTTCGTGCTGCTCTCGTCACTAGCGCGAACTGTGACGTGAATGGCAGTCCCACCGGCTGCCATCTACCAAACAACGCTTTATTGATGCTTCGCGCAGACTCAGCAAGGCTCTAAATCAAGAAGAAGCAGATGCCCAACGCCGCTACATAGAGCAATTATCACCAACTAGTACCAAGCATCCCTTGTGGAGGGCTCACCCAACGCTAAGTGCGCCGATCGAAACGGTAACGCCTATATGAAACTCCTCAGGCTGCTGGTCCCGTAGCGATTCATTCAAATTCATTCGTACTTTCATCCTGTGCATCTCATAGTTCAGGTAAACACGAACCACCTGAGTTTCGTTCAAACGAAATTGTAAAAGTCATAAATGAACCGATGAAACCAAAGAAAGCTCCAGGCTGCGATCTAATAACTCAAAAAAAAAAAACGCGGTTTACAACACTTGGCTACTTCCCAAAAAAATGGAAGAAATATGGAAGATCATACCATACCATTATCGTATAGACCAATTAGCTTACTACCGTGCTTGTCTAAGCTTTTTGAAAAATGCCTCTTGACACGCATAATTCCTCATCTAAGAGCACACAACGCAATCCCAACACATCAATTTGGCTTCAGAAAAAAACATGGAACTATTGAGCAAGTTAACCAAATAACATCAGAAATACGTGCAGCATACGAACATCGGGAATACTGCAGTGCAATATTGCTCGACCTCTCCCAGGCTTTTGATCTATGCAAAAAATAAAACGACGCTCCCGTTATACACTCACAACGTATCGATATATCGTGAAGATTGGTCGCGCTTTTATCCCGCTCTGTCTGAATAATTTGTATTAATTGTTTTCGCCATCTTTAAACGATCTTGGGTGTTGATAGAACAATCACATTTAAACCATAATTAATATAACTTTGCGCAACCTAATTGCATTAGCTACAACCAAAAACATTCACAACAAAACCTCGGGCAACCAACAAACCGTGTGTTGATAGAACAATCACATTTTCGTTTTCTCATCTTGATTTCAACATAACATTTAGAATTGTGACTAATTTAGCAGCTCGGTTCCCCAAAATGGGTCACACTTTTTAAAAATGAGCAACACTTGTCAGAAGGTTTGGCGCAAAATTTAAAATCCGCTAGAACGAGATAGCAAACATTTTATGCTCTGCACTCTTCGTTTGTTTTTGTTTCTGCTGTCACTTAACCAGTGCTGAAAAATTTCGACCGTTAGAAAAGGAAACATTTTTAAAAATGTTATAGTAAACTAAATATATTGATAATATTGAGAAATAATAAAACGAGATAATTAAAATCAAATGATAATATATTAATTAATTCAAATTTACACAAAACTTAACAAGAAAATAAAGAAATATAACAAAAAAAATTATTTTGAACTACATCTATATTTTTTAGAATTTCTTTTGTCCCATTAGCCTTTGTTTTTGTTTTTGAAGCTTTAATTTTTTGTTGAGGTGCTTTATGCGAAATTTAATTCGCATTTTGAAAAAAAAATTCTTTAATCTTAGCATCCAAATTAATGCATTCAGCGATTCGCAGAATTTCAGTCAGCAGAAATGGCTTGGAGCAAATTTTGTTGGCATTGAAATTGTTAAACATGTCCTCTAGACTACTAATTCTGGCGACAAAGTCTGCTGATGGCTTAGTCAAGCCTCCTTCTGATACCATGTCCACATATGTAAAAGTTTTCTTTTTCGCTGCAGTCTAGTGACAATCTCTTTATTAAATAGCCTGAAACGTACTCTATGGAATCGGCCGTTAGTTGATTTTCCATCTCTACCTCGATTACATCTGCCTCCTCTTCATTATTTGTGTCTGCCCCACTTTGAGACTTCAACGGTATTTCAGACAAGTCAATGTCAAGAAATGGCATTGGTTCCACCTCAACATTAGCTTTTGTGTCCAAAATCTCTGAATTTTGCGTTAAATTGGTAAGAGTTGAGTTTCATTAATACTAATAATAAACTTAAGCAGTTGACACAAAATTAACAAAATTCTTTTCGAACACAACTCCAAAAACATACACATTTCAAATCTATAACATAAAACACTTAGGGCCGTTTTCTCATCATGTTTTTAACCTTACAGTGTAGACAAATTCGCTGTGAAAGGAAATTTGATTTTCTTGTCAAAAATTTAGTTGCAGGCAGGCTATAAGTTACAGGGCAGGTCATCCAAACTTTAAGTGCTTAACATTCGCCAACTACGATTATTTCGGTGTTCCTAAGGGCAACGCCATAAACTGTATCAATTATTGCATACCTTTAGGGTCCTGAATTGCTTATCATCATTTATCATAATTTATAACCGCGATGTTTTTCTAATATTAATGAGAATTAGCAGAATAATAGCTAAAAATATCACGAAACAGTTTTAAAAAGCCATAGAGTTCTATACTCAACAATGTGGGTGTGATATATTGTTTTTGCGATTTGCATTGGACAACGGTAGTGTGGAAAAAATTTGAAAGGCTCTTGAATTATTCCACATTCATGGTAGTCTGTCTACCAAATTTGGTTGCTCTAGCTCTCAAAGCGGTTGATATATAGACACAATTCACACAAAAATTTCAGAATTTTCAATTTTGCGCCAAGCCTTTCGACAAGTGTAGCTCATTTTTCAAAAAGTGTGACTCTTTTTGTGGAGCCGAGCTGCCAACTTAGTCACAATTCTTAATGCGACGTTAAAATCAAGATGAGAGAACGAAAAAAGTTATAGCCTACATTTAAAGTAAAGTTCCCTAAGGGTAAAGTAGGCTTTAAAATTAATATGAGAAAACGGCCCTTAGTATTATTATACATGAAATCAAATACTACCAATATGGTTGTTACCCATTAACTATTTGCGTAATGTAAACTTAATGGGTGGTCATGTAGACCACATTTGGCCCGCATTGCACCAAAAAAGTGCTCCAATAGATCTTAGAATATTCTACTTGTTATTAAATATTCCATGTTATATCGCCCCACAACATATTCGTATAACATGTTTAGCGAAATATTGCTAACAAGTATCGCCTTTTGAAATGGCAGACACCGTTTTCCATTTGGAATTATTTTTTGTGCCATAACTTCGCTCATTTTATCCAAAACTTGTCGCTGCACATCTATACTTTGTCCAAATGGTTGCTTCATTGGATTTTTGTTTGATGTCGACAGATTGGAATTATAAATGTCGAACCAATTATTAGCAAGCTTGATGAAATCCGCCGTCTCGCAGGGGTTGTACATTTTTAACCCCAAAGCATAGCAGCGTCTGATTGCGCTAACAGTAGTGTTTGATAGCAGCTGAGTTGTTAGCTTCACTCGTTGCCTTGCTGCAGATCGGACGGTCAGTTGTTCTTTATTAATCTTCCACAAAATGGAGAGATCAGATGCGGAGGAGTGGTTCATTGCTTGCCTTATCGTTTGCACAGTTAAAATATTTCCATCAATTACAAGCCCAGAGTCAATAAAGTGATTTCGTATAAGTTTGACGAGATGCGGCGCATCTGCAAAAGCAAACACTTTCATTGAAGGATCTGCTGGATGCTTATACCATGTTTTTTCACAAAAAGATAAATAAATTAAAGAAAGAAAATTTTTTCAGCATTACATTCCTACCAGGCGAAACTCCTAGTATTGTTCACAATTTAGGGTTTCCAGGACCCTACCGCGTGAAGCTTTTTAATAAGCATGTGCACCGTCGAGACATCCATGGTCTTGTCAAAGTCATAATATATTGGCTGCTTCCATGATTTTCGAAATTCTTGCGCCATTGCGACCTGAACGTAATCTTTTGGCAGCTGCACCAATTGCAGGGAGTGGTCATATTCAAAGCTTGATGAAATTTTCATATCTTGTCCACGTCTTCCATATCAACCGCACTCCCCATTAAGTCTATTAAAAAATCTAATGGTCCGGGCTGAACATCGACCGTGAGTAACCAAACGTCCAATGTGGATAGGCAGGGGATTGGAAAACACTTTCTTAATGAAAGACAAATCGCATTCGATACGTCGTCACGATTCCATACAAGCTTTGCTCCGCCTCAATCAATTGAGAGGCGGTTTCTTAATTTGAGATTCAGTGAATATTTTACTCATCAGGGTCTGTATTTGGCGAAGTTGTTCCAAGAGCTTAGCATTTTGCTTTTGCATTTCGGCAACTTTCTTGTGCAAGCGCATAATCTCTATAACAAGCCCTGTGTCAACCACTTCCAGCCTATCAATTAACAGTATTTATAAACAATAATAGAAATAACGAAAAGACAACATACTCGAAATTCAGGTATTGACACAACGGGTTCTGCAACTGGAAACAGAAGCCAATAAACAAACTCCCTGCGAAGTCAGGTGGGACAACTCGAGTCTTAGGTCACATCGCTTACAAACGCTGATGGAGCATGGGATCTGAGAATGCATGAAGTGCCCATCGCTATGAATGAGAACCTGTTCCACTCACTATGTTTAGCACTCGAAAAAAGTGAATCTGAAGAGGCCGACAGCTTATTGAAAATGTCTGCATTCTGTCTCTCCAGTGAAATCTTGCAAGTATTCGTGTATCTTAACCTTTTTTAGTCAGTGTTTTTGCATTGTGAGAAACATATTTGTTTCTCACAAACTACAGGTTCTTATTTCAGCAGCAACGGTTTGACCCACCCTGGGAACCCCCCTCAGCGCCGCCCATGGACTATGATACAGTTACAGCGACGCTCGCGACAGAAGAACCGTTAAACAGTGAACGGCGATGATTGACTAGTGAGCGCATGTGCCGTTAGTTATATAAATTTGTTGCACGTATCCACTCGCCGACCGAGTTAGCCCGGTGGGAATCGACAGGATCGTTACAACTAGCGCTCAACTTGCAGGGTTTTGCGAATATAAGAGCAGAGTAGATTTACAATGGTAAGGACATGGATTTACAATCTGAAGAAGGAGGAACTGTTGCAATATGGCATCAAGTTCGGGGTCACTCTGACGGGAGGCGTGGATGCCAAGCGAAAGGACTTCGACGAATGGGTGCAAACACAAGAAGGACGCCTTCCTTACGCCGGACATTTGGACACATTGGCAACGAAACACACTCGCACACCTCCATGTAGGGAGACGACGAGCCAAAAGGGGAGCAAAACTCCACAACAACACAGTTGGACAGCATGGATTTTGCTTCAGCTACCGCGGAGGCAAACCGTCGACAACAACAGCAGAAACAAGAGGAACAACGAACCCAAGCACAAAACTCGTCAACAATGAACTACAGCGAAACGAACGCCGAACACTTACCACAAATGACAAGAAATCAATCACGAGACTATGCAGCAGTGGCCAAGCAAGTCAGAGAATGGAGTTTCAAGTTCGATGGCAGCACCAAGCCACTAGCATTTTTGGAACAGGTGGAATGGTCAGAAGAAATGTACGGTCTGGAACTCGACCTAATACCACGAACAATACCCGAACTACTAAAAGGTACAGCGTTAAATTGGTACATAGCCAATAACGAGCACTGGAGGACCTGGGCATAGTTTGCTACGAGTTTCCAAGAGTTTTTCTTGTCCCGAAATTATTTCTCTAAGCTGACGGAGGAAGTAGCACGACGAAAACAGGGCATCGACGAGCCGTTTAAGAAGTTCATGGTCAAGATGCAAACATTGATGTGGCCACTACGACTGTCGAAGGAGCGGGAGCGGGAGAAAATTTACAACAGTAGCCTACCCGACTTCAGAGCGTTTGCAAGACCATACCAGAACAGCAGCTTAATCGAGCTGATGCAACTGGCAGAGTTCGAGGAACTGGAGAGAGAAAGGGACAGATTGCGGCACCAGTCCCGTAACAATCGCCCGAGATTCATGGCAATAGAAGATTCCGGAGCAGCCGAAGCGGGAGTCCAATGGGCTCGGTGTGCCGAGAACACCAGGGGTCGCCCACAGCCAACCCCCAAATCATTTTCGGGACAACAAACACATGTCCCCAACCCGACCAAAGCATGCAGAAGGTGTGGACACGAGGGGCATTGGGAGAGGGAATTCCTAAACCCAAACCTGTTGTTCTGTTGGGTGTGCGGACGAATGGGAGTTCGCACAGTTCAATGTTGCCGACCGGAAACGATCGGCGGCGTCCAGCTTCCAGGGGCGAGCGGATGCCGATTGAAGCGGCTCCACAAAACTAATCGGCACATTGAAAGATGAGGGTCACCGCCTGTCGGCAACAGTTCAAATCGGCAAGAACCTTTACAACGCTACCATCGACACAGGGGCAACGAGCAGCTTTATTAGCGAGGAATTAGCAGTGACGTTGTGCAAAAAAGGATTTGAACTGGGAACAACACAAAGACAGGTGCGGTTGGCAGACCGCCGGGCTGGTTTCGTGACGAAACAAGTGGAGGTACAGATCGAACTCAGACGCAAAACGACGGAGATGCCACTATTAATTCTACCGGGAGTCATCGACGAACTGGTGCTGGGATGGGATTTCCTTTCTTACATCGGAACTACCCTCGATTGCGCCGGCATCGAAGTTAGAATACCGACTCGTCGACAAATCAACAAGGGACGAGAAGAGAGACTCTCGGTGGTCAGCACAGAACATGTACATGAGCAAGTACCACAAGAACAAGTAACACAAGAACAAGTAACACAAGAACAAGTAACACAAGAACAAGTAACACAAGAAAAAGCCCCACAAGAACAAGGAAAACAAGAGCAAATAACCCAAGAAGAAGAAACAATCGAGGAGGGGACAACAAGCACCAACAGGGAGCGTTGTGAACCCTTACACCCAGATGCAGCTGTGGATGAATTTCTTCGGCAGGAGATAGCCGCATTCACAGTCATGAACGACACATCACCAATTACGGAACATCGAATTGTGATGCACGATGACCGGCCGATTAAGCAACGATACTTCCCAAGAGATAAACAAGCAGATCGACGAACTGCTCGCAAAAGGATGTATCGAGGCTTCTAACAGTCCGCACAGTGCACCGATTGTGATGGTCAAGAAGAAGACAGGCAAATGGAGACTGTGTGTCGACTTCCGGCAATTAAACAGTCGATCGGTCATGGACGCATATCCTTACCCAGACTACATCACATCTTGGATCAACTGAGGGAAGCCATAACGACCATAACGACCATAAGCCATAGTGACCATAACGAGCCTCGATTTGAAAGACGGCTACGGCATATCTCAATGGAAAAATCAAGTCGATCATTGACCGCATTCACCGTCCCAGGCAGAGAATTATTCCATTGGAAGGTCATGCCATTCGGAGTCCATTCAGCACCAGCAACGTTCCAGCGTGTGTTGGATTGGGTGATTGGCCTGGAAATGTTGCCCCATGCTTTCGCATACCTGGACGACATCATCGTCATTGGGAAAACGTTAGAAGATCACATGGCAAACTTTAAAGAGGTGTTTCGACGACTGCGGGCAGCGAATTTGAAGATCAACGTCGACAAGTGCGACTTCTTCAAAAAAGAGCTGAAATATCTGGGTCACTTAGTAACCGAACATGGAATATCCACGGATCCCGATAAAGTGGCTGCAATTTCGCAGTTAAAACCACCCACAAATATCAAGAAGCTGCGGCAGTATCTCGGAGTGGCATCCTGGTATAGACGATTTGTTCCTGATTTTTCAAAAACGGTACATCCCCTTAACGGATTATAATTATTGAAGAAAAGCGTTAAGTGCGTATGGAGCGAACAGCATCAGCAAGCGTTCGAGATGGTAAAGGAGAAGCTGACAAAAGCACCAGTCCTGGCGTGTCCCGATTTTAGTCAGCAGTTCACGTTGCAAACTGATAGCAACTATGGACTAGGAGCCATACTCACGCAGGAATCCAGCGAGGGAGAGCGGGTGATCGCATATGCCAGTAGAACACTCCACGGCCCCGAGATAAACTACTCAGCAACGGAGAAAGAATGCTTGGCAATCGTCTGGGCAATTCAAAAGATGAGACCGTACCTAGAGGAATACTACTTCGCGGTCGTGACAGATCACATGGCATTAAAATGGTTAAATTCTTTCAACAGCCCTACCGGTCGGATCGCCAGATGGGCGTTTTAGTTACAGAAGTACGATTACGAAGTTGCATATCGCAAAGGAAAACTGAACGTAGTGGCAGACGCACTTTCCAGGCAGCCGCTGGAACAGGTGACCTACGCAGTGCGCACGGGTCGGTGCTCAAAATGGCACGACAGATATTGGCGGCACGGACTGCAATTGGGTACAGAAGATGCTACAGAAGATTGGCAAAGACCCCAGAAAATTCCCAGACTACTTGGAGGAATCTGGCAATCTGTACAGACACATCCCTCACCGAGGCGGGCATGAGGATGTTCCGTCATGGAAATTGTGCGTACCAACGATGAAGAGGCAGCGGGTATTGCAAGAAAATCATGCTGCAGGTGGTCGATGAGGTGGCCATCGGCACCGTACAAATATCCCAGGACCCCCGGGCAAATGCTGGAAAACTCAAGGAAATTTTCGAAATAGTTCGCAGGAGCCTGGAGAAGGTTGCTAGATATTATAATCTACGCAGGATGCCATTGAAACCTAGCGTGGGGGAGAAGGTGTGGTTGAAGGAGCATCATCTGTCCAACGCGGCGGACGGATTCGCGGCAAAACTGGCACCTAGGTTTGGAGGACCTTATAAGATCGTGGACTTCGTATCACCGGTAATTTGTAAATTACAATCCCAAGTTGACAAAAAGATACGACGGCCACACGTAGGAGACCTGAAACCACATGCTACAGTGGAGGAACAAGGCCAGAACAACAACTAGGAACTAGGAACAAGAAAAAAAAATGTTTTTTTGATTTAAAAAATTTTTTTTTTTGGGTGGCAACCCTACTACACTCATGAAGGGACAAAATAAATTTTTTTTGATTTTCAAAATTTTTTGTGAGGTGGTAACCCTACCATGCCCACAAAATTTTTTTCACACGACGGGCAAACTCACGAAAGGACAAGGAGGAAACATAAAAAAAAAAAATTTGTTTTGTTTTCCAAAAATGGTGGTAACCCTACTCTGTTCAAAATGTTGAACAACCCTACTATATCCAGCATAGGATCCAACATCAAATCGGCTTCGCTAAGAGAAAAAAAGGGAGGGGAATATATATATTTATATACGCATATATATAAATACATATAAAGACAAATGATTTCAGCAACGGAACAGAGGAATCTGCCCACTGTACACATGTGTCGCGCCAGCATCAAAAGTGGCAAACCAAAATGCAAGCAATACAAGACAAAGATAACAGAGGACCAAGCATACATATATATTGCAGCGCAGCCAGCGGATGGCGGCAGAGCAAGAAGAGATAAGAAAACGACAAGCAATCGCCGCTAGCGTCGTGGCATCGGCCGCCGGCAGAACAAAGAAAAGCAGAGAGAGCAAGTGCATGTGTTGTAGCGCGCCGTTACTCGGTTTGCACAACAAGAGATAAGCAATGGGCATATGCAATTGAATACAGACGTATGCATATATGTATCGTGACGTCAGCAGACAGAGCAACTGCATTATGTTTGCCATTAGCAGTACAGCAAGAGACCGTCTGTCGTGGCGCTCTGCAGAGAGCAGCCGGTCAACCGAAATTGCAAACCGTAGGCCGCGGGTATTCAATTTCATTTGCTTCCCGAGGAAAGAGGGGAGTGTGAGAAACATATGTATTTGTTTCTCACAAAATACAGGCTCTAATTTCAGCAGCAACGGTTTGACCCACCCTGGGAACCCCCCTCAACGCCGTCCATGGACGACGTTACAGTTACAGCGACGGTCGCGACAGAAGAACCATTAAACATTGAATGGTGATGATTGACTAGTGAGCGCATGTGCCGTTAAGGCATGCAGTCACAGATGCGGGTCAGTCTTTTAGAAGTGGTGAAGTACCAAAGTTCGAGTTATCCTCGCGCTGCCACGATCCCCGTCACGATATCCTCGCGTTGCCAGGTTCCCAGCTAGTTATCCTCGCGCTGCCAGGATCCCCGTCAGGATATCCTCGCGTTGCCAGGATCCCACCCAGTTATCCTCGCGCTGCCAGGATCCTCGTCACGATATCCTCGCGATGTCAGGATCCCATTTAGTTATCCTCGCGCTGCCAGGACCCCCGTCAAGTTATCCTCGCGTTGCCAGGTTCCCAGCTAGTTATCCTCGCGCTGCCAGGATCCCCGTCAGGATATCCTCGCGTTGCCAGGATCCCACCCAGTTATCCTCGCGCTGCCAGGATCCTCGTCACGATATCCTCTCGATGTCAGGACCCCACCCAGTTATCCTCGCGCTGCCAGGATCCCCGTCACGATATCCTCGCGTTGCCAGGATCCCACCCAGTTATCCTCGCGCTGCCAGGACCCCCGTCACGATATCCTCGCGATGCCAGGATCCCATTTAGTTATCCTCGCGCTGCCAGGACCCCCGTCACGATATCCTCGCGATGCCAGGATCCCATTTAGTTATCCTCGCGCTGCCAGGATCCTCGTCACGATATCCTCGCGATGCCAGGATCCCATTTAGTTATCCTCGCGCTGCCAGAACCCACGTCCAGATATCCTCGCGTTGCCAGGATCCCCATATAGTTGTCCTCGCGCTGCCAGGACCCACGTCCAGATATCCTCGCGTTGCCAGGATCCCCATTTAGTTGTCCTCGCGCTGCCAGGACCCACGTCCAGATATCCTCGCGTTGCCAGGATCCCCGTTAGTTGTCCTCGCACTGCCAGGACCCACGTCCAGATATCCTCGCGTTGCCAGGATCCCCATTTAGTATCCTCGCGCTGCCAGGACCCACGTCCAGATATCCTCGCGTTGCCAGGATATCCGTTAGTTGTCCTCGCGCTGCCAGGACCCCCGTCAAGATATCCTCGCGATGCCAGGATCCCACCCAGTTAACCTCGCGCTGCCAGGATCCCCGTCACGATATCCTCGCGTTGCCAGGACCCCACCCAGTTATCCTCGCGCTGCCAGGATCCCCGTCACGATATCCTCGCGTTGCCAGGATCCCACCCAGTTAACCTCGCGCTGCCAGGATCCACGTCACGATATCCTCGCGTTGCCAGGATCCCACCCAGTTATCCTCGCGCTGCCAGGATCCTCGTCACGATATCCTCGCGATGCCAGGATCCCATTTAGTTATCCTCGTGCGGCCAGGACCCCCGTCAAGATATCCTCGCGATGCCAGGATCCCACCCAGTTATCCTCGCGCTGCCAGGATCCTCGTCACGATATCCTCGCGATGCCAGGATCCCATTTAGTTATCCTCGTGCGGCCAGGACCACCGTCAAGATATCCTCGCGATGCCAGGATCCCACCCAGTTATCCTCGCGCTGCCAGGATCCCATTAAGTTATCCTCGCGCTGCCAGGACCCCGTCAAGATATCCTCGCGTTGCCAGGATCCCATTTAGTTATCCTCGCGTTGCCAGGACCCCCGTCAAGATATCCTCGCGTTGCCAGGATCCCATTTAGTTATCCTCGCGCTGCCAGGACCCCCGTCAAAATATCCTCGCGTTCCCAAGATCCCACCTAGTTATCCTCGCGCTGCCAGGATCCCCGCCTAGATATCCTCGCGTTGCCAGGACCCCGTATAGTTATCCCTGCGCTGCCAGGACACTGACGTTCATTATCTTCGCGTTGCCAGGATCCAGTCCCTACAAGCGTTATATTACCAGGATCCCCCCCAGTGCCGACGGAATATGTCGCACTGCAGCAGACGACCCAGGATCGATTCGGGAGGACGACGACCGGACCGACACAGGATACACCAGAATCATCTATGCATACATATTTCCTCTGTACCATTACGAGTCGGCTTTTTAAGCCGCTAATAAATCTAAGAAATCCATTGAATATTGAAATCACTCTGTTTTCTTATTTATTTGCAAGTGCTGCATCTTATAAATTTGTTGCACGTATCCACTCGCCAACCGAATTAGCCCGGTGGGAATCGACAGGATCGTTACAGCATACCTGTGCTTCTTCGGACAGCTCTCCAAGTGGTAGGCATTGGTACTCAATTAAATCTCTGCCATGATCCAGAATCCTGTGAACGGTAGGTGTAAGCAACTTCTTGGGGTACATTTCAATCAGAAGATGCTTTGTTTTTGTTGCATACGCATCATTAATTGAGAAATTTATCATTTCCTTAGAATTTATGACATTAAGGATATTAGCCAACCTTTTAATAATGCCATTGTCTACCCCTGTTATTTGAGAGGTCACTTCATCATCAGCAAAAAATTCTTCTGGACGTATTTCCATAATTGTCTTTTGGAGAGTCCACCATTAATCCAAGCCTTTTTTTAAATTCTGGTTGGATAATTTTTTTTTCCGGTTTTACTGCTTTTGTAATATCCGTTCTTGTCTTTTCCTGCACTTTCACATATTCTGAAGATAGCGCATCTGCCAAGCTTTCCGTGGATATTGCTTCTGTAGCCTCCTCAAGCTTGCGTTTCCTTGTGTAGATTGAACACTCTTTCATAGATTTTGTCGGACTTTCTCTGCCTCGGCTAGTAGATGGGCCCGGGTAGATGGGTGTTTGTCCTTCCTCTTAAAATAATGTAAAGTCTTCAAGCCAGTCTGAATGAAATCTCTGAAACCTTTCCGTTGATCGTCGGGATATCTTCCATTTTTTTTCTATTAGCCGAAAAATGTTGCTAACTTTCAATACCAAGTCTGGCGTGACACTTTCGATAGAAATATGCAATTATTTTAGAATTGCCATTTAAAATTCAATTTTTTTCTGTGGCTTTGAATATCTCGAGGCATTTTGAATTGATTAAAGCCATGATTACACTTTACAAGTGGAAAAGGCTATAGTCGAGATCCCGACCATAGGATACCCGTTACTTATTTCAATAAATTAGCGATTCAATCTTAATGTCATATTTGCGTTGCCAGAACTAGTTGAGAATTTTAAACAAAGTGTGTGCCAAATTTGGTTACTCTATCTCTTATAGTCTCTGAGATCCGTGTGTTTATACAGACGGACGACCGGTGTTTTGCGAATTGCGGACGTGGAAGGAGGCGGGTTAAAAATTTATAATAAACTTGACCTGCTCCAACGCCTTTGTGATCTGCGCGTGAAAGTTTGGTTACTCCATCTCTTATGGTCTCTGAGATTTAGGCGCTCACACAGACGGACAGACACACATGGCTATATCGACTCGGCTGTTGATGCTGATCAAGAATATATACATGTATGCTTTATGTGGTCGGAGATGCCTCCATCTGCCTGTTACGCACATACCAACGAACACAATATACCCTTGTACTTATTTTTTATAAGTAACGTGTATAAATACTGTTCAATAGAAAAGAAGCTCCAGATGTGTAATGGCTCTTATGAAGTCAAAAATGCACTGCCTGACCACATTCAATACCATTCATTAAATAGGCTTAGTTCTCTTAAACTAGGTAAAAACAACACCAAAATTGGCATCAATTCATTAAATAGGTATTTCCTTTTTACCTAGGTAAAACTAGTCGGACGGTGCTACAGTCGAGCATACTCGACAGTCGGAGACCCCGTACTTACTATCCAAAAGCAGCCACTGCTAAAAATCAAATAATATTTAAAATATACTTAAAATAACTTATAGCTTATATGCCTTAATAGGGTCTTCTGTTAAACATTATTTATGAACACTAGTCGCACCATTTATCTAATTAAGTTACACACGTTAAATCGCAAAGTCAATTTCAAAATCACTTGAAGACAACACGCAAAAGAGAATTGAAAAAGAGCCAATGTAAAGTCAAATAGACATAGATATGCGTAAAGCATTAGGGAGAGCGAGACAGCCATATACACAATTCTAAGATCTGTTAGGTGCATACATACATACATATTTAAGCACGCGACAAAACAAAAGAAGTTTCTAGCTTAACATTATTATTTGGTCTTGTGAAGCATATGTAAAACATTAACAGAGATAAAACTAAAACTACACGTTTAACATGCAAAATGTTGTAATAAATAAATTAACCAACAGATAATTGAAGCTCAAAATTTATTTTTATAATATATTGGAATCAAAAAGATAAATTATAATTAAATTAAATTAAATTATAAATTAAAAGATAAATTTATTAAAAACATTAATTTACATAGTAAATGTAAATAACATTAAATTTACATAGAATTCTAACACAACATTTATATAAATGCCAATATAACATTATTTAAATTAAATGATTTAACAGGTATTCGATGCTTAATATGTCAATACAACATTATTAGATAATAACTTTAAAAAAAGTTTTAAAATTAAATAATACAAACAAATTAAAAATAGCTAAAACTAGGGGGCTCCGCCCCCTGCTCGTTTCGCTCGCGGTGCTACAGTCGAGCATACTCAACTGTCGGAGACCCCGTACTTACTATGGAAATAGAAAAGACTACAAAAATTAAAAAATAATTTGGCCGCTTGATGCTGTTGCAGAGCGTTGTAATACATTTTCGACTACTTTTTTCAATGACAGCTATATGAGATAGTTGTCCGATTTGAACCATCTTCGGTCAGGATATATAAATCCAAGTTATATGCATACTGTATTAGTTTTGTTGAGATATCTCATAAAACAAAAAAGTTTTTCATACTTAGACTTGATTTTCGCCCGATCGGTACTATGGCAGCTATATGATATAGTGGTCCGATCCAAAAATGAATCAAAATTTATATGCCTGCAATATAGAGGAATCAACATACTAAGTTTGGTGTCATTAGCTTTGAAATTGTTCTTATAATTAGAATATGAAATTTTGTTTTTCGATTTGTGGGCGACAAAGGGGGCGTGGCCAAATTTAGAAACAAACTTGATCTGCTTGCAATATAGACGAACCTACATACCTTGGTCTCTATAGCTCTTAAAGTCTCTGAGATCTAGGTGTTCATACAGACGGACGGACAGACAGACAGACAGACGGACAGACGGACATTGCTATAACGACTTGGCTATTGATGCTGATCAAGAATATATATAGTTTTTAGGGTCTGCCACGCCTCCTTCTGCCTGTTACGCACATTTTCGTTAAAACAAACCCAATAGACCTCTGTACTTTTTTTAAGTACGGGGTCTAAAAAACAAAGCCCTTCTTAAAAAATGACCTTAATTCATATTACATCAGAACGGATACAAGTTCATATAGATTTCCTTCACTATCACTTTAACCTGATTATTTATTACCTGCCCAAAAATTCCCCAAAACTGATTTTCAGAATAACGTTTTTAATAGGTTATAAAACAGGTGCAAGTTGAATAAGATGTTATTCCATATTACTGGCAGCCTATAACGCATGTACCTACAGCGCATTCTTCTTCTTGTATCACAATTTTAATGCGAGGTTGCATCTGTTTTAGCGCTTAAAAAAAAGGCGCAAATCGGCGCATATAAAACAGGGTAAATTTGTTAGAGAATTGATTACAAAAGAGTACTGTGGTAGTGCGATGGTGTCCAAAAGTGTCCAAATTTTTTATATTCCATCAAAGTTTAAAAATACCCTAATTTTAGTGCTTTTATCAAACATCGCTGGGATAAAAAGTAAACAAATGACGAGACTAATTTGTCCGCCATTATATTAGAAATAAACATACTTTTCATATGAAACCAAAATATAAAGATCGGTCGCATATTTTGTGTACAATTCAATTACAAAGTTCGTTTTTTTTTTTTTTTTTAAAATTTGCACATTTGTGCACGCATTGAAAAATTGGTCAACTTTGAGAGGCTGCCACGCCCACAATTACTATCGGATTTCAATAATTTTTTGGATTCGTAATCTTTGAAGATTTTTTTATCGAATGCAAAAATTACTTGTTACAAATGCGATCGTCAAAAAAATGATTTTTGCCACGTTTTTCCGTCTGCGGCCCCACTGTGCCACGTTCATGTGAAAAAGAGCGAGAGAAGCGAAACATATGTCGATGAAGCTTTGCACGTTCTTAACGACCTAGTGCACGAAGAAGTGGAGCTGGCAAATCGGTCAAAACATAACTACCTTCAGAATACAGAACAGAGTAATGATGCTTTTCGCACACATGCAGTGTAAAAGATCTTTATGTGTTATCTATTTTATCTCTTTTAAATGTATCTTTAAATGTCTGCTCATTGTATTCGTGTATTTAATAAGTATTAATTTAATCATATTTCAATTGTTCGTGATCCCAATTTCTCCCTTTTTTCAGTGCTTGCTCTTTCAAATAGTTTGAGCAGTTCCAAAGCCAACTGTCACGCTGCTCTTAGAATTTTTTGTAAAGGCCTGACTCCAGCAACTTAAAATTCTTTGTCAGGAATTTGACAATTATACATGGTTTTTCTGACAAATCAGCTTTACTCTATAAACAAAGAGTTCAAATATAAAGCGCTAATTCGGAAATGAAAATAAAACATCAGTAAACAGCACTTGGGCCGACCCGTAGACCTAGTGTGTGATGATATCTGCAGTGCGCTAAAAGGAGAATTCCCAAAATGGAACACCACTAACATGCTCAAGTGGGCAACGGATTTTATGAATCTATAGAACTTTCCAAACTGCATTGGGGCTGTTGATGGAAAGCACATTGCGATCAAAGCACCACACAATAGCGGCAGCGCTTTTTATAATTATAAAGGAAATCAATTATATAATGAGACAACGTATATAAACAACTCTTTCCTTTCTTTTACAGGGATTTTACTCAATTGTTCTTATGGCGGTATGTGACGTTTCATGTAGGTTAACCTATATCGACGTTGGTGCTTGCGGAAGTAGATGTGAATGTGTTTTCACATTGTTCACTTGGACGCGCAATTCTATCGGGCAATGTGACATTGTGGAGGATAGCATGCTGCAGGAAGTACGTTCTCAGTAATACTGAGAGTTGGGTCATTTCGTTCTGAATAAGTTCAATTGAACGGGTCATCAAAATGAACTATCGAACTTATTCAGTACTTCATGAACTAAATCGTTCATTTTGTTCAGTTGATCCGTTTTTGAAAATTGAATCTTTTTTAAACTCATTCAGCCCTGGAGTCGGTTAAATCTATTCAAAGCGTTGCATTATGTATTATAGTAAACTTTTTAACATTCTTGTTTGCAAATAAAATGTCAAAGAGAAAGCAAAGAGATATTTGGAACCACTTTGTTGGAAGTGAGGGTGGAAAGTCCGGCAAATGCATTTATTGCAAACAAGAGCTGAGTATTGCTGGAGGCTCCCAGAGCAATTTGGCGCGCAATCTTAAGCTGAAGCACCCCACCGTCACTTTGGCAGTAGATCGTCAGGAACAGGGACCTTTTAGCGCTGATCAGGCACCAACGGTGGAATCTGAGCCAAGCTCTTTGGTTTCAGTTAATGGCCAGCAAATTATCACCAATTTTCTAAGGCTTCACCCTACTGCCAGAAAACCCGAGCAAATTGACCGGCAGGTTCTAAAAATTATTGCAAAGGGAAATCATGCATTCCGTATAGTGGAGGAGCCTGATTTTAAAATATTAATTGAAATGGCTACCCTGTGCCCCGGCATAAACTTCCGCAGAGAAAAGTCATTTCGAATACGGTACTTAGCAATGTATACGAGGAGTGTTAAACTACCGATTCGTGGACATCTCTATGCAATCAAAATTATAATGCAGTGACTGCTCATTACATTGAGCCGGAGCAGAAAATTTTAAAATCTGCTCTTTTGGAATGCCAAGAAAATAGCGAGGCGCACACTATTCACTATTCACACTATTTGTGCAGTTTCAAAAAAAAAAACGATAGCCGATTGGAATATCGCCAATAAAGTAACTGCTATTGTTACGGACAAATCTGCTAATGCAGCTTTACCATGATCTAAAGACAGCATTTGGAACAACTACGACATAGAGTTTCGATCAATTGTGCAGTCAACGAATAAGACGGTTGCGACTGTAAGTGAAATGATAAATATCTCAGCGATGAGTACTTAGATCAAAATGAGGACCCCCTTGGGTGGTGAAGTCAGCGCAAACTCATTTACCCTAGGCTTGTCAGCTTTGCTTTAAAGCGCCTATGCATTGTGGCAACCTCTGTGCCATGTGAAAAGACATTTTCAATCGCTGGGCAAATTGTAACAGATAGGCGCACTGTTTTCTTGTTGTCAGATAAAGTTGACAAACTTAAATTTTTTAGTCTTAAGACAAACATGAAGTTTCTCATATGTACCATCTTTTTTTTAGTTTTAAGTCCTGAAGTTCCTTTTCATTGATCTCATCAATTAGTTGTTTTTTGTTATTATTTTGAATGAGAAATTAAAAAAACAAATTAATTCTTAAAACTTTTAATCATTCATCATTCATTCCTTTCAAAAGCTTACTATTAATTTAATGTTTAGAAAGTCGACTGATCTCTTCAGTGAACGATTAAATAACTGAATGTAACGACCAATTCATCGTTCATTAATAGCTGACCAACTGACTAGAAAGACCTATCTAATCATATCGTTCATCGTTCATGAACAGATGATAAACTGACCCTTTTTATATCGTTCATCGTTCATGAACAGCTGAATAGAAAGACGTATTAATATCGTTCATCGTTCAGCAGTCATCGTTCATGAAAATGAACAGCTGAACTAAATGACTGACTTAGTTCATAACTCAAAAATTAACGATTGAACTTATTCAGCAGATTGAACCAGGAAATTTTTCGCTGGACGTGATGTCTAAGGGAAACTATTTATACCCGTTACTTATAAAAAATAAGTATAAGCATCTCCGACCACATAAAGTATATATATTCTTGATCAGCATCAACAGCCGAGTCGATATAGCCATGTGTGTCTGTCCGTCTGTCCGTCTGTCTGTCCGTGTGAGCGCCTAGATCTCAGAGACCATAAGAGATAGAGTAACCAAACTTTTACACGTAGATCATAAATGCGTTGGAGCAGGTCAAGTTTGTTTCAAATTTTGGACCCGCCTACTTCCACGCCCGTAATTCGCGAAAAACTGGTCATCCGTCTGTATAAACACAAGGATCTCAGAGACTATAAGAGATAGAATAACCAAATTTGTCACACAGATTTCCATATACCTCACGCAGATCAAGTTTGTTTCAAATTTAAGCCACGCCCCCCTCCGCCCCCGCAAATCGCGAAAAACCACCTCACCCACAATTGTTCATATAATACGTATTTTTTGGTAATAACTGATATCTGTTATTATTATCTATTATCCCACTGAATCGCAACAAGATCGGACAAGTAGAACAGCAGTTATTGCGTGTCTAAGTTGTTGAATCAACAGGTGCCCCCTAGAGTATGCAATAGTTTTTGTATTGTTAAACCTTATTAGATTGCTTAAGATTTTCAACTAGTTCTGGGAACGTAAATATGACATTAGGATTGAATCGATAATGTATAGATATAAGTAACGGGTATCCTATGGTCGGGATCTCGACTATAGCCTTTCCCACTTGTTTTGGTTTCGATTTAGTTGGATGCCAGAGCTCTTTGGTGGCACAGCAAGCGAAACACAAAACAAAACAAAATACCCTTTAGCTATAAAATTTATGTCTTTAATATTTTATAAAGAAAAACGCCGTTAATTTAATAAATTCATAAATGTAGATAATAAAAAAAAAGCAATATGTTTTTTTAATAATTCTAAGTATTTATTTGGGCTTGAAATTTCTGCATTAAAATATTTATTTGTACAGGGTATTAGAGTTATTTACAAATTTTAAAGGTAAAGGCTGTTGCATATACGCAACATTGTGTTTATGAGCCTCTAACTACCGTTATTTTAAATTTTTTCGTCTTGAAACTATCGCAGAAATATAGCTGCATGTGTTGAGTGAGCTTACAACTAATTGTTCAGTAGTCAGTTGCACACGCGTTCAGTTTGTAGCTATTCTCCCGAGAGCGTAGTTGACAAATTTATTGTGCAAAAAAAAAGTGGTTTTAAAAAAGTGTTAGAAAATATTATAATAATTACTTCATCCTAAAATCAAGTTCAACAACTAAATAAAGAAAGGTAAGTGAGTATTTAAAAAAAACCCCGCATGAAAATATTATGTCGTTTGTTTGCAATAATTTTGTAAATGTCGTGTTGTGAATATGTGAATAAATAATGTGAATAAAACTTTTTTTTGCTTTTTTTTTTTTTTCCAAAAGGTCTGACTTAAGCTGAGATTGGAAAAAAATAGTCAACTTTGCTTGGGATGATTCGGCTGATGAGGAAAATGAAGAAGAAGAAGATCGAAATATGGACGAAATTATAGAAGAAACTTTGAAAAATTTGGATAACAGAGCTGAAATTGAGGAAGTGGGTTTGATTGACCAACTTATAAGAAGCGAAAATGATGGAGATTCGAATGAAAATGAAAACGTTGTACAGGAGGTAATGGCAAAAATTGATTTGAAAAGTTTGAAGTGGAGGAGTGCAGAGTTTATGGAAAGCGAGACCACTTGGAAAAGTGAATTATGCAGCCATGCGGTGAAAACCCCCATTGAATATTTTAGTGCTTTCTTTGCGGATGAACTGTGGCAGAAAATATGTGACGAAACGAATTTATATGCCATGCAAAGGAAGGGCATAGAATTGTAATGCACTGTGCCCGAAATGAAAAGGTTTGTTGGCATACTTCTTTACCTTGCAGTTGTGAAAATACCAGCTTATAGAATGGCGTGGGCGACCAACTTCTAACTAGCGGCCGTTGCAAATGCATTACTGAGAAACAGATTTGATAAAATTAAACAGTTTTTCCATTTGAACGATAATTGTAAACAGCATCAGAAGGGAACACCTGAATATGACAAGTTGTGCAAGGTTCGCCCCTTGTTGGACGCCATAAAAAAAAAATTCAATGAAATTTCGCAAGAAGAATTTCAAAGTATAGATGAGCAAATGATTGCATATAAAGGTCAACATAGTTTGAAACAATACCTTCCAATGAAGCCCCACAAGTGGGGCTTCAAAATGTTTACGAGAGCTGGTGTTTCTGGGATTATATACGATTTTACCCTGTACATTGGAGAAGGAACGTGCAAGTCTTATGGCTTGGGCATTTCATCAGGTATCGTGCTATTTTTTATCATATAATTTACCAGAAAACCAAAATTTCAAACTTTTTTTTACAACTGGTTTTCGTCAATAAGCTTGATGGTGGCTCTGAAAGAAAAAGGTATATTGGCCGTTGGAACAATTAGAAGCAACCGATTGAAAAATTGTGCTCTAATCAGTGAGAAAGACCTTCAAAAACGAGGACGAGGATCAAGCGATTTCAAATATGAAGCAAAGCACAACTTGATTGCTTGTCGTTGGTATGATAATAACAGCGTACAATTAGTTTCAAATGATGCAGGTAAGAACCCCATGAGTGAATGCAACTGATGGTGCCGCAAAGAGAAGAAGTTTAGAACTATACCTCGTCCAGGCATAGTTGAATGTTATAACAAACACATGGGAGGGGTTGATCTTACGGACATGCTGCTTGAGTTGTACAAAATCAATCACCGCTCAAATAAATGGTACATGCGCATAGTATACTGGTGCATAAATTCAAGTTTAGTAAACAGTTGGTTGTTGTACCGTAAAGACATAACACATACAGACGGCGAATTGAAGCATATGCCGCTCATAAATTTTCAATTGGATGTTGCTTCCGAGCTTTTGAACGCAAGTCAAACTACATTTGTCGCCAAAAAGAGAGGTCGTCCATCATCACTGCTTTTGACAATGAATTCATCCCCATCATCACCAGCTCCATCATCACCAGCTCCATCATCACCAGCTCCATTATCGCCAACTCCATCATCACCAGCTCCTTCTACGGGCTCTGAATCAAACCCAAATAAAAGAGCTTATGTTGCAGACCCAGCAAAATCACTTCGACTTGATGGTTATAATCATTGGTCGGAATGGGGAACAAGAGGAAGATGTAGAGTATGCAGCACTGGATTTCCAAGCTGTAAATGTAGCAAATGTAATGTGCTTGTGCTCCAATCCCCAAAAGAATTGTTTCGTATCCTATCATACATAAATATAAATAAACGGCATTTGAAAAAATATCAACTTGACTTTAAATATATTACACAATTGCCCAATGTTGCATATACGCAACATCCTGTAGCTCTTGAACCAGGACACCAGGACATTGAAATTTTTGTCAGTTGATATTGAGGTCAACTCTAACTTATATGTCTACTCCAAAAAGGCACGCCTATTTTAATTCGGGCATGAGAGGGTTAAGTATTATATATTATGTTATATAATAATATTATATAATAGAATATTATATATATTTTTGGAAATGCCAATATTTCGTATAACTGTCACATAACAAAAAACTGATTTTTAGCTTTATTTTATTTAATACAATATATATGAGAAATTACGTTATATATATAAAAAAATTATGTTTAAATTTTCGATTCTGCTCCAAGATAAAATAAATCTTAAACTATTTAATAAAATAAAAAATTGATTTTGTGCCAATAAACAGAGAAAAACCTTTGTTATTTTCAACAGAAATGGTTCATTATTCATAACGATTAGTTATAAAAAATAAATAATATTAATACTTAAACGAAACCGCAGTTCACGAGTTATTAATTTATTTCATAAAAATGCGCAAAGTCCCCATAGTCCTCTGTTATAGCGCGAGCAGCGCGCGTCTAATAGCCTATTTCCATGACCACTCACATTTGGCTCATTCGCGCACATTCAGATGTGGCTCAATTTTGGCTTTCCACGACCAATTGTGACACATTCAAATCACTTGCCATGTAACCAGAATAAATCAGCTGTTCGGTATCAGTGCACATATAATAAAAAGCTGACAATCACAACAATTTATTATTTATATTAAAATTATAATTGGCGAAAATTAAAGGCCTACTGTTTTTATTGAACTGGGTTAGGTGATGATTGCTTTTTTTATCGAGTATATCGATAAACATCGGGTGTTAGATAAAAAAATACTGAAAATACTGGCAAAAAATCGCCACATTCGTTTTGGATGAGCCAAAAAGATCATTCGGATTTTGTCCTAAAATAAAGTCCACATTCGGGCCGGTTGATGAAAATGGCGTCGAATGTGCTGTCGTGGAAATAGGCTATAAGTCATACAAAATGCGAGCATTCATCTCTCGCCCTCTTTGCACTTACATTATCCTATGTAACCAGAGAGATGTAGTCGGCGCGCCGGCTCATCTCTATGTATGCGTGGGTCTTACAGTAAGTGTGTGCATATGTATGGGCTGCTGTGAGAATCGGCAAAATTGCTCTGTTTATAAGTTGCTGTCCTTTAAAATTTGTATGTAAACTCTAATACCCTGTACAAATAAGTTTTTAAATGAAGAAATTTCAACTATAAATAAATATATTTAATTATTAAAATAACACATCGCATTATTTTTATCATCTACATTTATGAATTTATAAAATTAACGGTGTTTTTCTTTATCAAATATTAAAGACATAAATTTTTGCAGCTAAAGGGTATTTCATAGCGCGCATGTTTTGTGTTTCGCTGGCTGTGCCAGCAACGAGCTCTGACAGCCAACTGAATCGAAACCAAAAATAATTTCCCTCAGACATCACGTCCAGCGAAAAATTTCCTGGTGGACGCAATGTCAGGCTGTTAGCTGAGACACTTTCAGTTGTATGGAATGTCTTTTCTATAGGTTATTTGCTTAGTGGTTGAAGCTAACAAAATGCGTGTATTTGGTATTTTCGGATTTTAGTAATTTTGTCCCACACACATTATTTATTAATTTAGCAACCTAAAAAATGCATTCAAATATTTGCCAAAAATAACGTGCCTACTCATACATTCTACACTTTCCAAAAGAACGTGTCCGCCTCAAATGTAACAACTTTTTGCCAATTTTGCTATTCTTCAAAAATCTATAAGTTCGATATTTTTCCACTAATCTTTAAAGTTGCTATGGTTTTAGAAAGCTAACAGTTAGGGCTAACTAATAAAAATAAAATTATTTTTTTAATCATTATCTTTTGGGGTTAAATTACAGTTATATTGGATTTTTTAAAGTTTTGACCGATTTCTCAAAATAGATAGTCGATGCGCCACCTCAGGATGACCTCCAAAAAAATTGATTTTTTTTACAGATATTGCTTTTATACCGTATCATCCATTAATGATACAGCGTTTTCGAAAATCGAAAAAAGGGAAATTCACTCCAGCCTAATATACATGTATTCATATGTATGTATGCATGCAAGTGTTTCTCAGAAAAGCGTGGGCTTAAACACATACATACAAATGTGTATGCAATAAAATTTTTTGTAATCAAACAAATTGTTGTTAATTTCTAAATAGCCAATTACACTAGGCAACAGCCAAAAAATTACACGAACCAAACCCACTTTTTTGGATAGATTTGGGGCCAAAAACGACGAAAAACATTTTTTTTTTTTTTAATGGTGAAATTTTTTTTTTTGTATTTTGTAAAAATCTGCCTTTTTGTCATGATTACTCGAGAATGACAAAACCGATAAGCTTTACTATTTCTGAAAGTCAATGAATATATCTAGAATTCATTAATACAAAGTTTTAGATTTAAAATAATAGCTTAAGAGACATTAATTTTTGAATTAAGAAAATGATGATTTTTTTAAATCTTTTTTTTTAGCTTTTTTTACTTTAAAATTCGAGGAAAAGTCGAAAAAAAATTATTACATTTTGTCTTATATTTTATTTACATAGCTGCATTAATTACGAGTTGTTTAAGATATGTCTTATCAAAATCTGTGGAGAGACAGCGATATTTTGTGAGTAGGCATGTTTTTGTCGACTTTTTTGACTTCCTTGTAGAGTGGCATAACCTTTAGTATATACATTTTTGTGATTTTTTAGATATCTTAACCAATCTTACACAATATCAATTTGTTATTTTTTTACACATTTTGACCAAATTTGGTTCAAATCGGTCGACTATATCATATAGCTGCCATAGGAACAATCGTTTGAAAATCAAGGTTTAGTATGAAATTTTTTTCTGTTTTTTGAGATATTTTAACCAATCTGACAGAATATGCATTTAAGATGGTCATCTGAACTATTAAATTTGTTTATATATATATATAGCTATATTAATTACTAATCGTTACGTATGTTTATTGTTAAAATCTATGGAAGGACGGCTAAGTAATTAGTATATTAACAATGAAACAATTTTTACGCAAAGGTAGATTTTGGACTGATCGGTCCCATGGAAGCTATATGTTATAGTGATCCGATTCCAGATTACGATTCCGATTTGGTACAGATAACTTAAAAAACAAAAAAGTTTTTCATACTAAAGGTTGCTTATCGACCGTTCGTATCGATTGTTTCTATGGCAGCTATATGATATAGTGGTCCGATTTCTATGGGCAATTAATGTAATAGGCAATTAATTTACCCAATTTATGAGTTTGATTAAGATTTATCCAAAAACAAAAAAGTTTTTCATACTAAAACTTGATTTTCCACCGATCGGTCCTATGACAGCTATATGATATAGTGGACCGATTGGAACCAACTTCGGTCAGGATGCATAAGACCAACTTATATGCATATTCTATCAATTTAGTCAAGATATCTCAAAAAACACAAGTAAGTAAAACTTGTTTTTAGACCGATCGGTCCTATGGCAGCTGTATGATATAGTAGACAGATTCGAACCAAAATTAATAAAGATGTAAAGGACAACAAAGAGTACACAATTTGTGAGTTCGATTAAAATATCTTAGAAAATAAAAAAGTTTTTCATACTAAAGGTGAATTTTCGACTGATCGTTCCTATGGCAGCTATATTGAATAGTGATCCGATTTGAACCAAATTTGGTAGGGATACATACCACATTACTAAATACATAACCAGAGAGATTGGATGATATATCTTACAAAACAAAAAACTTTTTCATACTAAACCTTGATTTTCGAACGATCGTTCCTATGGCAGCTATATGATATAGTACACTGATTTTAACCAAATATGGTCAAAATGTGTAAAATAACAACAATTTGATAGTGTGTGAGATTGGTGAAGATATCTTAAAAATCACAAAAAATTTTCTTACTAAAGGTCATGCCGCTCTACAAGGAAGTCATCAAAGTCGACAAAAACATGCCTACACACAAAAAAATATTATATCGCCGTCTCTCCACAGATAACAAGACATATCTTAAGCGACGCGTACTTAATGCAGCTATGCAAATAAAATTAAAGACAAAATGTAATAAATTTTTTTAAGAATTTTCCTCGAATTTTAAAGTAAAAAAAGCTAATAAAAAAGCCTAAAAAAAATGCATAATTATCTTAATTCAAGAATTAAAGCCTCTTAAACTATTAGTTTAAATCTAAAACTTTGTATAAATGAATTCTAGATATATTCATTTCCGAAAAAGTAAATTTTTTGAAAATCGGTCTGTCATTCACGAGTAATGATAACAAAAGTTGTCGTGGGTTTGGTTCGTGTAATGGCCAAAAAGTTCAAATTTGTTGCCTAGTGTTATCAAGCATAATTTAAGAAATTGTTTTTCTCTTCTGTGAGTGCTTCGATTTTTCCCCTGTGGTTCTGGATGTCCCTTTGCTTTACTGTCCCTAACATTGTCCATGATGTTGTTGTCACGTTTTGTTGTTAGTTTTGTTAAAATTCTGCCGCCGTCAACTGGCCGCTGCTCTGTTGAAACAGGCAGAATTTTTTTGTCTGTTTTTATTCTTTTCTCTGCTTTGTCTTGTTCTGACGTCGACGTCGACGGCGACGCAGGTAGAGATAGTTTCTGTTCGTGTTTTCGTCTCTGTCTAGTAGAGCTGGGAATTTGCTATTATTTTTTGAATCGATTCAAAACGATTTTTAATCGCTTAAAATCGATTAAAATCCATTTTTTAAAGAAAGAAAGAATTTTATAATTCTTTTCTGGAGGTGATTCTACCACTAAGACTATTGAATCAGCCCAAGTCATCGTGTCTTTGGTGCGGGCTGGATCTGGTCGGAAGGGTAAACCTCCTCGCAATGTATCTCCTATAAATAATAATGATAACGTAGCTGCCTCTACATCCGTGATCCCTATTCTAAATGTTGTTGCTCATCGTAAGCGATCCTTTCACCACTAAGCTCCTTTACGTCTCTTTAGATCGTCGCATCCTTGAATACTGTTCGTGCATTTGGAGCCCGCAGTATCAAATAAATCATAATCGAATTGAATCAGTTCAAAAGCAATTCTTGCTTTTCGCCATACGTGGCTTTAACTGGGATCCCAATCTTCGTTTACCACCGTACTCCCATAGGCTTCGTCTTCTTAACCTTCCGTCTTTATTTAATCTTAGGAAAACTCTTGGTGTTGTTTTTCTTCATAAATTGATTATTGGTGAGATCGATTCTAACTCCCTTCTGGGCCGCTTCAGCTTTTCGGTCCCCTGCAGGTTAACTAGGAATTACAGGCCTTTATTCTTACCTACATGCACAACAGAGTAGTATAAAAATGCGGGATCTGGTACAAATTGGAGGTGGGGGCGATCAATCACTGTCAAAGACCTGTCAAAAGTTTTTACAGTTAAAATAATTTGTGATTGATTGATCGATGCAAAGTGTGGGAAAGAGGGGAGATCGTGGTCAAAACTATGGGAAAAAAGGATGAACCGAGGGTCGAAGCGTAAAAAAGGGGGAAAAATATTCAAATCAAGTGATCGTGTGCGGGTATGTGTCAGGTGAGTTTGATTGATCTGTCATTCGCGATGTTCGAATTAGGGAGATGCTATTCTAAAATGTGATCGTGTGCGAGTATGTGATAGGTGAGTTTGATTGATTTGTCACCTCTTGATGCTCAACATTAGGTAGATGCTATTGTAATGCATTGTAATGTCTTTTGTTTACATTGGTGGCATGCGTTGCTATGAGTAAGCAAGTGGTGAGCACGTGTTGGGCACGTGTTGGGCACGAGTTGGGAAAAATTTAGGCACAGGACCGGCGCCGGGACGTCCCCTGTCAATCAAATCAATGAATGGGCATGTTTCAGCATGACAATTGAATGGGAATTTTGGAATTTTGGTTCTGTGACGCGTGACAAGAAACCTGTTCTCGTTGGTTTTGATATTGGTATTTTGTTTCTGTGACTTTTGATATGACACCTGATCTCATTGCTTTTGATCATGATGTAACAGGTAATAGACTCCGCCCAGAGATAGTGGGAGAAGTCCTCTACCAAAAGAAATTGAAAGAAAATTATAATAAAAATATTTAAACTGGTTTCGCCTTCAACATTGAACCATAGAGTGCATGCAAAAGATATTATAAATGTATGCATATCAATGTTAAAAATATCAGTTCAATAATTTAAAAATTATATGTAAACAAAAAAAAAATATTATAAACAATTTACAAAAAGATATCAAGACAAGTTAAGAACAGCTAAAAACAGCTGAGCAACAAAACAGCTAAAAACAGGTCAAAACCACTTAACAACAGTGGCAGTTCAGCAGCAGAGTAAATGTCCACTACATGTGTATCAAGGTAACTAATTTAATTTTATTATATATTGTTTGAATAAATACTTAGGGTTTTCACTATAGAGTAGCATCATTGCAGGGAGCAAATGTGAAACACTTCACAACAACAACTTGTATTGAAAAATTTCGAGATACGGCCCAGACCCAGACCCTTGACTACGAAAAGTGTTTCACATTTGCACCTGTAAAGATGATAAACAGCTCGATAAAATGTCGATTATTTAAATCGAAATTTAGTATTTTTTGCATATTTTAGTGTTAAAGTTTCGACAACACTTGTTTAGTGACGTCACGACACCAAGACATTTGATTGATTGTAGGAAAATTGAACAATGAAACCGACAAATTAATTGGCAAGTCGAAATAACAAAAAATTAACTGTATTTTCATATTTTATAAGCATATATACCGTAAATAATGGATGCATCGAATTAAAATAAACAAAAAAAACACTGGAGAAGTTTCCAGATTTGAACCGGCAACTTTTGCACGTTGATCGTTTGGTCTGAATTTTCATGTTCAAAAATGAAAGATTATTTAGAATTGTATTTAAAAACTGATGTTTTATTGTTAACTGATGTTTTTGAAAATTTCCGCTCAATTTGTATGAATATTTATTCCCTTGACCCAGCTCATTACTATACAACTCCAGGCTTATTTTGGGAGGCCATGCTAAAGACCACGAGGATTGAATTATAACTAATTAAAGATATAGATATGTATAGTTTTATCCAATCTGGTATTCGTGGTGGGGTAGTTCAATGTTGTCATAGGTATAGCAAAGCAAATAATAAATACCTATCAACTTTTGATCCATCAAAAGATTCAACATATTTAATGTATTTAGATGCAAACCATTTGTATGGTTGGGCAATGTCGCAACCTCTACCATATAATGGTTTTAAATGGTTATTCGATAAAGATATCAAATATCTACCAATTAAAAATATACCAAATAATGCTGATATTGGATACATTTTAGATGTGGACTTAGATTATCCACAAACTATCCACGATGAGCATAATGATCTCCCGTTTTGTCCGAGCATTAAATTACCAACAAAGGCAGCCAAAGTAGAAAAGTTAGTCGCCGACCTTGGAAATAAAAGAAATTATGTTATCCACTACCGTGAACTTCAACAATGTTTAAGTAATGGATTACAATTGAAAAAAATTCACAGAGGTATATATTTTAGACAAAGCGCTTGGCTTGGCAAATATATTGAATTCAATACTGAACTGCGAGCCAAATCGAAAAATTTCTTTTAAAAAGATTTTTTTAAATTACTTAATAATGCAGTTTACGGCAAAACCATGGAAAATTCAAAGAAAAGAGTTAATGTACGACTAGTGAGTGAGTGGGACCAGATAGCAAAAGACTTTATGCTAGAGCCTTAATTAGTAAGCCAAACTTTCATAGTTCAGCAAGAATAAATGAGAACTTTTACGCCATACAAATGATAAGATTAAGAGTTACTTTAAACAAGCCAATGTATTTAGGTTGCACTGTTCTAGACTTGTCAAAGTGGAAAATGTATGATTTCCATTATAATTACATGAAACCAAAGTTTGGGGAAAATTTAAAATTTAGTTACATGGATACAGACTCTATTATTTAGACAATTAAAACTAATGATTTTTACAATGACCTTAAATTAAAATTTGACACATCTGATTATTCTGATGAAATGGCTAGTTTGTATAATTTCGAAACCTGTTCCGAAGAACTTGTGGGATGGTTCGGAGGGGGCTTAGCTGAGGCCACTAGGCGGGTCACGGGTTGCGGATAGCGAGCGGCCACCCTTCGGTGATGTTAACTGCGAATAGCGAGCCTACCTCGTAATAAGCAGTCCCGGACAAACAGCGGGTACGATACTGCTCATCGTACTGACAAGGCGTTTGTGTTGCCGCCTTCAAAGCATAGCCACACACCCCCTCAACTCCCTCATAACTACCTACCCAATCCTTTCCCCCACATCTTACCCCGGGCCGGACTAAGGGTGACACTCGTACCGTGCCGAGAGTCAGCCTGGCTGGAGGCCCGGGTTAAAAACTAGCTCAGACGCTAACGGTGGGCGCAGGCAAGTGGCGACCGCTTGTTTCAAGTAGCCTTATCCGGGCATGCGGACCTCTGGTCGGATGGACCTCATCCTTGTCGCGCTACTCGTGGGAACTAAAGCATGGTTAAGAAAAATTTAAAAATACCGCAGGACTGCCTTGCGAAAAGTGTCTCGAGGCACTTTGACGACCGTCTCACGTCCACTTAGCCAAGCTCCGGCTTCAAATAGGAGAGTGCCACAGGCACAGCAAAGACAACCCTGTCTGCCAGCAACACGGCATACGCAAGGGAGCACCGTCGGACCCTCTCGACCGATGCATCCCGCGCTAGCCGTGGATAGACGGCAAGGCCAGAAACGGCCACCGTCGAAGAACGACCTCCTGCCAGGTCTAGGAGAATCGGGTGGACGAGATGACCCCCACAGACGTAATCTCTGTGGATCAAGGGACAAATGGTACATCCGGTACCTCCAGCAGGGGATGTCGCAGATGGATGCGATGGCCAAAGCGAAAGAGCCGAGACCAGCGACCACCCAAGGTAGGGCACAAGCCCACAAAAGATCCAGCAGTACGCTGACACCGCCAACCGATACCCCCAAAAGGGTACGCGCGGCGGGGCCAAGTGCTAAACAAGGATCTGGAGTTGCCACACCTACCGGAGCAGAGCGGAAGTACGCTACAAAGGCGCACCATGGTACGCCAGCAGCTACAGCAGCAGCAACAACAGGAGCCAGGAAGTCTACCTCCTCAGCGCCCACCGAGCCTCGCGCGTCCTACGCGTCTGTCGCGAAAAAGGTGAAAGTGGCCTTGTTACCTGCGGACTACCCACAGGTAAGTCTCACTCACTGGGACCTGTCCGCGTTTGAGGAGGCCATCCTGGATGAAGTTATACTGACAGGATGGGACACTGTCGTCTCTTTCTCTGGCATCTATTTCCGGTTTGGACACCTCGTTATCGACTGCACAGATGAAAATTCGGCAGACTGGATGATGACTGTTGCGTCGAGACTGCAGTCATGGAAGGGAGTTCCCCTTGACAGTAGAATGGGGGATGACATCCTGTCACCCCACAACATCACCATCTACTGCCCGAGAAGTGCGGATCGGTCAACCGAATCCTTGTTGATAATGCTGAGGAATCAGAACAAGATCGAGACCGACGCATGGAGGACAATATCAAGGAGGAATGAACGAGGAGGAGTCCTGATGGTACTTGGCATCGATGAGATGGCCAAAGAAGACATTGTGTCGAGAGGTCAACAACTTTTCTTCCGTTACGGGACGATACCTGTAAGCGGACTAAAGAAGTTGGCGGAGAAGGCTGAATCGAGGACAGCGCCTCTAACCGAGAAGACCACATCCGCTGGAGACAATCCACCTCCAACGGACATGGAAATATCTCCTGTGGCCGTTAGCGAGCCCAGTGTCCAACCGGCAGATCAAACCAATCCGTTGGAGGATCTGGCCGAGGATGAGGACCTGGCGGAGTTGACGCTGGACCCCGCTACGGCCCAGGAGATAGAGGATCAAATGTCGTCGAAGGAGTTGTCGGACGAGCTGGAAGGAGCGGAAGTCACTCTGACGCCACGAGGTGATGAGGGAGACTCCCGACCCCCTCGTCGTGGAGCCGCTGCTTTAGTGCAATGACGCAAGTCATCAGCACTAAGCTAGCCCAGGTGACTGCGTGCCAATAGCAGTGCAAGCGATCGGGTATGCTCGTACCACTGTGGTGGCATGGGCATACTTTGCCGGGGACGGAGTCTACCCGCCAACGGAAGTCAGCAAACTGGTTGAACACTGCGTCCGGGAGAAGCTTCCTTTCATTATCGGGTGCGATGCCAACGGACATTACGAGGTATGGGGTAACACCGACACCAACATGAGAGGTGAGTACCTTCTTGACTTTATATTTAGATATAATTTAGGAATCAGAAGTGTCGGAAATACACCGACATTTGTAACCAAAAGTAAGGGAAGAAGTCTTAGACATCACCATGATAAGTAAGGGTCTTACGCCGCATCTGAAAAACTGGCATGTCTCTTCAGATGAGTCTATGTCTGATCATAGAATCATTCTATTGGAATCATTTCAATATGGATAGCAGCCAACCAACCCGTAAGCCCAGTAAAACAAACTGGGAGAAGTATAAAAAGACCCTGCAATTGAATCTATCCAATGAAAGAACCGGCACACCCCGATCACCACTGGATCTAGAGAGAGTTGTAGGCAACATAAACAGTAGCATAGTAAATGCCTTTGAAGAAAGCTGTCCTCTTGGAAGGAAGCGCAAAGAAACAGATGCCCCAGTGTGGATTTACAGCCTTGAAAGGCTAAGACTCACCACCCGCCGTCTCTTCAACAGAGCGAAGAGAGACGGAACATGGGATTTATACCGTGAAAGCCTTACCTCCTACAAGGAGATTAGAAAGGCCAAACGGAAGAACTATCGCGACTTCTGCGAAAGTATTGAAAGTACGACTGAATGTGCACGGTTTCACAGGGCACTGTCCAAACGTACACCAGAGGCAAGCTTAGCTTTGATACGGAGGGATGGCACCTTCACTAGCAGTAGCATAGCGAGGCTAGAAATATTATTTCAGACCCACTTCCCAGGGAGCATCCCAGTACAAGAAGATACTATCGAAATAAGGAACATGGTTAGGCCAAAGTCTGCCGAATGGCAAACTGCCAAGTCGACAGACACATCGGAACGATTACAATGGGCAATTGGATCTTTCCAAGCCTATAAATCACCGGGCCTAGACATGATATCACCCTCCTTTCTACAGCAGGGGCAGGACATACTCCTCCCCATCCTTGGGAAGATTATGATTAGCAGCCTCGCACTCGGTTACAAACCAAGCACATGGCGCAGAGCGAGGGTGGTCTTCATCCCCAAAGCAGGGAAGAAAGATATCAAGTCCATCACACCCATCAGCTTAACATCGTTTTTGTTAAAAACGTTGGAAAAGCTGGTGGACCACAAGATAAGAAATACTCTTCTTATGCAAACTCCGCTGCAATCAACGCAGCACGCATACAGATCAGGTCGATCTACAGATACGGCACTATATCAACTACACCGCACTTTAAGCACCGCAGTTGACAATAAGGAGGTGGCTATCTGTGCCTTCCTGGACATAGAGGGTGCTTTTGACAACGCATCACACGATGCAGCCAAGGCTGCCCTCGTCAGGAGGGGTCTGGATCATACCACCTGCAGATGGATCTCCTCCCTGCTGAGATCCAGGCAAACCACAGCAACTATACATGAAAGTACAGTTACATTAACAGCCACAAAAAGATGTCCTCAAGGGGGTGTACTATCTCCACTACTTTGGAGCTTATTAGTAGACGAGCTGCTCGAAAGACTAGCTAACAGAGGGATTCAATGTCAAGGCTATGCTGATGACATTAATATCATAGCGCGAGGCAAATTAGAAGAAACACTCTGTCACATAGTCCAGCTAGAGCTAAAGATGACAAGTGACTGGTGTACTGAGGTTGGCATCAACCTTAACCCCATCAAAACTGCCATCGTACCCTTCACGAGACGTTACAAGTTACAGAGACTAAGGCAAATAAGGCTCTCGGGAAGCATAATAGAGGCAAGCAAGGTGGTCAAATATCTTGGAGTGACCTTCGACAGTAGATTAAGCTTTGGCTCACACGTTCAGAATACGATAGAAAAGTGCTCAAGAGCGCTTTACACATGTCGTAGTATAGCCGGAAAGTCGTGGGGCACTTCTCCAAAAATAATCAGATGGCTATACCTAATGCTCACATACGGAGCAATCGTCTGGGATGACAAAGCACGTCTCATCACAGTGCAGAAACAAATGCAAAAGCTGCAAAAACTGACCTGCGTACGTATGACAGGAGCAATGAGAACCTGTGCGACAACGGCTATTGAAGTCCTAAGTCCATCAAGTTATTGGGCCACAAAAGAAAGCAACCTTGCTAAGGATGGCAAAGGGTGGAAAAGGAGCGGACTGCATCCTTAGCAATAGGTCTGCCGAGACACTATCAGGAGAACTACCCATAATATTATTACCCAGGGATGAAATGGAAGTTGAACATTTGTTCAATAAAAACTTCAGCGTGAGCCTTAGTAGCAAAGGGGACTGGACTTCATTAGAAGAAATCCACCCCATGAAGCCGCACACAATCAAGTGGTACACCGATGGATCACTTACGCACCAGGGCACTGTCCTAGGGGTCGTAGGCCCTCGGATATCCTACCACGAGTCTCTAGGGAAATACACCAGCATATTTCAGGCTGAAGTATGTGCAATAGGGAGGTGTGCAGACTTTAATCTAAGACGTAACTATCACAATAGGAATATTGCAATCCTATCGGATAGTCAAGCGGCATTAATCGCACTTAGTAAGACAAAAATAACGTCAAAAGTTGTCCGGGAGGTCCGGTCTAAACTAGATCAACTGGGTTCGCTGAACAGGCTGATCCTCAGGTGGATCCCTGGACATAATGATATAGCAGGGAATGAAGCCGCTGACAAATTGGCAAGAATAGGATCCAATAATCCCCTTATAGGTCCTGAACCGTTCTGTGGAATAGGCAAGCACACTTTCCGAGAACATCTCAGGAGAGATGAAAAACATCAAAGACAGTCAGAGTGGGAGCAACCCACGGGTCTCCGACAGGCGAAACGTTTTATAGGCAACTATAATCAGAGGCGTTTCGATCAACTGATTCCCATGGGGAAGAATAGACTCAGAATACTGATCGGTCTGCTGACCGGTCATTGTAGACTGAGAAGCCACCTACACAAAATAGGTATAGTTAGTAACGGAACATGCTTCTACTGTGACATAGATGAGGAAACCTCGATGCATATCATAGCAGAATGCGCAGCCCTGGCCAGACGCAGATGTAGTATCCTTGGGAAACATGTCATCCAGTTGGGAGACATAGCAGACCTCAACCCTAACGAAATCCTCGAATTCGTGCAGGAGATAGGGCTGATGGGAGAGCTATAGGCTCAGAAGGGGGTACAATAGATCTTTTATGTCGCAGGTGCAAATTTCCCCATCACATAATAATAATCATTTTAAAATTGAGTTGTTTAGCTGGCTCGAGGTCTTGATGTTTATTTTTAATTTTATTTGCCGATATATTTCGACCACCATCGGGCGTCTTCAGGGCGACTATAATGAACATTTAAACAATAAAACATTAAAAACATTGAAACTTATAGTTAATATTAATTCTATTTAAATAAATTAACATACATTCTATTTTTGGTTTTATAAGTCCGCTTTCGTCGGCTTGGAGTTTGTGACTGATTTTTGTGTAGTAAGTGTCGGTAAATATGAGCGCAATTGTCTGTATCTGTTTTGTAGTTTAGTCGTTGGTTTATTGGTGTGTTTATTGTAGCATTTCCAGGGTGTAACGTTTTTTGTAGTGTTGTTCTTGTTGCAATATTTTTGTATCTTTTAAATTTGCGGTGTGTCCGCTCTCTAAACAAAACAAAACAAAAGATAAAATACAACCAATGGACAAAAGTAACGTAATATACAAAATACCATGCAGTGGAAACATTACAAATATGTGCAACAAAGTATATGTTGGCACCACAAAATCAAAATTACAAACAAGGTTATCACAACATAAGTCACACAGCAAACTCCGCCTACAAACACACATACAAAAAACAGCGCTAGCTACACATTGCGTAGAGAGCGGACACACCGGACATTTAAATAGAATTAATATTAATTATAAGTTTCAATGATTTTAATGTTTTATTGTTTAAATGTTCATTATAGTCGCCCTGAAGACGACTGCCGATGGTGGTCGAAATATATCGGCAAATAAAATTAAAAATAAACATCAAGATCTCGAGCCAGCTAAACAACTCAATTTTAACAATTAGAAAGGTCGCCAAACCAACCAATTTAATAATCATTTTATAAAAATACTTAACATTTTCCACCTTAAAAATCGTATAAATTAAGACTTTGCCTTTTATTTCATTCTCGCGCGCAATGCGGCAGCCTCTGGCAGGCTTAAATTTGTTGCGTGAAAGCGAGAGAGTGATAGAGAAAAATGGGAGCTGCCAAAATACAAACTGAGAAAAGTTGTAGTTTGTGGCTACTCTTGACACACCCTACATCGATTCCGAGCGATTACGATTTTCGATTTATCAATTTTTAATTAATTTTATCTTCTTTTAATACAATACCGTGTGATATATTAGTTAAGTGGTGCATTAATAACATAGCTTGCAGTGATTTAAGAAAGCAGTGAGGTGATCATCGTTTCGCGAGTGTTATTTTTGTGCAATACATGTATGTATATATGTTTGTACATTGGGGTGGAGTGATATTCACTTTTTTTCGATTTTCGAAAACGCTGTATCATTAGTGGATGATACGGTATAAAAGCAATATCTGTAAAAAAAAATCCATTTTTTTGGAGGTCATCCTGAGGTGGCGCATCGACGATCTATTATGAGAAATCTGTCAACAAATTTAAAAAATCCAATATAACTGTAAAATAACCCCAAAAGATAATGATTAAAAAAATTAATTTATTTTTCTTAGTTAGCCCTAACTGTTAGCTTTCTAAAACCATATCACTTTAAATATCGTTGGTAAAATATCGAACTTACAGATTTTTTAAGAATAGAAAAATTGGCAAAAAGCCGTTACATTTGAGGCGGACACAGGCACTTTATTTTTGGCAAATTTTTAAATGCATTTTTTTGATTGCTAAATTTTATAATATGGGCGTGTGAAAACCACAAAAGATTGTTAAATACCCTAAAACTATACTAGGTACAAGTACCTGCCATAAAATTGTGTTGTACAAGTACCTGTCATAAAAAAAGAGCGGTTATTTTACAATTATTTCTTTCAGTAAAGAGTTCATCGTGACAACCATTGATTTATGTGCGAAAGATGACTAAAAAAATCAAAAGTTCGTGAATTTCGTCTGCCAAAATTGCAAGCTCATGCGTCAAACTATTAGGATTTAATAGATTGGAGGACAGAAATTATTACAGAACCTCCATTGACAATAAAGTTTACAAATGCCGATAAATTAAAAATTGATTTTTTTTTTACAGATATTGCTTTTATACCGTATCATCCATTACAAGTACCTGTCCTAAAACAAAAGCGGTTATTTTACAATTGTTGGCGCAGTCCAGGGCGTTGTTTTTATTTTTTGGCGCATACTATGAAGTCTAGTGTAATTTAGGTTTAGGACGAAGCGAGAGCATAATAAAGCTTTCGTTGGTCGCTCTCAGAGCGAATTCGCCTCGCTTCGACACCATAAGTTAGAGCTAGGCTTAAGAACATTGAAGTTGTCAGTTGTCGAATTAAACTCACAAAGCACGAATCGCCGCCTTTTTAAATATAAATTAAATAAAAACACTTAATTTTTCATGGCGCCCCCGGGTGGACAATTTTAAACCGATATTGTGGCTTGTGACGCGAAGAAGTTTAAATTAATATAATTAAATATATTCGCGCCGGTCGTGCAAATCATTGTTGCTGCACTTGCCCTGGGATCTGTTGACGTCTCTTGGAGTCTCTTTTCCCTCTTAGACATTCTTGCCGTTGGAGTTCTTTGGACATCGTTGGAAATGCCAAGGAAAGAAGCGTCGGAAGTACAACGTCCACGCCAGGTTTCGAGTTAACCAAATGGTTTTCGAATGTTCCTGAGCTCTCCGCAACCAATGCAGCTAAGCCGATAACGATCTCAGAGTCTGACACAACCAAAACACTAGGCGTGCTGTGGTTGCCAAATAAAGATGTCTTTCAATTTAAGATAGACGATTCATTCATGGGTCTTAGAGCGACAAAACGGATTATTCTCTCGGTGTCATAACGGTTATTTGATCCGCTCGGCCTGTTAAGCCCTCTGATTACTCTAGGCAACAATTTTCAACTTTTTGTCTATTACACGAACCAAACCCACTTTTTTGGATAGATTTGGGGCTCCAAATGACGAAAAACATTTTTTTTTTTTGTGGTGAGATTTTTTTTGTAGAATTTTTTGAAATTTAGCTTTTTTTTCGTACTTTTTTTCAGAGGTGCGCCCAGTTAAAAACAAAAAACTTTTTAATACTAAACCTTGATTTTCGAACGATCGTTCCTATGACAGCTATATGATATAGTAGACCGATTTGAACCAAATTTGGTCAAAATGTGTAAAATAATAACAAATTGATATTGTGTGAGATTGGTGAAGATATCTTAAAAGTCACAAAAAATGTTCATACTAAAGGTTATGCCACTCTACAAGGATGTCAAAAAAGTCGACAAAAACATGCCTAGACACAAAAAAATATTATATCGCCGTCTCTTCACAGATTTTGATAAGACATATCTTTAACGACGCGTAATTAATGCAGCTATGCAAATAAAATTAAAGACAAAATGTAATAAATTTTTTTAGAATTTTCCTCGAATTTTAAAGTGAAAAAAGCTAAAAAAAAAAGCTTTAAAAAAATCATCATTTTCTTAATTAAAAAATTAATGTCTCTTTAACTCCTGGCTTAAATCTAAAACTTTGTATTAATGCATTATAGATATATTCATTGACTTTCAGAAATAGTAAAGCTTTTGTCATTCTCGAGTTATGATGACATAAGTCGGCGCACCTCTGAAAAAAAGTACGAAAAAAAAGCCAGATTTTTAAAAAATTCTAAAAAAAAAAATTTCACCATAGAAAAAAAAAAAAAAATGTTTTTCGTCGTTTTTGGTCCCAAATCTATCCAAAAAAGTGGGTTTGGTTCGTGTAATTTTTTGGCTGTTGCCTAGTGTTATCAAGGCAAAGATGTTGCTCCAAGAGCTCTGGCTACAAAGGCTGGATTGGGATGAATCAATCCCTATGAGCTTGGATAACTCGTGGCAGCAATTGAAATCAACTTTGATTCAGTTGCAAAGAATCAAAATACCACGATATGTCTTTATAGAGACAACTTCACCGATTGAGATACATGGCTTTGCCGACGCATCAATGCGAGCGTTTGGCGCATGTGTATATATACGCATTTATACTGCAGAAGGTTATCGTGTCTCCTTGTTGACATCTAAATCCAAAGTAGCCCCCCTCAAGACTAAGACTCTTCCTAGACTCGAGTTGTGCGCGGCTCACCTTCTCGCAGATCTCTGCCACCGAATCAGAAATCGTATACGATTACCAATTGAACGGACTGTTCTGTTAAATTCTTTGTATAAATGATTTATAGACATATTCACTAGCTTTCAGAATAAGAAAGGGTTTTTAAAATCGGTTGTGACTTTCATAAGTAGTGAACACAAATGCAAGCTAACTTCTGAAAAAAGAACTTAAGAAATATGCTAGATTTAACAAAGTACTTATTGTAAAAATCTTACATTGGAAAAAATTTTCTAGTATTTTTTGTTTATTTGTATCACATATATGTCAGAAAAAGTGAGTTTGGTAAAAGATACAATGTTGTTATTATTATGAAAAAAAATTTAAAAAAAAATCGTTTTTTGGTAAGTTTTTTTGGCTGAAGCTACTTGGCATAACATGATCTACATTATAGTATATGTATCGTGTACTAAAACTCAATAGCTGGGTAACACAATGAAAAAAACTTACAAAAAAGGTGGAAAAAATTTGGTTTTCTGAACATATGGAGCTCAAACAGCTCCAAAACTACATTTTTGCGAATCGACTTGTTCGTAAAACTTGTAGCTTGTAACATTCCAAGAAACTTTTCTGAAAAAGGTTTACCAAAAAATCAATACTTTGGAAGTTAGAGACCGAACACAATTGCCCTATTTTCTTAAAAGTGCCTAATTCACTAAAAAACTTAAATAAAAAATGTTGTATGAAACGATGATTATAACTCAAACTAGGGGGCTCCGCCCCCTGCTCGCTTCGCTCGCCAACCCCCGCTCGCTTCGCTCGCGGTTCTACAGTCGAGCATACTCGACTGTCGGAGACCCCGTACTTACTATGGAAATAGAAAAGACTACAAAAATTAAAATAATAATTTGGCCGCTTGTTGCTGTTGCAGAGCGTTGTAATACATTTTCGACTACTTTTTTCAATGACAGCTATATGATATAGCTGTCCGATTTGAACTAACATCGGTCATGATATATAAAACCAAGCATACTGTAATAGTTTAGTTGAGATATCTCATAAAACAAAAAAGTTTTTCATACTAAGACTTGATATTCGGCTGATCGGTCCTATGGAAGCTATATGATATAGTGGTCCGATTTAAGCCAACTTCGGACAGGCAATATAAAACCAAGTTATTTGCATATTGTATCAGTTTGGTTGAGATATCTCATAAAACAAAAAAGATTTTCTTACTAAAACTTGATTTTCGACCGATCGGTCCCATGGCATCTATATGATATAGTGGTCCGATTTGAACCAACTTTGGACAGGATATATAAAACTAAATCTTATGCATATTGTATCAGTTAACAAAAAAGTTTTTCATACTAAAACTTGATTTTCGACCGATTGCTTTAATGGGCGCTATATGATATAGTGGTCCGATCCAAAAAAGAAATAGACTTAGTATGCCTGCAATGTAGAGGAACCTACATACTAAGTTTGGTGTCACTAGCTTTTAAATTGTTCTTATAATTTGGATATGAAATTTTTGTTTTCGATTTGTGGGCGATAAAGGGGGCGTGGCCAAATTTTGAAACAAACTTGATCTGCTTGCAATATAGGCGAACCTACATACCAAGTTTGGTGGCTCTAGCTCTTATAGTCTCTGAGATCTAGGTGTTCATACAGACGTCAGGACAGACGGACAGACGGACATTGCTATATCGACTCGGCTATTGATGCTGATGAAGAATATATATACTTTATAGGGTCTGCCACGCCTCCTTCTGCCTGTTACGCACATTTTCGTTAAAACAAACCCAATAGACCACCAAACTTTGGTGGAATATGTATGTGAGTGTGTGTGTGTGTGTTTTGATACTTGAACATTTATTTGGATATTTTAACAATCTTTGACTTAACATATGTAGAAATTAGTTTTCTAGCTTCGTCCATTCGCATATCATAGTGAAAGCAGCCACATGTGTCTGGACCATCCACACAAGTATCATTTGACCATAAGCAAGATTTGTAGTGTTGACCATATTGTGATGTGATCAGTTCCTGACGTCCAGTATTCATGAACATATCCCTTGATTCCAGAAGAAATTTCAAATGTTGTTTAAATATCTTCTTGCGAAATTGTTTAAGAAAAGTATTAATTTTAGTAAGAATTGATCCATTGTTGTAATTGTTGCTGTTATTATCTCCTAGAATTGCTTAAAACGGGAACCGGTTTTCCTTAACTTCAACATCAACCAGATGTGGTTCTCTTAAAAATATTTCCAGAAATCTTTTCCTTTCAATGCCCTTACATAAGATCTCTTTTCCTGCAGTTATTTTCCTTAGAAAGTTTCGTGTTTGAGTGAAATAGTTTATTCCGTCATTCCAGTGTATTTTGTGATGATTTTTAGTTAACCATGTAGCAAATTTTCGTGACTTTTTATTTAGTTGAGTAAAGTTATATGGAGCTCATATAATGAAATGATTATTGAGTGTGGGTTCTTTGTGAAATACTATCCCAATTTCCTTTAAAACAAACTGAGTATAGTTATCAAAAAATCCTTGAACATCGATCGCAACAATGTCCTCAACCATTTTACATGTATTTTGTTGGACGACTCGTTGAACTAAACCGTTCAATGGGTTGTATTTGACTTAACAATCGTGTATAAGTAGACAATACACTTGTGTATCCGCATCGCTTGCTTGCTTTATTTCCGTTGAAATTCTCACATCAATGGGACCAGATTTCACCATTTCATTTTGATATGATAAATCTATCAAAAAAATTGGCGCCTTATTTTAAAAATCCGTTGGTGTTAATACCGCTTGTGATTCACGGTTGTAGTAACTAGTTTTAAATCTCGAATACATTTCATACAAGTGAGCATATCGATCCTTACTTAAATCAACATTCAAATCATCATAGGGATAGGTTTCAGAATTCAAATACACTATCAAGTTTGATAAATGGTTTGTAATAAGTTGACCCTTTAGCATGAAGCCGATTATTGCAAATCGAGGACGTTCTCGATTAGCAGATAACTTAACATTACAAACATCATGAGTTCCTTGAATAAGCTTAGGGTTTACATATGTGTCCCAACTACGAAATGCAAGCGGTAGATTAGTATCACTTTGATAATATCATACATTTTTAGTTTTGCAACATCACTGGGAGTTACATGGGGAATTTTCAAGATATATTTGTCACTTCTAATTCAAATGTGTTATTATTTTTTACTTTGTGATACACATCATCAAGTTTTTTGGGTAGTAACAGCGAGTTCATGCTTATAGTTTACCAAAACCTTTCTATAGTCTTCAGCAAATCCCAATAAATGTTTTAGGGGAACAGAAAAGTTAAAGTGACCAGTAGAGGCAACATCATTTCCCCCACCCCATCCAGAAAGTGAAAGCTATCGACTCTCAAGATTATTCAATGAAACAAAGTTTTTAAGCGTTGATGTGACACCAACAAAAAGCGTTCTATCGACCTCACACCCATTAATTTCGTATTTTATTTCATCCAAAAAGTATGACATACAATTATTTTTTAATGCTGCAACAACACCGTCCGTCGTAGTTGTTTTATCTGCCAGAACTTTTTTAACACCTCCTTGAAAACTTATATAGCTCTCGTGGGGGGCACATACAAGTCTTGATTTTGAATTGTAATTTGAATTTCATCATTTGGTTTAAAAGTCTATTGATATGATGAGTATGTATGATATTCTTTTTTCGATATACTTTCATCTGAGAAAGGTTTTCCTCGCACATTTAATATGTCATTCATTTTGTTTTCGTGCTTGTTATACTCGAAGCTAGAATCCCAATGATTTTAAATACAATCTATTTTTTAGTGTGAGCGTGCTCCTCTTCAAGTTTGTTTCTCTTCCTTTAGCTTTACAATTGGTAGTGCGAGGTTTTGGGTATATACCCGACCTTTTATTGTATATAATCATTCTATCTTTCGTAAATGTATACGAATTGTTGCGGTTTCACCACGTAAGTTCATCAAATCTCCGTCCTGATCAGTTATGCGTTATGCTAGAGTACTTATTTCTCTACAGCTGACTGGTAAATAAATAGCCTGGGGGAACAGTGATGCCAAACTCATGCAGTACATGATTTGCAACGTTATCCACATATGAAGCGCTAACAATGTTGCATTCTAAGCGAATCGTATTAATTTTAAAAATATTGATAGGTAGATCGGAAAGATAAGTTTTAGTAGCATTTGGCTTTAGTACATTTTGATTAAAGCCAAACAATTGACCAATTGATCTATCCCTATTAAAGTAAATTGATTGTTTGCTGGTTAAGATCTCTACTTGAAGTGTATTATTATTTCCTTTAATTGTGACTGTATTCTTAAGGTCAGTACCTTTTAGCTTCGAATAAATAAACTCGACAATATCATCAAGTTATAGGAATTGTGATTACTTGTTTACCAATGTGGAAGAGATTGTTGTTTGTATCAACATTTGGGATTGAGTTGTACAATTGTTTTCAATCAATGCGCACTCATATTGTCCATTCAATTCGATAGAGTGAAAAAAATTTGTGTTTATAATGGGATTATTCTCATTTATCGATAATGATAATGATCTACTCATTGCGAAATCAGATGTTTAACTGTGGGTAATATTCACACACACCCAATCTAATATTGAAACAAGCGGGAAAGGCTATAGTCGAGATCCCGACCATAGGATACCCGTTACTTATTTTAATATATATAAAACTACTTTAAAGAAATTACTACCTAACAAAATTACTGCATACTTCTAGGTGATTGTATTAAAATAATAAATTTATTAATAACTTTAATAAGCTTATACTCCCGTTCTACTTGTCCGATCTTGCTGCGGTTATGTGAGATTATAGATAATATTAATATATACCGTTATTTACCATAAAAAGTGAATTATATGAAAAACTGTGGGTGTGGTGGTTTTTCGAGATTTGCGGGGGCGTAAGGGTGCGTGACTAAAATTTGAAACATACTTGATCTGCATGAGGTCTATAGAAATATATGTGCCTAATTTGGTTACTCTCTCACTTATAGTTTTTAAGATCCCTATGTTTATACAGACGAACGAACGGTTTTTCGTTATTTGCGAGGGCGGAGGGGGGCGTGGCCAAAATTTGAAACAAACTTGATCTACGCTGGGTATATAGAAATCTGTGTGCCAAATTTGGTTACTCTATCTCTTATAGTCTTTGAGATCCTTTTGTTCATACGGACAGACGGACAGACACACATGGCTATATCGACTCGGCTGTTGATGCTGATCAAGAATATATATACTTTATAGGGTCGGAGATGCCTCCTTCTCCCTGTTACATACATTCCAACGAACACAATATACCCTTTTACTTATTTTTTAAGTAACGGGTATAAAAACATTTTAAATTATAATAAACTGACCGAAGCCCTTTCTATAGCGTCGTTTATCCATGTCATCGTCTTTACTTATCAACAAGTATCCGAATTTATCGTCCAAACGTTTTTTACAAATATTCACGAATGAATCATAAATTATGTCTGTGTTAAAATGATCACTATGTATATTTCGCATATTAAGATCATCTTGTTTAAACATGATAATCATGATCACATAATTTGCATTTTCATGTATAAGATGCTTTGGTATATGTGTATAAATTTGACACAAATAAAATGAATCAATATTCTTGTGTCGTCCCATACAGAAGTACGATCGAATATTATCTTGTTTTTTTTTTTTACAAGCAACATCATCCAAAATCATATTAGAATTATTTTTGGCTTCGTTGGGCGGTAAAACTGTCTTATTCTGTGGAATTGTGTGGTAGCCCATACCTTTAATTGGTTTGATAAGGTTCTCCAAGTACACATACTTTTGTTGGTATAGACTCTTTGAAAACACATAAATATTTTCAAATTTCAACCCATTCGGACTTTCAATTAGACTTAACATTAGAATGATCTTGCCACAATTTTATGGACCAACAATTAGCGCTCTTATTGTGTTGGGTAAGAGGACACTATGACGTGGCGGTAACTTCTTTACAATATTACCCCCATCAATGTTTCTAACAAAGATATTTTGTTTTTGCTTTATTAAGCGCATACTTCATTGCAATGTGTTCATTCAATGAGAAACAATTGATGAGCATAAATGGGGAAACATTTTTATAATCATCGCAGTCATAGTTTAAACGGTAAACATGCCATCGTCAATGTCGAGAATAATGACTCATACTGCTTCAAATGGGCATTACTTTCGGCATTGAAGATAACAAATAGACCCCAAAGATGCAATACTTATGGTGTTGCAATCACTGATGATAAAATCAGAATATCAAGAGACTTGGTACCGTTTTCCACTGAGATCAAAATAACAAAAGATTTCACATTGGATTTCACTGGGTTGTCATTCCCCCTAAGATTCGGGATATACACATTTTTACAAAGCTCAATCCTCAAGTGAGCATCAATGTTTTCGGATATGATGAAGAGGCTGAGACAATAATTGGACCCCTATTCCACTCAGGATATGAAACACGTATACACATCAATATGCTGTTCCTAGAAGATGGAGTAAATGCTCACTACATGTGGATAAAAAATATAACAAGGTAACTATTTTAAATTTTTAATATATATAATGTTTGAATAAATACTAATTATTTTCAAAATATTATTTATTTTTGTAGGTTGTTGTCATCACAAACCGGAAATTCAAGGAGGAAGCAATGGTTCTGCAATGTATGTCTCAACTTTTCATCAAGTGAGAAGGCGGCGTTACGACACAAGGAGCTCTGCAGTGGAAAGGTTGCAGTTTTACCCCACCCCAACGAAGCGACTATAAAGTTCACCCAACACCAACTCCAGGTTCCGTTTGTGGTGTATGCAGACTTCGAATGTATTCTTCAACCGAAGAATATAGAAGTAAGTCCCAAATTAGTTAATATTAATGAACATATTCCAATAGCATATGCATACTATATAAAGTGTGCATTTAATAGTAGATTAGATAAGTTTGTATTAGAAACTTGTAAGAATGCAGGCTTAAGTTTTTTCAATTCACTTATAGAAAATTTAAAACGCTTAAACAATGAATATTTGAGCAAGGTAGTTCCCATTGTCATGAGTCTGGAAGATGAGAGCAATTTTCAAGAGACTATTAATTGTCATATTTGTGGTAGTGTTTTATTAGCAGATAGGGTAAGGGATCATTGTCATTTTACTGGGAAATTTAGAGGTGGTGCTCATTCAAAATGTAATTTGTCATATAAGACGAGTAATTTTATACCCGTTTTCTTTCATAATTTCACCAAGTACGATTCTCATTTGTTCATAAAAGAACTTGCAAACGTACCTGGACAAATTAAAGCTATTCCCATTAATAAAGAACACTACATTTCTGTATCGAAAACAATAGAGTATGATAATGGGAGTAGTTTTGAAATTCGTTTTCTTGACACTTTTAGATTTATGTCAGCAAGTCTAGATACTCTTGCATCTAATTTAGTTGATGAACAACTCACAACAATTAAATCACATTTCAGTTTTGAAAATAAGTTTAGACTTATGCGTAAAAAAGGCGTTTTCCCTTATGAATACTTAGATTCTGAAAGTAGGCTGCAAGAAACTTCTCTACCACCAAGAGAAAAGTTCTATAGTAGTCTAACGGAAACTGATTGTTCTGATAAAGATTATATGCATGCACTAAAAGTTTGGTCTGAATTTTCATGTTCAACAATGAAAGATTATTTAGAATTGTATTTAAAAACTGATGTTTTATTGTTAACTGATGTTTTTGAAAATTTCCGCTTAATTTGTATGAATATTTATTCCCTTGACCCAGCTCATTACTATACAACTCCAGGCTTATCTTGGGAGGCCATGCTAAAGACCACGAAGATTGAATTAGAACTAATTAAAGATATAGATATGTATAGTTTTATCCAATCTGGTATTCGTGGTGGGTTAGTTCAATGTTGTCATAGGTATAGCAAAGCAAATAATAAATACCTATCAACTTATGATCCATCAAAAGATTCAACATTTTTAATGTATTTAGATGCAAACAATTTGTATGGTTGGGCAATGTCACAACCTCTACCATACAATGGCTTTAAATGGTTATCCGATAAAGATATCAAAAATCTAGCAATTGAAAATATACCAATTGATGCTGATTTTGGTTATGTTTTAGAAGTCGACTTAGATTATCCGCAAACTATTCATGATGAGCATAATGATCTCCCCTTTTGTCCGAGCATTAAATTACCAACAAAGACAGCCAAAGTAGAAAAGTTAGTGAACTTCAACAATGTTTAGGTAATGGATTACAATTGAAAAAAATTCATAGAGGTATATGCTTTAGACAAAGCGCTTGGCTTAGCAAATATATTGAACTCAATACTGAACTGCGAGCCAAGGCGAAAAATTCGTTTGAAAAAGATTTTTTCAAATTACTTAACAATGCAGTTTATGGCAAAACCATGGAAAATGTAGAGAAGAGGGTTGATGTGCGACTAGTGAGTGAGTGGGAGCTAGCACAAACGTTTACAGCAGGTCGCAAAAGACTTTGTGCTAGAGCCTTAATTAGTAGGCCCAACTTTCATAGTTCAGCAAGAATAAATGAGAACTTTTATGCCATACAAATGAATAGATTAAGAGTTACTTTAAATAAACCAATGTATTTAGGTTTCACTGTTCTAGACTTGTCAAAGTGGAAAATGTATGATTTCCATTATAATTATATGAAACCAAAGTTTGGTGAAAATTTAAAATTGAATTACATGGATACAGACTCTTTTATTTATACAATAAAAACTAATGATTTTTACAATGATATTCGAAATGACCTTAAATTAAAATTTGACACATCTGATTATTCTGATGAAAAGGCTAGTTTATATAATTTCGAAAAAGTTAATAAAAAGCAATTGGGTTATTTCAAGGATGAGCTTAATGGTAAACCCATGTTGGAATTTGTAGGTCTTCGTCCCAAAATGTACTGTTATAAAATTGACAATATTGAGAAATCGTTTAAGAAGTCAAAGGGTGTAAAAAGAACGGCTTTAGACAAGTTAAACATTGAACATTATAAAGAATGTTTAGAATCAGGTGAAGCAAAATGTGGGAAAATGACAATGATTAGATCCATAGACCATACTATATGCACTTATCAGTCTAACAAGGTAATCCTTGATAATAAAGACAATAAGCGTTCAATTCAAAACGATAAATATTCCACATTAGCCTATAACCATTATAAATTAGTAGATAGAAGACATTTGGAATATTTTAAAAAAGAAAAAGAACTTCAATTAAATGTAGAATTTTTGATTAGTGAATCAGCATGCTTGACTGTTCTAGCACATGACTTAGAAAATAAGTATGATTTCCTTTCCGTAGAACAGAGAGCTGAGCTCAATTTATGTAAAATAAATAGAGATAATGCTGATTTTGAGTTAAAGTATGCAGACCTTGAACTTAAATTACACCAAAATGAATATCAATCCCACCAACCATAGAAATTATAAGACTTTAAAATTATTTTTATTGAACAATGTATTTATTTTTAATATGAAAATGTTTATAAAAATTGTTACACATAAGTTTAATATAAAATGTTAGATTTATAAAATAAATATTATATAAAAATGTAAATGAAATTATATATAAGTTTTTTATAAAAAATTTTAATAAAGTTTTTATACATTTAATTAAAACCTACAACATGTATTTTTGTGTTTGTATTTAAATCATAATCTAACCTAGGTTTATTATAAATTTATTTATAAAATTTTATTGACGTCGATCCAACTATCTTCACTCTTCGGGAAACCCAACCAGCGCACCAATGCCCTTTTTCCATCTCGTTTCATCACTTTTTCAACTAGATATGCGTCGGGGTATCGAGTCTTTTTGAGTTCCTCTCTATAGAAACAACCTTCAATCGGATTCCCCTTCAAGTCTTCTAGTAAATATGTTGTTGGATATGTATATTTCACATTTCTAATTTTAAAAATTTCAGTTGTCCAATTTGGTGTGTAACCCTTTTCAAATACATGCTTGTATTTACTGATACGCACATTGTCTCCATTACGCAATGTGCTGCCGGTGAATATCTTCATGTGGTTATATGCCGTCTTCAGAATATGTTTTTCATTGGACGAATTCACGTCAATTGGTTTCATTTTCATGGTTCTATGCACATTGTTGTTGTAGTCATCAATTAAATTTTTGTACATATTAATCCATTTATATGTGCCATTGAAACTGAATTCTCGCCACATTAGTTCTTTTAAGGTTCTGTTGAAACGTTCAACAATTGATGCTTTCAGCGTACTGTATGTTGAATAGTGATTGATGTTGAACTGGGTTGTCAACTCCTTGAATTGTTTATTGAAAAACTCGGTTCCGTCGTCTGTTTGCAGGTTCTTGGGAGCACCACGCCCAGATTTAAATATTTTCTCCATTGCATGAGTCACATCTTTAGCGGTTTTTGATTTTAGTGCTTCACCCCAAGCGAATTTTGAAAATGTATCTATTACTGTCAACAAATATCGATAGCCATTATTGGACTTAGCATACGCTCCCATTTCAACCAAATCCGCCTGCCATAGATCGTTTATTCCCTTTGTGACTACTCTACGTCGTTGGAAATTCTTGCGTGACGGTCCATGTAACTCATTAATTATATCTCGTTTACTCATATTCTAGTAATTATTGACAATTATTTAGGATTAGATTTTGGCATATTCCCATATTTATAGGTATATTCCTCAAGACTTTGCAGTTGGGATTTAGTAGTTGTGAAAGTATTCTCAACACTATTTACAGCCTGCTCTAAATAACTAACTTTGCTTTCCAAATTTCCAATTTTGATATTAAGTGCTTGAGTTATTTTCATATTTAGTTCGTTTCTCAAGCTTTTTATACTTTCGTCAACATAATCTTTAAGTGATTGACTCATCATTGGCATTAGAGTATTCCTTAAGTTCTCAATGCTTTTGTCAACGTATTCTTTAATTACCAAATCACTATTATCGATTGGTGTCCCACAATTTTTTATTCGTTTCTTTTGAGCATTCAAATTACCATCACTATCAATGTACAACCCCACAACAGTTTTTACGTCTCTTTTCAAGTGATTTGATCGCTCCTTATCAATAAAAAAATGACCAAACTTGTCAACAGACATAATGGTTATAAATGTAATTGTCAATTGTAGTGTGTATTTATATGTATTAGTAGATTACTGTGCCTCACGCAATTCTTCTATTATTGACATAATTTCATTATCATGGTTGGTATTACCAGCTGTTTTAGATGCTATTAAGAGTTGTAATCGTTCAACTAATTCATTTACATCATCCCAATACACATAATTTGGTTTTGATGATTGTAGGGTCATATACCCTGAACCTGTTTTCGAACGATTTGGTGTGGACATTGCTGTTGGCAATGAAACACTACTACTTAGAAGAGGCTTGATAATTTCAGTATACTTATATGCTCGACTTCCCTTCACTTGACTGCGTGGATTTTAATTTCTTCTATGCGCACTAATCTCAATTAATATTTTTTTATATATATTCAATTCATTCTTGTTATAGTCTGTAGGTTTTTTATGAAAAATTAATGAGTATAGACCAGGGGTAAGGGACCAACTGCTACCACTTGACAATTTAATTTCCTTATTGTTAACATTTAATGTACTGTTTCCCAACATTAAAGAACGAGAAGCTGAAGTACATTTTCTAGGTCCATAAGCATTATCCAAGAGTTGTTCTCTCTGTAGTTGACTGATATTAAAATTCATTTCATAATCATCTACCTCTGACTCACTCTCTGGCTCTAACACTGGTTCTATCTCGAAATCTATCTCTGGTTCCATATCTGGTTGCATCTCTTCTTCTATGTCTGGTTCTAGATCAATATTCGAATGAGAATAATAATTTGTTTCCTCATCTGATTCACTTACATCACTAGGAATGACATTTTTCTTAAAATTTGATTTAGATTCATCATTTCCCAAGTAGATATTTTCCCAATTATCCCCATCAAAATCGTTAGCTTTGTTGCTGACGGATTTGTTTTTAATAGATTTTATAGTATGCTTTAATTCATCCAAATGGTCATCACTATTGTACTTTTTCTTTGATTTCGTAAACTTTTTTTCATTCTTATTGACGAGCTTTTGTAAAGGTTTAAAAGTTGGTTTAAAAGTTTCCTCCAACTCCAAAGCATTCTGAGATTGTGTTTGCTTAACAGCTTCAAATTTTCTCTTCAACGCATTTCTCGATATCGTCAACTGTTTCAAAATCTGTTGACTCATTGTTAGTATGTCGTATATTTGTGGTTCTCTTTGAGGAAAGTAGTCGCTAAAAACAACAAGCAAACATAGTATGTGAGACAGTCGCAAGGTAAGTTAATGACTTGAGTTAAGTGCAACTTACCCAACAGATAAATTAAAACTGACTTAACTCATAAGTAACTCGATTCATACCGCTGAATAATACTTATGTATTTTAATATTTATAATACATTAGATACCCGAAACGTTCCCATTCAAAATAAAAATTGCAATCATGTAGTTGGCATATGGATAATCAGTTTTTATTGACAAAATTATGATTTTAATAAGTTTTGATAAACTACAAGTATCAGTTTAAAAAGGCTGATTTATACTGGTGCTGTTGTACTGGTGCTGTTTTACTGGTGCTTTTTTACTGGTACTGTTGTACTGGTGTTATTATTTCGCTGGTGTTGGGATTTTGTCCATATGCGTCATAAGATCAACCTCATCATAAATATTATCATCAATATCATCATTATCAAGCTTTATATAATTTGATGATATTAAAGTCTGCTTTAATCTAGACTTTACCTTATCACCTTCAAATTTTTTAAACTTTTTAATTTTTCTTTTATTTTTGTCAAAGACTTTATGAAAGGTTTCTATAATGGATTTAAAAGTTTTCGTCAGCTGACTCAAGATATGTTGTCTCATTATAAATGTTTTTATGTAAGCAAATTCAACATACATTAAAACTTTTTTTTTTGTTCAGTCGAATTTGTGCACGTGCTCGCCGTGTATGTTATCACACATCATGTAATACTGTCAGACAAATGTGATGCAATTTATATTTATAACAGATATCTGAAAATTTTACATCCCACCCATTTAAAAAGAACAATAATTTTGTAATTAATGTAATGTAAAAAAATTGATTTTGTTTTATTTAAAATTGTTTATTAATTATTTTGATAGGATTTATTTAATTCTAAGTAGAGATTTTCATCGTTTTTCTTGACAATAATATACTCTTTATCTTTTATTGCCTCAATAGATTCATTCTTCAAATGTGAATATCTCTCCGGTAGGTACAGAATGTAGTGATCAAGTTCGAGAGCAATTGAATTCGCAATCCTGGTTTTCTTCCGTTGAGCCCTGAGAATGGGATAGGCTGTATCCATTGTCATCTTGGTTTTGGATAGTAGCGGTTTTTATACTCGTCCGTTGACGTCCTTGAGAACTTGAGCACAAATCTGCTCTTCCTTCAGATATGCTTCCAGCTCGCTATCTCCGAAAAGGGGTTGATTCATGTTGAAGTCCTTGTTGAGCTGGTGTTGCTAAAGTTGATAGTGTTGCCCTTGTCCTTGTTTAGTTGGTGTTGATGAAGCTGATCGTCTTGCCCGTCTGAAGTGATGACTTTGAGTGTGCTTTGAACAAATTTCACTTCATCTTTTATAGCTCATCCATTGCACTAACACATTATTTTGTATGTCTGTATTGGTGTGTATATATATGCATTCAATCACAAAACACTCTCACATCATTTTCAGATATAGGTGAATGACAGCAAAAATTTGACACACAGGTGGCCACAGTTGTATGTATTGAAACGTTGCACTCTCTCATAGTTGTATTAGATTGCTCTTCCCAAATACTTGATAACTTCTTTTGGTGGTTGTAGGTTCCCAAAACTGTCAAAGTACTTCACAAATTTCTTCTTTTTATTATAAGCTACCCAATGTGTACCACTTGATGATGAATCACCTAGGCTTATGACTCCACATTCCTGACTATAAGGTGATTCTGGTAGTGAGTCTTTCATAAATACGCCTCGGAAATGCGGTATGTGTTTGCGAGCAAACTTTCCAATAACTAAATTTGTTAACGCTCTTTTGGGTAGCCTACGCTTACTCTCATCCAACTGTACTTTTGCTGTCTTTACATTGTTTATTGCCTTTGCAATAGCTGAACTACCAGAGGCTAGACTACCTAACGCGGTTAGTGCAGTCAGAATTGGAGCTAGTGATAAAGAGCCCCCAACTTTAGGCACATTAATTATGCTAGGAACTCTAACATTTTTCTTACGACCCATTGATTTATATACTGCTTTACGTGCAATCTTAATTGCATTCATAATATCTAATGGTTTTTGCCTTTTCAATGTACGTGTAGCATCATTAACAACAGATGATAAACTCTTCATTTGCTTTTTTCCATGTCGCTTTACCCTCTTCTTCACCCCCATCCCGAACTTTTTCTTTGACTTCATGATATTGGTTACAAAATATGCTGAATCAGAGAGCTGCAACGGGTATGTTCGATTATGTTCGTACATCAGTGCGACAAACGTTTTCGGTCGAGTCACGGGTCTCTTTGTTTTCGAACGAGTCACGGGCATGATTCGTTTTGCTTTCGGACGAGTCACGCGTATGATTCGTTTTGCTTCGGACGAGTTACGGGTATGATTCGTTTTGCTTTCGGACAATTCGGGTCGAGTAGACCGTTCGAGTATACTCGAAAGCGACAGTGTTGTTTTTGTATTTTTTTTCTCTGCTTGTACATGCATGTACATACATAAGTATTTATATTTCTGTTTTAGAGCAGCGGTGGGCAAGCCCTTGCTCACGCTGCCCACTCTGCTCAAAACAGTAAATTGGCTTGCCTGCGGTTTTTGACTAGAGATGGGCATGGGCCGTGCCGTGCCTACTTAAATAAGTTCCGTGTTGGGCCTCAGTTTTTACAAGCCGTGCTTGGGCCGTGCCGTTCGTCAAAAAGGAGGCCCATGCCCATCTCTATTTTTGACAATACAACAACTTTTGACGCTGCGCGCAAATTTTTTATGACCCCCAATAAAACAAAACAACAAACACACAGCAAATGCTCGAGTTTCGGCTGCGACGCTGACCGTCATAAAAGTGTTCATTTCACTTCAGTAGCGTTTTGTACACTGTGTGAAAAGTTTTGATGCGTTTTGATACGTTTTGATCCTAACCACATAATAAGCGTTCGACTTACAAAATACAATTTATTAAAATTTCTTTAAGTGTATAATTGTTTTGGCTGATCAAAACCAACAACAACCACACAGATCTTTCGTCGCGGCGCACAGAGTCATACATTTTTACACACATAAATACATATATATTATTGTAAGCGCAAACGCCGCTGCGTGCGCGCTCTGTGTCGCACATTTTCTGAACGAGTCGATTCGAGTATTACTCGATGACTCGATGCGACCGTTTGAAGAAAACGGGTATCGCATCAAATCAAATCAGCCAGCAATTTCGGTCATGACTCGTGACTCGTCCGAAACGAACAAATCACAACGGACACGAGTCAGCGTTCGTGCCTGACCGAAAATCTCTTACCCGTTGCAGTTCTCTGATGCTGATGCCCTTTCGCCGGGGCTACTGTCTTTCGCCTTCACTCGTTCCCAAGCTTTATTGAGCAGTACTGTATCTGCCTTATGACGTTCACTTAAATCCTTGTGTTGTTCATATGCAATATAATATACTTTACAAGCCTCATCCAACGGATTTATACCACGATCTCCGCGCCTCAAACATTTTTCTAGCTTTGTACCAGGACCACAGAAATTATAGCCAGGAAGGTGTACGTCAACAGGTAACAGGCTAATTAATTTGTTGACAAGACCACTGCCCTGTTTACCGTTTAAACTATGACTGCGATGATTATAAAAATGTTTCCCCATTTATGCTCATCAATTGTTTCTCATTGAATGAACACATTGCAATGAAGTATGCGCTTAATAAAGCAAAAACAAAATATCTTTGTTAGAAACATTGATGGGGGTAATATTGTAAAGAAGTTACCGCCACGTCATAGTGTCCTCTTACCCAACACAATAAGAGCGCTAATTGTTGGTCCATAAAATTGTGGCAAGATCATTCTAATGTTAAGTCTAATTGAAAGTCCGAATGGGTTGAAATTTGAAAATATTTATGTGTTTTCAAAGAGTCTATACCAACAAAAGTATGTGTACTTGGAGAACCTTATCAAACCAATTAAAGGTATGGGCTACCACACAATTCCACAGAATAAGACAGTTTTACCGCCCAACGAAGCCAAAAATAATTCTAATATGATGTAACGATTAACGAACATCGTTTTGGGAAGCTGATGGACGTCTAACTGGCAATCGGGTACGCGAGTGCACGCGGCCGCGTTCTGGTCGGAAAATGGGTGTGGGTTTTAATGTGTACCGAACGGTTAGGTTGCTTCCAGATGTTATTATTACATAATTGTTTTTCTCGCGTACATTTTTAGAGAGGAGGGGGACACATTGGGAGAAGGAGAACGGGGACCTAGTCGTATGCTATAAAAATTAAAGAGAGGAAAGAGCAAGAAGAGAAGTGATACAAATAAACGCGCTACTTCCGTTTGTTTACACCCTCAAGGTGCAAGACGCCCACCCAACCATGATCCCACCTGGCCACACATAAATAAAGGGGATCCCTAAAAGTAGGCTCTAGCCTACTACCCTTCCTTGTTCGAGCGTTGCATGCTTCCAAAAATTTTGACAATTAGCACATATTTAGATTAACAAACATATTTAATTATACAAAAACGTTTCTCCAGATAGTTCGACATAATACAAAATAATTCGGACGATAATATGCGGGTTTTTAACTAAATTAAAGTTTTTCGATATATATACTTTTAATATGCATATATATATCTAAGTAAGGCTGTCGATTATGATCTATTGGACTTAGACTAAAATTGCGTTATAAACAAGTTATAGAGCATATTAGCCCATAGTAAATATAGAAATAAACAAATAATTTTAAATAAATAATGAAAATAAATCTTTGCTTGTTTTATGTTAAATCACGTGTTGTGTTTTTTTTTTTTCTTTTTTTTTTCAGTGTATACTTTTAAGCTGGACAATTTAAGCCAACATGCAAAACAAGCTAAGCTTAAATTAAGCTTTAAGCTTTTATAAAGCACGCGTATTTAATTGCTTTTTTTTTTCTTTTGTTTATATGTTTTAAGTGTTATTGCTATTGTAAAGTTTTAACATCACTTACATTGCATTCCCACGTCGAAAGATCTTTCGTTGTGATGAGTGTGTTTGTTGGGGTGAACTCTAAGAAAAATTTAAGATTATGTTTTGCATGCACTTCATTTTTGCCATTGCCAAAGATTTAAACAAGATTTGTTAAGATTTGGAGTATCGTCATTATTTTAAGATGCGATCAGCATAAAACACTTTTCTTTAATTTAGGAGAATGAGAAATTAACTCGCACTTGAAAAAAAATAACATTTGACTTTGACGACAGGCAATACTAATATGGGCAGAAGGCCAAATTACAAATACAAGTGAACATTTAGAACACAACACAATACAATCACAAACACAAATCTCCGCCAGACACACTCCAACGAAGAATTTGAATTCCCTGACGAATGAACTGATGCTGAGCTGAGCCCAGTGCTGCTCAAACTACGGCTAGCATCGTTGCGCTTGGTAGCCGAGTCGGGTGCTCCAAAAGCTTGGGCTTAAAAGCTTATTACTCCAGCTGGCATCGGTAAATGGATTCTGACCGATCCAAAAGATAAAGCCTATATATTAGGCAGCTGAGTATTTTTCCCAAAATAACACTTAGTGCCAAATCTAATCTGTATAAAAAGAAAATGACTTGTTTTAGACTAAGGCACAGCTATTACTCATATTAGGAATATTCACCTATTCGTGATTTGGCACCGATCTAATAGATTGCTGCGTTTGGGGCTCCTGGGGTAACAGCTAATTATGAACGCCACTAAGTATGGAAAAGATTGTATTTGTAAATTGCTGTTTCACTGTTACGGGACTGTTGTACTCACAGGGTTTTGTGTATACATACTAGTGTATGTACAGAATCGTTATCTATTTTGAACTGCACTATTTAAATTTAAATTTTATTAATTTTTTTATTAACAAAAAAAATTGAGTACAAAAAAAAATGTTTTCTTTTATTTGCACACTACTTAAAAATGTGTTAACACGCGGTGCAACCAAAAATTTTTCTTTTCTTTTTCTTCCCGGAAACAGGCCTATCCTCTTATTCTCCTTTCTCATTGCATTTCCAAAAACAAAAAGTTAACTATCAGCTGTCTGTAATTTTGGGCATTTTATTAGGGTGCTGAAACTCTAATGACCGATAGATGGCGCTAACAATTCTTCTACTGGCAGTGCAACATTATAGGCGACATTACGTTTACATAATACACTACAACATCAAACAATTAACAGAAAAATTTAATAACATACAACTTAAACATTAAATAGAGAATTAATTTAACTAAGTTTCTTAAATTAGCACATGGCAAAGCGTTCGGCCAGTGGCAAAACCATTGCATACCCTATAACTAAAATTGTTGCCTACTTTGGGGCTGGAAGGAAAAAATATGAAATTTCCTGTAGCAAATAAATGTTTAATGAAACTAAATAAATAAATCAATTTTCCGACAAGCGACCGTTACACTCCCCCCTACCAAAATCACACTTTGGGGTTGCTACAGCAAAGGGTGATACTCGCTTGGAGGTGTTACAATATGCCAATTATTGCTTAATGTCCTTTGCGTGGTATTTGCCAATAAACTTTCCCTGCCAATCTTCAAGCTCATAATAACTATTTCCAAGTTTGCGTTTTATTCTTGCTTTTAAAAACGTTGGAGCTAATTTTGCGCTGAACCCTTTTGCAAAGTTACTTTGTTGGAAATTTCGCCGATACACCTCTTGACCAGGTTTATAGTCAACATCGCGACTTCGTAGATTATAAATCTTCTCGTTGCGTTCATGCTGCTGTTTTATCGTTGTCTGAGCAGTTTTTCTAATGAGATCAAACGAATCTTCTCTGTTAAAATTCACAGTTCGATCTTCCAACTGTTGTAAATTTCTCAGCAAAGCATACGTTTTGCCGTCAGTGATCATGTGCTGACCAAAAGCGACGCGATACGGGCTACTCTTTATAGCCGAATGCAACGATGATCTTAATGCACAACATATATGACTGAGATTCGCATCCCAGTTGGACTGATCAGGTTTAATATATGCCTTTATTGCAGCAATTACAGAACGGTTGACACGTTCGGACGCATTCGCTTGTGGTGCATATACTGCTGTGTACGAGTGTTGCACATGGTATTGTTGCAACAAAGCGTTAAACTGATGCGACTTGAACTGAACTCCATTGTCTGACAATACCACTTCGGGCACACCGAAACTATGAAAAATATCCTCTTCTAGAAACTTGACAATAGCGTCAGTTGTGAATTTTTTTACCGGTTTTAAAAAAGGATATTTTGATAGATGGTCCAATACTATGAAAATGCCTATGTTTCCTGATTTACTTCGTGGATATGGACCTAGAAAATCGACGTAGAGCTTCTGAAACACTCTGCTTGTTTCTGTGGACGCACTCAATGGGGGTCGAAGGACTCGATTTGGGTGTTTGCTACATTTGCAAATGGCGCAACTATTTATATAAGCTTTTACATCACTAACTAAATTTGGCCAGTAATAGTAGCGACGGATCTTTTCTAAAGTCTTGTTAATTCCACTATGCGCAGCCAAAGGATCTTCGTGACTCAGTTTTAAAATTTCTGTGACAAGGTCCTTTGGTACCCATAATTTCCAACATGACTCATCTGCAATCTGATCTCCAGACGCGTGCTCAGTGCGGCGATAAATATGATTATCAATAACTCTTATGTCAGGCGTCTGAGATTGATTAGCAATAATAGTATCCTTAAGTTTCTCATACTCGCTGGACTTAAATTGATCGGAACTCAGATCTATGAACATAAGTTTTTTAATTTCTGATAGGTCTTCAGAATGAACTCGCGACAAAGCGTCGGGAACGACATTCTGAATTCCTTTGCGGTGAAATATTTTGAACGAATATCCTTGCAATTTTAGAGCCCATCTTGCCAATCTGGAACTTAAGTCAGCCTGCGACATAAGCCATTTTAGAGACGCATGGTCTGTATGAATCGAAAAATCATGACCCTCTACATACGCTCTAAATTTTTTAACGCACATTATGGCCGCTAAACACTCCTTCTCTGTAACTGAATAGTTTCGTTGACAACCATTTAGCTTGCGAGACATAAATGCTATGGGTACATCATTACCTTCGCTATCCTTTTGCATAAGCACGCCTCCAACACCGGTATGGCTTGCATCGCAATGGATGGCAAAAGGAATTGAGAAATCAGGACTGTGTAAAACGGGAGCATTACATAATTGATCCTTTAAATATTCAAAAGCCTTTTGCGCTTCTTCGGACCACACAAATTTCTTTCGCTGCTTCAGAGCGTCAGAGATAGGGGCAGCGATTCCAGCATAGTTTTTTATAAACTTGTGGTACCATCCTGTAGTCCCTAAAAACCTGCGCACTTGCTTTACGGATTGTGGCACTGGGAATTCACGTATAGCTGCTACTTTGTCCGGGTCTGTTTGTATTGTCCCATATCCAATGACGTGTCCTAAATACCTTACCTCTTTTAGACAGAACTTGCTCTTTTCGACATTGATAGTGAGTCCCGCTTGTGACAGTCTTTCCGCTAATGCTTCTAATACTATCATATGCTTCTCAAACGACTCAGAGATAACCAACAAATCATCCAAATAAATAAATATCTTATTTCGAAGATTTGGAGGAATCACCCTATCCATAAGCTTGGACATCGTCTGAGGTGCATTTGACAGACCAAAGGGCATCACAGTAAACTGATAAAGGGGCCTGCCAGGCACTGTAAACGCCGTTTTCTCCCTAGCTCTATCTGTTAGAGGGATTTGCCAATAAGCATCTTTTAAATCTATGCTCGTAATGAACTTTGCTTTTGGCAATCTACTTAAAATCCCATCTATCAAAGGCATTGGATACGCGTTTTTTATGGTGACATCGTTTACTTTCCTACAGTCAATACATAAGCGAACTTTCCCAGGCTTTTGAACTAAGACAACAGGGGAACTCCATGGGCTATTAGATTCCTCGATAACGCCGAGAGCAATCATGCGGTCTAATTCCTTGTACATTAGTTTTTCTACTGCAGGCGATACTGCATAATGACGTTGTTTTATCGGTCTACACTCTGTGACTTCAATGTCATGTGATATTAGACCTGTTTTTCCCAATCCTTTGTCAGCAAATGATGGAAACTTTCTAACAGTATTAATCAGTTCCTGTTTTTGTTCTTCGCTCAGCGAAATTTGTGCTGGATCGTTTAAATCAATGCTGGACATAGAACAGGAATGTTCCTTATTGCTTAAAAATAAGGGTAGCAAATCAAAACTTCGCCAAAAATCTATTCCTAAATACAGAGATTGCGATAAACTAGGAACTAAATAAAAGCATAAGCTTTTTAACATACCTCTAAAATTAACATTAGTCTTCACAACTCCTATTATATTCTGGCCTTTTCCATCTGCTGTGCGTACATAGGCCTTTAAAGGCTTATAATCCACCTTCTCATCTATCAACTCTTGAGCAAACTTTCCTCCAATACAACTTATAGAAGCACCAGTGTCCATCAGTCCACTGATAACTCTGCCAAATAACGTTATTTCCACATAAGGTCGAAGATCGTTGACTTTATTGACAACAGATGATAAGATTGCTGTTCGTATATCTTGACACTTCTGTCTAAATTGTATCCTACGTTTACAGCTTCTAGATTGCATTGGCGGTGGAGTGCTAGTTTGGGTATCACGATTTTGAGACACACCAGAGGAGATTGAAGTTAAATCTGGTAATTTGTCTGGAGTCGGCAGAGAAGAAGATATTAGTGAAGTTAATCTGTGTTGGTGGCTTTGGAAACTAACTTCCGTGCACTGCTGGCCGGTGCACGGCTCAATTCGTTTTTTGAACCGCTACATTTTCGACACGATGGTTTGTACGTATCTTTCTTACCACAACCATAACAGAAAACCTTGCGTTCAGATACGCAATCTTGGTATCTGTGACCTTGACTGCCACAATTCCAGCATGAAAGTGTCATCATTGCATCTACCCCAAACTCATCTTCTACCTCTTCATCAGACTCGGCTTGCATTGCTACTTCGTTGATATGTCGACGCAATACAGGACGTTGCACTGTCGGAGTGGTTTTTGCCAGTCCTTGCATAAACCTCTCACGTGTGCGCACGATGAGGCGCAACTGCTCCAAGCTGAATACTGGAACGTGCAAGATTTCATGCTGAATTTCAGTCAGCAAATTTGCCTTAATGACTTCCAAGAGTCCTTGCTCAGACATAGGCTGAACTAACCTGTCCGCTAAAGCAGCAATAGCCTCATAAAAACTATCGAATGTTTCATTAGGTTTTTGTTTCCTTTGTGACATATTAGTCCTAATCTCAAGATCTGTTCTCCCATCCTTGAAACGGGCTCTTAATGCCAAACATAGTTCTGGCCAGCGAACTTGAGCAACACTTTTGTGGTATCTCCAATACCATTCACTCGCGCTGCCTTCAAATAAGTTGCTCGCATAGCGAGACAACAACTCGAAATTTCCAGATAAAGTTTGGAAGGTAAGGGCTTCAACTCTACAGATAAAATCGTCTACTGCCATTGTTGAGTTTCCTGAAAATCTCATCTTCCAGTTTGCTATTATTTGGCTCATTCGGTCAGGACGAATACTGTTAATATCCGACACGTCATGATTATTGTTGCTGCCAGAGCGATTAGCTCCAAAAGTGCCATTTGCCTCTTGTTCCTGTCTGTTGCCTATTCCGAGAAACTGCTCAAAGGATTGAGGTCCTGGGTTTGCACATTGTCTAGCTGTCACTTGGACTTGCGCACTTGGTGGCAACTGAGGCCTATTTTGATCGGACAATCTCTTAAAGCCTTCTTCAATTGCTTTAGTTAGCATTTGAGTATGTTGGGATACTGCGGCTGCCACTGCATCAGCAATTGTTTGTTGCAAGACCAGCTGTGAGGCTGGCGCATCCTGCTGGCTAGACGCCTGCTCTTCTTGGTGACCTGCTTCTACCATTTCGTTTTGAACAGACCTAGCTTTAGATTTTGATCTCGTCGTCATGGATGAGCCTGCTTGAGACGCTGCCGCTTGAGCAGCTGCCATTTCTTCGGCCAAATTTAGGGTTGACTTACTCAAAGCCGTTCTACAGACCGGGCAGATTTTTTTGTTTCCCGCTCTAGTATTGAAACAAGAGTGGTGAAAAAAGTGGTTGCATCTAGTGGTTAACAACTGAGCTGGATATACTACCTCTTGAGTACAGACACAACAAATGGTTTCGCTAAAATTTCTTTCATAAGCGCTATCTCCACTTCTATCAGGACCCATTGTAAATTTTTCACTATAGCTAATTATATTACTGAATATATAAATAAATAAATAAATATATGAACCTATCTAATTGAATAGTAGTAAATATTTTTAAGTCAATGTTAATTCTCTATGAAACAGAAAAGATTTACGAAAAATGCCAATCAACAGAACTCACAAAAAAAACAGAAAAACAGAACGATAATTCACAAAATTTCACAATACTGGAATCCATACAACGCTCTCCCAAGTAAGACTAAAGACTTTCTTTATTTGAATATCACAGAAAATAAACATAAAGGAAGAGAGTTCGATTATTTGTTTCAGAATCGAGCGGCAGTGTCGCTACTTTGAAGCTAGCACTGTTTCCGCGACAATCTGTAACAAACTTCAAAATCGGAAAGTTTCGGTCGTTATGCAACAAAACAACACGCGTGTCCACGCAAAGACTACGCCCATGTTAATTCATTGCCAACTCCGGAAATAAAAGAATAGCCATTTAAAGAGGAAAATATAATCCTTCACAAGTAAATTGAAACATACTTTTAGGCAGCAATTATTGTTTCCAATGCAGAACATAGCACAAAGAAGCGGACCACCAAAAGGGTGCCATGTCCTACCGGCAATAATCTGCAATATCTATCTTTATACTCATGACGATTATTGAAAGAGTGATGCGCTTATTGCTAAGCCCGATTTCCAATTGCGCGGCGACTAATGATTTAATGACATTTAGTTTTTTTTTTTCCCCAGCGTCAACCAGAATCAAACATAGCGTAATATGCAACAGAATCTACAGCATACTTTAGGGGGCAAATACAGATGAGGTTTTGAACAGTGGCAGGTGGTGACTACGATATCAACAAACCCTTTCCAACAAACTCAACTCAAACTGTATTTACTCATTACTAAACGACATAAATTTGCGGTAGTGTATGCGGCAATACAGCTATCTCGAAGCTAGTATTGTTCCAGCGATACTCACAAACTCACGTTGTATTGCATACTTTTGTGATGCGGCTTAAAGTTATCTTGCAACAAATAAGTTTCCAGCATCGCAGTATACAACACGAGGACTTATGGAATTAGGTTTGGGAATTAGGATACGGAGATGAGGATATTAAAGTCCTGAGCGTTTACTGCTCAAAGATGTTTCGACTTTATGATTTTCTAAACCAAAGTCAGGTATGCTTGCATCATACTAATTTGTATGACAACGTTTTGTTGCTAATCAGCTAACATCGACGATTTCATGACCTTGATTTCGGACCTAAATGTTGTAACACCCAGATATTATTAGGCTCAAAAAAAAATTAGGCCCCACGTTGGGCGCCAAATTAATATAATAATAATAAGAACTGTAACGATTAACGAACATCGTTTTGGGAAGCTGATGGACGTCTAACTGGCAATCGGGTACGCGAGTGCACGCGGCCGCGTTCTGGTCGGAAAATGGGTGTGGGTTTTAATGTGTACCGAACGGTTAGGTTGCTTCCAGATGTTATTATTACATAATTGTTTTTCTCGCGTACATTTTTAGAGAGGAGGGGGACACATTGGGAGAAGGAGAACGGGGACCTAGTCGTATGCTATAAAAATTAAAGAGAGGAAAGAGCAAGAAGAGAAGTGATACAAATAAACGCGCTACTTCCGTTTGTTTACACCCTCAAGGTGCAAGACGCCCACCCAACCATGATCCCACCTGGCCACACATAAATAAAGGGGATCCCTAAAAGTAGGCTCTAGCCTACTACCCTTCCTTGTTCGAGCGTTGCATGGTTCCAAAAATTTTGACAATTAGCACATATTTAGATTAACAAACATATTTAATTATACAAAAACGTTTCTCCAGATAGTTCGACATAATACAAAATAATTCGGACGATAATATGCGGGTTTTTAACTAAATTAAAGTTTTTCGATATATATACTTTTAATATGCATATATATATCTAAGTAAGGCTGTCGATTATGATCTATTGGACTTAGACTAAAATTGCGTTATAAACAAGTTATAGAGCATATTAGCCCATAGTAAATATAGAAATAAACAAATAATTTTAAATAAATAATGAAAATAAATCTTTGCTTGTTTTATGTTAAATCACGTGTTGTGTTTTTTTTTTTCTTTTTTTTTTTTCAGTGTATACTTTTAAGCTGGACAATTTAAGCCAACATGCAAAACAAGCTAAGCTTAAATTAAGCTTTAAGCTTTTATAAAGCACGCGTATTTAATTGCTTTTTTTTTTCTTTTGTTTATATGTTTTAAGTGTTATTGCTATTGTAAAGTTTTAACATCACTTACATTGCATTCCCACGTCGAAAGATCTTTCGTTGTGATGAGTGTGTTTGTTGGGGTGAACTCTAAGAAAAATTTAAGATTATGTTTAGCATGCACTTCATTTTTGCCATTGCCAAAGATTTAAACAAGATTTGTTAAGATTTGGAGTATCGTCATTATTTTAAGATGCGATCAGCATAAAACACTTTTCTTTAATTTAGGAGAATGAGAAATTAACTCGCACTTGAAAAAAAATAACATTTGACTTTGACGACAGGCAATACTAATATGGGCAGAAGGCCAAATTACAAATACAAGTGAACATTTAGAACACAACACAATACAATCACAAACACAAATCTCCGCCAGACACACTCCAACGAAGAATTTGAATTCCCTGACGAATGAACTGATGCTGAGCTGAGCCCAGTGCTGCTCAAACTACGGCTAGCATCGTTGCGCTTGGTAGCCGAGTCGGGTGCTCCAAAAGCTTGGGCTTAAAAGCTTATTACTCCAGCTGGCATCGGTAAATGGATTCTGACCGATCCAAAAGATAAAGCCTATATATTAGGCAGCTGAGTATTTTTCCCAAAATAACACTTAGTGCCAAATCTAATCTGTATAAAAAGAAAATGACTTGTTTTAGACTAAGGCACAGCTATTACTCATATTAGGAATATTCACCTATTCGTGATTTGGCACCGATCTAATAGATTGCTGCGTTTGGGGCTCCTGGGGTAACAGCTAATTATGAACGCCACTAAGTATGGAAAAGATTGTATTTGTAAATTGCTGTTTCACTGTTACGGGACTGTTGTACTCACAGGGTTTTGTGTATACATACTAGTGTATGTACAGAATCGTTATCTATTTTGAACTGCACTATTTAAATTTAAATTTTATTAATTTTTTTATTAACAAAAAAAATTGAGTACAAAAAAAAATGTTTTCTTTTATTTGCACACTACTTAAAAATGTGTTAACACGCGGTGCAACCAAAAATTTTTCTTTTCTTTTTCTTCCCGGAAACAGGCCTATCATCTTATTCTCCTTTCTCATTGCATTTCCAAAAACAAAAAGTTAACTATCAGCTGTCTGTAATTTTGGGCATTTTATTAGGGTGCTGAAACTCTAATGACCGATAGATGGCGCTAACAATTCTTCTACTGGCAGTGCAACATTATAGGCGACATTACGTTTACATAATACACTACAACATCAAACAATTAACAGAAAAATTTAATAACATACAACTTAAACATTAAATAGAGAATTAATTTAACTAAGTTTCTTAAATTAGCACATGGCAAAGCGTTCGGCCAGTGGCAAAACCATTGCATACCCTATAACTAAAATTGTTGCCTACTTTGGGGCTGGAAGGAAAAAATATGAAATTTCCTGTAGCAAATAAATGTTTAATGAAACTAAATAAATAAATCAATTTTCCGACAAGCGACCGTTACAATGATTTTGGATGATGTTGCTTGTAAAAAAAAAAAACAAGATAATATTCGATCGTACTTCTGTATGGGACGACACAAGAATATTGATTCATTTTATTTGTGTCAAATTTATACACATATACCAAAGCATCTTATACATGAAAATGCAAATTATGTGATCATGATTATCATGTTTAAACAAGATGATCTTAATATGCGAAATATACATAGTGATCATTTTAACACAGACATAATTTATGATTCATTCGTGAATATTTGTAAAAAACGTTTGGACGATAAATTCGGATACTTGTTGATAAGTAAAGACGATGACATGGATAAAGGATGCTATAGAAAGGGCTTCGGTCAGTTTATTATAATTTAAAATGTTTTTATACCCGCTACTTAAAAAATAAGTAAAAGGGTATATTGTGTTCGTTGGAATGTATGTAACAGGGAGAAGGAGGCATCTCCGACCCTATAAAGTATATATATTCTTGATCAGCATCAACAGCCGAGTCGATATAGCCATGTGTGTCTGTCCGTCTGTCCGTATGAACAAAAGGATCTCAAAGACTATAAGAGATAGAGTAACCAAATTTGGCACACAGATTTCTATATACCCAGCGTAGATCAAGTTTGTTTCAAATTTTGGCCACGCCCCCCTCCGCCCTCGCAAATAACGAAAAACCGTTCGTTCGTCTGTATAAACATAGGGATCTTAAAAACTATAAGTGAGAGAGTAACCAAATTAGGCACATATATTTCTATAGACCTCATGCAGATCAAGTATGTTTCAAATTTTAGTCACGCACCCTTACGCCCCCGCAAATCTCGAAAAACCACCACACCCACAGTTTTTCATATAATTCACTTTTTATGGTAAATAACGGTATATATTAATATTATCTATAATCTCACATAACCGCAGCAAGATCGGACAAGTAGAACGGGAGTATAAGCTTATTAAAGTTATTAATAAATTTATTATTTTAATACAATCACCTAGAAGTATGCAGTAATTTTGTTAGGTAGTAATTTCTTTAAAGTAGTTTTATATATATTAAAATAAGTAACGGGTATCCTATGGTCGGGATCTCGACTATAGCCTTTCCCGCTTGTTTCAATATTAGATTGGGTGTGTGTGAATATTAACCACAGTTAAACATCTGATTTCGCAATGAGTAGATCATTATCATTATCGATAAATGAGAATAATCCCATTATAAACACAAATTTTTTTCACTCTATCGAATTGAATGGACAATATGAGTGCGCATTGATTGAAAACAATTGTACAACTCAATCCCAAATGTTGATACAAACAACAATCTCTTCCACATTGGTAAACAAGTAATCACAATTCCTATCGGCTCCTATGAACTTAATGATATTGTCGAGTTTATTTATTCGAAGCTAAAAGGTACTGACCTTAAGAATACAGTCACAATTAAAGGAAATAATAATACACTTCAAGTAGAGATCTTAACCAGCAAACAATCAATTTACTTTAATAGGGATAGATCAATTGGTCAATTGTTTGGCTTTAATCAAAATGTACTAAAGCCAAATGCTACTAAAACTTATCTTTCCGATCTACCTATCAATATTTTTAAAATTAATACGATTCGCTTAGAATGCAACATTGTTAGCGCTTCATATGTGGATAACGTTGCAAATCATGTACTGCATGAGTTTGGCATCACTGTTCCCCCAGGCTATTTATTTACCAGTCAGCTGTAGAGAAATAAGTACTCTAGCATAACGCATAACTGATCAGGACGGAGATTTGATGAACTTACGTGGTGAAACCGCAACAATTCGTATACATTTACGAAAGATAGAATGATTATATACAATAAAAGGTCGGGTATATACCCAAAACCTCGCACTACCAATTGTAAAGCTAAAGGAAGAGAAACAAACTTGAAGAGGAGCACGCTCACACTAAAAAATAGATTGTATTTAAAATCATTGGGATTCTAGCTTCGAGTATAACAAGCACGAAAACAAAATGAATGACATATTAAATGTGCGAGGAAAACCTTTCTCAGATGAAAGTATATCGAAAAAAGAATATCATACATACTCATCATATCAATAGACTTTTAAACCAAATGATGAAATTCAAATTACAATTCAAAATCAAGACTTGTATGTGCCCCCCACGAGAGCTATATAAGTTTTCAAGGAGGTGTTAAAAAAGTTCTGGCAGATAAAACAACTACGACGGACGGTGTTGTTGCAGCATTAAAAAATAATTGTATGTCATACTTTTTGGATGAAATAAAATACGAAATTAATGGGTGTGAGGTCGATAGAACGCTTTTTGTTGGTGTCACATCAACGCTTAAAAACTTTGTTTCATTGAATAATCTTGAGAGTCGATAGCTTTCACTTTCTGGATGGGGTGGGGGAAATGATGTTGCCTCTACTGGTCACTTTAACTTTTCTGTTCCCCTAAAACATTTATTGGGATTTGCTGAAGACTATAGAAAGGTTTTGGTAAACTATAAGCATGAACTCGCTGTTACTACCCAAAAAACTTGATGATGTGTATCACAAAGTAAAAAATAATAACACATTTGAATTAGAAGTGACAAATATATCTTGAAAATTCCCCATGTAACTCCCAGTGATGTTGCAAAACTAAAAATGTATGATATTATCAAAGTGATACTAATCTACCGCTTGCATTTCGTAGTTGGGACACATATGTAAACCCTAAGCTTATTCAAGGAACTCATGATGTTTGTAATGTTAAGTTAGCTGCTAATCGAGAACGTCCTCGATTTGCAATAATCGGCTTCATGCTAAAGGGTCAACTTATTACAAACCATTTATCAAACTTGATAGTGTATTTGAATTCTGAAACCTATCCCTATGATGATTTGAATGTTGATTTAAGTAAGGATCGATATGCTCACTTGTATGAAATGTATTCGAGATTTAAAACTAGTTACTACAACCGTGAATCACAAGCGGTATTAACACCAACGGATTTTTAAAATAAGGCGCCAATTTTTTTGATAGATTTATCATATCAAAATGAAATGGTGAAATCTGGTCCCATTGATGTGAGAATTTCAACGGAAATAAAGCAAGCAAGCGATGCGGATACACAAGTGTATTGTCTACTTATACACGATTGTTAAGTCAAATACAACCCATTGAACGGTTTAGTTCAACGAGTCGTCCAACAAAATACATGTAAAATGGTTGAGGACATTGTTGCGATCGATGTTCAAGGATTTTTTGATAACTATACTCAGTTTGTTTTAAAGGAAATTGGGATAGTATTTCACAAAGAACCCACACTCAATAATCATTTCATTATATGAGCTCCATATAACTTTACTCAACTAAATAAAAAGTCACGAAAATTTGCTACATGGTTAACTAAAAATCATCACAAAATACACTGGAATGACGGAATAAACTATTTCACTCAAACACGAAACTTTCTAAGGAAAATAACTGCATGAAAAGAGATCTTATGTAAGGGCATTGAAAGGAAAAGATTTCTGGAAATATTTTTAAGAGATGTTGAAGTTAAGGAAAACCGGTTCCCGTTTTAAGCAATTCTAGGAGATAATAACAGCAACAATTACAACAATGGATCAATTCTTACTAAAATTAATACTTTTCTTAAACAATTTCGCAAGAAGATATTTAAACAACATTTGAAATTTCTTCTGGAATCAAGGGATATGTTCATGAATACTGGACGTCAGGAACTGATCACATCACAATATGGTCAACACTACAAATCTTGCTTATGGTCAAATGATACTTGTGTGGATGGTCCAGACACATGTGGCTGCTTTCACTATGATATGCGAATGGACGAAGCTAGAAAACTAATTTCTACATATGTTAAGTCAAAGATTGTTAAAATATCCAAATAAATGTTCAAGTATCAAAACACACACACACACACTCACATACATATTCCACCAAAGTTTGGTGGTCTATTGGGTTTGTTTTAACGAAAATGTGCGTAACAGGCAGAAGGAGGCGTGGCAGACCCTATAAAGTATATATATTCTTCATCAGCATCAATAGCCGAGTCGATATAGCAATGTCCGTCTGTCCGTCTGTCCTGACGTCTGTATGAACACCTAGATCTCAGAGACTATAAGAGCTAGAGCCACCAAACTTGGTATGTAGGTTCGCCTATATTGCAAGCAGATCAAGTTTGTTTCAAAATTTGGCCACGCCCCCTTTATCGCCCACAAATCGAAAACAAAAATTTCATATCCAAATTATAAGAACAATTTAAAAGCTAGTGACACCAAACTTAGTATGTAGGTTCCTCTACATTGCAGGCATACTAAATCCATTTCTTTTTTGGATCGGACCACTATATCATATAGCGCCCATAGGAACAATCGGTCGAAAATCAAGTTTTAGTATGAAAAACTTTTTTGTTTTATGAGATATTTCAACCAAACTGATACAATATACATAAGAATTAGTTTTATATATCCTGTCCAAAGTTGGTTCAATCGGACCACTATATCATATAGCGCCCATAGAAACAATCGGTCGAAAATCAAGTTTTAGTATGAAAAACTTTTTTGTTTTATGAGATATCTCAACCAAACTAATACAATATGCATAAGATTTAGTTTTATATATCCTGTCCAAAGTTGGTTCAAATCGGACCACTATATGGCAGCTATATGCATGGGACCGATCGGGCGAAAATCAAGTCTTAGTAAGAAAAAATTGTATGTTTTATGAGATATCTCAAAAAAACTTATGGAATATGTTATTAAGTTAGTCTTATATATTCTGACTGAAGTTGGTTCAAATCGGTTTAATATATCATATAGCGGTCATTAAAAAAAGTAGTCGGAATTGTATTACAACGCTCTGCAACAGCTTCAAGCGAGCAAACTATTCTTTAATTATTGTCGTCTTTTCTATTTCTATAGTTAGTACGGGGTCTCCGACAGTCGAGTATGGTCGACTGTAGCACCGCGAGCGAAGCGAGCGGGGGGTTGGCGAGCGAAGCGAGTAGTTGGCGGACCCCCTAGTTTTAAGTACGGGGTCTAAAAATAACCGAACAAAAAAAAAATCAGGTGAATCAAAGTAGTCCCAGACTGTAATCGAACCCGCAAAAAAACTCCAAAAAGTTTCATCTTCTTTCGCCGAAGGCAGGATTCGAACCCACGAACACTGTATGACTTCCCTCCTCCCAGCACACTACGCCACAGTAACCCACGATTGTGCATGCGCCAATTTGTTATATAATATGTAACTCAATTTTCATGTTATCAAGTTATTCAAGATTTAATTACTTGCCAACCCTTTTTAATCGAATGAACAGAATTTATTATTTTAATATCTTGACTATTTATTGTTCGATGTTTTCAGCAAACATCTAGGACACTTCCAGCTTTGTCTAACCAAAATCTGGAATCTCCAGATCTTAAATTGTTCTTATAATTTGGATATAAAATTTTCTATGTCTATTTTTGGGCGGTAAAGGGGGCGTGGCCGAATTCTGAAACAAACTTGATCTGCTTGCAATAACGAGGAACCTACATACCAATTTTGGTGTCTCTAGCATTTAAACTGCTCTTTTAATATGAATATGAAATTTTCTATTTCGATTTTTGGGCGGTAAAGAGGGCGTGGCCAAATTCTGAAACAAACTTGATCTGCTTGCAATATAGAGGAACATACATACCAAGTTTGGTGTTCCTAGCTCTTATAGTCTCCGAGATCTAGGTGTTCATACAGATGTCAGGACGTCAGGACAGACGGACATTGCTATATCGACTCGGCTATTGATGCTGATGAAGAATATATATACTTTATAGGGTCTGCCCCGCCTCCTTCTGCCTGTTACGCACATTTTCGTTAAAACAAACCCAATAGACCCCTGTACTTTTTTTAAGTACGGGGTCTAAAAATCACAACGGGTACGAGTCAACGTTTGAGCCTGATCGAACATCTCTTACCCGTTTCAGTTCTCTGATGCACAACTAATTACGCTTCACACGGTTCGTTTCGTGTTCTTTGCACTAACTATAATAGCCTCTTTCACGTTTTCTACTCAGAACTCTCTCTCTCGCTCTCCCTTCCCTAAAATCCGCATTTTTTCAATATTTTTCGTTAAATCCCTGACCATTCTAATAATAATAACCTGTTATATTTCATCAAATACCCAAACATTCATACTATTACTAATAACAACCCTAATCTTTATTGATCTGATTGGGTTTTTCTGGGTTTTTCCCAATCCTTGCAACAAATGTTGGATCATTTTTAATTTTTGCTTACCCCAGATCTAATTCTAATTTTAATTTTTTCTTTAAAATACAGTTCATTATTTATATTTATTTTTATACTTAATAATTTTTTCTTTGCCGACTGCTTTTAGTCGTGCATAAATAAATAAATAAATGGATTTCTTATGAGCTTGGTTAGGATATCTCAAAACACACAACAAGTTTTCATGCCTTCCTTTCTACAAGGAAGTCATCGAAATCAACAAAAACCTCCCTTGATATAACATTTTATTATATCGCCGTATCTCCATATATCTTAAACGACGCTCAATAAATGCAGCTTTGCAAAAAATAAAAATTAAAGTTTAGAATTATCGAGCTTTCCTTGAATTTCAAAGTAAAAAAAAAAAAAAAAACATTTTCTTAATTAAAAAATTAATAGCTCTTAGACTGTGTATGGATGAATTACATATATATTTATTAGCTTTCAGGGAAAGTAAATCGGTTTTGACATTCTGGAGAATTGATGACATAAGTGGGCGCACCTCTAAAAAACGACAAGAAAAAAACAGCCAAATTTAAAAATAAATAAAAAAAAAAATTCTGCAATAGAAAAAAAAAAATTTTTTATAAACCGGCCCTTAGGCCTCCCTTGAATCAAAAAAAAATATAAAATTATTTATTTGAAATATGTTTCATATTAAATTTAAGTTATACAATATTTAAAAAAAACAAACATTGCATTTGTATTAAGAAGAAAAAAAATTTCATTTAAATTTTCTTTATATATTTTTTTTTTTTTGTTTTTTAATTTTAATTTATTTTATTATATTATATTTTAATTTTTTTTCCACTGTTTTTTTTATTATTATTTTTATTTTGTTTTTTAATTTCTTATACTGTTTTTTTTTTAAATTTATTTTTGTATTTATTTGTTTTAATTTTTATTTTATTGAATATTAAAACTTTTGTATTTAATTTAATTTTATTCCTGACTCTTCTCCTTAGCATGGCACAGAGTGGGGTTCGAGCCCAGGCCTTTGAATTGAAAAAGTTCCTTCTGTAGCAGGTCGGCCTCTCTAACAATTGAGCCACCGGACTTAAAATAAATACTTTGCTATTTGTTGTCTATGGGTGCTGTGAGTCAACAGAATAACGTTACCCTTATATGGATCCCAGACCGTAGGGACCATGAGGGTAACAAAAAAGCGGACGAACTGGCCAGGAAAGGGTCAGAACTAACTACAACACCAGAAGAGGTACGACCACCACTAAACAGCATAAAAAGCCAAATACACGGCCAGCTCGCAGCCCTATCAAATGAGAAATGGAGAACTCAAATAGGGTGCAGGAGAGCCAAACAGGCATGGCCAAATTACAACAAAAGACGCACAGAAGAGCTACTCGACAAGTCAAGAAAAGACATTGCGAGACTAACGGCCACAGTAACAGGACACTGGCATATAGGTACACAATGTGTACTACACATGCCATGAAGACAGGCCTACCATTCAACCAGCACTGCCGTAGCTGCAATGACGAGCGGGAAATGGAAACTATGGAGCATCTGCTCTGCTACTACCACTTAGCAGAGGCAGACACATGATGCTCGGAAAACTCACACTAGACTCACTAAGCGATGTGAGCAACATCGCACCAGACAAATAATTAAAATTTCTAAAACACAGCAAGTGGTTATAGTTATCTTAGTCACAATCGGTTGTCATTCATGTTCAAACGAAAGGTCACCCACTGTGAAACAAAACGAAGCAAAGCTTTAATTGTAGAGCTGGTCTTGACCAGCTCACCACATTAACCTACCTACCTATTTGTTGTCTAAAAACAATGTACCAACCGGCTTCAATTCTAACAAGCTTTGAGTTATATTCAAGTTTATTATATTAAATTCTAATACGTTTTTTATTATATCTGCAATCAATTCGAATACGATCTTTTTTAACTTTTCCGCCCATTAAAAATAAGTATGATTAAAATTTAAAAGAAAAATGGTATTTTTAAATTGAAGTGTTTTTTTTTTTTTTTGGTTTTACTATGTTTATATTAACTTTGATATTTAAAAAAGTTTTTTGTTTAAATTAAAGTTTATTATATTTAACTTTAGTACGTTTTCTAGTTCAAACTAAAACTTTAAAATCACATACGGCTATATGTATCTGATTGTACTATGTGTTTTTTCTATCAGTGTAGAGCTGCCATTGGAACGATCGGTCGAAAATTGCGTGGAAGTGTGAAAACTTATTTGTTTTTTTAAATAGTTCAATAAGTCTTACATAATGGCTTTGGGCTAGTCAAAAATTGATCAAAATTGTTTAAAATCGGTCAACTATATCATAATATAACACAGAAACGGTCGGTGGATAATGAAGATTTAGTGCAAAAGTATATATATGGGACGTTCTTTGTCAAACGGAAGAAGGCTCTGCCCACAATTAACGTGGATGGATTTGAATGATTTTGGTCTTAAAATTTTGGTTATTGATCGCTTTTCAAAAGTTGATGGGCACTTTTTGAAATTTCAAAATGGCTGTCCAATATGGCGTTTCAAAAACACGAAATTCTGAGGTTCCAGTATTGAAAAAATTTTAAAAACCAAAATAAAAATCAGATTCGATTAGTTTTGGGCTTCAGTTATGGACAATGAATGTCACTAAAAATAAAGTATGATACACTAGCAAAATTCAGCATGGCGGATCCAAGATTTCAGATAAATTCTCAAAGTAATGTGAGCACCAAAATATTTGATTTTAAAATTTTTTCAATACGGAAATTTTCTTGTTTGACCAAACGAGTGATGGCGTAGAATAAGAATTGACATTTGTTTCCTGGCTGTGAAACTATTTAATGTTTAACTCTTTGTTCATGTCTCATTGGAAAACCTTTTTTTGGTTTCACTATCAGCCAGGATATGCAATTGCTCATAAGTGTTTATTTGTGCTTTATGTCATTTGTTCATAATCAAAATATTCAATTATCATGTTTATACAGTGCCTTAAGTTGCTTTAATTGAAAGCAAGTTTCCTCAAACCGCATTTATAAACACTTTTTTTATTGCGCTTTAATGTTAACAGTAATTTAGCGAATCTCGCTTTTTAAAGCCGTCTCAATTTTTTAACTTCACTTTAAATGAACGTATAAACACTTAAAAAAATTTTTTATATGAACAAACGATTTAAGTAAAAATTAGGTTTATCTAATGTATAAACATAGTAAATGTTGCGACAAACAAATAAAAACCAGTGTTTAAAAAACTGCAGTCGAAGTATAAAAAGTCGGAATATTTTTGCATTTCTCAGCTTCGACTGCCCGCGTTTTTTTAATATTTACTGTTGCTTATGCTTCTGAAAATTTCAGAAGTCGCAAAAGCGACAAAAATCAAACAGCAGAAACAGCCTCCGGTTTTCGATTTTTACTTTTTGCTGTGCTGCTGCTTTCGTTCATAACCAAAAGCAGCAGCAGCAGCAACCGTTTGACTTCCAAATGTCGACGCATGCGGCATTTTTGTTTTTTTGCTGTTTGCTTAGGAAACTACTTTTATGGCGCCACGAAGGCACAATCCCTCATTAAAATAAACAACAACAACATTACAAATGCTCGAGTTGTGTTTTTGTAGTGCGTTCGAATGTATACTTCGTACGTACCGCTGATCTGGCGGCAAACAGCAGAAGCAGGAAACAGTCGACCACGACTTCAGTCGACTTTCGTCGACTTTCTGATGTCGAGCAGTAGCTTTTGCTCATCAACGAAAGCAGCAGCACAGCAAAAAGTAAAAAAAGACAACCGGTGACTGTTTCTGCTATTTGATTTTTGTCGTTTTTTGTTTTTTTTTTTATCGCTGCTTCGACCGCGACTTCTGAAATTTTAAGAAGCAGAAGCAAAAGCACGTGAAATGAAACTGACCGAATTAATTGGTATGAAGTCGACCGATAATTATCGGTATTATCGATATTATCATTTAATATAATTAAATTACAATTAAATTACTGAGCCAAAATGAATGGCACGTTTGACTGAATTAAAATCATTTTAAAACAAAAGTTTTTCGTTTCTTTAGGCCTCAAATCTATCCAAAGAACTCGGTTTGGTTCAATTCAGAGGAAAAAAGTCCAAAGTTTGTTGCCTAGTGTTATCAGCAACATAATTCATTTCAAGTGCAAGCACTGTTACCACAGCAACAGTTTCAGGAATGGCAACAGCAGATCCAACAACAGCAGTTTCTTATGTGGCTGCAGCAGCAGCAGCAAGAACAACAACAATATAATACCCAAGCCAATCAACGCCTGAAAAAAGCTTGAAAAAACAGTATATGAAATGGCCAACATGATTAAGCAATGGGCTGGAGATGAACTTAATTCCCAGTTTCAAAACAACGTTTTAGCTTCACAATGAATCCACGAAAGATTCTTATCTGGAATGCTAACGGCATTCAAGAAAAGCTAAAGAAGTTGAGTTTTTCGCGCTCAACAACAGAGTAGACATTCTTCTTTTGACGGAGCTTGGAATTAAACAAGGGGAAACTGTAAAGATCCATATATCTTTATGCCTTCTATCCAGCATTTAGGTCATCGCGTAACAATATTAGCGTTGGCGGAGCAGCGGTATTCGTGAGGATCCCTTTTAGTCATTTGCCACAAAGGGTCAATGAGACACGCAGCATACAAATGTCACCAGTAAAAGTAGCCACAGGACTGGTGAAGTGGAGTTCAATGCTATCTACTGTCTTCCAAATATCAGGAATAAGGAAAGACACTTAATCAACACACTACGGGCTTGCGGCAAATATATTTAATTTTATATTTAATTGGTGGTGACTGGAATGCCCGACATTGGGAGTTTAGTGGGGAGACACTTACAATTCACCTCGGGGGCGAGAGCTAACAGAAGCAATTTCTGTCACTGAAGCCAAGATCCTTGCAACTGGCTCACCAACCAGGTACCCATATGTGCTCAATCATACGCCTTCCTGCATAGACTTTGCAGTGCATCATGGAATTCCAGATTCTATAGCAACTATAACTAAAAGCTGGAATTTTGAATCTGATTTTGAAGCACAGAAAGTGGCAACGCCACGATCGGAACTGTTAAACTCATATTGGTACTGCTGAAATGTTATAATCCAGTGGTCGGCACGGCCTATACGCCGCGTATAGGCATTTGCTCTGCCGCAGCGCTGCCTGCCGCTATTACGCTGTAATGCGCCTGTAGAGACGAAGCAAAATTAATCGGCAGCAAACGTCAGATGCTTGATGTCTGTTAACGTTCTGTTAATTCGCACACTAGCGTCATCAAACATATGAATGTGTTGGTGCCGACCACTGTTATAATCACATGGGCACTGTTAAACTCACATGGGCACTGCTGAACTCACATTGGCACTGCTAAGATAACAGAGTTCTGCTAACATCCACCCAAGTAGAGAGGACTTAGTGGTCGGCGCTCGCAGAAGAAGGATCAACGGGTAAGTGACAAGAAATAGTAATTGGAACCTCTAATCAACCGGTAGTTAGCTCTTCACTAAGACCTCCCCTCTCTTAGTGTGGAACTACTGATCTTGTCATGGTAGTGGACGGGATCGTATTCCTCCGTGTCCCCTTATGGGAATGCCTATCGCACCGGCCAACGCCGATGAGTAAGTCGTAGACGGAGTGAATGATTCTCTGAATCTGAGCCGGAATTGTATTCCTCTCACCAACTTTTCTGAATCTGAGCCGGAATTGTATTTCTCTCACAAACTTCTCTGATTTTGAGCCGGAATTGTATTCCTCTCACCAACTTCTCTGAATCTGAGCTGGAATTGTATTCCTCTTACAAACTTCTCTAAACCTGAGCCGGAATGGTATTCCTCTCAACCGATCGTCTCCGAGTCTGAGCCGAAATTGTATTCTTCTCACCAACGTCTCTAATCTGAGCCGGAGTGTAGTCCTCTCAACCACTTGTCTCTGAATGTGAACCGGAACAATCCTTTTTCGAGCACCCGCCTTGAGATCCACGCAGCCCCCGGAGGAGTAGAGCATCAACCCGAACACGCACGCCAATGTTTCAAGCCGGATGACACAACGAAGCACGCCTAGCCTTGTATCTACATTTATATCTTAGAATAAGTCCCAGATATAAGGAAATAAATATTAATTAATTTGTTAGTATCTACCGACACTATCATTCTTGGGAGAGGGAAACTTGTCTCTTACAGCAACCACACTCACCAATATCTGTAACCCTGGACACGGCGAGCAACTCCATTGCAGAAACAGGTCGTTACAACCTGCCTCTAATCATCAGCATTGAGACAGATGGTACTAATGTCAATCCCAGTCCTCGCTTAGTCAGCACACTGACCTGCTTGTCTTTAGCCAACAATTGGAGAGTTCGATTCAGCTAAATACTACTATAAATTCTGAGAAGGATATTGAAATGGCTGTTGATAACTTCACAGAAAGTATTTACAGGACTGCTCCGACAGGCACTACCTATGGAATAGTTCCCACAAGAGAGGTTAGAGAGCTTTTGACACAGAAAAGGAGACTTCGAAGGCGAGAAATACGATTCTCAAGACCCCTCTGACTGCATTTTATGGAACCGGGCTGCGAAGCAACTACGAAATGTCGTGAGAGAACTTCGAAGCAACTTTTTTGAGCAGAAGCTGGCTTCTATGGATTATTTCCTAAATTCTGGATATTCACTTTGGAAGTGCACTAAGTCCCTTAAAAGACAACCGATTAGACACGTTCCCATTAGTGGCCCTGGCGGCGAACTTCCTAAAAACGAAGAAAAGCAGGCCAATTCCCTTGCCTATCATTTAGAGACTAGGTTCACCTATTACCAATTCGCCACAATGGAGCAGTATAGAGAAACACTTGATAGCCTGAAGACACCTCTGCAGATGTCCTTACCCATTAAACCTACCAGGATCCAGGAGATTGCCGAGGTCATTAAATCCCAATCGAGAAGGAAGGCTCCTGCCATCGACAGTGCTTGTAATTCCACATTGAAAGCATTATCTATTCGACCGATTCTCTACATGGCCCTTATATGTAACGCGATGTGCAGTTCCTCCCAAAGCAGTGGAAGACTGCAGTCATTTTGATGATCCATTAGCCCGGAAAACCTGAAGAGGGTCCCGAATCTTTTCGGCCTATAAGTTTCCTATCTTCCCATCTAAGGTGTGGGAAAGGCTTATTGCCAATCGACTAGGTAACATTATCAAAGAGTGACGAATCCTGCCGAATCTCCAGTTTGGATTTCGAGAGGGACACAGAAAAATGTGGAGCAGGTTCACAGATTGGCAAAGCACATCCTACAGGCTTTTGGCGATCTAGAATACTGTAATGCTGTCTTCGTTGATTTGCAACATGCATTCGATAGAGTTTGGCGTGTCGGCCAACTGAGCAAAATTAAAAATCTGTTCCAAGCACCATACTACGGAGTTCTACGATCGTACTTGGAAGAACGGAAGTTAATGGTCAGGGTCAGAAACACCTACTCGACTCCGTGCTATATGAGAGCTGGAGTTCCGCAGGGCAGCGTCCTTGGCCCGCTACTCTACTCGATATATACTGCAGATTTTCCCTGCCCAAGCGTGTATCATATGGAAGTTCCCAGGAAGGCTCTACTTGCTACTTACGCCAATGACATTGCACTGCTTTACAACCCACAAAATTCACAATGGGGCAGCAGGTGGACTTCAAGAGTACCTTACCACATTGGCTGCCTGGTGCAAAAGATGGAATTTAAAGGTCAATTCTCATAAGACCACCAATCCACTGTGGGCAAAAAGTCCGAAATTTTTGCATAAAGTGTAATTTTAAAGCTAGAGCGTTCAAATTTGGAACAAAAATGTAAAATATTAATATAGAATTTCGGTTTATTTCTGTTTTGCAATAAAACTACTCCTTCAACCAATCCGCCCACACCCAAGTAAAAAAAAATTTTTTTTTGCTATTAATTTATAATTTAATTACAGATACGTTTAATCTTCTTCATCATCTAAGTCAATTTCTAGATAATCATCAGAATCATCAGCGGAGTTCAAATCTTCATTTTATATTTCTGACGGGATTGTATCATAGTTCGGAGGAGGTGGGCATTTTAAAAGAAGTATTACTTCTGCCGGGAGGGGTTTTTTTTATAATTTCTTTTGAATTTCATTTAAGCAAGTACTGTATATTAATGGATCAGAAGAATCCATAGCTCTATAAAAAAACAATACTCGCTTGAAATTGTGATCAAAACTACATACAAATTGTATAAAATGTTTTGATGAAAGCTTGTAATTGAGGAAAATAATTGGTAATTCGCGAATGCTCCTCTAGCCGTGTTTCCATCATTACTATTCCCACTTCCGTTTTGTTTGGGAATGCTTACATTCCCATTTTCGTCCACATCATTTCCTGGATTTCCCTTTTTCGAGCCATCATTTCGATTTTGTTAGACTGGGTGATGTGCCACTATTCAATTTTAAGCCTATAGGACACGTTCAGTACAAATTCAAAAAATCGAATCCAGGCATGCAATGGACTGACACCATATTTTAGAGTCGCTGGCCTTGGCTTAAAAACTTCGGAGTGAAAATTAATGGTTTCGAGGAGTTTTTTTAGGTTTGACCCCACATATTGGGCAGCACTGAGTTGATGACGTACCAGTTAAAGCGTTAAGTACTTTACCATCAATAAGTGTCATTTGAGGTTCATAGGTAATGACAACTTTTTTGCCTTCCTTTCTATATATGAAATCCTTCAAACCCGCGACTTGCATATCCAAACATTCTTTTTCTCTTAATATTTTCTCATGGCTTTCCTTTGCGTACTCAATTTTAAGTGGCCTGCAGAACCTAACAGATTGTGGAGCTTTGTTAATCCAAATAATTCGTTGATTTCCATCTATTAATTTTAATGGTATCATAGTGCTGACAAAAAGGGATAGATCCAGGGAAGCAGGGACTTCTGATCGAAACTTCAGCTTATATAAGCTTTGGCCAGTAGACCCATCAATTCCGTAGCTTCCTATTAATGTGCAACGTGAAACATTTTCCATTTGAGATACAACCTCTTTTTGCAGAAACAATATTCTTTCGGCTGTATGGTCCAAAAGGTTTTGCATTGAAACCTGCGCACAATTTTTAGAAATTTCTGTTTGAGTTGGTCTGCAAATCGTTTTAGCTTCTTGAAGTGCTGAATAAGGGGGGAAAATGTTGCAGCCACGAGATTTATTAAGATGATGCATATTGATATACTGCTGTTTGGTAAGTCCATTTTCCAACAAAAATGCCAATGCTTCTTCAGGGGTAAGGGGAATAATCACCTGAAATTTCCGGCCTCCTGTCGTGTTCCCTGTCTGTTCTTCCCTGACGACTTTTAATGCGCTAACCAAATCATCCTTTTTAGCCTTCTTCGCAGAAACAGAAGCAGCATGTAATAAGTGCTGCGTTGAAAAGTCAGTGTCCGATGCAAGATCATTTGCTAATTTATGTTTCAAACGCATTCCAGCCTGTGTATAGCTTAGCGTTGGTCTACCCATTTTAGAGGAAGATGGATCCGTAAGCTCTTTATCCAAGGTTATAATAATCGCCTGCGAAAGCCACCTTGAGTGAGTAACTTTAAGCCTTGACAACATACGGTTGCATTTAGGCAAATATTTCTTAATATGTTTGATAAAACTGCAAACTTTTTGATCAATTTGATTAACGTGTGAGTTGCTGAGTTGACTTATTTTCATTTTCTCCAGCATCCACTTCGATACGGCAGAGTCGTCGCGTCTATTGTTGTCCCAAACCTCCAGCAGTGTTAAGCGGCGAAACTCATATTCGGCTGCAATATGTTATTTTTGTCGAAAACGGGCAAAAACGGGCAAAGAATATTATTAACACCGTATTCTATATAATTTTACGAAAAACATACCAGTTTTAGTTGCTCGCAAGCGCGCGCGTCAAATAAGTTACACACCACAGAACACAATTACATTTGTTAAATTTGAGCTGTAAAAATACTCCAACATCAATTGACGATACACGACAAAACATACAAAACATATAAAAACTAACATACAACGTTGAATCTACATACCTGTACGATAATTTGCCATATTTTCAAATTGTCTTCACTTTAAAGAAAAAGCCACAACAAACGCGCAAAGTTCATCGACATTCACGGTTGCATTTTGATAGGTCAGGCATGCTCTAAGTAAGCTGACTTTGTTTGCGCTGCAATTTCAAACCGCACGCTTTAAAAAATTTTTCGGAACAGTTTTATTTTCTCTAGAGCATGATGATTGGAAAACACATTCAATTTTGAGTATTTAAAATATAAAAAAAAATACTTTATGCACAATTTTCGGACTTTTTGCCCATAGTGCAATGATCAAACCTTCTGCAATGTTGTGTCTATTGTATTTTCCTGACAAGAAGGGTTTACTACTTGAACCGTCTTGGGACTTGTCGACGTATAATGCCCTCAGACAATCCAACCAACAAGAGTTTTGGAAGAATCGGACAATTTTGACCTTGTTTAATTTGACCGACTGAGAGAAGTTCAAAGAACGTCTCAGCTCCGATGAGCATGTCAATCTTCTGTGGCTTGTGGAAATAGGGGTCAGCTAATTGCAGGCTCACAGGGATATTCCAATCACTAATATTGACCGAGTGGTCAGGCTGATATTCCGAAATGGATTTCAAGACCCACAGGTCTAATGACAACTCACTGCAATTGACTCGCGACCTCACCAATGTGTGTATCTTGATCTTTACTTGTGTATTGCATTTAGCAATTCCAAGTAAACTGATACTACCCTCCTCTCGACGCAATTGCAATCGTTGAGCTAGCTCGTCTGTTACGCAATTAATTTGCGATCCAGAATCAAGCAGAGCCCTGGCCAAAACGAAATCGTTACTTTTCGAACGAAACGAAATCGTTACTTCTCGAACGAAACGAAATCGTTACTTTTCGTTTTGACACTAACGATTGCTGTAGCTAGGATGACACTATCAGATACATTCACATGCATAGACGCATGTGAAGTCGATAGGTAGTACTGGGCGGAGTCAAAGGTTGATGGTAGTGCTCGAGCGTTAGAAACAGCAGAGTATCTTTGCAACAGCGTATTGTGTGAACGATTGCTGAAATATTCTCATTGAATATTTATAAATTTTAGAAATTAAAAATGGCGGATCCAATATGGCAGACAAAGGTTGACCTTTTTAGAAGAACGTATTTTATGAATTGACTTCAAATTCGTGATCAGCGACCCCAAAAACCCCCGGGTAACGAGTTTCATACGAATCCGATGAGTTTTTCAAAAAAGAGTCCGCCATATTGGATCCTCCACTTGGAATTTCTAAAAATCGACGTCATATTCGGGATCAGCGACCCACAAAGGCCCCGAGTAACGAATTTCAAGCTAGTCCGAAAAGTTTTGTGATCAGCAACCCCAAAAACCCCAGAAAAACGAATATTTTACGAATCCGATGAGTTTTTCAAAAAAGTGTCAGCCATTTTGAATTTCAAAAAATTGACTTCAAATTCATGACCCCAAAAGCCCCCGTGTAACGAGTTTCTAACGAATCCGACGAATTTTTCAATAACGTGTCCGCCATTTTGTTTTTTGCAATTATTTCAAAAACCTGACGTGCTGGAAAAAAATTGACTTCGGATTCGGATTCAGCGACCCAAAATCCATATATTAGACATAGTGAGACCCCAGATCAGAACATGATTTTTTTTTTGTGGCTGTGTTATTAACAACTATGATCAAATTTAATATTCGCTTTAAAATTCAATTTGAGAAAAGAAGCGAAAAACCAAGCGAACGCTATCACTTGACAAACGACTTTTAAAAAATAATTTGCCTGACCTATAATGTAGGGGAGCGAGCGTCTCTTGACCAAAGCGCGCAAACGAAATTGCACACGACAATAACTACACAGCGGCCGCTAAGCATAGAACGAAAACGAAAAAGAAGCGGGCTGCAGCTAGCTTGGTGTATGTTTGTGTATGTGTGTGCTTAATGCACTTGTATGCAAGCGCTTGGTTTCAAACATGCTGCAGCTGCGATTGCAAGTGTAAGCAAGAGAGGGGGGGAACGAACGACTGAGCGAAGTGAAATTGAAATTGTAATTAATTAATGCTTATTAATTTAACAGTCGCTCATAAGCACTAAAGCGCACATTTATTGTTGTCAAATTAAACAAATCACATCTTCAAAGCAGTTTTATGTTAGTGCATGCAAATTTAATTTAATTTGTACCTCCGACGCTACTGTCCTTGGAGTTTCCAGTAAAGATTAACCATTAACCATCAAAGAATGCCACAAAGGGCAAGATTGGCATAAAGAGAGTCCAAAGTGACGTCCAACAAATGGCAGGGCAAGGATGGCATATGCATTAATAATTTTTGTTTGCACGACCGGCGCGATTTAATTAAATTTTAATTATATCGCGTCACGAGCCACACAATCGATGCACTTCATTTGCATTTTAATTGTTAATGCACTTTTCAAACGGCAAAAACCAAACTTAAACTGCGCCATGAAAATTTATATGAGTTTATGTAAATTAATAATTTATTCGACAAACGAAAGTTTGGTGGCGTTTTAAAGCGACAGAGAATAAAGAGAGCGATTCGTGCGTTCGATATAATTTCTATTCAACAACTGACTTGCAGATTCTAAGTCTAGCTTATCTTAGGTGGCGAAGCGAGGCGAATTCGCTCTCAGATCGACCAACAACAACTTTATTATGCTCTCGCTTCGCCCTAAACCTAACTTACACTAGACTGCAATGTATTAATTATGTATATCAAAAAATATTAAATATAAAAAATCATTTGCGCTGTGAAAACTGAAAAGAAGAATAAAATTAAAATTAAATCTGGGGTATTACAAAATTGTAAACGATCCAACATTTGTTGCAAGGAATTTGGGAACCCTAGAAAACCCCAATCATATCAACTAGTGTTATAGTTGGTATTAGTAATAGTATTAATATTAGACCAATACAAGGAAATATATAAAGCAATTAGTAATTGGTATTAGTAAGGTCAGGAATTTAACGAAAGGCATCGGAAAAGTGAGGTTTTTAAGGAAGGGAGAGAGTTCTGAGGAGAAAACGTGAAAGAGGCAATTATAACACTAGGCAACAGTAAAAAAATTAAACGAACCAAACCCACTTTTTTGGATAGATTTGGGGCCAAAGACGACGAAAATTTTTTTTTTCTGTGGTGAAATTTTTTTTTTTAGAATTTTTTACAAATCTGGCTTTTTTTTCGTACTTTTTTCTCATGGAAGCTATATGTTATAGTGAGCCGATTCCAACCAAATTTGGACAGGATGTATAAGGCAATAGAAGGCTTATAACTTGTAAGATTGGTACAGATAACTTCAAAAACAAAAAAGTTTTTCATACTAAAGGTTGCTTATCGACCGTTCGTATCGATTGTTCCTATGGCAGCTATATGATATAGTGGTCCGCTTTCTACCAAATTTGGTAAGGATGTAATGGGCAATTAAAGATACGCAATTTATGAGTTTTTTTGAGATTTCTCCAAAAACAAAAAAGTTTTTTATACTAAAACATGATTTTCTACCGATCGGTCCTATGACAGCTATATGATATAGTGGACCGATTTGAACCAACTTTGGTCAGGATGCATAAGACCAACTCATATGCATATTCTATTAGTTTAGTTAAGATATCTCAAAAAACACAAAAGTTTTTCATACTAAAACTTGTTGTTAGACCGATCGGTTCTATGGCAGCTGTATGATATAGTAGACAGATTCGAACCAAAATTAATAAAGATGTAAAGGACAACATAGAGTACACAATTTGTGAGTTCGATTAAAATATCTTAGAAAATAAAAAAAAATTTCATACTAAAGGTGAATTTTCGACTGATCGTTCCTATGGCAGCTATATTGAATAGTGATCCGATTTGAACCAAATTGGTAGGGATACATACCACATTACTAAATACATAACCAGCGAGATTGAATGATATATCTTAAAAAACAAAAAACTTTTTCATACTAAACCTAGATTTTCTATCGATCGTTCCTTTGGCAGCTATATGGTATAGTAGACCGATTTGAACCAAATATGGTCAAAATGTGTAAAATAATAACAAATTGATATTGTGTAAGATTGGTTAAGATATCTCAAAAATCACAAAAATTTTTCATACTAAAGGTTATGCCACTCTACAAGGAAGTCTAAAAAGTCGACAAAAACATGCCTACACACAAAAATATTATATCGCCGTCTCTCCACAGATTTTGATAAGACATATCTTTAACGACGCGTAATTAATGCAGCTATGCAAATAAAATTAAAGACAAAATGTAATACATTTTTTTCAACATTTCCTTGAATTTTAAAGTAAAAAAAGCATAAAAAAATTAATCATTTTCTTAATTCAAGAATTGATGTCTCTTAAACTATTAGTTTAAATCTAATTCTTTGTATAAATGAATTCTAGATATATTTATTGGCTTTCCGAAAAAGTTAAGTTTTTGAAAATCGGTTTTGTCATTCACGAGGAATGATGACAGAAGTGGGCGCACCTCTGAAACATTGTGCAAAAAAAAGTCAAATTTTTAAAAATTCAAAATAAAAAATTTCACCATAGAAAAAATAAAAAAATTGTTTTTCGTCGTTTTTGGCCCGAAATCTGTCAAAAAAAGTGGGTTTGGATCGTGTAATAGCCAAAAAGTTCAAATTTGTTGCCTAGTGTAATTGGTGCACATGAAACGAACATTGTGCAGCGTAATCAGTTGTGAATGTAGTTAAGAATAAAGGCTTGTAATTATTAAGGCGGGCAAAAACGAAACTAGAACACATCTCGCCAATAATTTATTTATAAAGAAGACAAGGGGGCGCCGCTTTCTTCTCGTTCCGCTCGCCTACCCCCGACTCGCTACGCTCGCGGTGATGTGTGAAACGACTATGGTCGAGCCCAGTCGACAGTTATATACTCGCTACCCACATTTTTGAGGCAGTTGGATTTAATGACCATAAAATTAGATAAATCATTTCTTAAAAAACTTCAATTTGTGTAGAGGCTTAATATAATTAACACTTTTAACTTTAAAAATGCTAAAAAAAAATGACAATTAACATAATAACTATTAAACATACACAAATATATGCAAATTTGACATTTATAACTTAACATAATTTAATGAACAATTGAATTAACAGACGAATCATAACTTAATCCGAATCTTCCCAGCGTTACCATATGGTAACAAGCAATAGGCATTTACTAAAACTTAATTTTTAGACAACATATTAACGTTAGATTAACTTTTATTTATTTATTTATTTATTTATTGTCAAGCTATAAGCAGCCGACATTTAACTATACATTTAAATTAAAATATAAATTTAATTATTACAGTGTAATGTAAATGTAAATGTAATTATAAATATATATTTTATATTCTGGGGGTATCTAAAATGAAAAAGAAAACGATTGGTCCAACATTCGCTGCTAGGATTGGGGAAAACCCAGAAAAACCCAATCAGACCAAGATAAAATTAGAGATTAGTTAGTTAGTTAGAAGTTAGAAACAATAATATAGAGGCTTTAATAGTAGGCGAAGAACGCTCGAAACTAATCGTACGGTACAGATTGTTATAGTCAGCACACAGAATACGAAAAGGTTCATGCAAAGCCCAGTTAGTGGTGCAATGCTGAAGATAAAGAGGATTAAAGTTACGAGTTAATCTAAAAGGTATGTTGAAAGTTATTTCGTCCATCAAACTAACTGAGTCTACTTGACCCTGTAGTAATTTATGGACGAACATTACTCCAGGCATAATTCTACGATTAGTAAGAGAGGGAAGATGGATTAAGCAAAGTCTACTAGAGTACGAAGGCAACTGTATTTCTGAGTTCCAGTTCAAGCCGCGAAGAGCAAATATTAAAAATTGTTTTTGAACCGATTTTATTCTGGCACGATGTGATTCGTATTGAGGAGACCAAATGCATGACCCATACTCAAGAATCGGACGAACAAGAGATGTATATAAAAGCCTAGTAATATAAGGATCATCAAATTCCTTTGACCATCGCTTAATAAACCCAAGAACTCCCATTGCCTTATTGACTGCAACAGCAATATGTTTATCGAACTTCAGTTTATGATCTAGAATTATACCCAAATCATTTACTGAGCCTTCGTTATCATTTAAGCATTCCAAGATAATGCCATTTAGTGAATACTGACAAATATGCCGAAAGGATCTGTAGAAAGTCATTACTTTACATTTTAAACTATTTAAATTAAGCAAGTTGGCTTGACACCATAAAAACAGTGCATTTAAGTCCGCTTGCAAAAATCTATCAGAGAAAGGTTCACTATAGGTTAAACAAAGCTTGACGTCATCCGCATACATGAGTGCACGTGAGTGGGATAAAACAGTTGGAAGATCGTTTATAAATAACGTAAAAAGAAGTGGGCCAAGATGACTACCTTGCGGTACTCCAGACGTAGCTTTGATGGTTTTTGAAAATGAAGTTTTGAAACTAACTCTTTGCGTTCTGTTACTTAAATAGTTGGAAATCCAAATAAGAAGATTATTCGGAAAGCCGAGAAGATCGAGCTTATAAATTAATAGTGAGTGATTTACAGAATCGAAAGCTTTACTAAAATCCGTATAAATAACGTCAGTTTGCATCTTTTTCTTGAACCCTTTAATCACAAGAGAAGTAAACTCAAGAAGGTTAGTGGTTGTCGATCTACACCTCATAAACCCATGCTGAGTAGGAGAGATAATAGAACCACATAAATGTTGAAGATGAGAAGTTATTATTTTTTCAAGCAACTTCGGAATTGCAGAAAGCTTAGCAATACCTCTATAATTCTGAACGTCGCATTTAATACCCTTTTTGTGAAGAGGGATAATATAAGAGTCTTTCCATAGATTTGGAAAAGACGAAGAGTCAATTGATAAAGTGAATAACTTATGCAGCGGTCTATACAAAGATTCCGCACAGTACTTTAATACGGAACCAGGCACACCATCGGGACCTGGTGTATGTACTGGCTTAATTAATTTAAGCTCACAAAGAAGAGAGCTTTCTGTGATTGCAGGGCTATACATACAGTTTATACTGCTCAGCATGTAAGGGTAAGAGTGACCATCATGGGGTCTACTCGTAGAGTATGTAGTTTGGAAAAAGTCAGCAAACAAATCGGCTATTAATTGGTCAGAATTAGCTTGAACGTTATTAAAGGTGAGAGATGACGGAAATGATATAGTTTTGCGTTTAGAGTTTACAAATTTATAGAACTGCTTAGGATCTCTAGAGAATTCAACCTTACAACGTTGTAAGTAATTGTTGTAGCACTGATAGTTAAGTACCTGAAAATTGGAGTTGGTAATTACATATCTGGAGAAATCGTAAGGATTTCCAGACTTTTTATATTTTTTGAATTGCTTGGATTTCACATTTTTTAAATGTGATAACTCTCTAGAGAACCAGGGGGGTCTAGTAGAACTGATAGGAGATACAAGCGGAACACAGATATCAAATAAAGAATTTAGAATAATATAAAAAAGCTTAATGGCATTATCCAAATCAGAACATGCGTATAGTTGAGACCAATCCATACACGAAATCAGATTGTTTAGTCTATTGAAATCTGTTTTGCTAAAACACCGAATGCGCACAGCGGTATTAGATGATAATACATCTGAACGCAAAGGTAAATTAATGCATGTATTAAGAGCTGGATGGTATGGGTCTTCTGGCATAACCAATGGGTCAATCCTAGATACAATGGTATTGGTGGGGTCCAATACAAATAGCAGGTCGAGTGTCCTGTTGAGAGAATTGCAAACAGGATTGATTTGTACCAAAGAAAGCTCTGAGAGGCCATCAATAAAACTATTGGAGCTATCAGGAATAAGTAAATTCGAGTCATTGGAGGCGATCCATCCAACATTGGGCAGATTAAAATCACCCAAGACAAAGAGCAAGTCAGTGTCAGAAGCTAGAGATGATATATATTTAATGGCGTTAAGATGAGTATCGTATACTGTATCATCAGCCGAGGGTGGAATGTAAGAACAAGTTAAATAAATAGAAAATTTATTGAAAGAAACTTTCACACAAATGAACTCAATGTCCGAATTAAAAGTGGTTGGAATCGGTTCCGAGGCGAGATTGGAGTCAACAGCCAATAATACTCCGCCTCCAATTCGAGTAATACGATCACATCTATATATAGTATAATTAGAAGAAAAAATAGAAAAATCTGATGTGGCGGGTTTGAGCCAGGTCTCAGTAAAACAGATGATGTCAAAGTCGAAGGAATGACTGTTAAGAAATAGGCTAGATAGCTTACTATTAAGGCCTCGTACATTTTGGTAAGCTAAAGAGATAGAGGAAATTAGTTTTTTGATACTACGTTTGAAGGTATAACAGGTAAAGAGGAGCCATCACCTGATATCGGGTTCCGATCTTTCTTTCGATTTGCATTTCCTTGGTACTCAGCCACAAAAATATGTTCAGGCCAAAAGTGTTGTTGACAAATATTATCAAAAACACTTTGTGAGCACGATATTTTAAATGACGATATTTCCCTTGGGTAATTAAAATTAAATTTATCCACCGAAATATCAGCATCTTGTATTTTGTTATGGACATAAGCCTTAACATCATACGGAGACTGATCTTTAGAAAGCCTAGAGATAAAAACATGTCTCTTAGGATTCGGAGGAGGAATGCCTTGGAGGGGCCTTGACGGGCGAGGCGGTACGGCAGTCAGTATATTGGCTACCGTATCAACTGGCGCGACATTAAAATTTACACTATTGGATAAAGATGTTGATGTGGGGCCGAAATTTCAATAACATGTGGGTTATGGTGGGTCTTAACATGTTTAGGCAATGAATTGGTTGATAAATTGGTTGATTGAGATGTACCAATTGTATTTGAATGCTGCAGATCCAGGTCTGATTGCGGGATAGAAAAGGAAGTCTGCGCATGCCGCGAAGAAGAACTACTCTTTTTTCGTTTAGGTTGCTCATTCAATAATGACGAATTACTGAACAAGTTTTCCATATCCGAAAAAACGACATTAGCTTTATGAAAAAGCTTCGATAAGTCCTTAAAACTTTCTCTGGTTCGCTCCATATACTTGCGAACTTGCACCTCAATGTCCCGGCAAGTTTCACAACGCCATCTCAAGCCAACGTTTTTATCAAGACAATCTTTGACTTTAATGTTTAAGCCAACACACTTTAAATGAAAAGTCCGGTCACAAAAATAGCAAGAAGTAAACTCTTGCCTGGAATCGGTAACATGACACTTGTTAAAATAACAGACCAAATCTGATGGCATAGTGATATAGGGTATTCTCTAGTCGATTCAAAAGTTCGTAAGGAATTGCAAATCGAAATGCCAACGCAAAGGCAAGAACACAGAAAAAACAGACAAGAACAATGCTTGGTTTAAAAGCGCCGCTTTAATGCAGAACGTAAACACAAAGCAACACAAAGATAGAGTGAGAGAGCTAGCTAACGGAGAAATAGGCTTAACGCACAAACAAAAACAATGCGCTTGCGCTTGCGCTTGCAATGTTTAAGACGATTGTTAAGTGAGAGCACAACTAAGCACACTGAGAGCGAGAGAGCACGTTAACAGAATGTTAAGTACCCAAACAAAAGCAATGCACTTAGCAGCTGATTTAAAAGAGAGAAAGAGGGAAAAAGAAAACAATAACAAATATATAAGCACAAATTGAATTGAAAATTTAGGTTTTAATTTAAATAGAACACTATTTAAGTACAAAAAATGTACATATAAAACACCAAAAGCTTATATATATTAACTACACAAATATAAATAATAATTACGTGGTTAAAATGCACAAAAACTATTAAATTCACAGAGCACAGTAAAAACACGACTGGACACAGAGAGAGTTAGTGTGTTAACGCTGATAAGATAAGTTAACGATTTATAAGATATTCTAAGAGTAAATTGTTGTCTCTAACTGATAAAAAGTTGATTGAAATCTCTTAAAGTTAGCTGATCGAAAAATGAGCTTTAAGTTGCTCATTATATTCTGCAGTGCAAAAAAACGGCATTTGGCAATTCGTCGCAAGTAAACTTAAACCGTTTGACTAAATTTAGTACTGAACTATATGCAATGCACACATCATTAGAAAGGTAAAAGAGTGCACTTATTAATTTTGAAAAAAATTCTAAATAAAAACCACTTTTTCTCTCTTAATTTTCATTTTTTATTTTCGTGTTACCATATGGTAGCTCTGGGAAGTACAGGGTACAGGTTTTTTCCATACATTTTATTCGCGTTTCGCACTGTTTTGTTCATAAAATATGATTGCTCCTATGACAGCTATATGATATAGTGGTCCGATTTGAACCAAATTTGCTCAGGATGTATAGGAACATATCAGATACATATTCTAAGAGTTTGGTTGAGATATGCCAGAATAGAAAAAAGTTTTCCTTACTAAAGGTGAATTTGACCCCGTTTGTTCCTATGACAGTTTTGTTATACATACGATATACTGCACCGATTTGACCCAAATTTGGTCCTATATATCAAGGAAGATCCCCCCTGTTGAATGAAGCTGTATTTATTTGATTTTTTCAAAAATATTTGTATTTTGTAGTATTAAGTAAACCTGTACCCTGTACTTCCCAGCGTTACCATATGGTAACAGTCGAAAAAATGGTCCTGTCGATTATCCTGACAAGGACGATCAAAACGAATATTTTTTTCGGATTCAGCGAACTCAAATTCACCAGTCCTGAAAGTTTCATTAATAAATTCGAAAAAATGTTGCTCAGGACGATTCGGGTTAACATAAGATAAATTAAGATAACATTCAAATAACATGTCTAACATAAATTATAATATGTAAATATAACATTTATGTAATTTGTATAACTAGAATTATATTATGTTATTATAATATGAACATAAAATATGTACCTGCTGTTACCCCCACCCCTCCAGACCGTGCGTACCACAGCTTGCAAAGTGAAACTTATTTGTTTAATATATTCGTTGTTTATTATCCGATCGCAATGAAATTCTGAATACATCATAAATATAGTAATCTATAGGGCTGCTGAATTTTAAATCTCTACCTACCTAAATTGGCCTTGTAATTGAAAATTTTAGTTTTTTGACGATTACAGGAAAATTGGGGGCATGTCAAAATTTTAAAGCAAACTCGACCTGCGTGCGCAACATAGCAGTATTTTCACCAAATTCTGTAGCTCTAGCTCTTATAGTCTTTAAGATCCTGGTGATTATCTGTCCTCCACATATCATATTTCCCCAAAAATCTTTTATGTTTATTAATAGATCTCGATGAAATTTTCAGCACACCTCGGAACTCTCAGGCTGTAACTTTAAATTGCTCTTGTTATTCGATTTTATATCACTTAAGTGTGCGGCCGTGGGCGTGGCCAAGTTTTATTATGATATAGGTCAACATTCTCGGAGTATTGTCACCAAATTTGGTTGCTCTAACTTTTATAGTCTCGGAGATAAAGGTGTTCAAAGTAGTATTGTCACGAATCTTAATAGGCTCTAGTACCCATTTTTTGAGTACCGAACTAAACAATATCAAGAGTTTACCTACGATTAATTAAAGACAAAAGATCGTGAAGAAAAAGCATTAGAGTCCGGTGGTAAACGAATGCTGGGATCTCAATTATAACCACGTAGGTCAAAAAGCATAAATGGCTTTTGAACTGAATTAATTCGATTCTGGTTTATTAGATACTGCGTGCCCCAATTGCATGAATAGTATTCCAGAATATGACGAACTAAAGAGACGTAAAGGAGTTCTTCGTTCGACTATTGTTAAATGTAACCAAGTAATAATTTGACTTCATAAACTATAGTGGAGATGTGCAAATTGATGCATAATTTGCAGTCAAATAAAACTCCAAGATCCTTTATAGTTTTAATACGTTGTAAAGGGATATTGTCAAACGTATAAGCACCTAAGTAGGGCCTAGTACGACTAAGTGTCATGAACATACACTTTGCAAAATGAAGATGCAGCTGATCGAAGCACTTTTTGGGTCCTACATTATAAGTAGGTGGAAACACAACTTATAAGGGCGGGAGGGTTCGCAGAGTCTAAAAATACATAATTAACCAGGGAGGTAAATTCAAGCAAGTTGGTCATAGTGGACCGACCCTAATAAAGCCATGTTGTGAATGGGAATTTATCGATTTACAAAGATGCTGCAAAGAAGAGACAAGAATTTTATCAAATAACTAGGGGGCGAAATTGAAGCGTAAAAAAGAGGAGCACTTCATATATTTTTGTTGAATAAATTTCTTTTACGCAAAAATAAATTAATCTACTATTTCAATAATTTGGACACTCAAATTTGATGTATAAAATATTCTGTAACACGGGCACCACACAAAATTTTTTATTTTAAAACACGATAACATTATCGTGTTTGTATGTAGGAAAAGAATAAAAGTAGCAAAATATTGTGCAAAAGAAGTCATTTTAACTGCCGTTTCTGTCATTTAAGAGCAAACGCTCGTTATTTCAAACATTGGGGTTATTCGGCAAGTTATTTTATCAGTAAAATCTTCTTTACTTCTGATAGATCAGTAATCAGTACCTGCTAAATGACGTGTTACCTTCTTATACAAATCAGACTCCTACGATATTCACCTTTCGTACTAAGCCATTATTATCAGTTATTTGAAAAAAATACTACATTTTTTGTCGTTGAAAATTTTATGCTGAATGCAATAAGTATCAACAAATTCATAAAATAAAACATGTTTTGGAAAAAAAAAACGAATAATTGTAACGTATGCGGAATGAAATACGAACAAAATTTAATATGTTCTGAATAAGTTCCAAGAATCGACAGCGCAAAACAAAATACACGATAATTAACGGTACTATTCCAGCATGCTTATCATCAAAAATTAGCTTTATAGATAATGTGCAGTCGCGGTAATGTCTTTGAGCACAGCAGAGCGTCGAAAATTGATTTGCGCATATTGCGCTAATAATCCATCTCAGCCGAAAAATGAAATTTTTCATTACTTTTCAGCACTGGGCTTCAAGAAAACTTTTATTTATAAAGTAATTTCGGATGTGCAGAATGGAAAAAAAATGGATAGAGCCCCTGGGTCTGGAAAAAAATGTCCCTTACAGCAGTCTGAAGTTAGAGCCAAATTAAAGGCTGAAATTGTGGGTCGCACAGCGAAATCATATCGTGCGCTTGCCAAAAAATACAATGTGAGCGACAAAACTGTTAAGAAGTATGTAAAAGACATGGGAGTGATAAAATGTGCAAAAAAAACCGTTCCTAAAGTCTCAGAGGAACAGAGGAAGACTATAAAACTTCGGCTGCGTGCGCTTTCTAAAAATTTGTTTTCTGCAAGCAGTTCAAAGATTTGCATCATGGATGACGAGACGTACTTTACAGTTGAGGGTCATGAATGGACTCCAAAATATTACTTCAAGCTTCCTGATACTCAACCACCTGAAAGTATCACTCAAAATACAAAAACAAAGTTTCCTAAAAAGGTTTTACTGTGGCTGGCCATAAGCGAGCGTGGAATCAGCGATCCTGTCTTTTTTAAGGCAGGATTGGCTGTGAATGCGCAAAATTACAGGGACAATTGCCTTCCGGCTCTTAAAAAATTTATTGATAAGTATCATACGAATGATAATACGGTGTTTTGGCCCGACCTAGCGTCTGCTCATTATGCTAAAACAACTCTGCAGGCTCTAGACCAGTTGAGCATTGACTTCGTGCCTAAGCTGCAAAACCCTCCAAATGTGCCTCAATTGAGGCCAATTGAAAAATTTTGGGCAAATTTAAAAAGGAATGTGTACAGCAAGGGATATAAGCCAAAAAACATCGACTGTTTAATATTAAAAATCAAAAGAGAGCTTGCTAAAATGGATACAAAAGGAATTCAGGAGGCTATGCGCAAGGTACCTGGAAATATAAGGAAGGCTGATCGCTATGGTCATGAATATTTTTTGTAAAATTAGCTTAAGGTCTTATAAAAAACATATAAAAAATTTAAGTTGGTCAGACGCAGAATACATTTTTTATTTTGATTACAACAGTTGTTCGTATTTCATTCCGCATACGTTATGCATGCTGCTAAATTTGGCAGAAAAATTTGATATTTGGCGTGCAAAAGCAAATCTGTGAGTTTGGTTAAGAAATTGCAAAAATTAATAAAGCTTTTCATATAAAAGGTTAATTTGAAACCGACATTCATATGGCATCTATATAATATAGACATCCGATTTAGACCAAATCCGAGCAGTGTATACAATTTAGTAAAGAATACATATTTTGTGATTTTTGTTGAGATAAATCAACAAGCATAAATAATTTTCATACTAAAAGTTCGTTTCCATCCAATGGTTCCAATGGCAGGTATATGATATAGTTACCCGATGTTGACCAAATTTGGTCAGGGTGTATCGGGCAGTCTCAAACACACAATCTGGGAGTTTGGTTCATATGTTTTAATAAACAAAAAAGTTTTTCATACAAAAGGTTAATGAGCTTGATTGTTTTTAACAAAATAAGATCAGAGTGTAAAATATGGTAAAAAAAAAAATAAAAAAAAAACACATTCTGTGAGTTGGGTTGAGATAACTTAAAAAACAAAAAAGGTTTTCCATACTAAAGTTGAATCTGAACTAGATTGTTCTTATTGCTGATATACCTCAATTTTGACCAAATTGTAAAATATCAAAAAATTAACATAATAAAAAATACAAATAAAATCTTTCCTGGTGGCAGAATTGAAGCCGCGCCTCCCTGCACCAGGATCTTACACACCATCATCTGCGTTAGTTAGATACTGAACTCGCCTGCTGACCAAACACCGCATTATGCTAATCAACAAAATGTATGTCTTTGTTTTGTGAAATGTAACGTTTTTTTTTTATTTTACTAATTTTGGTATTCTTAAAAAATCTGAAGGTTCAAATTTTTTGCACAGATCCTTACAGTTGATATGGTTTTCGAAAGCTAACAGTTGGGGCTAACTAAGAAAATTAAATTTATTTTTGTAATCATTATCTTTTGAGGTTAAATTTCAGTTATGTCGGATTTTTGGAATTTTTTGACTGATTTCTCAAAATTGATCGTGGATGCGCCACCTCAGGATGACCTCCAAATAAATTGATTTTTTTTACAGAAATTGCTTTTATATCGTTTCATCCATTGATGATACGTTTTCGAAAATAAACATATTGAAATTCACTCCACCCTAATGTATAGCCTAGTGGCTTAGTGATAAGAGTAAGTACTTATGTTAAATTCGATAATTAATCTATTATTATTACTGGTACACAATTATGTTAACACTGGAAATTTTACATTTTAATTCGTTTTGTAAAAAAGCGGATGAAAAGCAAAATATATTTTGGTAAAATTCTCTTTTTTGCCGAAACCATAAAAAAAAATAAGCCATAAATAGAGGGTGATAATTCATTAGTTTATCAAAAAAAAATTATTTTGGGGACTCAAAAATAGTTTTTTTTTTTTAACTTTGTCTTTGTTAAATTTTTTGGTTTTATCTATAAGTAAAAAAAAATAATTTTTTTTAAAAAGAGCCCATACCACAAAATTTGTAAGTTGAAATTGAATTTACCTGCCATTTTTTTTATTTTTCAAATAATAAGTAAAACTAAAACAAATAAGATTCCTTTCAGTGCAAGCTCAAATTACAACAAAGCCCATGATAATGACAAGACAAAAACAAAATCGTTAAAATTGATTTTGGTCAGTTTGCTCTCGAGAGCAGCGACCAATAGAAAGAAGAGAGAAGGTTCTAAGCAGTGCGTACACACTTAATTGTTTGCATGTATTGGCTTGCATGTATGCTTGGTGCCGTTCATGTATACGATCGTCGTTTTCCTATCTTGTGGGATTATAGTATCTCTCTTTGAGTCTTTTGATTCTCTCTGTGCTCTGGCTTCTGGTCATGCATTGATGGTGTTGCACTCTTCACACATTCCGTATTACCCGCTCTTCCTGATTCTCCAACCAAACCAAGTGACCCTGCTAGCAGTTCCTTTCTTGAGCGCTTCAATACACTAAATATTAGCGAAAACAAGTGTAGTAGTCTCTTTACACTGAGCCCGGTATGACGCCATAACGAAAGAAAGCCTTAAGTAAGCCTTTACCATACCAAAATTTGACAGTTAGGTTCAAAATATAGCTCTTATAGTCTTTTTACACTGAGGCCGGTATGGCGCCGTTACGAAAAAGTCGGTATAGAGCCCTTATAGAGCCTTTACCACACAAAAATTTGACAGTTGGGTTTAAATATAAAGGCATTAAGGCAGTGGTGGGCAAGCTTATCGAATCGTTATCGGCAGCTCACACAGACACGGGCCGACGAATGCCGAATGTGAGGTCGGTTGCTGCTGCGAACGTAGGATTTGAATCAGTGCACGTCTTGCCTTCAACGAGAGCACAACCAGGTCGCTCGATGTCTCAAAATGATTTTGAACTGCACTCAGAGAAAAAATTAAATTCATGCAATATTTCGTTTTTTAGGTATTCTCTTTCTACTATGACAACCCAATTAACGCCTCTTAACTTAAAAATCGAAATAGTGTCCAACTCTGTGGTCACACATTAAGAATTGGAGTGTGCATTACAAATTTAAAGCAATTAAATCATTTTTTTTTTAAGTAGAGCTTCTCAACGATGTCTCGCAGTGCATATTTGTTGCTTTTTAAGGAAAGCGCGCGCATAACCTCCCCGTTCGACGTTCTGACTGCTACTGATTCGCTCTGTTCGTTGCGTTCGGGTTTGCGTGTGTATTGGTAAATCGAACAGCTGATTTGCACGCGTGCGAGGCTGTGCCCACCACTGCATTAAGGCGAGCCCTTATTATTAAAGGCGTCATTAAAAGCGATTTTTTTAACAAAAGGTGGCAGCCCTGGCTAAAAATTGATTAAAAATCGATTTACCACCACAAAGATAAGGTCAGTTAATATTTTAAATATGTCTTGTAAACCGTCTATACCTCCTTGATTCAACTATGCAACCAACTAGACGTCGGACAAACATGATAGATCCGTTATATACATTAACATACAAATTTTATGTACAATACATATAAATGTTGCAATGGGCAATTTTTAATTTGACAATTAGACTTCCAAATACCGGCCTTTTATCCGTTTTTTTTATCAGTGTTAACGACTTTCGCCTTTAGCTAAGGCTTTTTGCTTACCGGCCTCAGTGTAAATTAACTATTAAGCAAGCCTTATCATTAAAGGCGTCAATGAAGGCGATATTTTTGACAAAAGAGGGCAGCAAGAGCATATTTAAAGCTACAGCCTTGAGACTTGGCACACAGAATGAGGGGAAAGGTTCCGAGATCGGTTTATAAACTGAAAAGATATTTGAGGAAATATGACATATGGAGGACATATAATCAGCTGGATCGTAGAGACTATATGAGCTAGAGCTGCTAAATTTGGTGAAAATACTGCTATGTTGCGCATGCAGATCAAGTTTGCTTTAAAATTTTGACATGCCCCCAACTTTCCTGAAATCGTCAAAAAACTAAAATTTTCAATTACAATGCCAATTTAGGTAGGTAGAGATTTAAAATTCAGCAGCCCTATAGATTACTATCTATATGATGCATTCAGAATTTCATTACGATCGGATAATAAACAACAAATATTTAAAGAAAATAAGTTTCTCTTTGCACCCCGTGGGGATAACAGCAAGTACACGTGTTATGGTAATGTTATAATAATATAATATAATTTTAGTTCAGTGGTCGGCACGGCCTATACGCCGCGTATAGGCATTTTCTCTGCCGCAGCGCTGCCTGCCGCTATTACGCTGTAATGCGCCTGTAGAGACGAAGCAAAATTAATCGGCAGCAAACGTCAGATGCTTGATGTCTGTTAACGTTCTGTTAATTCGCACACTAGCGTCATCAAACATATGAATGTGTTGGTGCCGACCACTGTTTTAGTTATACATGTTACATCAATGTTAAATTAACATAGTATAATTTATGTAATATACAGTTTCTGTTAATGCAATTGTTCATTAAATTATGTTCATCTATAAATGTTAAATTTGCATATACAGTCGAACTTCCATAACTATTCTATAACCTGAATTTTCTGTAGCTCGAACAAAATTTAATGGCGATTGCTTTTATTAAACACTTACAAAAAACTTACTTACACTTACTTACAGTTAGGAAAGTTCGACTGTATTTATGGTTAGTATGTTAATTTTCTTTTATTTTAACATTTTGAAAGTTAAAAGTGCCAATTAAATTTAGCCTATGTACGAATTGAAGTTGTTTAAGTATTTAAAAAATACTATTTATTTATTTAATTAATGGTCATTAAATCTAACTGCCGCGAATATGTGGGTAGCGAGCTTATAGCTGTCGAGTGGGCTCGACCGTAGCTCTTTTACTCCCCAGCGGGCTTAGCGAGCAATAAGCTGATCCCCTTGTTTAAATTGCTTGGGTTTCATATTTTTTAATGTGATAATAATCTAGAGAACCAAAGAGGTCTGGGAGAGCTGATAGGATATACAAGCGGAAAGCAGATATCAAGTAATAAATTTAGAGTATTATAAAAAAGCCTAATGGCACTATCCAAATCAGAGCATGAGTGTAGTTGAGACCAATCCGTACACGAAATCAGATTGCTTAGCTTATTGAAATCTGTTTTGCTTAAACACCGAATACGCAGATGTATTAGATGATAATACATCTGGATGCAAAGGTAAATGATTGCAAGTATTAAGTGTCAGATGGTATCTGTTTTCTGGAATTACCAATGGGTCAATCCTAGATGCAATGGTTATGGTTATATTCTATTAAGAGTTAAAAATTATTTATTTTTTATGTATTTATTTAATTACTAGGAGGATCCTAGGGGTCGTTATTTCTAACATTATGGTCATTCTGCAGGTTTATAAATCAGTAGGTCCCTCTTTAATCCTGATCGATCAGAAGATTTGGCGGGAAAAATTCCAGATTTGGTGGGAAAATTCGAGATTTGGCGTGTAAAACCTAATCTATGAGTTTGGTTATGAGCCAAAAAGATTTTCATACTAAAGTTTATTTGCATCCGAATGTTCCTATGGCAGCTTCTTGATATAGTCATCCAATTTTGACGATATTTAAACAGGGTGTAACAGGTAGTCCCAAATACAAAAATTTATAAGTTTGGTTAAGATACCCTAAGAAACAAGTAAGTTTTTCAACTAAAAGTTTGTTTGAACATGATTGTACCTATGGCAGCTAAAGGATGGTCCATTTAAAAACTGAAATTTAATTTTGCTATAAAAAAATAACGGCTCGATATTTTTCAAAAGTTGAACATTTATTGGAAAGGTTGTTTCATATCAATTAATTATGAAAAACAATTTCGGTGCAATGCCAACCACGGCTGACGTGGCATAAAGAAGGAGCCACCGTGACCGTGAATGTTGCAAATGTTATGCAAAAAATCCTGAAACAATTGATAAGTTGAAGAATAAGGTTCGAGTTTCTATTGCTGAATGTTCTAAAAGATTGGGTGGATCGAATGGGCTACTGCCAAGTCAGCCGTGGTGGTCATTTGGCCGATATTGTTTTTCATAAATACCAGGTGTGTTAGCTTAAAATGTCGATTTGCTTTCGGCAGATGTTGCATAAAAGCTATAAGAGATATCTGCACGCTTTAACCGTTATTTTGTTGGATAGACGGTCCACTTGAAAGCGACATATTAGTTTACTTGCTAAGAAGCTAGTAACATAGTTTTTTTTCGAGTTAACCATGTCGATCTTTTAGCCAAATTAAGAGCTTTTGCAGGGAATTGTGATTTAATTTTTATAGCAAAAGCAAAAAATATCGGAAAGTCATCAAATTTTTATGTAGACTTACGGCAATCTTTTTCCAACTGTGAATACTTGTGAACGTTGTTTTCAACTTTTTAAAAGTGGCGAAATTCATGTTTATAAAAAAAGATCACAAAAATGCTATGTTTGAGCATAATACGACGAAATGGGCATAAACTCATGAAAAAGTCGTTTTCCATATTGACAAAAATCCTACCCATTCAACCAAAATGGTCAAGGAAAAAATGTCTTCGCTTGGTTGGGAACTTCTACCTCCTCCACTATATTCACCAGACTTGGCGCCTTCCGATCGTCATTTGTTCTTATCGATGGGACACGTACTGGCTAAGCAGCACACCTTTACTTTCGAGGATATACAAAAATGGGTCGATTCATGGATGTAAACGATAAAATAATGTGTAGAAAGTGGGGCGAATACTTTGATTTGCAAATCTTTTATAGTTCTACTGGAATAAGCGAATTAAAAAAAAAAATCAACATTTTAAGCTTGCACACCTGATAATTGACATGAACCAACCTTTCCTGTAAATGTTCAACCTTTAAAAATATCGAGTTGTTTTTTTCTTATTGCCAAATTAAATTCCAATTTGTAAATGGACTACTCTGTATATGATAAAGTAACCCGATTTTGACCAAATTGTAAAATTGCGTAAAATTTAAAAAAATATTAATAATATGAATTAAAAAATAATAATAAAACCTTGCCTGGTCTAGAACCTGGGGATCTCTTGTTAATAATATGTAAGAAATCAGTAAAAATAAAATCTTGCCTGTCTGAGGTTTGAACCGAGGAACCGTGTGAATCTTACCAATCATCCTCCGCGCCACCTTTGTACTGAGTCCGTCACCAAATACTACCATAATTAAATCAAAAATGTGTGCGAACTTTTACATCGATTTTAACGCACTTGCAGGTCGAAATTTCCAAAGCGCCTCTTTATCTCACGGAATTATCTTTAGTTTATTGTGGCCAATTTTTAAGTTGCTCGTCCGTCAGTAGTTGTATGCAGACTGAGAGATTTATATATAAAGATGCACGACTAAAATCAGTCGGCAAGGAAAAAACTTATTAAGAATCAAAAATAAAAAAAGTGGGAAAGGCCATAGTCGAGATCCCGACCATAGGATACCCGTTACTTATTTCAATACATTAGCGATTTAATCCTTATGTCATATTTGCGTTGCTAGAACTAGTTGAGAATTTTAAGCATTCTAATAAGGTTTAACAATACAAAAACTATTGCATACTCTAGGGGGCACCTGTTGCTTCAACAATTTAGGAACGCAATAACTGCTGTTCTACTTGTCCGATCTTGTTGCGATTCGGTGGGATAATAGATAATAATAACAAAACATACGGTTTATATGAAAGATTGTGGGTGAGGGGGTTTTTCGCGATTTGAGAGGGCGGAGGGGGCGTGGCTTAAATTTGAAACAAACTTGATCTGCGTGAGGTATATGGAAATCTGTGTGCCAAATTTGGTTACTCTATCTCTTATAGTCTCTGAGATCCTTGTGTTCATACAGACGGACGACCGGTTTTTCGCGAATTACGGGCGTGGAAGGAGGCGGGTCAAAAATTTAAAACAAACTTGACCTGCTCCAACGCCTTTGTGATCTACGTGTGAAAGTTTGGTTACTCTATCTCTTATGGTCTCTGAGATCTAGGCGCTCACACGGACGGACAGACGGACGGACGGACATGGCTATATCGTCTCGGCTGTTGATGCTGATCAAGAATATATATACTTTATGTGGTCGGAGATGCCTCCTTCTGCCTGTTATGCACATTCCAACGAACACAATATACCCTTATACTTATTTTTTATAAGTAACGGGTATAATCAAGAATAAACAAGGGGGCTCCGCCCCCTACTCGCTTCGCTCGCCTACCCCCGGCTCGCTTCGCTCGCGGTGAGGTGCGGCTACAGTCGAGCACGCTCGACAGTAGGATACCCTGAGCCCAGGTACTCTTTTATAAATGTTGATTTTCGACCAATTATTCCAATGGCAGCTATATGATATATGGAACCGATCTGAACCAAATCTGGTCAGAATGTACAAAACCAACATAAATGCATATTCTATCAGTTTGGTTACGATATCTCAAAAAACAAAAAACTTTTTCATACTAAAACTTGATTTTCGGCAGAGCGACTGTATGACAGCTATATGATATAGTAGGCCGATTTGGACCAAATTTGGTCAGGATGTATAATACCACCCCAAATATATATCGTGTGAGATTAGTTGAGATATCTCAAAAATTAAAGAAGCTTTTCATACAAAAACTTCATTTTCGATGTATCGTTCCTATGGCAGCTATATGATATAGTTGTCCGATCCAAAAAAAAAACAAACTTGATCTGCGTACGGTATCCAGGAACCTACATACCAAGTTTGAAGTCTCTAGCTCTTATGGTTTCTGAGATCGACGCGTTCAAACAGACGGACAGACGGACAGACAGACGGACAGACAGACGGACATGGCTCAATCGACTCGACTGTTGATCCTGATCAAGAATATATATACTTTTGGGGGTCTGCCACGCCCTCTTCTGCCTGTTATATACATTCTGCCAAATGCATTATACCCTTTTTTGCCCATTTTTAATGGGCTCAGGGTATAAAAATTAAAATTGATATCTATATTTATAAAACTCTGTCCTGACTGACTGACAGATGACTGACTGATATTCGTGGAGCCCAAACGGTAAGGCAGAGGAGGATGAAATTTGGACACAACGTACTATAGCTGAGAAAAATCTTAGTGTGTAATAAGACGGCTTTTGCGAAGTTCGCACTGGAAGGCGGTCAAGTTTGTGTCATGTATATTTTGTCAGATTGGTTGAGAAATATAAAAAAAAAAAAAGCTAATCCTATAAAACTTCATTATGGTCTTAATAAATCTCGATATGCGTACGGTATCCAGGATTATACATACCAAGTTTGAAGTCTCTAGGTCTTATAGTCTGAAGGATCGAAGCGTTCAAACAGACGGACAGACAGACGGACACATATACACACTCACACACACAAACACAAATACAACAAGGGGGCCCCGCCCCCTACTCGCTTCGCTCGTCTACCCCCGGCTCGCTTCGCTCGCGGTGAGGTGCGGCTACAGTCGAGCACGCTCGACAGTAGGATACCCTGAGCCCAGGTACTCTTTTATAAATGTTGATTTTCGACCAATTATTCCTATGGCAGCTATATGATATATGTAACCGATTTGAACCAAATCTGGTCAGAATGTACAAAACCAACATAAATGCATATTCTATCAGTTTGGTTAAGATATCTCAAAAAACAAAAAACTTTTTTATACTAAAACTTGATTTTCGGCAGAGCGGCTGTATGACAGCTATATGATATAGTGGGCCGATTTGGACCAAACTTGGTCAGAATGTATAATACCAGAACAGATACATATTCTATCAGTTTGGTTACGATATCTTAAAAAACAAAAAACTTTTTTATACTAAAACTTGATTTTCGGCAGAGCGGCTGTATGACAGCTATATGATATAGTGGGCCGATTTGGACCAAACTTGGTCAGAATGTATAATACCAGCCCAGATACATATTCTATCAGTTTGGTTACGATATCTCAAAAAACAAAAAACTTTTTCATACTAAAAGTTGATTTTCGGCAGAGCGACTGTATGACAGCTATATGATATAGTGGGCCGATTTGGACCAAATTTGGTCAGGATGTATAATACCACCCCAAATATATATCGTGTGAGATTGGTTGAGATATCTCAAAAATTAAAGATGCTTTTCATACAAAAACTTCATTTTCGATGTATCGTTCCTATGGCAGCTATATGATATAGTTGTCCGATCCAAAAATAAAAACAAACTTGATCTGCGTACGGTATCCAGGAACCTACATACCAAGTTTAAAGTCTCTAGCTCTTATGGTTTCTGAGATCGACGCGTTCAAACAGACGGACAGACAGACAGACAGACGGACAGACAGACGGACATGGCTCAATCGACTCGACTGTTGATCCTGATCAAGAATATATATACTTTTGGGGGTCTGCCACGCCCCCTTCTGCCTGTTACATACATTCTGCCAAATGCATTATACCCTTTTTTGCCCATTTTTAATGGGCTCAGGGTATAAAAACAACAGTCCATCACGGTGTGTTCAGGTATTTTTTACTAAAAGTTTAATTTCGACAGATTGTTGTTATGGCACCTATATGATATAGGGAATCGATTTGAACTAAATTTGATCTGAAGAAATAAGAAAAACTCTAATGAATATTCTGTAAGTTTGGTTAAGATACATACATACGGTTATACAAATTTTGCAAACAAAAACTTGAATTATGAGCGATTCTTACTATGGCAACTTTATGATATAGTGGTCCGATTTAAATCAAATCTGCTCAGGATGTATGATTGGTTCCGAAATATCAAAAACCAAGAGGTTCATAATACAAAATATTAGATTTCAATATATGATTCAAATGACAGCTTTATAATATAGAGGTCAGATCCAAAAAAAAGAAAACAGTCTGGATTGGCGTACGCTATCCAGGAAAAACATGTACCAAGTTTGAAATCCATAGCAGTTAAAGTCTATGAGATCGAAGCAGACAGACAGACGCACAGGGCTAAATAGAATAGTATTTAAAAATCAATCGTAATGGCAAAAATCCGATTTTCTAAACTACAGTGGACTATCCAGTGCAAATCAAACTGTATTCCCATGACAGAAATAAAATGAAAGTAAAAAAGAAATAGGGAAAATAAAAGGAAAATATTTAAATTGCGTGACAAAGCAGCGAGCGAAGCGATGGACTATGGCGAGCGAAGGGAGCAATGGGCGGAGCCCCCTATTTATAAATAAAGAACTGTGCAAATTTATATGAGTTTAAATAAATTAATAATTTATTCGACAAACGAAAAGTTGGTGGCGTTTTAAAGCGACAGAGAGCGATTCGTGCGTTCGATAAAATTTATATTCGACAACTGACTTGCAGATTCTAAGTCTAGCTTATCTAAGCTGGCGAAGCGAGGCAAATCTACTCGACGATTCGAGTCCGCAACTCCTGACTGGCGAATCCGTTGCTCCCACGAAGTTCGTCACTTTGTCGCACGGTCTGTGGAATTCCTCGACGGCCGACGAACCATTGAAAAGCCATAGCATTGTTTTAGTGCCTAAGTCGACTATTTGCAAGTTAACCGCTTTGGAGGCGATGTAAACAAAGTTTGCGATATACGACTTATACTTAGGCTTTCCACTCATTCGAGCCTATCGAGCCAAATAGGCGATATAAATTCGTCAGCATCGTCTTTAAAAACGACATCTGCTGGGTTCTGCTTTGTCTGTACATGGTACCATTCAGAGATTTCTGTCCACTCTTGGATTTTAGTTACACAATTCAACACACTTGATACCAAGGGCGAAGTATGTGACTTGATCCAATGAAGCTTGGCTTCAGAATCAAGCCGAAGAACACTTCGTTCGATTGGAAATCTTATGAGATTTCTGATTCGGGGACAGATATCTGCGAGAAGGTGACCCCGCACAACTCAAGTCTAGGAAGAGTCTTAGCCATGCGGGGATCTACTTTGGACTAAGGTGTCAACAAGAAATAACCTTCTGCAATATTAATGCGTATATAAACGCATGTGCCAAACTCTCGCAATGATGCGTCGGCAAAACCATGTATCTCATTCGGTGGAGTTAACTCTATACATGCATTTTGATGCAACATCTTTGCCTTGATAATCAGAGGGCTGTTAAGCAAATCAAATAACCGCGATGACTCCCAGAGAATATTCCGCACTGTCGCTCGACATTAAACAACGCTTAGCAACCTCGAAAGAGTTGCTAAGCTGATTTGGAACCGACTTAAATGATAGTCGTACATCAAATCGACCTGACGGCAATATTTTTAAATTATCTAGAAAGTGGCTCTCACATAACTGGTGTCCAACTGTTGAACTTTCTTAGGTGACGGAAATTCTCCCAATGCACTGTGGGCAAAAAGTCCGAAATTGTTGCATAAAGTCTAATTTTATAGCTAGAGCGTTCAAATTTGGCACAAAAATGTAAAATATGAATATAGAATTTCGGTTTATTTTTGTTTTGCAATAAAACTACTCCTTCAACAAATCCGCCCACACCCAAGTAAAAAAAAATTTTGTTTTCCTATTAATTTATAATTTTATTTACAGATAGGTTTAATCTTTTTCATCATCTAACTCAATTTCTAGGTAATCATCAGAATCATCAGCGGAGTCCAAATCTTCATTTTCTATTTCTGACGTGATTGTTTCAGAGTTCGGGGGAGGTGGGCATTTTAATAGACTTATTACTTCTGCCGGGAGGGGTTTTTTTTTTAATTTCTTTTGCCTTTCATTTAAGCAAGTACTGGATATTAATGGATCAGAAGAATCCATAGCTCTATAAAAAACATCAGTCATATTGTTTAAGCGGCAATTTTTTCGGGCATGTGACTTTCTATCGCTTTTATAGTACTTGTTCCTTGCTTCTGAAGCATTTTCTCCTAAACATCCAACCGGAACCAAAGAGGAGTTTATTATTTGCCAGCCGTGTATTAATATTTTATGTACCGTCGGTGACATTGGATACCAAGGATAAGTATTAACATATAATAAAAATGTATCCTCACAAAATGCTTTGAATTTATCAACATCAACAGAAAGCTCGCTTGAAATTGTGATCAAAACTACATACAAATTGTATAAAATATTTTGATCAAAGCTTGTAATTGAGGAAAATAATTGGTAATTCGCGAATGCTTTTCTAGCCGTGTTTCCATCATTACTATTCCCACTTCCGTTTTGTTTGGGAATGCTTACATGTAGACCAATTTTTGTCCACATCATTTCCTGAATTTCCTTTTTCCGAGCCATCATTTCGATTTTGTTAGACTGGGTGATGCGCCACTTTTGAATTTTAAGCCTATAGGACACGTTCAATACAAATTCAAAAAATCGAATCCAGGCATGCAATGGATGCCTTGTCTTAAAAACTTCGGAGGGAAAATCAATGGCCTCGAGGAGTTTTTTTAGGTTTGACCCCACATATTGGGCATCACTGAGTTGATGACGTACCAGTTAAAGCGTTAAGTACTTTACCATCAATAAGTGTCATTTGTGGTTCATAGGTAATGAAAACTTTTTTGTCTTCCTTTCTATATATGAAATCCCTCAAGGCGGCGACTTGCATATCCAAACATTCTTTTTCTCTTAATATTTCTCATGGCTTTCCTTTGCGTAGTCAATTTTAAGTGGCCTGCAGAACCTAACAGATTGTGGAGCTCTGTTAATCCAAATAATTCGTTGATTTCCATCTATTAATTTTAATGGTATCATAGTGCTGACAAAAAGGGATAGATCCAGGGAAGCAGGGACTTCTGATCGAAACTTCTGCTTATATAAGCTTTGGCCAGTAGACCCATCAATTCCGTAGCTTATTATTAATGTGCAACGTGAAACATTTTCCATTTGAGATATAACCTCTCTTTGCAGGACCAATATTCTTAAGGTTGTATGGTCCAAAAGGTTTTGCATTTAAAACCTGCGCACAATTTTCAGAAATTTTTGTTTGAGATGGTTTGCAAATCGTTTTAGTTTCTTGAAGTGGGGGAAAATGTTGCAGCCACGAGTTTTATTGAGATGATGCTGTTTGGTAAGTCCATTTTCCAACAAATATGCCAATGCTTCTTCAGGGGTAAGGGGAATAATCACCTGAGATTTCCGGCCTCCTGTCGTGTTCCGTGTCTGTTCTTCTCTGAACACTTTTAATGCGCTAAACAAATCATCCTGTTTAGACTTCTTCGCAGAAACAGAAGCAGCATGTAATAAGTGCTGCGTTCAAAAGTCAGGGTCCAATGCAAGATCATTTGCTAATTTATGTTTCAAACGCATTCCAGCCTTTGTGTAAAGCTAAGCGTTGGTCTACCCATTTTAGAGGGAGATGGATCCGTAAGCTCTTCACCCAAGGTTATAATAATCGCCTGCGAGAGCCATCTTGAGTGAGTAACTTGAAACCTTGACAACATACGGTTGCATTTAGGCAAATATTTTTTAATATGCTTGATAAAACTGCAAACTTTTTGATCAATTTGATTCACGTGTGAGTTGCTTAGTTGACTTATTTTAATTTTCACCAACATCCACTTCGTTACGGCAGAGTCGTCGGGTCCATTGTTGTCCCAAGTCTCGGGATCACCCTTGACAAACGTTTGACTTTTGGCCCTCACTTAAGAGCGACGGCCGGTAGATGTGGTCAAAGAATGCAACAACTGCGGTAGCTGATCAACAATCTGGTTATACGAAGTGCAGATTTGGGGAACAGCTGCAAAGTCCAGCTATAAATGCATATATACGAGCTGCCCATACTATGTGCGCGATACCACCCTTCATCGTGACCTGAATCTGCATACAGTGTAGGAGCAGATTGGAAGGCACACTAGCAGATATAGTGATTGACTAAGAAAACACCACAGTATGCTCACAAAACGCTTACTCCCCGCCAGGCCTTTAAGGCGATTAAAAATAAAGGGTTTTGCCAATACAATTGGACAACTTTAAAGTACCCCTCGTAGAATATTTGCAAGTCCCTATGCGCCTAGTATGAGGCTTGGTACTTTTATTATTTAATATACTTATGTTGTGTTACTTTTTTTGAATTGTATGGATTTAACGCTTTATTTAATAAAGAAAATCAAAAAATATTCTAGGTACTAAAAAAAAAATTCGGGCAAAAAAATAACCTGTCAATAGCGCTTAGAAACGCAGTGCAAACAAAAGTACTTACATTATTTCTAAGAAACTCACAATTTTCTAAAAATAAGAATATTATATATTTAAAATTTTAGGCACATATCTAACTTTGTTCAAAAGTTACAGATTTAGCCGCCCAATTTTCTGATATGAGCCAAGGTGCGATCTTAACAGTTTATTTCCCTTTTTAATTAAATTAGTCTAATCTTAACAAGAAATATTATAATTATGTGGCAAATTATTATAAATTTTTTATCGCAAAAGTTTACCTTATAAGAAATATGCAAACGTGGATATTTTTCAGATTTTGTTGACATTACGTCGCATCCTGTCCACCGTGTCGGCATTTTGCATAAATGACTATGTTTTTAATATATTAACAGATGAAAATTCTACTTACTGCTTATCATTAACTTTCTTTAGTTCACAAATATTTCAAATACACTTATCTGTTATCTTGGACATTAATATCGCATTACAACGACAGAAGAAAAAAAAATCACCACGGGATCTGCAATTATATTTAGACATTTATTGCTTAAATTGTACTAGAGAAATTTGTGTGTGTCCTCCATGTGTTTAGTTATCAAACTTTTGTTTTACTTCTTAAGCGAGCGAAATATTAAAAACGAGAAGATAGACACAAGACAAACTGTGTTCGACATTTACTTAAGTTCTAACTGATAAAAATTACAGTTGTAGGTTTATACGAGGGCCAGCTTTTATATGTCTTGAAATAAAGTACCACGCATGCTTATAACTACCTCTAAAACGAGGTGTTTGAAGAAATCTTCAGCCTCTTGTGGCGTGAAATAACATTGACTTCACAATCTATAATTGATCAACGGGATTAAATAAAAGGTCAAGTATATATATTTAGTCTGTTTAAAGTGCTAAAAGATAATTCGTCATCGCTTGTATTGATGTCAATAACGTGCTTTGAGTTTAAATACTTCGAATTTATTTTGCAGACATTACATCGCAGCAATCGACCCGAACTATTTTTTGCCCTATGGTTAAATTATGTGACATCCAACGCGAATAAATCTTTTTAACTTTCAATAGTTGCAATATAAATAAATAAAAAAAATAATATCAGTTTTCAAATAGGATTCACTTTTTTGTCCCAACAACCGGTTCACGCAAGTGACGGTGATGACGGTCATTGTACCAGCATTTTACATTGAATAAACATTATAATCCATTACCAAACTTCGAATGTTATCCTAGTCAAAAAACGACTTAAATATTTACATCTGAGTAAGTATATGATAATATATTCAAAGCTTTTTATTAAAAGTGGTCAATTGGATCTGGTTTCATATGAAGTAGCCATGGCAAAGAATATAAAACGTGGCCATCGTACGAGTTTTAGTGCATATTAATAGTGTTGTTTTTCTTGCTTTAAAATTTTCCCTCTTCATAGTTTTTTTTAAATGGATAAAAGTGTCTGCATATCAATTAAGCCAGTCATAAGTTAAACCTTACTTACTATATATATAACGTGAAATCGTGAAAATACATACTTAGCTATACATTCATACAATATATAAAGATGTAACAACAAAAGGTTAACTTAAATCATCAGAATTTTAGAAAGCGAATCCAGTTGCATATCTGTATTCGCATTTATTGGGATATTGGAAGCTATGTGGTAGGTAGTTTCTGCTTATAAAAGCTATGCACGGCTACGAAACTTTCCTGTGCAGCTTTTGGTGTTGCAGTATTTATTTGACATATAAACACTCGATGAATGGATTCAGATTGCAGCTTCGCCAAGACCAGCATTCTACACGTTAACAGAATCAATAAGAGCATCGCCGGTGGCTGCAGAGACGCCGATTTACCGTGATGCATGGCTGCTGGATGTTCGCCTGAAAAATATATATATTAGTGGGAGCAAAATAAATATATAAATAATAATATAATCACGAAGAAATATAATAATGACGAAAGCAACACAAAAGGTACGAAAGGCGAGTAGCAATATAGTAGCATTCCAGCCTTTGTGTAAAGCTAAGCGTTGGTCTACCCATTTTAGAGGGAGATGGATCCGTAAGCTCTTCACCCAAGGTTATAATAATCGCCTGCGAAAGCCATCTTGAGTGAGTAACTTGAAACCTTGACAACATACGGTTGCATTTAGGCAAATATTTCTTAATATGCTTGATAAAACTGCAAACTTTTTGATCAATTTGATTCACGTGTGAGTTGCTTAGTTGACTTATTTTAATTTTCACCAACATCCACTTCGTTACGGCAGAGTCGTCGGGTCCATTGTTGTCCCAAGTCTCGGGATCACCCTTGACAAACGTTTGACTTTTGGCCCTCACTTAAGAGCGACGGCCGGTAGATGTGGTCAAAGAATGCAACAACTGCGGTAGCTGATCAACAATCTGGTTATACGAAGTGCAGATTTGGGGAACAGCTGCAAAGTCCAGCTATAAATGCATATATACGAGCTGCCCATACTATGTGCGCGATACCACCCTTCATCGTGACCTGAATCTGCATACAGTGTAGGAGCAGATTGGAAGGCACACTAGCAGATATAGTGATTGACTAAGAAGACACCACAGTATGCTCACAAAACGCTTACTCCCCGCCAGGCCTTTAAGGCGATTAAAAATAAAGGGTTTTGCCAATACAATTGGACAACTTTAAAGTACCCCTCGTAGAATATTTGCAAGTCCCTATGCGCCTAGTATGAGGCTTGGTACTTTTATTATTTAATATACTTATGTTGTGTTACTTTTTTTGAGTTGTATGGATTTAACGCTTTATTTAATAAAGAAAATCAAAAAATATTCTAGGTACTTAAAAAAAAATTCGGGCAAAAAAATAACCTGTCAATAGCGCTTAGAAACGCAGTGCAAACAAAAGTACTTACATTATTTCTAAGAAACTCACAATTTTCTAAAAATAAGAATATTATATATTTAAAATTTTAGGCACATATCTAACTTTGTTCAAAAGTTACAGATTTAGCCACCCAATTTTCTGATATGAGCCAAGGTGCGATCTTAACAGTTTATTTCCCTTTTTAATTAAATTAGTCTAATCTTAACAAGAAATATTATAATTATGTGGCAAATTATTATAAATTTTTTATCGCAAAAGTTTACCTTATAAGAAATATGCAAACGTGGATATTTTTCAGATTTTGTTGACATTACGTCGCATCCTGTCCACCGTGTCGGCATTTTGCATAAATGACTATGTTTTTAATATATTAACAGATGAAAATTCTACTTACTGCTTATCATTAACTTTCTTTAGTTCACAAATATTTCAAATACACTTATCTGTTATCTTGGACATTAATATCGCATTACAACGACAGAAGAAAAAAAATCACCACGGGATCTGCAATTATATTTAGACATTTATTGCTTAAATTGTACTAGAGAAATTTGTGTGTGTCCTCCATGTGTTTAGTTATCAAACTTTTGTTTTACTTCTTAAGCGAGCGAAATATTAAAAACGAGAAGATAGACACAAGACAAACTGTGTTCGACATTTACTTAAGTTCTAACTGATAAAAATTACAGTTGTAGGTTTATACGAGGGCCAGCTTTTATATGTCTTGAAATAAAGTACCACGCATGCTTATAACTACCTCTAAAACGAGGTGTTTGAAGAAATCTTCAGCCTCTTGTGGCGTGAAATAACATTGACTTCACAATCTATAATTGATCAACGGGATTAAATAAAAGGTCAAGTATATATATTTAGTCTGTTTAAAGTGCTAAAAGATAATTCGTCATCGCTTGTATTGATGTCAATAACGTGCTTTGAGTTTAAATACTTCGAATTTATTTTGCAGACATTACATCGCAGCAATCGACCCGAACTATTTTTTTCCCTATGGTTAAATTATGTGACATCCAACGCGAATAAATCTTTTTAACTTTCAATAGTTGCAATATAAATAAATAAAAAAAATAATATCAGTTTTCAAATAGGATTCACTTTTTTGTCCCAACAACCGGTTCACGCAAGTGACGGTGATGACGGTCATTGTACCAGCATTTTACATTGAATAAACATTATAATCCATTACCAAACTTCGAATGTTATCCTAGTCAAAAAACGACTTAAATATTTACATCTGAGTAAGTATATGATAATATATTCAAAGCTTTTTAATAAAAGTGGTCAATTGGATCTGGTTTTATATGAAGTAGCCATGGCAAAGAATATAAAACGTGGCCATCGTACGAGTTTTAGTGCATATTAATAGTGTTGTTTTTCTTGCTTTAAAATTTTCCCTCTTCATAGTTTTTTTTAAATGGATAAAAGTGTCTGCATATCAATTAAGCCAGTCATAAGTTAAACCTTACTTACTATATATATAACGTGAAATCGTGAAAATACATACTTAGCTATACATTCATACAATATATAAAGATGTAACAACAAAAGGTTAACTTAAATCATCAGAATTTTAGAAAGCGAATCCAGTTGCATATCTGTCGCATTTATTGGGATATTGGAAGCTATGTGGTAGGTAGTTTCTGCTTATAAAAGCTATGCACGGCTACGAAACTTTCTTGTGCAGCTTTTGGTGTTGCAGTATTTATTTGACATATAAACACTCGATGAATGGATTCAGATTGCAGCTTCGCCAAGACCAGCATTCCACACGTTAACAGAATCAATAAGAGCATCGCCGGTGGCTGCAGAGACGCCGATTTACCGTGATGCATGGCTGCTGGATGTTCGCCTGAAAAATATATATATTAGTGGGAGCAAAATAAATATATAAATAATAATATAATCACAAAGAAATATAATAATGACGAAAGCAACACAAAAGGTACGAAAGGCGAGTAGCAATATATTCAGCTTATATGAAAAATTTGCTACGACTATTTGATCGGATCGAGCTATAAACCGATAGAAAGGCTTAGCCCTAACTTACAAAATGGCATACTAAAACTTTTTGTAACTCACCTGGGTCATGAGATAAGGGGATGTAAATGAGAGGGGAAAAATGTAAATTAATGATTGCATCTAATGGGGCCGTTAATACCTTCTAGTAAAATTTTATTTTTTTATATAATTCTTATCAAAAATACTTTTGTTTGTTTGTTTGTATCAAAGCGCTAAAAAAGCTTTGATGTAATGATGCGGATTTCTTCCTTTGAATATCTAGACCGCTTGTTGAGACCCAAATAGTTTCTAAACCATAGGAGATATCATTTGAGAGCTTTTGGGCGTACCTTTAAACTTTTATTTTTAAAGTACTCATGTAACATTTTACAGGTGACGTAAGGTTTTTTAGCTTACATTTTGGCTATTTCTCACAAGACGGCTTTAACGATTTTTATTAATTTTCAGTATGTTGTCGTACTTAAGTTAGTTACTTAGTCGTTTTTTTTTTTTGTACATGACACATTAATTTTGGCGGAGGGGCTGGAAGACATTACTTGTTAACAGAATAAAGACATTTTTATATTGGTCGATAATCACGATTTTGTTAGAAAAAAAATGTATGAGATATCTCAACCAAACTGATACAATATGCATTTAACTTAGTTATATATATCCTGACCAAAATTGGTTCAAATCGGACCATTATAGCTTTATTTCACAACTGACTTCATTTAACATTTCTCTTAACTTATCATACTACGATGCCAGCACAGAGTTGCATGCTATGTTGTCGATAGTTTTTGTTAGCTACGATACTACATCTCTCCCCTACACAGAAAAAACAAGTGGGAAAGGCTATAGTCGAGATCCCGACCATAGGATACCCGTTACTTATTTCAATACATTAGCGATTCAATCCTAATGTCATATTTGCGTTGCCAGAACTGGTTGAGAATTTTAAGCGCTCTAATAAGGTTTAACAATACAAAAACTATTGCATACTCTAGGGGGCACCTGTTGCTTCAACAATTTAGGCACGCAATAACTGCTGTTCTAGTTGTCCGATCTTGTTGCGATTCAGTGCGATAATAGATAATAATAACAGATATCGGTTATTACCAAAAAATACGTATTATATGAAAAATTGTGGGTGAGGTGGTTTTTCGCGATTTGCGGTGGCGGAGGGGGCTTAATTTGAAACAAACTTGATCTGCGTGAGGTATATGGACATCTGTGTGCCAAATTTGTTGACTCTATCTCTTATAGCCTCTGAGATCCGTGTGTTTATAGAGACGAACGGACGGTTTTTCGCGAATTACGGGAGTGGAATAAGGCGGGTCAAAAATTTAAAACAAACTTGACCTGCTCCATCGTCTTTGTGATCTGCGTGTGAAAGTTTGGATACTCTATCTTTTATGGTCTCTGAGATCTAGGCGCTCACACAGACGGACAGACGGACATGGCTATATCGACTCGGCTGTTGATGCTGATCAAGAATATATATACTTTATGTGGTCGGAGATGCCTCCTTCTGCCTGTGACGCACATTCCAACAAACACAATATACCCTTATACTTATTTTTTATAAGTAACGGGTATAAAAATCCAAAAATCAAGTTTAAGAAACATTTTAAGTATGTATTCAGGATAAAATTCTTAAATTCGGGATTAAATGGCATGACTCAGCGTAAAAATGGGGAAATAAGCCCAACAAAATTTGATTTAAGTAAAGCGAAGTGACTTGCTCTCAATCGGCTGCTGTTCTCAGTTAAACCGAAGCTGCGTCGCTCTCAGCAGAGCTTGTGAATTGCGTTGAGAAATTTTTCGTCAGTCGATTTTTGTGTGATGAGTAAAGTGACAATGAAAGCCGAAAACACAATTGATCGGGTTTTAAAAAGGTAAGTTACTAATTATTAGTTAAAAATATGTATATATTAATGTATGTATGTACATGATGTACATGTATACATAACGTACATATGTATGTACATATATTAAATTTAATGTAATTAGGTAATTTTTAGCTCGGTACCCAAAAATGGGTACTAGAGCCTATTAGATTCGTGTCAATTATGGTACAGAATTTTGAACACATATATCTCCGCGACTATAAAAGTAAGAGCAACCAAATTTTTTGACAATACTTCTAGGATGTAGATCTAAACCAAGTTTGTTTTTAAATTTGGCACCGCCCACGCCCGCCCACGTAAATGATATAGAATCTAATAACAAGAGCAGTTTTAAAGCTACAGCCTTGAGACTTGGCAAACAGGATGGGGGGACGAGTCCTAAGGTGTGCTGAAAATTTAATCGAGATCGGTTAATAAACAGAGAAGTAGTTTGAGAAAATATGATATATGGAGAAAAAATAATCACCTGGATCTCAGAGACTATAAGAGATAGAGATACCAAATTTGGTGACAATACTGATATGTTGCGCACGCAGATCAAGTTTATTTTAGAATTTTGCCACGCCCCCCAATTATCCTGTAATCGACAAAAAACTAAAATATCCAAATACAAGGCCAATTTAATAGGTACAGATGTCAAAATCTGCACACACACTAAACACAATTTTGATAATGCATCCTGAAAACTGCATTGCAATCGGATAACAAATACAGAAGATATTAATTAAAAACTTCACATTTCTCATGCGTACGTGCAGTGGCCAGATTTTGGTACGAAACTTGCAGCACGGCATGCGATTTGTGGGTACATTGGACTCGGGATCAAAACGGCTCTTTGTTTTGAACAAAATTTTTATTATTTTTTTTTTTCTGTTCATTGCATTAAATTAATTACATATTAATTAATAATTACATACTTTTTAAATGAATACTTTACATACTTAATCAATAGTTTTATGTGATGCACATTTTGCAATGAGTACCATGAATTAGCAGCAAAACGAATTTGGTTCTATAAATAGCTTTATTTGCACATATATGTATATGTGTTCGCATATCAATATTATACTTACATGTATAGCGCTTTTCTTCTTGAAACAAAAGAAAGGTGAAAACGGACAACGAAAAAAAATGATATACATTGATATTGCCACCCAAAAATATGATGCTGCGATGGCTCTGATGGTAGAGCCGTGTATTTCGAGGCGATGAGTCGAGGGTTCGATTCACGTTTCAATCTTGCCCATGTGCGACATTTTTTTTTTTTGTTAACTATTTTCTTTTTTTTTTGTCTACTATTTTTATACCCGTTACTTATAAAAAATAAGTATAAGGGTATATTGTGTTCGTTGGAATGTGCGTAACAGGTAGAAGGAGGCATCTCCGACCACATAAAGTATATATATTCTTGATCAGCATCAACAGCCGAGTCGATATAGCCATGTGTGTCTGTCCGTCTGTCCGTCTGTCTGTCCGTGTGAGCGCCTAGATCTCAGAGACCATAAGAGATAGAGTAACCAAACTTTCACACGTAGATCACAAATGCGTTGGAGCAGGTCAAATTTGTTTCAAATTTTGGACCCGCCTACTTCCACGCCCGTAATTCGCGAAAAACTGGTCATCCGTCTGTATAAACACAAGGATCTCAGAGACTATAAGAGATAGAATAACCAAATTTGTCACACAGATTTACATATACCTCACGCAGATCAAGTTTGTTTCAAATTTAAGCCACGCCCCCCTCCGCCCCCGCAAATCGCGAAAAACCACCTCACCCACAATTGTTCATATAATACGTATTTTTTGGTAATAACCGATATCTGTTATTATTATCTATTATCCCACTGAATCGCAACAAGATCGGACAAGTAGAACAGCAGTTATTGCGTGTCTAAGTTGTTGAATCAACAGGTGCCCCCTAGAGTATGCAATAGTTTTTGTATTGTTAAACCTTATTAGAATGCTTAAGATTTTCAACTAGTTCTGGGAACGTAAATATGACATTAGGATTGAATCGATAATGTATAGATATAAGTAACGGGTATCTTATGGTCGGGATCTCGACTATAGCCTTTCCCACTTGTTTTTTTTTACAATTTGTACTTTTTTAACAATTTGTACTTTTTTAACAACTTGAATTTTTCTTTAATTTTGTGAAAAGAGTAACTAAATGTATGGAAACACAAAATCAACGCCACAAGGCCAAATTCTATATAAATGAACAAAAGGAATTGACCACACCGGGAATCGAACCGCCACAATTTCGTCGCAAAGCAAAGATCATCCATCTCAGCCACCGCCACGATATGTCTATGGCCAAAATAACCAAAGCATGTAATTTTTATTGTGTCTGCTTTGCAATTTTCTTTTGTTTCATTTATGTTCTCTCATTATCGTTTGTTCTATTAAAAGGAGGGGAATAGTGCAAAGCTTGCAAAGCTCACTCACACTAGCTTACTCTACATTAATTCGATCGATTGCTTTAAGTGCGTACTGTGTCTTACTGTGATTTGTCATTAAATTAATTTAATCGGTAGCTAATTCGAGAGGCGATGTATTTTATTAACTATTTTATTTATACTTCTAATTATTTATTTAATAAAAAATCTGTATTTTATTATTCACGTATTTTATTATAGTTAGTATTAATACCAGTTCTGTCACAGACTAGCACCCGTAACTGTAAGCTATAGTATAGCATATAGTCTGTAGTTACTGTCGAGTGCGCTCGACTGTAGACATACCACACCTTATCGCGAGCGAAGCGAGCAAGGGGTTGAGCCCCCTTGTTTTTTTTGTGCATGTGGCGCCGGCAATAATCTAACAAAAGTGAAGTGCTAATATACATATGTACTTACATATGTAATGTAAGCTGAATGTATGTAAGCTGGGGAAATTGTCAGCAAGCATTAAAAAATAGTAAAATGTTTGAAAAAGTGCCGTCGGCAAAACGGAACAATTTTGTGTGTGTAGAGACAAACATATACATATGTACAAGTAGAACATTAGATTCTCCGCTAATAAAAGTGATCAACAAAAAGAATGTGCAGAAATATGTATGTATGAACAGTTTGTCAATTAATTGTTTGCAAAATGATATAGTTGTTCGATCTGCCACGCCCCCTTCTGCCTGTTACATACATTCTGCCAAATGCATTATACCCTTTTTTGCCCATTTTCAATGGGCTCAGGGTATAAAAAGGCACACAAAAAACACTTTAACTAACAAATTTTGTGGTAAGCAGAAAAGGATCAAGAGTATCTGAAGATCCTATGGAGAAATGACCCAAAAGATCCTGTTAAAGAATTCAAGTTAACAACAGTAACGTATGGGACTACATCGGTGCCGTTTTTAGAAACAAGATGCTTGATGGAAATATCAGAAAGATGTACAAAACCAATCATTAAAGAAATTATTAAAAACGATTTCTACATGGATGACCTAATGACAGGAGTTAAAAGCAAAAAGGAATGTGTCGATATTTACAAATACATATCAAAGGAGCTAGAAAACTATGGATTTCGGAAATGGACATCGAATGACAAATCAGTTACAACAACCTTATCTAGCCAAGTCACCGAGAAATTATTTGAAATAAATAACGAAGAAACAACAAAAACTCTGAGACTAAAATGGAATTCACAAGACGATCACCTCAGCTTCAATATATGCTGTCCAACAGACACCAAATAAACAAAACGAAAAATTTTATCAGCGTTAGCTAGAATTTACGACGAATTGGTGGAATGGGCCGAACTGGTTGACAAAGGATCCAAATGAGTGGCCAACAGAAAGAGAAAACGTAGTAAAAATTAATCTTAAAACACAAAACACAAAAAACTTTCTAAACATATTGGAAACAAAATACAGTAATTTTGAAAAATTAATTTGAATCATCGCGTACGTCAGAAGATTTTTAAGCCTTTGCAAGAAAAATGCCAATCAAGGAAGACTATCAGCAAATGAGCTAAGAAAAGCTAAACAAGTGATAGTAATACAACACCAATATAGAGAATACACAACCGAAGATGTGAAACTCAAACAAAAATTACAAATAGACACAAATAGTAAAATTGCGCCTTTACATCCATTCCTTGACGATAATGGAGTCTTGAGAGTAGGCGGCAGATTACAATTCGAAGGGCTACAATACAATCAAAAGCAGACCTAATAATTGAGAAGGCACACTTGGAAACTCTTCACGGAGGGAATAGAATAACCGAAGCACAAATAAAAAGTGAATTTTGGATAAACGGACTAAAACGTTCAGTAAAGCGGATAATTCAATGATGTACAAAATGTACGAAGTATCGTCAATTGAACGCGGAACAATTAATTGGTCAGATTCCAGAGCCGAGAGTCACAATTTCACAACCATTCAGTCATACAGGAATCGACTATGCGGGTCAAATAAATATGAGAGTTTTTAAAGGAAGAGGACAAAAATCATACAAGCGATACATAACGCTTTTTGTATGTATGAGCACAAAGGCTGTCCATCTAGAAGCTGTAAGTGACCTAACTATAGAGGCATTTATAGCAACACTTAAAAGATTCATAGCAAGGAAAAGAAAATGTATTCAGACAACGGCACAAATTTTGTGGCAGCAGATAGAAATTTGAGCTCCGAATTTCCTCAAGCTATCCAACATAACAGCATAGCTCCAATACTGGAAAAAGAAAGAATAGAATGACATTTTATTCCGCCGGCAAGTCCTCACTTTGGAGGAATTTGAGAAGCTGGAGTAAAATCCGTAAAATATCATTTGAAAATAATAATTGGAGACAGCACACTAACATACGAGGAAATTAGCACTTTACTAGCACAAATTGAAGCTATAATGAACTCACGACCATTAATCCAATAGATTCCAGCATTATGACATCCTGACTCCAAGACATTTTCTCATCGGGAGACCAATGCTAGAGGTAACAGAGAATGTGATAAATACGAAGGTGTCATTAAAAAGTCGGTGGAAATTAATATCTAAAATGAAAACACACTTTTGGCAAAAATGGAAAGACGAATATTTGGTCACCCTACAAAAACGACTAAAATGGCAATAGGAGTCATCAAACCTAGAAATATGAGAAATTGTGTTAATAAAGAATGAAAACACAGGCCCTACCAAATGGCCACTTAAACGAATCGAAGAAACACACCCTGGAATAGATGGAAAGTTCAGAGTTGTCTCAATTAAAACTCAAAATGGAGTAATAAAAAGACCATGATGACTCAAGCTATGGCCTTTAGATATTCGCAACTGAAAAGCAACAACAAATTACTGCTAAAAATAAAAAGAAAGAGATGAGCACCCTTTGAATTAGTTGGGTCAATACATCACATTCTATTTGGAACAATGGATGCCCACGACCCGACAATGTTAAAATCCAACATGCAAAATGTATTTGACAACCAACAAGATCTTTATAAAATGTTCAAAAAACAAACGTCGATTATAGAATCGACACTAAATATATTAAAGAAAACTACGGACGACGTCAACAAGCAATTCACTGCAATGGATAACGAGATTCAAAGACTTCGCAAGAAAATATATATAAACCAAATGGCGCTATCATATCAGATTATGCTATCACAAATTATTCAGTTGATAGAAAACTGCGAAAATATACAATCAGGAATCACGAACTTATTCATCGACCTGAATCATGGAAGAATCAACCCACAGCTACTTGAACCGTCTCAGCTAAAAATGGAATTAAATGCCATTAAAGAAAGACTACCAGAAAACAAAGACTTCCAGAAGCATCAACAAGCACAGAGCTAAAGGAAATATATAACTTAATGAAAGCTCAAGTCATGATAATGGATAATCGACTAGTGATACTTACTGAAATCCCACTATTCAACCAGAAATCCGCAACTGTCTACCGACTTGTCCCAATTGCAATTGTAAAACATAAAAGGACAGTCATGGTGCAAATAAAGGCTGAATATCTAGTATATAACTTCAACCATATCTATCTATCTATATCTATACTTTGATATCAGCCACCCAGTTAGCTTCATGTAACTTGCAATCCAAAAAACATCTTCTATGCAAGCGGAATTGGGCCTGGAAGAGTGAAACCGATAACTCTTGCGAAGTATTAACGTTAAAGCAAAGTCTGGATCCAGATTGTGAATTCCAACAAATTGCAACGGAAGATATGTGAACACAACTGCAACCCCGAAACTAAGCCATTTTCTAGAATTACAACGGAGGATGACGCTGAATATCTGGCAGCTCCATTAATAAAATTAGCAAATAACATCCCACTTACTCAAATAAGATCACTAACAAATAAGTTGAAATTGAAATTGAACAGAAGAAATTGATAAAATTAAAATATTACTAGAAGAACAAAAACCCAATAAATTTAAGCTAAGAAACATAGAATTTCACAATGTAACCGGACACACGTCTTTAACACTGATAATCATTGGAATAATAGCTATAGGTATAATATATGTAATAAGAAAATGTAAAACAAATAAGCAAAAAAATGTATATAGATTTCGGGATGCCAACAACAAGCACTTAACAACGGCCCCCGTAAAATGTTCATAAATGAACATACGGCTTGCACAGCCCTCGGGATGCGTGACAGATTTGGAACACAAACCACTTGAAAAGAGCGAAGTAAATGATCAGATTAAAAAATTCCATTCAACCTTCATCGAGATTTATAGGTGTTTAAAAGGCGAGAATCCAAATCTTAGGGTAATAGAGTTGGTTTTCATAGCGTTTACAGATATAACAACTCTGTGCATTCGGTTACAAATTTTAAGGAACAAACTCAAGAAGATATAAAAGGGTTGCATCTACATAAACAGAAAATGTCTTAAATAAACAAATGAAGAGCAAAGTCAAACAACGATTCAAAACAGAAGAATTGAAAGAGGACGCTCTAGTGACGAAAGCAGCACGAAGGGTGCGAAAGGCGACTAGCAATATATACAGCTAATATGGAAAATTCTATGACAGATAGAGATATATACCGATAGAAAGGTTTAGTCCTAACTTACAAAATGGAATACTAGAACTTTTTCTAACTCACCTGGTTCGTGTGATACGGGGTTGTAAGTGGGAGGGGCAAAATTTAGTGGGCCGACTTAAACGATCGCAGCTAATGGGGCCTTTTGATAAAATTCTTTAAATTTTTTTAAATTCTAATGAAAAATACGCGTCGATTGATACCTCAATCACCCACATCCGACAACTAATTTAAAAGATAATTAAATTTTAAATTTTAAATAGACGTCTCAAAATGAAATTAAAAGTCAGTTTGTTTGTCTGTTTGTTTGAAGCAACACGCTAAAAAATGCAATGATGGGGAATAATCCGCTTCAAAAGATCTAGAAATGTTTGTTCTACGACTTTTTGAATTTCCCGCTAGTTTAGCGGGAAAACGTTATTTCCCGCTAAAATTAAAACCTCCGTAGTTTCCTAACCGTAAAAGCTACAGAAATGTACCATATATCGATGGGAAGGTATTTTTAAAGGCTTTTAGGTGTACCTTTTTAAAGTATACAGGTAACAATTTACAGGTAAAATAAGGTTTTTTAGCTTACTTTTTTGCGAATAATGGCAATACGGCGCTAACGATTTTTATTTATTATTATAAAACGTAAAGTTTCTTGTTTTTTGGTAAATGATACAACAATTTTGGAATATAGGCATTTTTGTATCGGTCGAAAATCACGTTTAAGAACGAAAAACCTTTTGGTTTTATGAGATATCTCAACCAAATTTATAAAATATGCATTTAACTTAGTTTTACATATCCTGACCTAATTTGGATTTGAAATCGGCCCACTATATCATTTTGCTGTCATAGGACCGATCGGGCGAAAATTGAGTCTTACTAATAGAATATGCATTTAAATTAAACTTATACATCTTGACCAAAAGTGGTTCAAATCGGACCACTATATCATACAGCTGTCAAAGGACCGATTGAGCGAAAATCAAGTCTTAGTATGAAAAACTTTTAAATGGCAAAAAAAAACCCCTACTCGAGGTATATAAAAATACTTAATAAATATAAAGAAAAACAATACCTGCAAATTGGAATTCGGCACTGCGCAAAAAGTAATTTTTACGTACCAAAATACCACCCATTTTTAGCACAGTGCAGAATGCCAATTTTCAGGTATTGTTATACCCGTTACTTATAAAAAATAAGTATAAGGGTATATTGTGTTCGTTGGAATGTATGTAACAGGGAGAAGGAGGCATCTCCGACCCTATAAAGTATATATATTCTTGATCAGCATCAACAGCCGAGTCGATATAGCCATGTGTGTCTGTCCGTCTGTCTGTCCGTGTGAGCGCCTAGATCACAGAGACCATAAGAGATAGAGTAACCAAACTTTCACACGTAGATCACAAATGCGTTGGAGCAGGTCAAGTTTGTTTCAAATTTTGGACCCGCCTACTTCCACGCCCGTAATTCGCGAAAAACTGGTCATCCGTCTGTATAAACACAAGGATCTCAGAGACTATAAGAGATAGAATAACCAAATTTGTCACACAGATTTCCATATACCTCACGCAGATCAAGTTTGTTTCAAATTTAAGCCACGCCCCCCTCCACCCCCGCAAATCGCGAAAAACCACCTCACCCACAATTGTTCATATAATACGTATTTTTTGGTAATAACCGATATCTGTTATTATTATCTATTATCCCACTGAATCGCAACAAGATCGGACAAGTAGAACAGCAGTTATTGCGTGTCTAAGTTGTTAAATCAACAGGTGCCCCCTAGAGTATGCGATAGTTTTTGTATTGTTAAACCTTATTAGAATGCTTCAAATTCTTAAGTAGTTCTGGCAACGCAAATATGACATTAGGATTGAATCGCTAATGTATTGAAATAAGTAACGGGTATCCTATGGTCGGGATCTCGACTATAGCCTTTCCCACTTGTTTTTTTTTTCTATTTATTTAATATTTTTATATTAAACTTAATTTCGTTCGTCACAAAATGGGATATCAGAAGTTTTGGGGCTAGAATATTCTTTCGTCACTAGACTTTTAACTCGTGTAAAGGTTTTTTGTGTGATAATAATAAAAACAAAAAAAAAAACAACAACAAAAACTAATAAATACATTAAATAAATTTCTTTTCTCGAAAACGTTTCACAAACTTTAACACACCTACACTTAAAAATAAGAATAAAACACAAACACAACCTGTTCAACAAACACCTGTCAACATAATTAATTAGAACAACTAAGTAACAACTCCCTTTCAAGAATGGCGATCGTGCACGTTGCAACCGCTTTTCACATCTTCAGATACGATGCGCCGGTCATCCCACTCCACCAAGGCATCGTATGGCGTGTCAACGGAGTATTCAAGCTCGCACACGTAATCGACCTACAACAACTACAGCAGATCATCGACATAACGACCGATGAAGCCTCATTAATCACTGACAGCAGAATTGGAGCTTTGCAAAAAGCTACGGACGGAATCACAAAGATGACCGCGATAACACACCGTAAGCCACGCTCCATAAACTGGTTGGGATCCACTTGGAAATGGGTCGCCGGATCTCCTGATGCTTAGTACTGTGATATTATCCTCCAGTCACAAGATAATGTGGTCAACAACAGCAACCAACAACTCAAAATAAACACAAGGTTGTTCGACGCCACACATGACTCGTTACAATAATTAGACGACATTGTGACGAGAGTGAACGCCATCAAGGGAGATGAACATGTGGCTACAGTACTACTGCACAAGGCGATAATTCTGGTGAACCAGGTCGACGTGATCACGAGGGCTTGTCAACTGGCAAAGACGGGAGTCGTCAATACCAACCTACTGGACCATGAGGAGGACCATCTGCGGGACGCAGATCTCTGAAGGGGGAGGAGTTAACAGTGCAGTTATTCCCCCTCGACTCTCATCGCACCCCGCGATGAGCTGCACATTCCAAGCGCTGTCGCAATATCCGCTGACAGACCAACGTTCTACTTCCCTCGTCGCCCCCCGCCGCGAGTCAGCATTCGAAGTGCCGTTGACTCGCTGAAGCAGCGACTATGCTGAGACAGCGGTCACCATATCCGCAGTTGCACAATATCAGCAAGTTCTTGGCCAGCAACGGCCCAACGCTTGTCATCAGCAATTGCGTGGACTACGAAACAACAACAACGTGGGACTGTCAAATTGCACTGTCTGCAGTACGGGCGCCGACGCCGAGTCAACGTCAACGGCATGAACGAGGTTTGCCAAAGCTAGAGCTAGCCGGCAAGAGACAGAAAAAACTTGGCCACCGATTGGAACAGAACATCCTGGGATTCTTAATATTAAATTATCTTTAATAAAAAACATATTATAATATAATTAATTAAGTATTAACTCCTGGGAAAACCTTGGGGCTTCTTCTGGGACAGCTTGCAGATCGACAGCGCTTGGAGTACTGGCTACAGTACAGCGCTTCATCGTCATTGCATGACGAACCACATGGGATGTTGGAAAATCTTAACTGGCGCCCGAGCAGGGACCCGTCTAAAAAGTAGATGGGGATCCCCATAGGATAAGTTATAGCTATAAGTGAAAAAGTGAAATCGTGTAGTCTTGTGTGGCCAAAACTATATAAAAAAAAACAAGTGTGCGGCTACAGTCGGGCACGCTCGACAGTAGGATACCTTGAGCCCAGGTACTCTTTTATAAAAATTTATTTTCGACCAATTGTTCCTATGGCAGCTATATGATATATGGAACCGATTTGAACCAAATATGGTCAGATTCTATTAGTTTGGCTAAGGTATCTCAAAAAACAAAAAAAAATTTTCATACTTAGACTTACTATTCGATTGAGCGTCTCTACTGCAGCAATATGATATAGTGGACCGATTTAAACCAAATTTGTTCAGGATATATAATATCAGCCCAGATGCATATTCTATCAGTTTGGTTAGGATATCTAAAAAAAAACAAAAAACTTTTTCCTACTATAACTTGATTTTCGGTAGAGCGTCTCTATGACAGCTATATGATATAGTGGGCCGACTTAGACCAAATTTGGTCAGGATGTATAATACCACCCCAAATTTGTATCGTGTAAGATTGGCTGTGATATCTCAAAAATTAAAGATGCTTTTCATACTAAAACTTCATTTTCGATTAATCGTTTCTATGGCAGCTATATGATAGAGTTGTCCGATCCAAGAATAAAAACAAACTTGATCTGCGTACGGTATCCAGGAACCTACATACCAAGTTTAAAGTCTCTAGCTCTTATGGTTTCTGAGATCGACGCGTTCAAACAGACGGACAGACAGACGGACATGGCTCAATCGACTCGACTGTTGATCCTGATCAAGAATATATATACTTTTGGGGGTCTGCCACGCCCCCTTCTGCCTGTTACATACATTCTGCCAAATGCATTATACCCTTTTTTGCCCATTTTCAATGGGCTCAGGGTATAACAAGTCGGAAAGGCTATAGTCGAGATCCCGACCATAGGATACCCGTTACTTACTTCAATATATAAAAGTACTTTAAAGAAATTACTTGTTTTGTTCAGAAATCTTTAATTCGACAAAACTGCCATTCTACTTGTCCGATCTTGATGCGATTCAGTGGGATAATATATAATACTCATAGATAACGTTAATTACCACAAGAAACGTATTATATAAAAAATTGGGGGTGTGCTGGTTTTTTGCGATTTGCGGGGCGGAGGGGGACGTGGCTTAAATTTGAAACAAACTTGATCTACGTGGGGCTAAAAGAAATCTGTGTGCCAAGTTCGGTTATTCTATCTCTTATAACGTCTGAGATCCTTTTGTTCATACAGACGGACAGACAGACAGACGGACATGGCTATATCCGGCTGTTGATGCTGATCAAGAATATATATATAGTTTATAGGGTCGGAGATGCCTTCTTCTCCCTGTTACATACATTCCAACGAACACAATATACCCTTTTACTTATTTTTTAAGTAACGGGTAGCAAAACCAATAAAGAAAAAGGAAAAATGAAATAAATATGATTCCAATTAAATAAACAATTACCCGCTGCGGTGGTGACATTTGCTATAAATGTGGTCAAACTATATGTACGAGCGTAAAATAATTGTTATAATACAAATACAACCTACCCGCTGCGGTGATCTGCCTGTTTACAAACGAACAGATAACATATTCACGAGCGCAAAAATGTTATTATTAAATAAAATAAGTGACAAGCCCGACCCGGTGGTTTACCGAAAGTTTATGAATCCACGGGCGCTTAAAATGTCTCAAAAATAAATAAGAATAAAACGATAAACCGCTGCGGCTACTTTTTTGCGTGCGGCCGCCATACATAAAAAAATGTCCAAAACATATCGAAAAAAGTGGTTGTGGTAGCTAGCTAGATACGCTCAGTATTACCAACACGGATAGAGCCGCCTAGTGAGTTGTGTACTTAACCGTTCCTTATTAGGCGATATGCCAAAAAGGAATAATACGGCCCACTGTGCCTAATACCGGATAAATTGGGATCAAAAATTTTTATTTTTTTTAAGAAAAAGATAAAATAGTTATTTAAGATAATACAAATCTGAAAAAGGCCATACAATACGAATAAATTCACTAATCACTGGTTTTACAAATTAATTGAATTTTATAAATGTGACAAATTACTAAAGTCATTTCTATGTATACAGAATCTGCGCATTGTAAGTGACTTCATACAACGACACAACCGCATTAGGAAATAATAAAAAACAACATAAAACACGGGTGAGTGAAACGATTTCAAATCAAAAGAAAGAAATAATGACAACAAAAACTTACAAAATAAATTACGAAGGATTAATTAAAAATTAAAAGTCTAAATTAAACAAAAATTAAATTTTAACCGACACAATTTTATAGACTATAATTAAATTTATTTTTTATTTTTAAACAATAAAAGTCTTAATTGTCTTAATAATACTCAATCTAATATCATTCTGAATCATTTACCTGTTTCGAATTTTGAAGTCTCGTCCGTCCGACTAAAAAACGGAGGAAATGAAAGAAACCTTGTCGAAGTTCAATGCGACCTTAACTGCACTACTCGGCCAAATGGCCAGCGTTAAGGAGGACATCAAGAATGTGATAAGGTGGTCGCACTAGAAAGCGATCATGAGAAGGCAAGCCAAGTTGTCGTTGAACCAAGACCTAAGCCATTGGTGTCAGCTCGCAATGAGTACGAACTAAAAAAAATATCTAAGCTACCAGATTGTGTTAAGGAGTTACATGTCTTTGAGGGTGAGTTCGATAACTACGCGTCTTGGATCGGTAGAGCAGAGGCGATTCTGAAAGATTATTAGATAATCAGGGATAGACCGCTCTATCGATCGATAGACCTCCACATTGGGCAGAAGATAAGGGGCAATGCTGAAACGGCTCTCATTTCTTATAATGTTCCCTACGACGTTTGGCAGAAAATCAAGCGCATCCTAACACTCCACTACGCCGACAGACGCGACTTACGTTCACTCGAACACCAAATGAGTCAGATGACTCAAAGGATAAAGACAGTTGATGCTTTTCATACAGCAGTCAACAACCACTTTGCCCTTAGAGTACGAAGCCTAAAAAACGGGGATCAAAACCCACAAATTATTAGCGCTATGGTAGAATCCTATAGAGACAGGGCATTGTACGTTTTTATTAGGGGTTTGAATGGAGATGTATCGAAGTTGCTAATAATTCGCGGACCTGCTTGGAATTGCAGAATATGACCTCTAGAGTTCACGTGCCGTACACCAATAGGTTCCCATCTCCTCATCAGGGTTATCGACCTAAAGGCGGCCCTAGATACCCGTGGGGATTCCAACCGAATCAACATGCACTCCAGATGTAACAACCTTCTCAAAGATGTTACACCCCCCGACCAGCGGTTCAAATGGAATCTAACCAGTCAGGGCAATCTGATCGCGCTTCGTCTAATCTTAATCCTTTCCGAAAATCGCAAAGATTGTATCATCTGAGTACTGTTCTACCTATTTTGGACCCCGTTTCGAGTGAGTTTGACGAAAGGTCAAACAACGAGCCTCACCATGACGAAGTTTATCATGGTGGATCGGCAACATTGCCAGCCTGTCCGCCACGAGCGGATAATCTGCTTCGTCCTGATAACGAGTTTGGTAACGCAGATGACCAATACCTCTCTATCGTTCCAAAGACGGGGTCAAGCTGCAGTTTCTTATAAACACTGGTGCAAACAAGAACTTCATTAGCCCCCAGATAGCTAAGGGTTTCACCCCCTTGCTCAAACCTTTTAAAGTCCAATTTCAGCAGTCAAAATTTGTATATCTCATTAGTTTAGTATAGCTCTATAGCTCAATCGGAAATAATTCACTTGTCACATTCACATTTGTCCTTCCGGGCCTAAGCGTTTTCCATGGCGTTATAGGAGACAACACCTTAAAATCACTCAAAGCAATAATTGACAGGGAAAACGATTCACTCACTATAACTCCCGGAGTGAAAATCCCTCTATTAGCTGGGGCATCTCATAACTTTCACCCATTGATTGACGACCAACAACCAGAGGCAGTGAATAAATCTCTTAATGCACTAAATAGTGAATACTCCACAATATTCGAACCACTTTCACCTGGTGAAGCTGTGGAATCGAATGTAAGAGCGGACATTCGCACGAACACTCAAGACCCAATATATTCAAAAAGTTACCCCTATCGCGCTAACATGAGAGGGGAAGTAGAAAAACAAGTTGATGAACTTTTGCATTAAGGCATATTCAGATCTTCAAAGAGTCCGTACAACTCTCTTGTATAGGTAGTTCCGAAAAAAACCCAAGCCAAATGGAGATAAACAGTACAGAATGGAGATTGACTTCAAGCGTCAGAAAGCTGTCACTATTCCAGATACCTATCCAGTCCCCGACATAACGTAATCTTTGTCTAGCCTATGGGAGGCTAGGAGGATTTTACCAGATTCACATGAAATAATCTGACATTCTGAAAAATGCGTTTTCTACTCTGAACGGCAAATATGAATTACTTCGTCTCCCATTTGGCTCAAAAAACGCCCCTGCTGTTTTCCAGACGTAAGATCTGTTACGCCGCTGCGTACGGCAGTTCGCTCTAGTGACGAAAGCATCACGAAGGGTGCGAAAGGCTAGCAATATATACAGCAAATATGAAAAATTTACCGATCGAACGGTTTAGTCCTAACTTACAAAATGGCATACTAGAACTTTTTCTAACTCACCTGGTTCATAAGATACGGGGGTGTAAGTGGGAGGGGAAAAATTTAAACGATCGCAGCTAATAGGGCCTTAAGGCCTTTTGGTATACTTTTGGTCGATTGATACCTCAACCACCCAAATCCGACAACTAGTTCAAAAATAATAAAATTTGAAATTTTTATTGGAAGTCTCAAAATGAAATGAAAAGTCAGTTTGCTTGTCTGTTTGTTTGTTTGTATCAACGCGCTAAAAAAGCTTAAATGTAATGATGGGGAATATTCCTTTTTGAAAATCTAAAAATGTTTGCTCTACGACTTTTTGAATTTCCCGCTAGTTTAGCGGGAAAACGATATTTCCTGCTAGTTTAACGGGAAAATGATATTTGTACTATATATCGTTAGGAAGGTATTTTTAAAGGCTTTTAGGTGTACCTTAAAGTTTTTTTTTCTAAAGTACACAGGTAACAATTTACAGGTGAAATAAGATTTTTTTATCTTACTTTTGGGCGAATTATGACAAAACGGCTCTAACGATATTTATTTATTTTGAATATGTTGTAAAACGTAAAGTTGTTCGTTTATTGGTATATGATACATAAATTTTGGCTGAGGGGTTTGGAAGGGGGTTTTTGGTTTTATAAAATATCTCAACCAAACTGATAAAATTATTTAACTTTGTTTTATATATCCTGACCAAATTTGGTTGAAATCGGACCACTATATCATATAGCTGTCATACGACGGATCGGCCGAAAATCAAGTCTTAGTATCAAAAACTTAATTTTCATAGTAAGTACGGATTCTCCGACAGTCAAGTACAAGCCTCCTACGGAGCCTCCTAATTTTCTTCATAATTAAAGAAACAAAATTATTTAAAGCAGGGACTAAAACCGAAACAAATATCGGTTGCAATTACGGTTTCGGTTATTCTCGTATTAAGGTTTTCGGTTAAGGGTAACGAAAAGTTTTTTAGTATCGGTTTCGTAACGGTTATCGGTTTTTTGTTAGTTTCGGTTTTGAAATACCGGTTCGGTTTCGGTTCACAAGAAAAAAAAGTTCTTTACAAAAATTAATTTTTCTCACAAACACAACCACGCACTTATGCACTTTTCAAAGCCAGTACCGATTTAACTGGAGTAACAAAAGCCAAGTTGCGAGTTTTTTTAATCGCGAGCAGCAAGACAAAACGTGACGCGCCTACGAAATACCCTGTGTCCAACTAAGTGTATTTGCGTATGTATGTGTATGTATAAAACTAAATAATTACAATTGTATGTTAATTAGGTTAAACGTAAATACTCCCATTGTTAATAAATTTATTTTAAGTACATGTGTTTGAAAGAAAAACACATATGTACATACATGCATAAATATGTGTCTTTGCATATGATCGTGTGCAACGCATACTGGTCGGTGCCATAGGTCAAAAATACAACATTTGATTTTGAGCTATTCCAGCGAAAACCGGTTTTATGATCAGCTGATTGTCCAAACTTTACGACGCAATACATTTTTTTTTGACATTTCTAACGAGATTTCGCAGAAATTGAAAGCAAAGAGCGAACACGTGCTTATGTATTTGCAAATTGTCCGCAGTGCAGTGCAACACACTGAATTTAAAAAGTCAAAAAAATATAAAAAAACAGTGTTAAATTAAAAATAATTGAAATGGATACTGTACATAATGGTATATACTTTATTTAAACATATAAATATATTAATAATTTGTGCTGTGTTTTGTGTACATAGTTGTTAAAGAAGTGCGTCTTTTTTAGTTCGTATATGTTGTGCATTACAATGTTTAGGTAAAGTTTTAAGTGTTTCCCCCCGCTTGAACCCCCAACGAAATGTATATCATCTTATTTATTAGGATTTCATGATTATAAAAATGTTTAATTCAGCTGCGGAAGCCTGCGGATGCACATGTGCCATAACAAAATGCATCCTAACCTTCTAAGCTCTGATCCTTTTATTACCGGATGATGTAGGAAACCGATCTGAACCAAATTTGGCCAGGATATATATCATCAACTTAAATGCATACTCTATGAGTTTGGTTACGAAATCTCGTAAAACAAAGATTTTCATACTAAAACTTAATTTTGGACCGATCGGTCCTATGACAGCTATATGATATAGTTGTCCGATTTGAACAATATGGTCAGGATGTACAGTAACAACAGCCCAGATGTATATTGTGTGAGATTAGATAAGAAATCTCAAAAATCAAGAAGTTTTTCATACCAAAACTTCATTTTCGATCTATCGTTCCTATGGAAGCTATAAGATATAGTGGTACGATCTGGCCAATTTTTTTTATAATATGCTTATAATATTTTTTAAGATTCTAGATTCCATCTAGAAGTATTTATGGCCGCGGATCCATACAAGCCCGACCAGTGTGCAACGGTTCGCTGTCTTGCTCGCACCTGCTCAATCCTCTATTGTTCTAAGACGCGTGGCGACGCAAAGAAAACGCACAAATGTAAATGTAGCCGATACGTCATCACGAAATTCTTAAGAAACTCACACGAAAACAAAAATTTAAGTTGCACGAAAGTGGGCACAAAATTTGAAATGAGCACTACAAAAGCACTGAAGTCACAAATTAAAGCATAATGAACACTTATATTGCGTTATCGTCGAGTCGAAAGTCTGTGTGGTTGTTGTTTCTGTCCAGCGTCTCGCGACGCGCATTTTCTGTGTAATTGTTGTTTCTTTTTATTAGTAGGGGGGGGGAGTCATAAGAATTTGCTCTTAGCGTCAAAAGTTGTTGTTGCTTTGTCGAATAACGAGAGCAATCCAAAGTAACGGTCAGCTATTCAGAAGACTGGTAGGCATTTAGTTTTGATCAGCTTCTGCGACGCGTTGCTACGCCCAGAACCGAAATTAGCCCTTATAAATTAATCGGTTACTAAATGGTTATTTCGATTTGAAGAGTTTCGGTTTTAAGGCTTCGGTATAGTGGAAAACATTTTTTTGGGTTACGGATTAGTTTACGGTTCCCGATTTAAATCGGTTTTCACCGGTTCCCTGATTTAAAATACATAAAAATAAAATTATATATTGTGAGGCAGCATCCTGCTGAGACGCCGCTGCCCACCAAAACAGCGACACCGTCTCCACACGTAAGTGTGTGTGCTTGGGGTGAGCCGCCGCTGCCGTTCCACCTGCAACAGCAACAACAGCCACCTCACAGCCCCAGAAGACATTCCGTCGCCAACGGCAACAACAACAACCACATATGCAGCGACGACGCCACCACCTACAGCGAAGTAACGCGCGACGCTACTCATGGCGCCCGCGTTTGCTGGGAGTGGTACCAGGAGAGGCAAAGTGGCTGGTACTGCCACGGAGGAGAAGTTTTTTACAGCCCCGTCCCTAGGATAATCTTTTGAGCTTCGGTAAGCGAATGCACATTATTCGAGAACATGGCTTTTAGCATCTGGAGAACCAATAAAGAAAACCTCCATGCGCTGCGATCCCCTCTCAGAGATTTCTCCCTAGTTACAATAAATTTATAACGATGCGTGCATAAATTTTACTTTTCTTGGGCTTTAGAGGTTTTCAGGTGCAAGGGCGTGGTCTGGCCTGGAGAGGGCAAGGTGGCTGAAGCATCATGGCGAGCCTATAAAGGGCGTTGCCGCTAAGTCTCCTGTGATAGCTCTGACATCTTACAACATCTTGGCCAGCCTTTGGAGGAGTCCGGTCCAGGGTGTAGTCTGACGCGGCGCCGAGGGTGTCGTGGTCGGGACAATAAAGGGCGTTGCCTCTACGTCCCCCTACGGTCACTTTTGGTACCTGTAGGACTGGGACCTGGTCCGGATGCAGCGTGCGCACCATGTCGGGAGGCTCAGTGGGGCGTCTCCGGGGCATCCTCCCTTGCGCCCGATGGTAGGGTGCCATGCCCACCTGGGTCGACCAGTTATACAAATACAGAAGAGAATAGGGAATTTAGCCGATTATTAACCTTTAACCTCCAGTTGTCCCAGAATTTACAAATTTTCTTTAAGTGGCCCTGGCCGGACTGAGACGTCAGCTTCGGCTGGAAAAGCTTCGTTACAGATGGCGCCCGAACAGGGACCCTGGAGACAAATTTTCTTTTATTTATTTTCCAACTTGAGTTTAGAGATCGGCAGTTTTTTTAATTATTTTGGTAGACCAAATTTTTCTCTAAGCCACGCCCCAGCACGCATCGTTATTTTTCCTCGATATATAGCTCAGATTTGTATAACTAACGAAAAATGATACACGACCAAAAAAGACTCACCAGAAAAGGCAAAACCAGACAGTTTCCCTAGACCTCAGCTAGAATCTTCCCAGAAAAGTAAGAAAAACCAACCCACAGCTTGCCCAGAAACATGTCAGAACACCTAGAAAAAGTCCGAGAATCCCCAGATATGACGCTAGCTGTGGGAAAACCCCTAATCCCGTAGAGAATTCATGTAGAGCGCATGCGAGATTATATTTTTTTGACCTTGTGAGCAATTTGTCATTTTTGGCCAATAGCAACGCGCTCGAAACTTGAAGCTTTGGGATCGCAACATCTTGGGGGATTTTTTATTGTTGTTTCCAGAGGGACAACGAAAGCAGAGTTACAACCAAAGCTGCGCAGCAGAGAAGCAGAAAAACGCCGGCTACATAACGGCATCGCGGACAACCAAAAACAGTATCGCGGGCTACAAGAGCGAGCAGATGTCTCCAAGCGAGCTCTGTCGCTAAACGGACGGGCAGAACTACAAACGCGAGTTCTTGCGCCACAAACCACGCGAGCAGGATTCTACACAGAGATTTCTGCCGATACAAGTCGGGCAGCGCAGCCGAACAGCCTCTGCCGACGTCGACGCTTCCAAGCATAGGCTTGGAGCGTCATGCCAGGACAACGAGCGAACAATCAAGTTCGATCCTTCAAAGTGAGCAGTCGTACACAAAACAACAGAAGCTCCCTCGGGGGACTTCTAATAGCATAAAACATTTAGTCCGCGAGCTTCGAACCAAATCCGTCGAACAAGTTACCTTTCGTTCGCGAACAGTAAAGTATTTCAAGCCACGCCCAAGAAACATCGAAAAAGAATTTCGCACGGGTTTACGGAAAAATCGGTTTCACGGTACGCTCTACGAACAATTTGCTCGGGCTTCGACAAAATTTTGGTGCTACTTTACGTTTCGCGGCAAATTGTTTCAACGATACGGGCGTTTGGTGATTTGTGAATCATCACGTGTTTGTAGCAACCTCGCTCTGCTCGGTCGGCGAAATTTACAGCGAAAAGCCCAGCTTGCTTAATGAATCCTACAGGTCGCCGATCCATTATCCACGCCACAACGGCGAGTCAGGATGCATTTCCCAGATGGAGAACAGCGAATAGCGATGCCGACAACGTTTGTGTTACCGACGCGATGAAGTCGGCCACGGGCGGTGCTACGAAGGGTCGCGTCCTTCCCACCGCGACCACGGGCGATGCCGACGAGGCACACGCTAACCACACGATGACCACACGGAGACCCACGGGCGGTGCCGACGAGGCATGCGTCAAACACACGATGACCACACGGAGACCTACGGGGGGTGCCGGCAAGGCATGCGCCACACCAGCTACGACAACTAGCGATGCCGACGAGGCATGCGTCAACCACACGAAGACCTACGGGCGGTGCCGACGAGACATGCGTCAACTACACGATGACCCCACGAAGACCCACGGGCGGTGCCGACGAGGCATGCGTCAACCACACGGAGACCCACGGGCGGTGCCGACGAGGCATGCGTCAACCACACGATGACCACACTGAGACCCACAGCAAAGACTACAAGAGACCACAGCGATAACCCTAGCGAAGATGACAGCAAGGACTACATGAGCCGCAAAGCACTAATTTCCTCTTGATATTTACATCACCCCATAGCACTGATGACCACCCCCTAGCAGCGCAGGAACGATGATAATCTGATGTTCACAACAGAGCGTGGCAACGAGGACACCTCGACGCAAAGATGACTACATGACGACCCTAGCCCAGCCACTACCACGATAGAGATCTATCCGGCCTTGTTCACGGGGGCCACTTGAAGATGGCGTGCCATCTCAACGTCCCCGCCCCCTTCGGGGGAAACCAAGACCGAGGTCCAGGGGTCCAGATGCCCTACGCCGGAGACATCACGCTTCTTTTCCGCCCCGAAGTAAAAGGGGAATGTGAGGCAGCATCCTGCAGCTATCATTCGGCGGGAGCGTCAGTTTTCTGGTGAGCTGAAAATTGGAATTCGGCACAGCGCAAAAAGTAATTTTTATGTACAAAAAAGCTCACCCTTCTTGCGCACAGTGCAGAATGCCAATTTTTAGGTATTGATTTTTTCGTTATATTTAGTTAATATTTTTATATTAAACTTAATTTCGTTCGTCACAAAATGGGCTATCAGAAATTTTGGGACTAGGATATGCTTTCGTTACTAGACTTTTACCTCGTGTAGAGGTTTTTTTGTCTGATCTATATAAACGACATTATAGTCTTTAGCAAAGACTATGAGTCTCACTGGCGTAACATTCGTGCTGTACACGAAAAACTCAATCACGCTAGACTAAAATAAATCTAGAAAAAAAACACAGTTTTTGGGCACTCATGTGGAGTTCCTGGGTTACGTTGTAACCTTGGACGGAATCCGCGCAGATGAAAAAAAGGTTAAAGCTATAAACGAGATGCAACCACCAATTAATGTCAAGAACCTTAAAAGTTTTTTGAGAATTACCTCCTATTATAGGAAATTCATTTGCGATTACGCTAAAATTGCCAAACGTCTGACGAATCTCACCTGGGGGGAACATGCCAAAGTCAAGGCTTCCCAATCGAGGAAAAATCCAATAGCGTTGGACGAAGAAGGCTTTAAAGCCTTTAACGATTTAAGAAATATTCTTGCTTCTTCAGAGATCTTAGCCTTTCCTGATTTAAGTAAACCTTTCCACTTGACCACGTTCACTAAATGAAACGGAAGAGAGCTATGCGACGAACGAAAAAAAAATGTAAGCAATTGCTTGGGCGCTAGATAACACTAGGCCACAAATTGCAACTTTTTTCTTCTGAATTGGACCAAACCGACTTTTTTGGATAGATTTGGGGCCCCAAACACCGAAAAACATTTTTTTTTTTTTCTGTCAGAATTTTTTTTTTTTAATTTTTTTAAATTTGGCTGTTTTTTTAATGCTTTTTTTTAGAGGTACGCCCACTTTTGTCATCATTACACCCGAATGCCAAAACCGATATTCAAAAGCTTTACTTTTCCTGAAAGCTAATGAATATACCTATAATTCATCTATACACAAATTCAAGGAAAACTCGAAAAAAAACGGGGGTTTTCATTTTTTTTTGCAAAGCTGCATTATTTGAGCGTCGTTTAAGATATGTCTTATGAAAATCTGTGGAGAGACGGCGATATAATATTTTTTTGTGTCTAGGCATGTTTTTGTTGACTTCCTTGTAGAGCGGCATGACTTTTAGTAAGAAAATGTTTTGTGTATTTTGAGATATCCTAACCAAACTCACAGCAAATCAATCATGTTGTTTCTCGCATAATGACCAAAGTTGGTTCAAATCGGTCGACTATATCATATAGCTGCCATAGGAACGATCGGTTGAAAATCAAGTGCTAGTATGAAAAACTCTGTTGATTTTTGGGATATAACAACCAGTCTCACAGGTTGTGTATCTTATAATGGATTTTATATCCCTACCAAATTTGGTTCAAATCGGTTCACTATTCAATAAAGCTGCCATAGGAACGATCGGTTGAAAATCCTCCTTTATTATGAAAAACTTTTTTTTTTTTTTTTGTTTTTTGAGATATTTTACCTAAGTTGGTAGAATATGCATTTATGATGGTCTTAGACATTCTAACCGAAGTTGGTTCAAATCGGTCCACTATATCATATAGCTGCCATAGGACCGATCGGTACAAAATCAAGTTTTAGTATAAAAAACTTTTTTATTTTTGGAGATATCTCAATCAAACTCATGAATCACGTTATTTTAATTGCCGCTTATATTCTTATAAAATTTGGTTGAAATCGGACCACTATATCATATAGCTGCCATAGGAACAATCGATACGAACGGTCGATAAACTACCTTTAGTATGAACAACTTTTTTATTTTTTAAGTTATCTGTACCAAACTTACAAATTTAGAATCTTGTATAGTCTTGTACAACCTCTCCAAATTTGGTTGGAATCAGACCACAATAACATATAGCTGCCATGGGACCGTTCAGTCGAAAATTAACCTTTGCGTCAAAATTCTTTCATTGTTTATATGCTAATCACTTAGTCGTTCTTCCATAGATTTTAACGGTAAACATACCAAACGATGGGTAATTAATATAGCTTTATATATAGAAACAAATTTAATAGTTCAGATGACCATCTTAAATGCATATTCAGTCAGTTTAGTTAAAATATCTCAAATAACAAAAAAGTTTTTAATTTTAACACTTTAGTTTCCGTCGATTGTTCCTATAGCAGCTATATGATATAGTAGACCGATTTGAACCAAATATGGTCAAAATGTGTAAAATATTAACAAATAATATTATGTAAGATTGGTTAAGATATCTCGAAAATCACAAAAAATTTTCTTACAAAAGGTTATGCCACTCTACAAGGAAGTCAAAAAAGTCGACAAAAACATGCCTAGACACAAAAAAATATTATATCGCCGTCTCTCCACAGATAACAAGACATATCTTAAGCGACGCGTACTTAATGCAGCTATGCAAATAAAATTAAAGACAAAATGTAATAAATTTTTTTAAGAATTTTCCTCGAATTTTAAAGTAAAAAAAGCTAATAAAAAAGCCTAAAAAAAATGCATAATTATCTTAATTCAAGAATTAAAGCCTCTTAAACTATTAGTTTAAATCTAAAACTTTGTATAAATGAATTCTAGATATATTCATTTCCGAAAAAGTAAATTTTTTGAAAATCGGTCTGTCATTCACGAGTAATGATAACAAAAGTTGTCGCACCTCTGAAAAAAGTGCGAAAAAAAGCCAAATTTTAAAAAATTCTAAAAAAAAAATTTCACCATAGAAAAAAAAAATGTTATTCGTCGATTTTAGACCCAAATCTATCCAAAAAAGTGGGTTTGGTTCGTGTAATGGCCAAAAAGTTCAAATTTGTTGCCTAGTGTTATCAAGCATAATTTAAGAAATTGTTTTTCTCTTCTGTGAGTGCTTCGATTTTTCCCCTGTGGTTCTGGATGTCCCTTTGCTTTACTTTCCCTAACATTGTCCATGATGTTGTTGTCACTTTTTGTTGTTAGTTTTGTTAAAATTCTGCCGCCGTCAACTGGCCGCTGCTCTGTTGAAACAGGCAGAATTTTTTTGTCTGTTTTTATTCTTTTCTCTGCTTTGTCTTGTGCCGACGTCGACGTCGACGGCGACGCAGGTAGAGATAGTTTCTGTTCGTGTTTTCGTCTCTGTCTAGTAGAGCTGGGAATTTGCTATTATTTTTTGAATCGTTTCAAAACGATTTTTAATCGCTTAAAATCGATTAAAATCCATTTTTTAAAGAAAGAAAGAATTTTATAATTCTTTTCTGGAGGTGATTCTACCACTAAGACTATTGAATCAGCCCAAGTCATCGTGTCTTCGGTGCGGGCTGGATCTGGTCGGAAGGGTAAACCTCCTCGCAATGTATCTCCTATAAATAATAATGATAAGCAACCTTTAGTATGAAAAGCTTTTTTGTTTTTTAAGTTATCTGTACCAAACTTACAAGTTATAAGCCTTCTATTACCTTATAAAATCTGTCCAATTTTAGTTGGAATCGGATCACTATAACATATAGCTTCCATGGGACCGATCAGTCCAAAATCAACCTTTGCGTCAAAATTCTTTCATTGTTTATATGCTAATAACTTAGTCGTTCTTCCATAGATTTTAACGGTAAACATACCAAACGATGGGTAATTAATATAGCTTTATATATAGAAACAAATTTAATAGTTCAGATGACCATCTTAAATGCATATTCTGTCAGATTGTTTAAAATATCTCAAAAAACAAAAAAAAAATTTCATACTAAACCTTGATTTTCGAACGATCGTTCCTATGGCAGCTATATGATATAGTCGACCGATTTGAACCAACTTTGGTCATTATGCGAAAAACAACATCAAATTGATTTGCTGTGAGTTTGGTTAGGATATCTCAAAATACACAAAAAATTTTCTTACTAAAAGTCATGCCGCTCTACAAGAAAGTCATCAAAATCGACAAAAACATCCCCTGATATAAAATTTTATTATATCGCCGTTTCTCCATAGATTTTAATGAATTATATCTTACACGACGCTCAATTAATGCAGCTTTGCAAAAAAAAATGAAAACCCCCGTTTTTTTTTCGAGTTTTCCTTGAATTTAAAAACAAAATAAGCTAAAAAAAAAGCTTAAAAAAAACAACACTTTCTTAATTCAAAAATTAATAGCTCTTAAACTACTAACTTTAATCTTAGACTGTGTATAGATGAATTATAGGTATATTCATTAGCTTTCAGGAAAATTAAAGCTTTTGAATATCGGTTTTGGCATTCGGGTGTAATGATGACAAAAGTGGATGTACCTCTAAAAAAAAGCATTAAAAAACAGCCAAATTTAAAAAAATTAAAAAAAAACAAGGGGGCTCCGCCCCCTGCTCGCTTCGCTCGCCTACCCCCGGCTCGCTTCGCTCGCGATGAGGTGTGGTATGTCTACAGTCGAGCGCACTCGACGGTAACTTGCTCGATACCCAAACGTTCACAACCGATTAATTCAATTTCAGTAAAATATGGTCAACATAAAATGCTACAGACTATATGCTATCCTATAGCCTACAGTTAGGGGTGCTAGTCTGTGACAGAACTGGTATTAATACTAACTATAATACAATACGTGAATAATAAAATACCGATTATATTATATATATATATTTAGTTACTCTTTTCACAAAATCAAAGAAAATACAAGTTGTTAAAAAAGTACAAATTGTAATAAGGAAAATAGTTGACAAAAAAAAAGGAAATAGTTGACAAAAAAAAAAAAAAAAAGTTGCACATGGGCAAGATTGAAACGGGATTCGAACTCTCGACTCATCGCCTCGAAATACACGGCTCTATCATCAGAGCCATCGGAGCATTATATTTGCATGTGGCAATATCAATGTATATCATTTTTTTTCGTTGTACGTTTTGCACGTTTCTTTTGTTTCAATTATGTCTCGCTCGTTAGAAGAGAAGCCCTACATACACACATACATACATGTGCAAATAAAGCTATTTATAGAACCAAATTCGTTTTGCTGCTAATTCATGGTACTGATTGCAAAATGTGCATCACATAAAATTATTGATTAAGTATGTAAAGTATTCATTTAAAAAGTATGTAATTATTAATTAATATGTAATTAATTTAATGCAATGAAAAAAAAAATAAAAAAATAAAAATAATAATAATAATAAATAATTTGGTTCAAAACAAAGAGTTGTTTTGATCCCGAGTCCAATGTACCCACAAATCGCATGCATTGCTGCAAGCTTTGTACCAAAATCTGGCCACTGCACGTAGGCATGAGAAATGTGAAGTTTTGATTTAATATCTTCTGTATTTGTTATCCGATTGCAATGCAGTTTTCAGGATGCATTATCAAAATTGTGTTTAGTGTGTGTGCAGATTTTGACATCTGTACCTATTAAATTGGCCTTGTATTTGGATATTTTAGTTTTTTGTCGATTACAGGATAATTGGGGGGCGTGGCAAAATTCTAAAATAAACTTGATCTGCGTGCGCAACATAGCAGTATTGTCACCAAATTTGGAATCTCTATCTCTTATAGTCTCTGAGATCCAGGTGATTATATTTTCTCCATATATCATATTTTCTCAAACTACTTCCCTGTTTATAAACCGATCTCAATGAAATTTTCAGCACACCTCAGGACTCGTCCCCCCATCCTGTGTGCCAAGTCTCAATGCTGTAGCTTTAATAGTGCTCTTGTTATTAGATTTTATATCATTTACGTGGGCGGACGTGGGCGGGGTCAAATTTAAATACAAACTTAGTATAGATCAACATCCTAGGAGTACTGTCACCAAATTTGGTTGCTCTCACTTTTATAGTTGCGGAGATATATGTGTTCAAAATTCTGTACCATAATCGACACGAATCTAATAGGCTCTATACCCATTTTTTGGGTATCGAGCTAAAAATTCTGACAAAAAAAAAAACAAAAATGTTTTTCAGTGTTTGGGGCCCCAAATCTATCCAAAAAAGTCGGTTTGGTCCAATTCAGAATTGGGCTGTTGCCTAGTGTAATCTTCGATCCTTCCTTTACGGGGCTGGGTCAATCAAGGTATACACAGACCACCAACCGCTAACGTTTGCACTAGGCAATCGAAACTACAACGCTAAATTTAAGCGATCGAAGGCATGCAAAGAAGAATATAACTGCGAACTTATTTATAAACCAGGGAAATCTAACGTAGTTGCTGCTGCCCTTTCCTGCATATTATCAAATGTCAACTACCTCGGTTCCGATACAGCTACTGTTTCAGCAACAGAGTCCATGGATACGGTTCACAGTGCTCGTCGGATTTAATTCCGCACTTCGAGGCTCCTATGAACGTATTTAGGAACCAGCTCGTGTTCGACCCTAATGGGCAAGAATATATTTGCGTGGGTAACGTACGTCACCTAATCCCTATAAACAGCGATTCTTTGCAAACCCTCCAAGCTTCTCTGAAGCATTACTTGAAACCATTGGTAATCAACGGTATTAAAATACCCAAAACTTACTTACAATTTTTACAAACCTGCTGCCTTGAATCATTTGCCAAACACAAAATTCACAAGTCTTGAGTGAGGAAGAAGAAATCTGTAGGATAATAGGGGAAGAGCATTTAAGAGCTCACCGAAACCCCAAAGAAATGAATATGCAATTCTTAGAAAGGTTATATTTTCCCAAGATGGCAAGCGGTACTAAGTCACAGGTGTCTCCTTGCCAAGTTTGTAAAATGTTTAAATACGACAGACATCCGAACAAACCAGAGCTTCAGCTAACTCCAATCCCTACTTACCCGTGCGAGATTCTCCACACAACTAGTTCATGATTGAAAACCAAAGATTCTTAAGTTGTATTTCAAATTTTCAAAATTTCACAAGCTTTGTCCAATTGAGTCTAAGTCGTCGATACAACTGCGAAAATAACTGACCGAAGTCCTTCAATACTTTACTGCACCGAAAACAATGGTGTCAGAGAATGAAAAGGGCTTACTTTGCCCAACAGTACTGAATAATTTACAGTCTTTGGGAATCTCTGTGTACTACACACCAACCCAAAACGATTTGAACACTATGCAACTATGGTGCTCGTCCAATAAGTCGCATCTCAACTGTTCAAAGTGTATGTTTATGACATTAAGTCGTTTTAGGCTCTACTTAGGTTCTCATAGGAAAAACTGTAAAGGATCTTGGAGTTTTATTTGACTGCAAATTATGCTTCTAATTGCACATCACATTAGTTAATGATTCCAAAGAGTACTTGGTTTCATTAAACGTTGGTCGAAAGAATTTAACGGTCCTTTAAACACTAAGCTCCTTTACGTCTCTTTAGTTCGTCCCATCCTTGAATACTGTTCGTGCATTTGGAATTGAATCAGTTCAAAAGCAATTCTTGCTTTTTGCCTTATGTGGTTTTAACTGGGATCCCACCCAGCAAGTGTGTCATTTTTTGCCACCCTACTCACACTCAATAACATGTGTGTCCCGTTGCCACTCACCACCAGCTAAGCAAAGCAACGACACACACTCAACAAAAGTATTTTGTGTGCTGCGAGTGCCGGCAATATCACGCACTCGCTCATACAATGTCCCGCTTATTTTCTGTGCATGCACCCTGGTATTTTTAAGGTAACTTGAGCCGATCGCACTCATACTCAAAACGAAAGTTAGAATAGGCGCAAGTGAAAATTAAAGGCAAAGCGCAATAAATAGAAGCAAAACACATATGAATTACCATGGTGTCTGTGTGTACATGGCTAGTTATCGGTACTTTTGTTTTTCACTTGATCTTTGGTTTTCACTTGATCTTTTTTATATTTAAAGTATTATTGAACTAAGTTTTTTTCTTATTAAAATATGTTAAATAAACTGAACCAAAAAATATAATTTTATTTACATGTTAAGTTGATTAGTTTTCATATATATTTTTAGTTTGTTAAATGTTATAAAATAATTATTAATAAATTACAATTTCTTAAGTTAGATATTCTTTTGTTCCATTTTATTAGTTTGAATTCTTATATTGTGCAGCAGGTACTTAAAAAATCAACTCAAGTGAAGGCTTGCACAAAACAAACCTACACACCCAAGACACTCCATATATTTTGCGTCTCAATTTTTATTTTCACCCATCCTTCTTTCGACGTCATTATGTCACACCGCATAACGTACACACAAATGCATACAACTACCAACTCAATTTTGTTGCTTGTGTGCCCAAACACGCGTGCATTATTGAAAGGCGTGCGATTGTACTCAGTTGTCTGGTGGTTGAAAACATTAGGGTGTCAAAATCGCAGGATAACTAGGAATTACAGGCCCTTATTCTTACCAACTTGCAGAACTGATTAGGCTTCACACGGTTCGTTTCGTACTTTATGCCTCTTTCACGTTTTCTACTCAGAACTCTCTCTTCCCTAAAATCCGCACTTTTCCAATATTTTTCGTTAAATCCCTGACCTTACTAATTCTAATAACCTGTTATATTACATTTAAATATCTAAACATTCATAATATTACTAATACCAATCTAACTCTCTCTGTGTCAAGTCGTGTTTTTGTGCTCTGTGAATTTATTAGTTTTTGTGCATATTAACAACTAATTAATAAAATATATGTGTGTGATTGTGTTACCCATTTGATTGGTGTTTTATCTATACATTTTTGTTTTGTTTTTGTTAATTTTTTCCTTCTTTCTCTCTACTTGATCAGCTGCCAAGTGCATTGTTTTTGTTTGAGTACTTAGCATTCTGTTAACGTGCTCTCTCGCTCTCAGTGTGCTTAGTAACGCTTTCACTTAACAACGTCTTAAACATTGCAAGCGCAAGCGCATTTTTTCTGTTTGTGCGTTAATCCTATTTCTCCGTTAGCTAGCTCTCTCATTCTATCTTTGTGTTGCTTTGTGTTTACATTCTGCATTAAAGCGGCGGTTTGAAACAAAGCATTGTTTTTGTTGTTTTCTGTGATTTTATTTTGCATTGGCATTTCAATTGCATTCCCTTGTGAACTTTTGAATCGACTAAAGAATACCCTATATTACTATGCCATCAGATTTGGTCTGTTTTTTTAACAAGTGTCATGTAACTGATTTCAGGCAAGAGTTCACTTCTTGCTACTTCTGTGACCGGACTTTTCATTTTAAGTGTGTTGGCTTAAATATTAAAGTCAAAGATTGTCTTGAGAAAAACGTTGGATTGAGATGGCGTTATGAAACTTGCCGGGACATTAAGGTGTAAGTTCGCATATATATGGAGCGAACCAGAGCTTTTTCATAAAGCAAATGTCGTTACCTGGATCTGCAATCAAATTCAAATACTAATACCACATCTCAGTCAACCAATTTATTACCAGCATGCTAGGACCCACCATAACCCACATGGTAGTGAAACTTCAGCCTCACAATTAAAATCTGTATCCAATAGTGTAAATCTTAATGTCACGCCAGTCGTTACGGTAGCCAATCCACTGGCTCCTCTGTTTTATCTTCAAACGTAGTCTCAAAAAACTAATGTCCTCTATCTCTGTAGCTTACAAAAATGTACGAGGCCTTAAATGTAAGCTATCAAGTCTATTTCTTAACAGTTATTCCTTTGATTTTGACGTAATCTGTTTTACTGAGACCTGGCTCAAGTGTGCCATATCTGATTTTTCAATTATTTTTTCTAACTATACTATATATAGATGCGATCGTATTACTCGAACTGGTGGTGGAGTACTGTTGGCTGTTGACTCCAATCTCGCCTCGGAATTCTAACCAGTTTTAATTCGGACATTGAGTTAATTTGTGTAAAAGTATCTTTCAATAAATTTTCTATTTATTTAACATGTTCCTATATTCCACCTCCTGCTCTCGATACAGTATACGAAACTCATCTTAACGCTATTTAATATATATCATCTTTAGTTTCTGACACTGACTTGCTCTTTGTCTTGGGTGATTTTAATTTGCCCTATATTGAATGGATCGCCTAAAATGACTTGAATTGGCTTATTCCTGATAACTCCAATAGTTTTATTGATGGTCTCTCAGAGCTATCATTGGTACAAATCAATCCTGTTTGCAATTCTATCAACAGGACTCTTGACCTGCTATTTGTATTGGACTCCAACAATACCATTGTATCTAGGATTGACCCATTGGTAACGCCAGAAGACACATACCATCCAACTCTTAATACATGCAATAATTTAACTTTGCGCTCAGATGTACTATCATCTGATACCGATGTTCGCATTTGGTGTTTTCGCAAAACAGATTTCAATAAGCTAAACAATCTGATTTTGTGTATGGATTTGTCTTACTAATAAGCATGCTCTGATTTTGATAATGTCATTAAGTTTTTTTATATAACTCTAAATTCATTATTTGATATCTGCGTGCCGCTTGCATCTCCTATCAGTTCAGCAAGACCCTCTTGGTTCTCTAGAGAATTATCACATTTAAAAAATGTGAAATCCAAGCAATTTAAAAAATATAAAATATCGGGAAATCCTTCCGATTTCCCTCAATTTATAATTACCAACTCAAATTTTCTGGTACTTAATTCTCAGTGCTACAACAATTACTTACACCGTTGTAAGGTTGAATTCTCTAGAGATCCTAAACAATTCTATAAATTTGTAAACTCTAAGCGCAAAACTGCATCATTTCCATTATCTCTCACCTTTTATAACGTTTAAGGTTATTCTGACCAATCCATAGCCGATTTGTTTGCTGACTTTTTCCAACCTACATACTCTACGAGTAGTTTCCATGCTGGTCGCTCTTATCCTTACATGCTGAGCAGTATAAACTGTATGTACAGCCCCGCAATCACAGAAAGCGCGCTTCTTTGTGAGCTTAAATTAATTAACCCAGTACATACACCAGGTCCCGATGGTGTGCCTGGTTCCGTATTAAAGTACTGTGCGGAATCTTAATGTAGACCGCTACATAAGTTATTTACTTTGTCAATTGACTCTTCATCTTTTCCAAATCTATGGAAAGACAAAATTTATGGAAAAGGGTATTAAGTGCGACGTTCAGAATTATAGGGGTATTGCTAAGCTTTCTGCAATTCCGAAGTTGCTTGAAAAAATAATAACTTCTCGTCTTCAACATTTATGTGGTTCTATTATCTCTCCTTCTCAGCATGGGTTTATGAGGTGTAGATCAACAACCACTAACCTTCTTGAGTTTACTTCTCTTGTGAATAAAGGGTTCAAGAAAAAAAAGCAAACTGACGTTATTTACACGGATTTTAGTCAAGCTTTCGATTATGTTAATCACTCACTACTAATTCATAAGCTTGATCTTCTTGGCTTTCCGAATAATCTTTTTCTTTGGATTTCCAATTATTTAAATAACAGAACGCAAAGAGTTAGTTTCAAAACTTAATTTTCAAAGTTCATCAAAGCTAAGTCTGGAGTACCGCAATAATTATATCGATATTCATCCCTATCGATATTAGCGATATTTTTACTTGGACTATCGATAATATCGATAATTTCGTTGTTTTTGAGCCTTTTAAAACAGATATAACCCAATCAATTATAAAAATACAATTATAAAAACATTAGACATTATTCAAGAATTAAGCTTTAAATTCCCCAAATGCTATGACAAACTTAATTTAATTCAAATTTGAACATATTTAAGTGTAAATACATTTCAGCTGTCAAACATAAACACTGTATTTCAATTCTTTTTATAACTTTAAAACAAAGTCAATTCTTATAACGATTAATGAGATCACTCATTAAATTCAATTCTTTTAACTATCTTTAATAAAAAAAAATTAAATTTGTATAACTATATTCGATCGTTTTTGTCCAAGATAAGTCCATTCTTGCTGAACATCTTTTCGCTTTCCGTTGAAGTGGTCGGAATATAGAGTGATTTCTTTAAACACATTTTGAGTACTTTACAAAATCAAAATCTTATCGACATTCCCCATTCCAACAGCCTTATCGATAATATCGATATGTCGTCGTTATAATCCCAAAACTACAAGGTAGTCATCTTGGCCCACTTCTTTTCACTTTATTTATAAACGATCTTGCAACTGTTCTATCTTACTCACGTGCACTCATGTATGGTGATGACGTCAAGCTTTGTTTAACCTATAGTGAACCTTTCTCTGATAGGTTTTTGCAAGCTGATTTAGTTAAACTGTTTTTTGGTGTCAAGTCAATTTGCTCAATTTAAATAGCTCAAAATGTAAAGTAATGACTTTCTACAGATCGTGTCGACATATTTGTCAGTATTCACTTAATGGCATTATCTTGGAATGCTTAAATGATCACGAAAGCGCAGTAAATAATTTGTGTATAATTCTAGATCATTAACTGAAGTTCGATAAACATATTGCTGTAGCAGTCAATAAAGCAATGGGAGTTCTCGGGTTTATTAAGCGATGGTCCAAGGATTTTGATGATCCTTAAATTACTAGGCTTTTATATACATCTCTTGTTCGTTCGATGTTTGAGTATGGGTCATGCATTTGGTCCCCTCAATACGAATCACATCGTGACAGAATAGAATCGCTTCAAAAACAATTCTTGATATTTGCTCTTCGCGGCTTGAACTGGGACTCAGAAAATCAGTTGCCCTCTACACCCATAAATTACTACAGGGTCAAGTTGACTCAGTTAGTTTGATGGACGAAATAACTTTCAACATACCTTTTACGTCAACAAGTAACTTTAATCCTCTGTATCTTCAGCATTGCACCACTAACTGGGCTTTGCATGAACCTCTTCGTATTCTGTGTGCTGATTATAATAATCTGTACTGTACGATTAGTTTTGAGTGTTCTTCACTTACTATAAAGCCTCTTTATTATTATTTCGAACTAATCGAACTAACTAGGTTAGGTTAGGTTAGAGCGGCTGTCGATTCTACGACACACTTAGGCCACAGTTGGGCCATTGTGGTACCGCGGATCTAGGGTTCCCTTCAACCTTTGTGGTGACATGTCACTCAGTAGGGCGTCCAGTTTGATAGCTGAATAAATTTAGCGATTTTGCGCTGTATAATTAAGGCAAGTTCACCTAAAGTGAAGAGAAAAGGTTTTCCCAGGGTGTGGTGTCTTCTATTACTCAAAGCGGGACAGGAGCAGAAGAAATGTTCAAATGATTCAATTTCTTCTTCGTCTCTACAGCTCCTGCAGAAATCATTGTATGGGGCATTCAGCCGTGTGGCGTGGATGCCTACCAGCCAATGTCCTGTCAGTGCTAACTAACGAACTAACTAACTTATCTCAAATTTTATCTTGGTCTGATTGGGTTCTCTGGGTTTTCCCCAATCCTTGCAACAACTGTTGGACCAATCGTTCTTTTTTTAAATACACCCGGAATATTTCTTTATTTATATTTTTAAATTTATATTTACATTTACACTTACATTTACAATATACATTAATAATTTAATTTATTTTTTAATTTAAATGTATAATTAAGTGTCGGCTGCTTACAGCTTGACAATAAATAAATAAAATAAAATAAAAATAAACACTTATCTTTATTAATCTGATTGGGTTTTTCTGGGTTTTATAGTTCATTATTGATATTTAATATTAATTTTATATTAATTATTAGCTTAATTTTATACTTTATAATTTTATCTTTGCCGACTGCTTTTTTTGTGCATTAATTTTCATAAATGAACATACGGCTTGAACAGCCCTCGGGATGCGTGACAGATTTGGAGCATAAACCCCTTGAAAAGGTCGCTACTGCGTAGAATTACCACATGAGTCGCAATCCTAGCGCTCAGAAATAATAGACTAATGTTTGAACCTGTATGCTCAAAATAGATAAGAAATACACGCTAGTACGTAAGATCATGTATCAAGAGGATGCAAGGAATGGAGTCAAAAATATTACAACGCTAATCTATACAATAAGTAAAAAGGAGCCAAGTACATTTAACAATATGGTAAATGAGTACATAAGATAACCTATAAAACCCCATACAACTCAATAAACCATGTCAGTTCTTAAACCAACGCGTGAGTGTTTTTAGTTAGGGATTGGCAAGCGTGCTTACACACTAGTTCCAAAGTTGCAACTAACATCGCGACAGAGTTCAAGTGCAGATTTGCATGCTCCTTCGAGAAATTTAGCTTAGTGACTTATATAGCACCTGTCGTGCATCGTGGCGCAGCTAGGAAAATAATAAAAAAAAAAAAAAACATAATTCTCCGGCAGCAGAGCAACAACAAGCGGCGCAGAAGACAGATCTGCGAAGGAAACAGCATTCAGCGACGATACAAGGAGCCACGTGGGAATCAGAGCTGGAAAAACGGCGGCGCAAGAACCTGACAACGATCGCAACGGGCGACGTGGGAATCCTATATCAAAAATCAACGGAAAAGCGTCAGCAAGTGGTAAAAATTGATCCACAGAAGCCCCAAAAAAAATAAAACGGGCGGCGAGGAAACCTGTTAACGATCGCAAAAAAAAAAAAGAGACGTGGGAATCCTGATCCAATAAATCTACTGTCAAAACTCTGAGTATGGTTCTAAGTAACCTAGGAGAAAGGAAACAAACGCTGACAAGTGGTTAATTGTGAACCACAGCAGCAAAAATACGGCGGCGCGGGAACCTGTCAAAACAAGAGTCGATCCAGAAACGGAATGAGTTTTTAAGGGACGCTGCAGAGGAAGGTGCCGGCCCACTACCACTGACGGGGACTACAACCTAAGGCGTGAAAAGAGGTCAGAAGCTTAAAAGCAGCTAAAGACGAAAACGAAACGAGCCGGAAAGAGGATCCGAAGAAGTAAGAAACGTAAGGAGTTGCATACGTTAATTGCAATTACCACTGGAACAACAAAAGAAAAACTTATTCAAGAGCTGAACAGTTTTGAAAATCAAAAATATTTAAAATAAAAAAAAATATTTATATATTTACTTTGATTGATTTTTTTTTAAATAAATATCAAATTGGTATACATACGAGAGCAACTGAACGCAATAAGGGCGAGTCAGTCTGCAATTTATGCGCAGCTAAAACAAATGGGACGAAGAAATAGTCCAAGACGAACTGCCTAATCTGAATTGGGCGACAAAGGTTCAGGAACAATGGGAATTGTTCAAAACACAGCACAAAATTTTTGCAAGAACATGAATCATTACTAGTAGGCGAATACTTCGTGAAGGGAGCATACGAGAAAGCTCAAGCTATTAAAAATAGAATAATGAATGAGTTTAACAAAAAAATGATTAAGGAATCATTGAATGAGTCAATGATTCACGAAATAGAAGAAATTGAAATGCGAGCAGAAGAGTTTAACCGGGCAGCTCGTACGTTACAGAAAACAATGAATCGTGCTGGACAAAATCATAAACAGCACCAAAATGATTACGACGAAATCAAAGAGGATTTCGATAGATTGACAGAGCTGTTTAAGGAATTAAGGAAAAATGGAGATATTACATCATGGTCCAGCTTCTCGGATACGTTCACTCAAATGGTAGACACAAATATCGAGTTGGATACAAAGTCGAAATTTATACGACTAAAGGAACTTGTAAGAGGAGAAGCGGCTCAATTGATAAGGCACTTACACATCAGCACCGAGAACTACGACACAGCCTTAAGTATCTTAAAGAACAGATATGAGAATTCGAGGAAACTATTTTCGAGTCACTGGAATCGCATTTTAGACCTGCCAAATATGAATAGTGAATCTGATAAGAGTGTTCACAATATGTTAGATACAACGAACAAGAGTCTGCACGCAAGAAAAGGAATGGGAAACTCAGTCAAGGATGCAGAGCCATTCATTGCAAGCATTCTAATCAGAAAGTTTGATCGGCAAGGACAAACGAAGGAAATTCAGACGCTGGAGGATGTCATACAATTCCTGGAGAGACACTTACAAACAATCCAGGCGGCAAGACCAAGAAGCTACAAGGAAAACCCAAAAATAATGAGTACAACGGTAGATAATGCGTGCCAGTACTGTAACATACCAGGTCACAACATACTCAACTGCGAAAAGTTTAAAACTCTAGAGCCAGTAGAAAGGAAGGATTTTGTTCGATCTGAACGTATATGTTTCAGATGCTTAAGCCACAAATTCTCAATTTACCAGCCATGACAAGAAACCTGTACGAAATGCAATGAAAACCATCACGAATTACTGCATTTTGAAGATAAAACTAAAACGACAATGATGACTAGATCAGTAAACACTACATAACTTGCCACAGCTCAAATTGAATTACAGTCAAACACAGGAGAATGGATCATCTGTCGAGCACTATTGGACCAAGGATCGCAAATCACAGTGATAACCGAAGAAGCAGCGGAAAAACTTAAGTTAACGAAACGAAAAAGGATAACAGAAATATATGGACTTGGAGAAAATCTAGTTGGACTATCTAAAGCAATCGTGAAATTGAGAATTCGTCCACGGTTTCCAAGCAACAACACATTTGAAGCCGACGCAGTGGTATTAACAAAGGTGGTAAGCCCTCGACCTTCACAATCATTTGAGTACAATGAAGAGGTTTGGACAAATGAAGTTCTGGCAGATCCTACAGTCAATAAGCGGAGTCAGATTGATATTGTAATTGGACTGGATATTTTTGCGGAAATTCTTACAAATGGTTTAAAAGAAGAGGGCAATGTGATAGGACAACGTACAAAACTTGGATGGATCCTATCTGGAACAGGGAAGTTAGCCGAAACTAAAAAGTTACAACCAGCAGTCAATGTGGAGAATTATTTTAAAATTGGAGAAGTATCACAATCAAAAATGTCCTCCAAAGATGAGAGCTGCATGGAGCTCGTCAAAAACACAACAAAAAATAATGAGAATAGCAGACTCATAGTAAAGATACCCATAGTTGAAGATATACAGAAGAGATCGCTTCAAGACAATAATAATCTTACAAGTCAAAATAAGAAAGAATGTCCCATCAACAATTATATGAAAGAATATAAACTCGAAAATAACACGAAAACAAGCGGGAAAGGCTATAGTCGAGATCCCGACCATATGATACCCGTTACTTACTTTAATTGAAAAGTACTTTAAAGAAAATACTTGTTTTGATATGAAAACTTTAATTCGCCATAACTGTCGTTCTACATGTCCGATCATAATGCAATTCAGTAGGATAATAGATAATGCAAATAGATAACGCTAATAATCACAAAAATCGTACTATCTTAAAAACTGTGGGTGTGGTGGTTTTTCGCGATTTGCGGGGGCGGAGGGGGGCGTGGATTAAATTTGAAACATACTTGATCTGCGTGAGGTATATATAAATCTGTGTGCCAAATTTGGTTACTCTATCTCTTTTAGTCTCTGAGATTTCTTTGTTCAGACTGTTTTTCGCTATTTGCGGGGGCGGAGGGGGGCGTGGCTTAAATTTGAAGCAAACTTGATCTGCGTGGGGTATATAGAAGTCTTTTAGTGAAAGTTTGGTATCTCTATCTCTTATGGTCTCTGAGATCCTTTTGTTCATACAGACAGACAGACGGACAGACGGACATGGCTATATCGACTCGGCTATTGATGCTGATCAAGAATATATATACTTTATAGGGTCGGAGATGCCTCCTTCTCCCTGTTACATACATTCCAACGAATACAATATACCCTTATACTTATTTTTTATAAGTAACTGTTCTATCTTACTCACGTGCACTCATGTATGGTGATGACGTCAAGCTTTGTTTAACCTATAGTGAACCTTTCTCTGATAGGTTTTTGCAAGCTGATTTAATTAAACTGTTTTTTGGTGTCAAGTCAATTTGCTTAATTTAAATAGCTCAAAATGTAAAGTAATGACTTTCTACAGATCGTGTCGACATATTTGTCAGTATTCACTTAATGGCATTATCTTGGAATGCTTAAATGATCACGAAAGCGCAGTAAATAATTTGTGTATAATTCTAGATCATTAACTGAAGTTCGATAAACATATTGCTGTAGCAGTCAATAAAGCAATGGGAGTTCTCGGGTTTATTAAGCGATGGTCCAAGGATTTTGATGATCCTTAAATTACTAGGCTTTTATATACATCTCTTGTTCGTTCGATGTTTGAGTATGGGTCATGCATTTGGTCCCCTCAATACGAATCACATCGTGACAGAATAGAATCGCTTCAAAAACAATTCTTGATATTTGCTCTTCGCGGCTTGAACTGGGACTCAGAAAATCAGTTGCCCTCTACACCCATAAATTACTACAGGGTCAAGTTGACTCAGTTAGTTTGATGGACGAAATAACTTTCAACATACCTTTTACGTCAACAAGTAACTTTAATCCTCTGTATCTTCAGCATTGCACCACTAACTGGGCTTTGCATGAACCTCTTCGTATTCTGTGTGCTGATTGTAATAATCTGTACTGTACGATTAGTTTTGAGTGTTCTTCACTTACTATAAAGCCTCTTTATTATTATTTCGAACTAATCGAACTAACTAGGTTAGGTTAGGTTAGAGCGGCTGTCGATTCTACGACACACTTAGGCCACAGTTGGGCCATTGTGGTACCGCGGATCTAGGGTTCCCTTCAACCTTTGTGGTGACATGTCACTCAGTAGGGCGTCCAGTTTGATAGCTGAATAAATTTAGCGATTTTGCGCTGTGTAATTAAGGCAAGTTCACCTAAAGTGAAGAGAAAAGGTTTTCCCAGGGCGTGGTGTCTTCTATTACTCAAAGCGGGACAGGAGCAGAAGAAATGTTCAAATGATTCAATTTCTTCTTCGTCTCTACAGCTCCTGCAGAAATCATTGTATGGGGCATTCAGCCGTGTGGCGTGGATGCCTACCAGCCAATGTCCTGTCAGTGCTAACTAACGAACTAACTAACTTATCTCAAATTTTATCTTGGTCTGATTGGGTTTTCTGGGTTTTCCCCAATCCTTGCAACAACTGTTGGACCAATCGTTCTTTTTTTAAATACACCCGGAATATTTCTTTATTTATATTTTTAAATTTATATTTACATTTACACTTACATTTACAATACACATTAATAATTTAATTTATTTTTTAATTTAAATGTATAATTAAGTGTCGGCTGCTTACAGCTTGACAATAAATAAATAAAATAAAATAAAAATAAACACTTATCTTTATTAATCTGATTGGGTTTTTCTGGGTTTTATAGTTCATTATTGATATTTAATATTAATTTTATATTAATTATTAGCTTAATTTTATACTTTATAATTTTATCTTTGCCGACTGCTTTTTTTGTGCATTAATTTTCATAAATGAACATACGGCTTGAACAGCCCTCGGGATGCGTGACAGATTTGGAGCATAAACCCCTTGAAAAGGTCGCTACTGCGTAGAATTACCACATGAGTCGCAATCCTAGCGCTCAGAAATAATACATACATTCCAACGAACACAATATACCCTTATACTTATTTTTTATAAGTAACGGGTATAAAAATGAGAGAAATGGCAGACGATAAAGTTACAAAACAAAAAGTTTTTTCAAAGTTACTAAGAATATTGAAAGTTCGGAGGATCATGCCACATGATGACTCAAGCTATGGCCTTTACATATTCGCAACTGAAAAACAACAACTAATTACTGCTAAAAATAAAAAGAAAGAGACGAGTACCCTTTGAATTTGTTGGGTGAATACATCACATCCTATTTGGAACAATGGATGCCGAAGACCGGATAATGTTAAAATCCAACATCCAAAATGTATTTGACAACCAACAAGATCTTCATAAAATGTACAAGAAAAAACGTCGATTATAGACTCGACACTAAATATATTAAAGAAAACTACGGACGACGTCAACAAGCAATTCACTGCAATGGATAACGAGATACAAAGACTTCGCAACGATATAGCGAAGAAAATATTTATAAACCAAATAAACCAATGTGATTATGCTATCACAAATTATTCAGTTGATACAAAACTGCGAAAATATACAATCAGCAATCACGAACTTATTCATCGACCTGAATCATGGGAGAATCAACCCACAGCTTCTTAAACCGTCTCGTATAAAGGAAATAAATGCCTTCCAGGAGCATCAACAGGTACAGAGCTAAAGGAAATATATAACTTAATAGAAGCTCAAGCCATGATAATGGATAATCGATTAGTGATACATGCCAGAAATCTGCAACTGTCTACCGACTTGTCCCGATTCCAATTGTGAAACATAAAATGACAGTCATGGTGCAAATAAAGGCTGAATATCTAGTATATAGCTTCAACCAGAATATCTATACTTTAATATCAGCCACCCAGTTAGCGTCATGTAACTTGGAGTCCAACAAACATCTACTATGCAAGAAAAATTGGGCTTGGAAGAGTGCAACCGATAACTCCTGCGAAGTAACAACATTAAAGCAAAGTCTGGATCCAGATTGTGATTTCCAACAAATTGCAACGGAAAATATGTGGACACAACTGCAACCCCGAAACACTTGGTTATTTAAAATCTTCACTGAGCCAGTTCTAGAATGGACCTGTGGAAGTTAGCACAACAAGGTGAAGCACATCACAGGACAAGGTCTATTACGACTAGAAGAAGGATGTACAGCTCGCCAAGATAAGCATCTGCTAACCGCATCTCAAGAAATTACAACGGAGGATGACGCTGAATATTTCGCAGCTCCTTTAATAAAATTAGCAAATAACTTCCCACTTACTCAAATAAGATCACTAACAAATAAGTTGAAATTGAAATTGAACAGAAGAAATTGATAAAATTAAAATATTACTAGAAGAACAAAAACCCAATAAATTTAAGCTAAGAAACATAGAATTTCACAATGTAACCGGACACACGTCTTTAACACTGATAATTATTGGAATAATAGCTATAGGTATAATATATGTAATAAGAAAATGTAAAACAGATAAGCATAAAAATTAATATAGATTTCGGGTTGCCAACAACAACCACTTAACAACGGCCCCCGCAAAATGTTCATAAATGAACATACGGCTTGAACAGCCCTCAAGCGTGACAGATTTGGAACACAAACCACTTGAAAAGGTCACTACAGCGTTGGATTGCGACCCATGTAATCCTGGCGCTCAAAAATAATAATATACTGTATGAACCTGTATGCTCAAAATAGATAAGAAATACACGCTAGTACGTAAGATCATGTAACAAAAGGATGCATGAAAGGAGTCAAATATATTACAACGCTAATTCATACAATAAGTAAAAAAGAGCCAAGTACACGTTAACTCTATGGTAAACTCACTCTAAATAATAAGGAACAATAAGTAAGAAGGAGTCCAACATACTTTAACACCATGTCAGCTATATCCTAACAGTATATAAGATCACATATATACAATGATTAGAGTAAGCCAAAACATTGTCAACAGTATATCGAACTCTGTCTAATTAGTACATAAGATAACCTATAAAACCCCATACAACTCAATAAACCATGTCAGTTCTTAAACCAACGCGTGAGTGTTTTTAGTTAGGGATTGGCAAGCGTGCTTACACACTAGTTCCAAAGTTGCGACTAACATCGCGACAGAGTTCAAGCGCAGATTTGCATGCAATTGATATTATTATGGAAACCAAAACTTGATGAATCCTATCTATTACACTATACATAAAACTAACAAAATGCTATCGAATAGAAAAAAAAAATTTAAAGAAAATTTTCATTTTCTATCTTTTTTTAACATTAAAAGCGTGCGAACGTACGTAAGTGACCCTTGGATATGCCCATATAAAAATATTTAAATGTATACTATATACTATTAATAATGTACTTGTGAATTAGTTTTATTTAAGTTATAACCAGAAAAAATATTAAGCAAACAACATTGATGCCCGAATCACCTTTAATGTGTACAATAAGTTTGTTAACGCATAACAAAAGAATGGACATTAAGTCAATTTGAATTGTCATTGTCAACGTGGCCATTTTGATTTCAACTGTTGACGGCAAGCGTTTACACTCACAATGTCAACAGGCGTTTTTCGTATTGTCAATTTGCAGTCAACGCAACAGTTGACTGAGTTGACCGCTGTTTACATTAGTATTGACCACGTTGGCATCAAAATTGACGTGTTTGCCAACTAGTGTAAATGCACCATTACAAACAATCCAGGCGGCAACACCAAGAAGCTACAAGGAAAACCCAAAAATAATGAGTACGACGGTAGATTATGCATGCCAGTACTGTAAAATACCAGGGCACAACATCATAGACTGTGGAAAATTCAAGAGAATAGAGACAAGTGACAAATTGCAATTCTTTCGATCTGAAGGGATATGTTTTAGATGCCTCAATCACAAATACGGTCAAGAAAGATATTGTCAAGAAAAATGTGGCAAATGCGGCCATAGACATCACGAGTTACTTCATTCCGAAAATGAAACGAAAACGACAATGACGACAAGGGCAGAAAAAACTACGTTGCTGGCTACAGCTCAAGTTGAGGTGCAATCATTCACAGGGGAATGGATCATTTGTCGTGCACTATTTGACCAAGGATTACAAATCACCGTTAATTCCGAGGAAACAGCACAGACGCTTAACCTACGAAAGTAAAAGAAGCGGACAGAATTATATGGGCTTGGAGAAAATCTAGTTGGACTTTCTAAGGGTGTAGTAAAATTGAGAATCAGACCAAGATTCTCAGGTGACGACAAGTTCGAAGCCGACGCAGTAGTCCTGACAAAGGTTGTAAGTCCACAACCTCCCCAATCTTTCGAGTATGATAAAGATATTTGGAATAATGAAGTGTTGGCAGATCCTACATTCAATAAGAGTAGTCGGATTGATATTCTGATCAGAGGCGATTTGCTAGCAGCAATTTTAACAAAAGCGCTGAAACAAGACGACACGGTAATAGGACAATGCACCAAACTCGGATTGATACTATCTGGAGCAGTGAAGATACCCGGAACGAAGCGGATTTCATACAGCGAGTAATTTAGAAAAGTTTTGGGAAATTGAAGAGGTTCCGCAAACAAAAACATCAAATGAAGATGAAATGTGCATGGAACTATTTAAAGAATCAACACAGATTGATAACGATGGCAGATTCGTGGTAAAAATGCCATTTTTTGAAGAAAAAGAGTCGGAATAATCCATAAAATCATAAATTTAAAAAAAAGATTACGGAAGGACAGTAATCTAAGGATACAGTACAACCAGTTTATGAAAGAGTATCAGGAAAACAATCACATGAGAGAAATAAAGGAAATTGGAGACGGAAAATATTATGTACCACATCAACCAGTAATTAGAGAAGAAAGTTTGACAACTAAACTACGTGTTGTGTTCGATGCTTCATCAAAAACGACTAATGGAAAAGTTTGAATGACGTTCAACTTACGGGACCTCATATTCAAAAAACAATTTTTGAGATAATTTTAAAATGGAGAAACTGGAAGTATGTAATGTCCGCGGACGTTGAAAAAATATACAGGCAGAAAAAAGTAGCAGAAGAGGAACAAGAGTATCTGAAGATCCTATGAAGAAATGACTCAAAAGATCCTGTTAAAGAATTCAAGTTAACAACAGTAACGTATGGGACTACATCGGCGCCGTTTTTAGCAACAAGATGCTTGATGGAAATATCAGAAAGATGTACAAAACCAATCATTAAAGAAATTATTAAAAACGATTTCTACATGGATGACCTAATGACAGGAGTTGAAAGCAAAAAGGAATGTGTCGATATTTACAAATACATATTAAAGGAGCTAGAAAACTATGGATTTCGGAAATGGATATCGAATGACAAATCAGTTACAACAACCTTATCTAGCCAAGTCACCGAGAAATTATTTGAAATAAATAACGAAGAAACAACAAAAACTCTGAGACTTAAATGGAATTCACAAGACGATCACCTCAGCTTCAATATATGCTGTCCAACAGACACCAAATAAACAAAACGAAAAATTTTATCAGCGTTAGCTAGAATTTACGACGAATTGGTGGAATGGGCCGAACTGGTTGACAAAGGATCCAAATGAGTGGCCAACAGAAAGAGAAAACGTAGTAAAAATTAATCTTAAAACACAAAACACAAAAAACTTTCTAAACATATTGGAAACAAAATTCAGTAATTTTGAAAAATTAATTTGAATCATCGCGTACGTCAGAAGATTTTTAAGCCTTTGCAAGAAAAATGACAATCAAGGAAGACTATCAGCAAATGAGCTAAGATAAGCTAAACAAGTGATAGTAATACAACACCAATATAGAGAATACACAACCGAAGATGTGAAACTCAAACAAAAATTACAAATAGACACAAATAGTAAAATTGCGCCTTTACATCCATTCCTTGACGATAATGGAGTCTTGAGAGTAGGCGGCAGATTACAATTCGAAGGGCTACAATACAATCAAAAGCAGACCTAATAATTGAGAAGGCACACTTGGAAACTCTTCACGGAGGGAATAGAATAACCGAAGCACAAATAAAAAGTGAATTTTGGATAAACGGACTAAAACGTTCAGTAAAGCGGATAATTCAATGATGTACAAAATGTACGAAGTATCGTCAATTGAACGCGGAACAATTAATTGGTCAGATTCCAGAGCCGAGAGTCACAATTTCACAACCATTCAGTCATACAGGAATCGACTATGCGGGTCAAAAAAATATGAGAGTTTTTAAAGGAAGAGGACAAAAATCATACAAGCGATACATAACGCTTTTTGTATGTATGAGCACAAAGGCTGTCCATCTAGAAGCTGTAAGTGACCTAACTATAGAGGCATTTATAGCAACACTTAAAAGATTCATAGCAAGGAAAAGAAAATGTATTCAGACAACGGCACAAATTTTGTGGGAGCAGATAGAAATTTGAGCTCCGAATTTCCTCAAGCTATCCAACATAACAGCATAGCTCCAATACTGGAAAAAGAAAGAATAGAATGACATTTTATTCCGCCGGCAAGTCCTCACTTTGGAGGAATTTGAGAAGCTGGAGTAAAATCCGTAAAATATCATTTGAAAATAATAATTGGAGACAGCACACTAACATACGAGGAAATTAGCACTTTACTAGCACAAATTGAAGCTATAATGAACTCACGACCATTAATCCAATAGATTCCAGCATCCTGACATCCTGACTCCAGGACATTTTCTCATTGGGAGACCATTGCTAGAGGTAACAGAGAATGAGATAGATACGAAGGTGTCATTAACAAGTCGGTGGAAATTAATATCTAAAATGAAAACACCCTTTTGGCAAAAATGGAAAGACGAATATTTGGTCACCCTACAAAAACGACCAAAATGCAAAAGGAGTCATCAAACCTAGAAATATGAGAAATTGTGTTAATAAGGAAAGAAAACACAAGCCCTACCAAATGGCACTTGGACGAATCGAAGAAACACACCCTGGAATAGATGGAAAGTTCATAGTTGTCTCAATTAAAACACAAAATGGAGTAATAACATGTGGGAAATCCTATAGTCGAGATCCCGACTATAGGATACCCGTTACTTATTTCACTTTTTTTTTTTTTTTTGTGTTTTTTTTTTTTGTATTAATATTGTTTGTTACTTTATTGTTTTTATAGCCTACTGTTACTATTAATAATAACTTATACTACAGTGGTATATTTAATTTCAACATAATATATACATATGTACATACTTAAACCTAGATAATAGGGTGACTAAATAGGAAAAGGGGAAGATTTAAAGTTTTCTATTGGACAGGTCGGTTGGATGGACTCTCTTGAGCCTCCTTCTCATCCTAACACCGCCGATGCGTCTCGATCTTAGGAGCCTTTGCGCCAGCCGGTTAGGGTGATGTGCGAGTTTATTCAAGTAGGCAGTAGCTTGGCGGTTGATCACATCTCCGATCCTCGGTACTTGAAGCTCTTTGTCGATGTCGCTGTTGCGTACGTACCATGCCGCACCTGTTATTCTTCGCAAGAATTGGGACTGCACAACTCGTATTTTGTTGAGGTTCGACTTTGCCGCTAGGCCGTATACCTGGATACCATATCTCCAAATGCGTGCCAGAATGACTTTGTAGATGAGAGTCTTGTTTTTTAGTGATAATTTATTTCTGGTGTTAAGAAGCCAAGCCATTTTGCCCGCCTTTGCCTTGAGCCGCTTAACTGTGTCAGTTATATGACGCTGGAAATTTAGTCGTGTGTCCAGGGTGACTCCGAGATATTTGTGAGCATACTTCTGGGCTAACAGTTCACCATGTAAGAATACCCCGGGAGAGGTTTGTGCTCTGAGAGTGTATGTGACCTCTACGCACTTTTCAGGGTTTATCGCAATGTTCCATCTACAGGCCCAATTCTCGAATTTTTTTAAATACATCTGGAGGAGATCTGTTGCTGTGAAGACGCAGTTGTCTCTCGCCAGAACCGCAGTGTCATCTGCAAAGGTGGCAACAAGTAAATTGCTGTGGTCCGAAATCGGCATGTTGGCAACTGAAGGCATGTCGTGCGTATACAGGCTGTAGAGCGTTGGCCCTAGCACGCTACCCTGGGGTACGCCAGCTCTGATCATCTTCGTTTGAGAGGATACGCCGTCCTGTACGACTTTAAAGGTTCGCTCGTGAAGGAAACTTTTCACAATGAGATAGAGTTGTGGGTTAAGTAAATCTTTAAGTTTATGCAGGAGTCCTGCATGCCACACTCTATCAAATGCCTGTTGGATATCCAGATATGCTCCAACGACATACTCCTTTCCGTGGAATCCGTCAAGAATGAAGTTGACTACTCGGTGCAGTTGCTCGGGCGTGCCGTGCCTGAGCCTGAAGCCAAACTGAAAATTTGGGATTGCCTTTTTGACAGCGCTGGATTCAAGAATCCTTCTTAAAATGCACCTCTCCAGTAATTTGCCAAATGCTGGCAGAAGGCTTATCGGGCGGTACGAATCCAGTTCATCTGCTGGCTTCCCACTTTTGTGAAGCATGATGATGTTGGCCTTCTTCCAGGCGCCTGGGAAGTGTCCGAGTCGAAGAGCGGAGTTTAAAATCAGCACGAGAAATAGCAAAGCTCTGTGAGGTAGCAGCTTGATAGTGCGATTATCAAACTGGTCCTCGCCTGGAGCCTTGCTGTTGCGAAGCTCTTTGATTTCCTTTTCTATTTCGGTAAGGGTGATAGGAGCTACAGGGAGGGCCATCTGCAACGGAGCTTCTAGAGATTCGGCTACTAGCTGTACTCTTCTTGGCGACGATGTCTCAAACGGCTGGAATCTTTCTTCCAGATTATTCGCAAACGCTTCGGCTCTATCCTGGGGGGATCTTGCCCAAGTACCATCTGGGTTTCGAACTGGAAATTTCGGTGAAACTTGCCTTTTAAACCTCTTCGTAAGCTTCCAAAGCGCAAACGATGAACTTTCATCGGGAGTAGCTTTCTCCAGAAAGGCGTCTGTGGCTTTTCGTTTTAATATGGCTAGTACCTTTTTTACTCTGTTAGAGATCCTTCCATACAGTCTACCAATCGCCGGGTCATTAGTTCTTATGAACTCGCGTCTGAGCCGTTTCTTTAGCGTTAGGAGCCCTACTGCTTCCGGAGAGAGGGTGAGGTTGTTGCGTCTGTCTCTACAAGGAGTTGCACCAGCTGGGGCCGCAATTAGAGCAGCGCTCTTGGCCTTGTCAATAAATGTTTGGACAGCTTTGTCGACATCTTCCGGCGTGTCTAACTTCGTGTTGAGATTAAACGCATTGCTCATCTCGTCTTGGAAGATTCTAATATTGGCACCAGGAGAAACAATCCTCGTCGTTAAAGTAGTTCGCTGAGGCGTCATTGATAGCGAAGCAACCAAAGGCAAGTGATCTGATGAAAGATCATACTCTTCTCGCACCGAGAGCAGACTGCTAGCTATACCCTTATACATGTAGAAGTCGATGCACGTGGGCGTATCCCTCCTGTTATACGGATTGTGTGTGGGTCTACCAGTGGCCAGCACTTGTGTCGCACTGCTGGAGAGACAGCCATGAAGCGCAGTGCCTCTAGCGTTTGCCGTCATACTGCCCCAGAGTCGATGCTTTGCATTGAAGTCGCCCCCGATGATAAATTTTGACCAAGCTGATGAAGTAGACTGCCAAACTCAGGAGTACTCCAAGGCAAACCTGGTGGAAGGTACGCAGCAGCCACAGCGATCTCACCTAAATTGGTGGATACGATTACAGCTGCCAGTTGTATGTGATTTGTCGAGATTGATTGTTGGTGATAGTGCACTAACCCTTGCCTGATTAGCACACATGCTCCGCCTCTTGGACGCCCTCCAGGGTGATCTGCTCGATAACATGTGTAACCTGCCATGTTGAAGTAGGAACTATCGTGTAAGAAAGTCTCTGAGACAAGCATGATGTCAATTTCGTGCTTGATCAGAAACACCTTAAGCTCATTAGTATTGGGGATGATACTACGAGCGTTCCACATACCGAGGCGCAGCACAGTAGCCATTATTTGTGCTGCTTCCCCGGCTTGGAACCTCTGAGTTCCTTGATCTCCACTAACAGCTCAGCGATAGTTTTCTGAAGGCCAGCAATGGTTTGCTGCATGGAAATTATGATCTGCGCTAGTGAGCCATCAAATGCAGTATGATAACTATGCTGTTGTTGCGTTGGATTTCCCTCACGTTGATAGAGTTGCTCAGTACCGTGAACTTGCTGATAGCTTGTATTAAAGGAAGAACTCCTATGTTGATGTGAGCTATTCCTGTCAAATTGTGTGCCCTGTTGCCCAAGAATTGACGCATCAGCGTACGACAGACCATGTCGCACAATTGAAGATGGGATTACCTTCTGCTTGGTAATACGCGTGGGCTGAGAGTAGCCTTCACGCATCACAGGCCCAGTATTGACTCCGGATTTACGGCTTTTGAGCCGTTGGGCGTATATTCTGCAGCTTTTATTAGTTGCTTCGTGGTTTCCGAGACAATTGACGCACACTAGGTCGTCATAAGTCTTTGCCTCGCACAGACTAGAACCTGTCCAGTGAGGCTTACTGCATCTACCGCATTTGGGTTCCTTGGTGCAATAATTCTTCGTATGGTCAAATCCAAAACAACGGTAACATTGACGCATGTCAATTTTCTTTCTCGGCATCTCCACTCTAACCCTTTGTCAACCGACTTTATTAACCATTAGAGCCTCCCTGTTATTGTGGGCCTTTTTGAGGTCAATAAACCAAACGTTCTGACCTGGAACTTTGGATGGATCTGTTTCAGAGAGGTCCTCAATCGTTGATTTTGACTTTGGATTGTACACTCTCACCACAGAGTGCCCTTGGGAGCTGAATGCAGTCTCAATTTGCTCGGAAGGGGTAGATGCAGCCAAGTTGCATACCACCACTCCACTATGGTTTTTATACCCTGAGCCCATTAAAAATGGGCAAAAAAGGGTATAATGCATTTGGCAGAATGTATGTAACAGGCAGAAGGGGGCGTGGCAGACCCCCAAAAGTATATATATTCTTGATCAGGATCAACAGTCGAGTCGATTGAGCCATGTCCGTCTGTCTGTCCGTCTGTCTGTCCGTCTGTCTGTCCGTCTGTCTGTCCGTCTGTCCGTCTGTTTGAACGCGTCGATCTCAGAAACCATAAGAGCTAGAGACTTCAAACTTGGTATGTATGTTTCTGGATACCGTACGCAGATCAAGTTTGTTTTCATTTTTGGATCGGACAACTATATCCTATAGCTGCCATAGGAACGATACATCGAAAATTAAGTTTTTGTATGAAAAGCTTCTTTAATTTTTGAGATATCTCAACCAATCTCACACGATATATATTTGGGGTGGTATTATACATCCTGACCAAATTTGGTTCAAATCGGACCATTATATCATATAGCTGTCATAGAGACGCTCTGCCGAAAGTCAAGTTTTAGTACGAAAAAGTTTTTTGTTTTTTGAGATATCGTAACCAAACTGATAGAATATGTATCTGGGCTGGTACTATACATTCTGACCAAGTTTGGTCCAAATCGGCCCACTATATTATATAGCTGTCATACAGCCGCTCTGCCGAAAATCAAGTTTTAGTATGAAAAAGTTTTTTGTTTTTTGAGATATCTTAACCAAACTGATAGAATATGCATTTATGTTGGTTTTGTACATTCTGACCAGATTTGGTTCAAATCGGTTACATATATCATATAGCTGCCATAGGAATAATTGGTCGAAAATCAACATTTATAAAAGAGTACCTGGGCTCAGGGTATCCTACTGTCGAGCGTGCTCGACTGTAGCCGCACCTCACCGCGAGCGAAGCGAGCCGGGGGTAGGCGAGCGAAGCGAGTAGGGGGCTGAGCCCCCTTGTTTTTTCGTTTTTTTTGGCATAAAGTCAATTTTTTTTTTTTTAAATATTTTAAAAAATTTTTTATTTTTAATTTTTAAACACTTTAGACAGATTAAAAAATGTTTAACTTTAACATGTGGAGCAATACTGTTCTGCTTGCGCGCTGTTAAAGTCAGCTGATTATGTACCACCCGTTTTGTATAAAATTGGCGGGAAAAATTTTGCGACTTTGATTGTTTGTTTTGGCGAAAGTTTACACAAAAGTGAAATAAATAAATATGGAAAACGATTGTCCAGGTATTTAAAACTAAAGTTTACCAATGTTTGTGTCGTTGTTATGTGTTTTTGTCCAATTGTACCGTGTTTTGTTTATGTGTATTTTTAGAACGAGCTTAACAAGTGTAGTTGTGTTCCGTGGATCAGTACTTTTGCATGGCAAAGCGTTGCAAAAAGTTGTAAGTGAGAAACTATTAACCAAAGTGTGCAGATTAATGAGAAACTAATCCTTTTTGTCCGAATCCACACGTTTTCGAAAAAATCAAATTTTTCTAGTACCATATGTGTTCAGTCGTGCTGAGCTGGTTGACATTTGGAGCAACAATAATCGCTCAGGAGACGCCGTACAACAGCACATATTGAGAGTGATCGCACAAAAACATTTAGATAACGAAACCATAAAGTCGATAAATGAAAAAGTGAAAGGCTTTGTCAATTATTTAAATAAACACTTGCCTAAATGTAATTCAACTGTAGAAAGATTTAAGGGAAAGCACGCAAAATGGCTTGGGAAAAGCTTATTCATAGAAATCACTGGTCATTATGCATTGGCAAATAAAGTGGGTCGCCCAAAATGTGATTACGAAAGCGCTGGTCCTCGTCTGAAAAGAAAATTAGCCGCGGAACTTTCAGAGGAGAATAACAACTTATCTCCCTTACTCATACATGCTGCCACAGTTTCAGCTAAAAAATCTAACGAAAAAGACTTGGCTGTTGTTTTAAAAGCAGCTGCGAGTTGTGAGAGCATTAATGAAATAAAAAAGAAGCTTTTTGCGGATGAGCCCAAACAAATGTCAGCTGACAGTGCGCTTGCATTTTTAATGGAAAATGGATTCACAAAACGTCAGTATATAAATATACAACGAAATGCAAAAACTCACGGATGTGATATATACCCGGCATATCCGGCCGTACTTAATTCTAAATTAAAACTCAGGCCAAAAGGAATTGAGTATTTTGAAAATAAGGCACTTGTATCATTGCAAAACCTCTTGGATCATACATCATCCCGCATTCTTGAATTGCAACACGAGGTCTTAGAAACACTTCCCAACGTGGTACATTGCAAGTTATTCTTCAGCTATGGATATGATGGTTCGTCCGGCCAGAGCTTATACAAACAGCGTTTCCAGATCCACGATAGTCCTTCAATTGACAGTTCACTATTTGTTACTACAATTGTCCCATTGAAATTGATAAATGAAACGCAACAAATTATTTGGCTCAATAAGACTCCGCAATCTGTTAGATTTTGCCGCCCTTTGAAGATTGAATTCATTAATATCAACTATCAACTAGAAGAAAATTGAGTAACTTCTATAGTAAGTAACATAACCAAACTTATTTAAAATTTTGTAAAATGTATCTTTACTTTCAGAATGAAGCACTAATAATGGATGAATACTAAAATGTGAATTTGTATAATTGTTACTGTTTTTTTTTTCATTAAATATAATAGAAAATAAAAAATAAAAATGTTTAATGGAGCCTTGTTGCATGTCGGCCAGATCGGTTATATGGCAGCTTGGTAGGTCATCTTGGGAGTTAGGGCAAATCGGCCAGATTGATTATATGGCAGCTATATGATATAGTGCCCCAAATCATTTTAAACTTGGTAGGTCATTTTGGGAGCTTAAAAAATATATTCAAACCAAATTTCAATTCAATAGGTTTAAAATTAGAGTTTATGCCAAAAAAAACGGAAAAAAAAACCATAGTGCACTCTAAAGGCTCTGTCTTCAGGGAGGCAGAAGTGCGTGTATTGGAGGTGTACTTCCGATAGCTTTTTTGTGATGGCTCTGTGGGCTTTAGAGTCACGAGCGTATATTCGCAAATTGCCATTTCGAGCAACCTTAAACTCGTATGAGTCAGCAGTAACCGCCGAATTAAGGTGCCTCTCCAGGGCTGGTACATCGCTGACGGCCAGTACTGTGATTTAACTAGGCTTTGGTGGTTATTTTTCCGTTGGTACTTGAGTCTGTGTCTCTCCATCTTTGTCGAGATCGTCCTGGGGAACATCCATGTCAGGGTCAACATCTGCTTGACTATGTTGTAGATTTGCAAGATTTCTTGCGAGTAACGTAGGTCTTTTATTTACAATTTTAGGTGAGTCAGGTGACTTTCTTTTTTTTAGCGGGATTTTCTGCCAGGTTACTGATGCCGGCTGGAACACTGGCATGTTAGTGTTTTTATCATGTTGTGGTAGTGGGCGACTAGTTCCAGATAACTGCAGGTTAATTGATGCAGTTAATTGGCTAGCGCTGCTGACCATTATTGGCTGGTTGTCAGGTGAATAAGCTCCTCCCGATGAACAAGTGGTCACGTAACATGAGGCTGAACTTGAAGCTACAGAGAATGTAACTGCCGATGTAGTGGGAACAATAGTGGCTTCGTGTACATATTGTGTACATAGATGCAGCACGTGAGGTGCCTTGTGCGGCAAGGTCGTTCGTCAGTTGTGCTCTTAATTCAGTAGGTGTTAAACCTACAATTTGCTTCATCTTCTGATAGGCTAGCAGCCGACTGTGCTTGTACAGTTCCTCACAAGGCTGAGAGTCAGATAATTGTTTGTTATCCATTGCCAATTATAAATATTTAATCACTCAAATATTAAAATTGGATATTTGTACTCTACACGTGTTTTAATCTTGTTTGCGCGCACAAGCAAGACAAAACAAAAACAAAAGAAAGCTTACGATAAGCTAGAATTTTTTTTGCCCCTCTTGTGCGGCTGCGCGCGGGCTGAGGGGTAAAGTAATGCCCAATGGGCAGTGATCGTAGTTCTTGCGCACTACTTTCTTATCTTTATTCGCTAGTTTTGCCGGCACCGTTATAAAACGGAGCCCAACTGGTCAGTATGTGCTAGTTATAGCACAGAGCAGAGATAACAATCAAAACTTGATTAGCTGGAACTTAGTGTAAGCGCGACACGACCGTTTCCAGTGAATGCAGATTTGTGACTGACTTATTTCACTACATATAAAAGTACTTTAAAGCAAATTTTCTAACAATACAAAATCTATTGCATACTCTAGGGGGCATGTATTGCCATGTATTGCTTAAAGAATCATTTTCAGACAATAACTGCTGTTCTACTTGTCCGATCGTGTTGCAGTGATTAAGTGGGATAATAAATAATAATAATATATATCAGTGACTACAAGAAAAACTATATTATCTTAAAAACTGTGGGTGTGGTAGATTTTCGCAATTTGTGGGGGCGGAGGGTGGCGTGGCTTAAATTTGAAACAAACTTTATCTGCGTGAGGTATATAGAAATCTGTGTGGCAAATTTGGTTCCTTTATCTCTTATAGTCTCTGAGATTCCTTTGTTTATACAGACCAACGAACGGTTTTTCGCGATTTGCGAAGGCGGAGGGGGGCGTGGCCAAAATTTGAAACAAACTTGATCTGCGGTGGGTATATAGAAATCTGTGTGCCAAATTTGGTTACTCTATATCTTATAGTCTCTGAGATCCTTTTGTTCATACGGAAAGACGGACAGACGGACAGACACACATGGCTATATCGACTCGGCTGTTGATGCTGATCAAGGATATATATACTTTATAGGGTCGGAGATGCCTCCTTCTCCCTATTACATACATTCCAACGAACACAATATACCCTTATACTTATTTTTTATAAGTAACGGGTATAAAAAGACCAATCCACAAAATCTGACTATTGAAAACCGATATAGAAGAGAAAAAAGTAGGCCCCAGGACCGGATCAAGTACGTCAACAGCAGTAACCTTGTTAAGCTGTCTGCTTATACTTACGTTAATGAACAAAGTCGCCAGCTTTAACGAAACAAAACTGGACCAAGTGCAAGTAACACCCATCGACAAGGACGCAATGATATTTCTAACGTTCAAGGAAAACTGGATACAATAAATAACGCTTTTTGTATGTATGAGCACAAAGGCTGTCCATCTAGAAGCTGTAAGTGACCTAACTATAGAGGCATTTATAGCAACACTTAAAAGATTCATAGCAAGGAAAAGAAAATGTATTCAGACAACGGCACAAATTTTGTGGCAGCAGATAGAAATTTGAGCTCCGAATTTCCTCAAGCTATCCAACATAACAGCATAGCTCCAATACTGGAAAAAGAAAGAATAGAATGACATTTTATTCCGCCGGCAAGTCCTCACTTTGGAGGAATTTGAGAAGCTGGAGTAAAATCCGTAAAATATCATTTGAAAATAATAATTGGAGACAGCACACTAACATACGAGGAAATTAGCACTTTACTAGCACAAATTGAAGCTATAATGAACTCACGACCATTAATCCAATAGATTCCAGCATCCTGACATCCTGACTCCAGGACATTTTCTCATTGGGAGACCATTGCTAGAGGTAACAGAGAATGAGATAGATACGAAGGTGTCATTAACAAGTCGGTGGAAATTAATATCTAAAATGAAAACACCCTTTTGGCAAAAGTGGAAAGTCGAATATTTGGTCACCCTACAAAAACGATCAAAATGCAAAAGGAGTCATCAAACCTAGAAATATGAGAAATTGTGTTAATAAGGAAAGAAAACACAAGCCCTACCAAATGGCACTTGGACGAATCGAAGAAACACACCCTGGAATAGATGGAAAGTTCATAGTTGTCTCAATTAAAACTCAAAATGGAGTAATAACATGTGGGAAAGGCTATAGTCGAGATCCCGACTATAGGATACCCGTTACTTATTTCACTACATATAAAAGTACTTTAAAGCAAATTTTCTAACAATACAAAATCTATTGCATACTCTAGGGGGCATTTATTGCCATGTATTGCTTAAAGAATCATTTTCAGACAATAACTGCTGTTCTACTTGTCCGATCGTGTTGCAGTGATTAAGTGGGATAATAAATAATAATAATAGATATCAGTGACTACAAGAAAAACTATATTATCTTAAAAACTGTGGGTGTGGTAGCTTTTCGCGATTTGTGGGGGCGGAGGGGGGCGTGGCTTAAATTTGAAACAAACTTGATCTGCGTGAGGTATATAGAAATCTGTGTGCCAAATTTGGTTACTTTATCTCTTATAGTCTCTGAGATTCCTTTGTTTATACAGACCAACGAACGGTTTTTCGCGATTTGCGAAGGCGGAGGGGGGCGTGGCCAAAATTTGAAACAAACTTGATCTGCGGTGGGTATATAGAAATCTGTGTGCCAAATTTGGTTACTCTATATCTTATAGCCTCTGAGATCCTTTTGTTCATACGGAAAGACGGACAGACGGACAGACACACATGGCTATATCGACTCGGCTGTTGATGCTGATCAAGAATATATATACTTTATAGGGTCGGAGATGAGTCGCCAGCTTTAACGAAACAAAACTGGACCAAGTGCAAGTAACACCCATCGACAAGGACGCAATGATATTTCTAACGTTCAAGGAAAATTGGATACAATTTCATCAAAATGGAACCTGATTATTCATTACAATCTGGAACCATACATATTATAATTGAGCAGAATAAATGGCTATATCGAGGAAATAGCAAGTAACTGCAGATATTTGGTTCAATTCGAAGGAGCATGCCACATGATGACTCAAGCTATGGCCTTTAGATATTCGCAACTGAAAATCAACAACGAATTACTGCTAAAAATAAAAATAAAGAGACGAGCACGCTTTGAATTTGTTGGGTCAATACATCACATCCTATTTGGAACAATGGATACCAACGACCGGACAATGTTAAAATCCAACATGCAAAATGTATTTGACAACCAACAAGATCTTTATAAAATGTTCAAAAAACAAACGTCGATTATGGAATCGACACTAAATATATTAAAGAAAACTACGGACGACGTCAACAAGCAATTCACTGCAATGGATAACGAGATTCAAAGACTCCGCAAGAAAATATATATAAACCAAATGGCGCTATCATATCAGATTATGCTATCACAAATTATTCAGTTGATAGAAAACTGCGAAAATATACAATCAGCAATCACGAACTTATTCATCTACCCGTATCATGGAAGAATCAACCCACAGCTACTCAAACCGTCTCAGCTACAAAAGGAAATCAATGCCATTATAAAAAGACTACCAGCTAAACAAAGACTTCCAGGAGCATCAACAGGTACAGAGCTTAATGAAATATATAACTTAATGGAAACTCAAGCTATGATAATGGATAATCGACTTGTAATACCGACTTGTCTCGATTCCAACTGTAAAACATAAAAGGACGGTCATGGTGCAAATAATGGCTGAATATCTAGTATATAACTTCAACCAGAATATCTATACTTTAATATCAGCCACCCAGTTAGCGTCGTGTAACTTGCAATCCAAAAAACATCTTCTATGCAAGCGGAATTGGGCCTGGAAGAGTGAAACCGATAACTCTGGCGAAGTATTAACGTTAAAGCAAAGTCTGGATCCAGATTGTGAATTCCAACAAATTACAACGGAAGATATGTGAACACAACTGCAACCCCGAAACTAAGCCATTTTCTAGAATTACAACGGAGGATGACGCTGAATATCTGGCAGCTCCATTAATAAAATTAGCAAATAACATCCCACTTACTCAAATAAGATCACTAACAAATAAGTTGAAATTGAAATTGAACAGAAGAAATTGATAAAATTAAAATATTACTAAAAGAACAAAAACCCAATAAATTTAAGCTAAGAAACATAGAATTTCACAATGTAACCGGACACACGTCTTTAACACTGATAATCATTGGAATAATAGCTATAGGTATAATATATGTAATAAGAAAATGTAAAACAAAAAGGCAAAAAAATGTATATAGATTTCGGGTTGCCAACAACAAGCACTTAACAACGGCCCCCGTAAAATGTTCATAAATGAACATACGGCTTGCACAGCCCTCGGGATGCGTGACAGATTTGGAACACAAACCACTTGAAAAGAGCGAAGTAAATGATCAGATTAAAAAATTCCATTCAACCTTCATCGAGATTTATAGGTGTTTAAAAGGCGAGAATCCAAATCTTAGGGTAATAGAGTTGGTTTTCATAGCGTTTACAGATATAACAACCCTGTGCATTCGGTTACAAGTTTTAAGGAACAAACTCAAGAAGATATAAAAGGGTTGCATCTACATAAACAGAAAATGTCCACTGATAGGTTCAATAAAAACAGAACAAAACCTATCACTTATAGCCAGGGGGATACGGATAATATCTTAAATAAAGAAATGAAGAGCAAAGTCAAACAACGATTGAAAACAGAAGAATTGAAAGAGGACGCTCTAGTGACGAAAGCAGCACGAAGGGTGCGAAAGGCGACTAGCAATATATACAGCTAATATGGAAAATTCTATGACAGATCGAGATATATACCGATAGAAAGGTTTAGTCCTAACTTACAAAATGGCATACTAGAACTTTTTCTAACTCACCTGGTTCGTGTGATACGGGGTTGTAAGTGGGAGGGGCAAAATTTAAACGATCGCAGCTAATGGGGCCTTTTGGTAAAATTTTTTAAATTCTAATGAAAAATACGCGTCGATTGATACCTCAATCACCCACATCCGACAACTAATTTAAAAGATAATTAAATTTTAAATAATAATAGTCCGGTTCAAAAATCTAGAAATGTTTGTTCTACGACTTTTTGAATTTCCCGCTAGTTTAGCGAGAAAACGTTATTTCCCGCTAAAATAAAACCTTCGTAGTTTCCTAACCAGAAATGTTCTATATATCGTTGGGAAGGTATTTTTAAGGGCTTTTAGGTGTACCTTTCTAAAGTACACAGGTAACAATTTACAGGTAAGATAAGGTTTTTTAGCTTACTTTTTGGCGAATTATGACAAAACGGCTCAAACGAGTTTTATTTATTTCAAATATGTTATAAAACGTAAAGTTTCTTGTTTTTTTGGTATTTGATACATCAAAATTGGCTGAGGGCTTGGAAGATATTACCTATTAACTGAATATAAGCATTTTTGTATCGGTCGTAAATCACGTTTAAGTACGAAAAACCTTTTGGTTTTATGAGATATCTCAACCAAATTGATAAAATATGCATTTAACTTAGTTTTATATATCCTGACCTAATTTGGATTTGAAATCGGACCACTATATTATTTAGCTGTCATAGGACCGATCGGGCGAAGATTAGGTCTTAGTATGAAAAACTTATTTGTTTTATGAGATATTTTATCCACACTAATAGAATATGCATTTAAATTAAATTTATACAGCTTGACCAAAAGTGGTTCAAATCGGAACAATATATCATACAGCTGTCAAAGGACCGATTGGGCGAAAATCAAGTCTAAGTATGAAAAACTTTATTTTCCATGGTAAGTACGGGGTCTCCGACAGTCAAGCATGCTCGACTGTAGCAACGCGAGCGAAGCGAGCATGGGGCGGAGCCTCATATTTTTCTTTATAATTAAAGGAAAAAATTTATTTAAAATATATAAATATTATATATAACTATCTGCCTGCATTAATGATAAAGTTACAATGTGAAAAGCAAAAGCCATTGCAGAATTTTTGATATCACACAAAAAAAACCTCTATTCGAGCTATATAAAAATACTCAATAAATATAAAGAAAAACAATACCTGCAAATTGGAATTCGGCACTGCGCAAAAAGTAATTTTTATGTACAAAAAAGCTCAATTTGAACACAGTGCAGAATACCAATTTTCAGGTATTGTTTTTTTTTATATTTACTTAATATTTTTATATTAAACTTAATTTCGTTCGTCACAAAATGGGATATATTAAGTTTTGTGGCTAAAATTTGCTTTCGTCACTAGACTTTTAACTCGTGTAGAGGTTTTTTTGTGTAATAATAAAAACAAAAAAAAAACAATAAAAACAAAAAAGAACGTTTCACAAACTTTAACACACCTACACTTAAAAATAAGAACAAAACACAATATAACAAATATTATATAAGTAAAAACACAAAATAAAGGAAAAAATTTTAAAATTAAGATTTTACCAACACCTGTCAACATAATTAATTAGAACAACTAAATAACAACTCTCTTCCAAGAATGGCGATCGTGCACGTCGCAACCGCTTTTCACATCTTCAGATACGATGCGCCGGTCATCCCACTCCACCAAGGCATCGTATGGCGTGTCAACGGAGTATTCAAGATCGCACACGTAATCGACCTACAACAACTACAGCAGATCATCGACATAACCACCGATGAAGCCTCATTAATCACTGACAGCAGAATTGGAGCTTTGGTATGCTATTACCTGCAAAAAGCTACGGACAGAATAACAAAGATGACCGCGATAACACACCGTAAGCCACGTTATGGAGCGTTATGGTTGGGATCCGCTTGGAAATGGGTTGCCGGATCTCCTGATGCTTCGTACTGTGATATTATCCTCCAGTCACAGGATAATGTGGTCAAAAACTGCAACCAACAACTCAAAATAAACACAAGGTTGTTCGACGCCACACATGACTCGTTACAAAAACTAGACGACATTGTGACGAGAGGGAACGGCATCGAGGGAGAAGAACATGTGGCTACAGTACTACTGCACAAGGCGATAATTCTGGTGAACCAGGTCGACGTGATCACGAGGGCTTGTCAACTGGCAAAGACGGGAATCGTCAATACCAACCTACTGGACCATGAGGAGGTAAAGACTCTGTTGACGGAAACACAGAGCTTACCATACTAAAATGTGGTGGAGGCGGTGAAATTTTTTGAAGACTAATGTAATCGCCGCGGGATACAGACTTTCACTTAAATACGTGCATGATTTCAGCCTTCAGAATTTAAAACAAGGGGGCTCCGCCCCCTGCTCGCTTCGCTCGCCTACCCCCGGCTCGCTTCGCTCGCGATGAGGTGTGGTATGTCTACAGTCGAGCGCACTCGACAGTAACTTGCTCGATACCCAAACGTTCACAACCGATTAATTCAATTTCAGTAAAATATGGTCAACATAAAATGCTACAGACTATATGCTATCCTATAGCCTACAGTTAGGGGTGCTAGTCTGTGACAGAACTGGTATTAATACTAACTATAATACAATACGTGAATAATAAAATACAGATTATATTATATATATATATTTAGTTACTCTTTTCACAAAATCAAAGAAAATACAAGTTGTTAAAAAAGTACAAATTGTAATAAAGAAAATAGTTGACAAAAAAAAAGGAAATAGTTGACAAAAAAAAAAAAAAAAAGTTGCACATGGGCAAGATTGAAACGGGATTCGAACTCTCGACTCATCGCCTCGAAATACACGGCTCTATCATCAGAGCCATCGAAGCATTATATTTGCATGTGGCAATATCAATGTATATCATTTTTTTTCGTTGTCCGTTTTGCACGTTTCTTTTGTTTCAATTATGTCTCGCTCGTTAGAAGAGAAGCCCTACATACACACATACATACATGTGCAAATAAAGCTATTTATAGAACCAAATTCGTTTTGCTGCTAATTCATGGTACTGATTGCAAAATGTGCATCACATAAAATTATTGATTAAGTATGTAAAGTATTCATTTAAAAAGTATGTAATTATTAATTAATATGTAATTAATTTAATGCAATGAAAAAAAAAATAAAAAAATAAAAATAATAATAATAATAAATAATTTGGTTCAAAACAAAGAGTTGTTTTGATCCCGAGTCCAATGTACCCACAAATCGCATGCATTGCTGCAAGTTTTGTACCAAAATCTGGCCACTGCACGTAGGCATGAGAAATGTGAAGTTTTGATTTAATATCTTCTGTATTTGTTATCCGATTGCAATGCAGTTTTCAGGATGCATTATCAAAATTGTGTTTAGTGTGTGTGCAGATTTTGACATCTGTACCTATTAAATTGGCCTTGTATTTGGATATTTTAGTTTTTTGTCGATTACAGGATAATTGGGGGGCGAGGCAAAATTCTAAAATAAACTTGATCTGCGTGCGCAACATAGCAGTATTGTCACCAAATTTTGAATCTCTATCTCTTATAGTCTCTGAGATCCAGGTGATTATATTTTCTCCATATATCATATTTTCTCAAACTACTTCCCTGTCTATAAACCGATCTCAATGAAATTTTCAGCACACCTCAGGACTCGTCCCCCCATCCTGTGTGCCAAGTCTCAATGCTGTAGCTTTAATAGTGCTCTTGTTATTAGATTTTATATCATTTACGTGGGCGGACGTGGGCGGGGTCAAATTGAAATACTAACTTAGTATAGATCAACATCCTAGGAGTACTGTCACCAAATTTGGTTGCTCTTACTTTTATAGTTGCGGAGATATATGTGTTCAAAATTCTGTACCATAATCGACACGAATCTAATAGGCTCTATACCCATTTTTTGGGTATCGAGCTAAAAATTATCAACCATATCCAATTATTTTATATTTTCAATCCTAACAGAAGCAGCGATGGCCTTCATTATAGTCGCTCTACTGTATGTCGTATGGAGAATAATAGCTTCGACCAAAGGAATCCCGTCACATCAAGGCATAGACGAACTGGAGACACAGCCCACCAGTACGACCCCCACAAAGGACCATTGATCTGCGGGACGCAGATCTCTGAAGGGGGAGAAGTTAACAGTGCAGTTATTCCCCCTCGACTCTCATCGCACCCCGCGATGAGCTGCACATTCCAAGCGCTGTCGCAATATCCGCTGACAGACCAACGTTCTACTTCCCTCGTCGCCCCCCGCCGCGAGTCAGCATTCGAAGTGCCGTTGACTCGCTGAAGCAGCGACTATGCTGAGACAGCGGTCACCATATCCGCAGTTGCACAATATCAGCAAGTTCTTGGCCAGCAACGGCCCAACGCTTGTGATCAGCAATTGCGTGGACTACGAAACAACAACAACGTGGGACTGTCAAATTGCACTGTCTGCAGTACGGGCGCCGACGCCGAGTCAACGTCAACGGCATGAACGAGGTTTGCCAAAGCTAGAGCTAGCCGGCAAGAGACAGAGAGAACCTGGCCACCGATTGGAACAGATCAACAACCTAGGATTCTTAATATTAAATGATCGTTATTAAAACATATTATAATGATTTGAATTCCACTGGTATTAACTCCTAGGACAACCTTGGGACTTCTTCTGGGACAGCTTGCAGATCGACATCGCTTGGAGTACTTGGCTACAGTACAGCGGTTCGTCGTCATTGCATGACGAACGACAGGTATTCTGTTGTCATGGGATAATGGAATATCTTAACTTATTTATATTCAGTAAAAAGACTTTATCTTCTAAATCCAAAAGTTATGTTTCATATACCAAATTGCGCGAAATTTTACCTTTTTACAATACACTGAAATTTAACAATTTGTGATAATTTAATCGCCGTTTTGTCGTAAACCACCAAAATGTAAGCTAAAAAACTTTATTTGAACTGTTTGGGTTTCAATTTAAGCGAGATCTAGCGTTTTCCCGCTAAACTAGCCGTTTTTTTTAAGTCGTAGAACAAACATTTTTAAATTTTCGATGAGGAATGGATACAAACTTACAAGCATACAAACTGACTTTTAATGTCATTTTGAAAAGTCCACTAAAAATTTCAAATTTATTTACCTTTTGAACCAGTTATCGGATTTGGGTTATCGAGGTAATAATCAACGCGTATTTTAGATAAGAATTTGAAAAAATTAAAATTTTACCAAAAGGCCCAATTAGATGCAATCATGTAAACTTCGCCCCTCCCACTTTAACCCTCTTATCGAACGAGCCAGGTGAGTCAGTAAAAGTTTTGTAAGTTAGGACTAAACCTTTCGACCGGTATATAACTCGATCTGATCGGACAGTCATAGCAAATTTTCCATATTATCTGTATGTGTTGCTTGTTGCCTTTCGTGCCTTCGTGATGCTTTGCCACTAGCGCGAACTGCCGTCCGTAGCGTCCGCCTGACATTTTTTGGATTAGTGCATTTAATTAAAAGTCATTTTCGCTTATACGATAGATTTAAGTTTAATGTAACGCCGCCGCCGCAGACATGTACGCGTCGATGATCGATTGCACAGCACAATCGAGTAAAGCGCAGCTTCACCTCGTGGTGAGAGAGTGAAAGCTCCAAATGAAGTGCGAAAGCCCTGGTAAGTTGTGAAGCCCACGTCAGCGCGTGGCATAGCGACGAGTGGTTCCAGGAGTTGAGCTTGGAGAGTGAAGGAGAAAAGACGTCGCGAGTTGGCACGTCTCTCAAGGGTAAGGAAAAAAAAACAAGTGCAGCGCAAGTCTAAGACGTAACGAAGCCGATAATTACAGAGGCAACTAGCCACTTGTTCAAGGTCATTGCAGTAATTTTGTTTGGTCCAAATGGCAAATTGGAGACTTTCGCAATGTTTGATGAAGGCAGCGCCATTACTTTGATGGAAGAAAATGTTGCAAATAAATTGGGCTTAACCGGACAGCGCCAAGCTTTGAATTTACAGTGGTATGACCAAGTCAAAATATATTTAAAGGGAGCGCAGACAGTGCCAAGCTTAAACCTGCCGATACAGTCATTCAACAAGAATCAGTATAAACATTTTCGAAATTTGCCAATAGTGGAGTACAAAAATGCGAAACCAAGCTTGCTTTTTGGGTTAGATAATGCCCACCTAGGACTGTCGCGGACATGTATTGAAAATGGAAACTCACAACCCATAGCTATTTACACTAAACTAGGTTGGATGGCTAATGAACCAACCAACGTCAAGTGGGAAACTCCACCTGTTATGCATATTAAAACCGACAGCCTACACGACATGGTCAAGCAAAAATGAAACTGAACATTTTGTTACAATTGATCTGCCAATCTTAGAATCGGACGAAGACATGCGTGCAAGAAATATTTTACATGAAACAACCACACGGATCGGAAACAAATACCAAATAGGATTACTTTGGAAGGAAAACATAGAACTTCCCAGCTGAAAATCGTCTATTTGGTATAGAGAGAAGAATGTGACGTGACAAACAGTACGCAGAGAAGTATACTCTGGAAATTAACAAGTATCTGGAAAAGGACTATGTCAGAAAGCTTACACTGGAGGAAATAAACAACCACTCTACGAAAATATTGTACATGCCACACTTCTTAGTCCAAACTGTACATAAGCCAGAAAATTTACTTATAGTATTCGACGCCACTGCAACAGTAAATGGAAAATCGCTTAACACATCTTTGCTAAAGGGCCCGGAACAAATTAATCCCCTTTTTGCGATTTTGTTACAGTTTAGATTTCTAAAAATAAATTTATTTGAACAAAATCCATGTATTTATATTCATAAAAATATTATTATAAGCTTTCATTTGATATACTGTGCTCAGATATGTGATTTTCATAATTTACAATTAATTTAAATTTAGAAGCATTATGTCTTCTAACAGATTCTCTTCCAAACTAGATAAGTCAGACAAAAAAAATTTAAGCGTTGAGAAGGAGCGTTCAACAGATATTTGAGTTGCTGGAACAGAAAGGATAGTACGTGCAACTCTTTTCAAATCATTATCTTTGTAGCTCTCCCAAAACTCTATTACGTTAGTTCCTGTGTGCTTTCTTGGGTAATTACACTAGGCAACAATTTTCAACTTTTTGTCTATTACACGAACCAAACCCACTTTTTTGGATAGATTTGGGGCTCCAAATGACGAAAAACATTTTTTTTTTTTTTTTGGTGAGATTTTTTTTTCAGAATTTTTTAAAATTTGGCTTTTTTTTCCGTACTTTTTTTCAGAGGTGCGCCCAGTTTTTTCATCATTACTCGAGAACGCCAAAAACTTTACTGTTCCTGAAAGCCATTGAATATATCTATAATTCATTAATACAAAGTTTTGGATTTAAACTTATAGTTTAAGAGATATCAATTTTTGAATTAAGAGAATGATGATTTTTTTAAAGCTTTTTTTAAGCTTTTTTTACTTTAAAATTCGAGGAAAAGTCGAAAAAAATTTAATACATTTTGTCTTTAATTATACCCGTTACTTATAAAAAATAAGTATAAGGGTATATTATGTTCGTTGGAATGTATGTAACAGGGAGAAGGAGGCATCTCCGACCACATAAAGTATATATATTCTTGATCAGCATCAATAGCGGAGTCGATATAGCCATGTGTGTCTGTCCGTCCGTCCGTCTGTCCGTCTGTGTGAGCGCCTAGATCTCAGAGATTATAAGAGATAGAGTAACCAAACTTTCACACGTAGATCACAAATGCGTTGGAGCAGGTCAAGTTTGTTTCAAATTTTGGACCCGCCTCCTTCCACGCCCGTAATTCGCGAAAAACCGGTCATCCGTCTGTATAAACACAAGGATCTCAGAGACTATAAGAGATAGAATAACCAAATTTGTCACACAGATTTCCATATACCTCACGCAGATCAAGTTTGTTTCAAATTTAAGTCACGCCCCCCTCCGCCCCCGCAAATCGCGAAAAACCACCTCACCCACAATTTTTTATATAATACGTATTTTTTTGGTAATAACCGATATCTGTTATTATTATCTATTATCCCACTGAATCGCAACAAGATCGGACAAGTAGAACAGCAGTTATTGCGTGCCTAAGTTGTTGAATCAACAGGTTCCCCCTAGAGTATGCGATAGTTTTTGTATTGTTAAACCTTATTAGAATGCTTCAAATTCTCAACTAGTTCTGATATATGACATTAGGATTGAATCGCTAATGTATTGTAATAAGTAACGGGTATCCTATGGTCGGGGTCTCGACTATAGCCTTTCCCACTTGTTTTATTTGCATAGCTGCATTAATTACGCGTCGTTTATGATATGTCTTATCAAAATCTGTGGAGAGACGGCGATGTATTATTTTTTTTTTGTCTAGGCATGTTTTTGTCGAATTTTATGACTTCCTTGTAGAGCGGCATGACATTTAGTATGAAAAACTTTTTTGTTTCTTAAGATATCTTAACCAAACTCACAGATAGTGTATTTGGGACTGTCTCATACACCCTGACTAAATTTGGTCTAAATCGGATTACTATATCATATAGCTGCCATAGGAACGATCGTTAGAAATACAAGGGTTAGAATGAAAAAGTTTTTTGTTTTTTGAGATATATCATCCAATCTTGCTGGTTATGTATTTAGTAATGTGGTATGTATCCCTACCAAATTTGGTTCAAATCGGATCACTATTCAATATAGCTGCCATAGGAACGATCAGTCGAAAATTCACCTTTAGTATGAAAAACGTTTTTATTTTCTGAGATATTTTAATCGAACTCACAAATTGTGTACTCTTTGTTGACTTTACACCTTTTTTTTTTATTTTGGTTCGAATCTGTCTACTATATCATACAGCTGCCATAGGACCGATCGGTCTAAAAACAAGTTTTAGTATGAAAAACTTTTGTGTTTTTTGAGATATCTTAACTAAACTGATAGAATATGCATATAAGTTGGTCTTATGCATCCTGACCAAAGTTGGTTGAAATCGGTCCACTATATCATATAGCTGTCATAGGACCGATCGGTAGAAAATCATGTTTTAGTATAAAAATTTTTTTTGTTTTTGGAGAAATCTCTGTAAAACTCATAAATTGGGCATCTTTCATTGCCCATTACATCCTTACGAAATTTGGTAGAAATCGGACCACTATATCATATAGCTGCCATAGGAACAATCGATACGAACGGTCGATAAGCAACCTTTAGTATGAAAAACTTTTTTGTTTTTTAAGTTATCTGTACCAAACTTACAAGTTATAAGCCTTCTATTGCCTTATACAACCTGTCTATGTATTAAATTTTTTTTGACTTTTCCTCGAATTTTAAAGTAAAAAAAGCTTAAAAAAATCATCATTTTCTTAATTCAAAAATTGATATCTCTTAAACTATAAGTTTAAATCCAAAACTTTGTATTAATGAATTATATATATCAATGGCTTTCAGGAAAAGTAAAGTTTTTGAAAATCGGTTTTGGCGTTCTCGAGTATTGACGAAAAAACTGGGGGCACCTCTGAAAAAAAGTACGGAAAAATATGCCAGATTTTCAAAAAATTCTCAAAAATAAATCTCACCACAAAAAAAAAAAAATGTTTTTCGTCATTTGGAGCCCAAAATCTATCAAAAAAAGTGGGTTTGGTTCGTGTAATTTTTTGGCTGTTGCCTAGTGATTTAATATTACAAATTTGCTGATTACTTTCGATATTTTTTATGAATTTTTTATCATCACTGTCTGTGTCGACTCATTCATTGTTAATGCTTACATTATTTCAAAATTATTTTTGCCGCTTAATAATTTCAGCAATGTGCTACTAAGCTGCTTTTTTTGATCTATATTTAAAGGGCACATTTGAGCAGCACACGCATATATTGAATCCTCCAATGTGTCTTGAGTAGCCACTTGCTCGTCGTCAATGTCAAAAATACCTTCCGATTCTCATGAACAATCGCAATTGCTGCATTTCTCATCTTGGTGAAGTTCCTTTTGTGCGCTACATGCAAGATTTAAAATTTCTCCAGCTCGAACCATATTTCCACCATTATCAATTGTTATGGTATATCTTTGGGCTAAAGACACACTAAAAGAGTGGAGCACTTCTTGGATGATGTTCGCCAGATTCATGCTTGTGTGCTGTACATGTATTTCTTTCATCGCCAGAGTGTAAATTTTAATTTGACCTTCTTTAAGCAATTGGCAATTTTATACAATTATAGCGCGTTCCAAACGGCTAACACAATCGACTTTAATCGAAATCAAGCTGAAATAAAGAATTATGAATATTAGTTATATGTCGTTACAAATTGTATTTGCATACATTCACAGGGTGTTCAAAAAATTTAATTTAATTCCTGGAACTCACCGATTGTGTAGAATTTCTGAAATTTCTTTCCTGATGTTTGCTGCTTTTGTTTCAAGCAGAGCTCGAATATTTTGGCGATTGATAGCAGTTGTCTTCTTAAAGGCATTGCAAATAGGGTCTACAATTTTTTTTAATCCACTATCTTCCAATATTTTTAAGGGTCGACCGTTTTTGGTCACCAATTCGACACAAGCGTCCCGTATTTGGCTTTAATTTAATTTTATTTTCACAAAACTTACTTCCGGTTCAACGAATTGGAGAATTTGTGGATGGTATTCTTTATTTTTGTTTAATTGTTTTTATACCCTGTGCCCATTAAAAATGGCCAAAAAGGATATAATGCATTTGGCAGAATGTATGTAACAGGCAGAAGGAAGCGGCAGAAGGCAGACCCCATGAAGTATATATATTCTTGATCAGGATCAACAGCCGAGTCGATTTAGCCATGTCCGTCTGTATGTCCGTCTGCTTGAACGCGTCGATCTCAGAGACTATAAGAGGTAGAGACTTCAAACTTGGTATGTAGATTCCTAGAAACCGTACGCAGATCAAGTATGTTTCCAATCTTGGATGCCACGCCCCTTCGCCCATAAATCGCATAAAATTTACCCATTTTTTAAGGTAGCACTCCCTAACTGAACAATCATTTGAGAAGTAAGCCTTTTAAACTACCCTGAAAATTTCAAAGCGATTGATCCATAAATAAAGAATATATTTAAAAACTACTTTTAATTCAATAATTACACATGCAAAACAAAATGAGCGTGCGAGCGGGACAGCATATAAACGTTTATATGCAAGCCGCGCGCAAAGAAAGCGCACAAAGAGTGTACGAATAGTACCCATTTTTTTTGGGTGCCGAGCAAAATTAGTAAACAATAAATTAGTAAACATCGAGCGATAAACCAAAATATTATCGTTATCATGTTATGAAAATGTTGATTTTTAATTTATTTACATTCAAATATACAAGTAGATTAGTAGACTTTTGCATCATTGCCGAGCACTGAAAGCTGCAAATTAATAATTATATTTAACAATATTTCCGATTCCTCACATATATATTCAATAAGTTTCTGCTTTTAATCATTTTATATCACGGCATTCACTTCCGGGTTGGACACCTAGTCGTTGACTGCAGTGACGGGAATGCCGCAGACTGGCTGATGACCGTGGCGTCCAGACTTCAGTCATGGAAGGGTGTGCCGCTAGATGCCAGGATGGGAGACGACATACCGTCGCCCCACAACATCACGCTCTTCTGCCCTAGAAGCGCGGATCGTTCAAACGATTCATTGTTGGCTCTGCTGAGGAACCAAAACAAGTTGGATACCGATGCATGGAGAGTGCTATCCAGGAGAAACGAGGGAGGCGGTGCACTCCTCGTCATTGGTATCGATGAGCTATCCAAGGAGGAGATCATAGTAAGAGGGCACCACATCTTCTTCCGCTTCGGGAAAATACCCGTCTGCGGACTGAAAAATAAGGAGAGAGTCGGCAGGCAGACCACACCGGCCGCAACAGAGCAGGCAGTTGGCATGAAGGCTCCGATTGCCCCAGCTGACCCCGCAGCACCGACCCCACCCGATAACGATCAAAGCTATCGTACGCCAGAGTTCATCAACGCGCTGGAAGACCTAGCCGAGGATGAGGATCTGGCAGACGTCACGCTGGAGTTGTTATCGGATGGGGCGATGGATGATGAAGAGGCCATGTCTTCGCTCGAAGAGGAGCTCAACATGGAGGAGGAAGAATACACTCCGCGGCGACTCGGCACATCATGACTGAAGTCATCACCACAAGGCTAGCCCAGGTGAATATCCATCACGCCAAAGCGGCCTCGGCCGTCCTGGCTAGGACGGTAAACAATGGGTAAACAATGGCATAAAAGGCCTGGGATCAAAGGGACCCATTACCAAGAACATGCATAATGGTAAGGAAATGTATTAATTATATCATCCTTTCAGAATTCCTATCCAAAGACTGCGTCCCAATCGCAGTACAACATGTAGGAGCCGACCATACAACGGTTGTAGCATCGGCGTATTTCGCAGGGGATGAAGCCTGCCCCCCACCAGAGGTTGTCAGACTGGTGGAGTACTGCCGGGATGAGCACATACCCATCATCATCGAGTGCGATGCTAACGCCCATCATCAGTTATGGGGAAGTACAGACACGATCCAACGCGGTGAGTACCTTATGGATTTTATATTTAAATATAATCTAGAAATTGGCAATGTCGGAAACACTCCGACATTTGTGACTAGAGTTAGGGAGGAGGTCTTAGACATCACCCTACTCAGTAGATCCAATGTGCCCCACCTAAGGGATTGGCATGTCTCGCCAGAAGAATCCATGTCAGATCATAGGATCATCCTGTATAAACTGCAAGTAAATACAGATAGTAGCATACCTACCCGCAATCCCAGAAAAACAAAATGGGATAAGTTTTCAGTGATCCTAGAGCACAATCTACCTGGGACTGTATCTGGTATACCTAGACGCCCCTCGGAGCTAGAAAAAGCTGAAGGGTCACTGAACAGTATCATTAGCAATGCATACTTAACAAGCTGCCCTATGGGGAAGAAACGAAAAGATAAAAATACCCCGTGGTGGAATGCTAGACTTGAAATGCTACGACTCACCACACGTCGCCTATTCAACACAGCGAAGAGAGACGGAACATGGAATCTTTACCGACAGGCCCGGAGCTCCTACAACAAAGAGATCCGGAAAGCCAAACGGAAGAACTATAGGGACTTCTGTGAAAGCATCAGAAGTACGTATGAAGGCGCTCGGCTCCATAGAGCATTATCAAAACGGGCGCCAGAGGCAAACTTAGCCTTGAAACGTAGGGACAACACCTTCTCTTGTAGTAATATGCAAAAGTTAGAGCTTCTGTTCGAAACACATTTTCCAGGGAGCATCCCCATGAATGAAGAAAGTCTCGAGCAAGGAAGACGATTTAGGCCGGAGACCGAAGATTTTGCTATTGCAAAATCAACGAGGGCAATTTGAACTTTCCAGCCCTATAAATCACCGGGTCTAGATGGTATATACCCAAATTTCCTGCAACAGCCACAAGGCACACTCCTATCGGTCCTCAGGAAGATTTTGGTCAGTAGCCTCGCATTTAGACACATACCGAGCGCATGGAGTAGAGCTAGGGTGGTCTTCATCCCCAAGGCAGGGATGAAAGACATCACCAACCCAAAGTCCTTCAGACCCATCAGCTTAACATCGTTTTTATTGAAAACGTGGGAGAAGCTGGTGGACCACAGAATTAGGAGCACTCTTCTAATGCAAAGTCCGCTCCAGCCGACACAGCATGCATACAGAGCAGGTCGTTCTACCAACACTGCACTGTACCAACTACAGCACGTTTTCAGCGCTGCAGTTGACAATAAGGAGGTGTCTATCTGTGCCTTCCTAGACATAGAGGGTGCTTTTGACAACGCATCACACGATGCAGTCAGGGCTGCCCTCGTCAGGAGGGGTCTGGATCATACCACCTGCAGATGGATCTCCTCCCTGCTGAGATCCAGGCAAGCCACAGCAACTATACATGAAAGTACGGTTACAGTAACAACCACAAAAGGATGTCCTCAAGGGGTGTACTATCTCCACTAATGTGGAGCTTATTAGTAGACGAGCTGCTCATAAGACTAGCTACTAGAGGAATTCAATGTCAAGGCTATGCTGATGACATTGTTATCATAGCGCGAGACAAATTTGAAGACACTTTGTGACATAGTCCAGCTAGGGCTAAAGATGACTAGTGACTGGTGTACTGAGGTTGGCCTCAACCTTAACCCCACCAAAACTGTCATCGTACCCTTCACGAGACGTTACAAGTCACAGAGACTAAGGCAAATAAGGCTCTCGGGAAGCATAATAAAGGCAAGCAATGTGGTCAAATATCTTGGAGTGACCTTCGACAGTAGATTAAGCTTTGGCTCACACGTTCAGAATACGATAGAAAAGTGCTCAAGAGCGCTTTACACATGTCGTAGTATAGCCGGAAAGTCGTGGGGCACTTCTCCAAAAATAATCAGATGGCTATACCTAATGGTAGTAAGGCCGATGCTCACATACGGAGCAATCGTCTGGGATGACAAAGCACGTCTCATCACAGTGCAGAAACAAATGCAAAAGCTGCAAAAACTGACCTGCGTACGTATGACAGGAGCAATGAGAACCTGTGCGACAACGGCTATTGAAGTCCTAAGTCCATCAAGTTATTGGGCCACAAAAGAAAGCAACCTTGCTAAGGATGGCAAAGGGTGGAAAAGGAGCGGACTGCATCCTTAGCAATAGGTCTTCCGAGACACTATCAGGAGAACTACCCCTAATATTATTACCCAGGGATGAAATGGAAGTTGAACATTTGTTCAATAAAAACTTCAGCGTGAGCCTAAGTAGCAAAGGGGACTGGACTTCATTAGAAGAAATCCACCCCATGAAGCCGCACACAATCAAGTGGTACACCGATGGATCACTTACGCACCAGGGCACTGGCCTAGGGGTCGTAGGCCCTCGGATATCCTACCACGAGTCTCTAGGGAAATACACCAGCATATTTCAGGCTGAAGTATGTGCAATAGGGAGGTGTGCAGACTTTAATCTAAGACGTAACTATCACAATAGGGATATTGCAATCCTATCGGATAGTCAAGCGGCATTAAATGCACTTAGTAAGACAAAAATAACGTCAAAAGTTGTCCGGGAGGTCCGGTCTAAACTAGATCAACTGGGTTCGCTGAACAGGCTGATCCTCAGGTGGATCCCTGGACATAACGATATAGCAGGGAATGAAGCCGCTGACAAATTGGCAAGAATAGGATCCAATAATCCCCTTATAGGTCCTGAACCGTTCTGTGGAATAGGCAAGCACACTTTCCGAGAACATCTCAGGAGAGATGAAAAACATCTAAGACAGTCAGAGTGGGAGCAACCCACGGGTCTCCGACAGGCGAAACGTCTTATAGGCAACTATAATCAGAGGCGTTTCGATCAACTGATTCCCATGGGGAAGAATAGACTCAGAATACTGATCGGTCTGCTAACCGGTCATTGTAGACTGAGAAGCCACCTACACAAAATAGGTATAGTTAGTAACGGAACATGCCGCTACTGTGACATAGAGGAGGAAACCTCGATGCATATCATAGCAGAATGCGCAGCTCTGGCTAGACGCAGATGTAGTATCCTTGGGAAACATGTCATCCAGTTGGGAGACATAGCAGACCTCAACCCTAACAAAATCATCGAATTCGTGCAGGAGATAGGGCTGATGGGAGAGCTATAGGCTTAGAAGGGGGTACAATAGATCTTTTAGGTCGCAGGTGCAAATTTCACCATCACATAATAATAATAATAATAATCATTTTATAAAAATACTTAACATTTTCCACCTTAAAAATCGTATAAATTAAGACTTTGCCTTTTATTTCAAATCTCGCGCGCAATGCAGCAGCCTCTGGCAGGCTTCAATTTGTTGCGTGAAAGCGAGAGAGTGATAGAGAAAACTGGGAGCTGCCAAAATACAAACTGAGAAAAGTTGTAGTTTCTGGCTACTCTTGACACACCCTACATCGATTCCGAGCGATTACGATTTGCGATTTATCAATTTTTAATTAATTTTATCTTTTTTTAATACAAAACCGTGTGATATATTAGTTCAGTGGTGCATTAATAACATAGACTGCAGTGATAAACAGAGCGATTTAAGAAAGCCGAAAGTTGATCATAGTTTCGCGTGTGTATTTTTTCTGCAATACATATATATATATATATATGTGAATGCGCCCGCGAATTTGAGTGAGTGTAACTATCAGTGTCGGTGTCGGTATCGGTATCGGTTGTGAATCTCTTGTGCTGTGACCATTGAACTAATAATAATCGCCAGTTATTTATTTAAAAGAGCGAGTGATTTATTAGTTCAATGGTGCATTAATAACATAGCTTGCAGTGATTTAAGAAAGCAGTGAGGTGATCATCGTTTCGCGAGTGTTATTTTTCTGCAATACATGTATGTATATATGAGGTGGCGCATCGACGATCTATTTTGAGAAATCTGTCAACAAATTTAAAAAATCCAATATAACTGTAATTTAACCCCAAAAGATAATGATTAAAAAAATAAATTTATTTTTCTTAGTTAGCCCTAACAGTTAGCTTTCTAAAACCATATCTACTTTATATAGGGTAAGTTTAGCAAACTCGAGGTCATGTATTTATATTGTCAAAAGACACTTTTTGACAACAACAAACAACACACAAAGCAAACTTTAAATATCGTTCGTAAAATATCGAACTTACAGATTTTTTAAGAATAGCAAAATTGGCAAAAAGCCGTTACATTTGAGGAGGACACAGGCACTTTATTTTTGGCAAATTTTTAAATGCATTTTTTGGGTTGCTAAATTTTATAATATGGGCGTGTGAAAACCACAAAAGGTTGTTAAATACCCTAAAACTATACTAGGTACAAGTACCTGCCATAAAATTGTGTTGTACAAGTACCTGTCATAAAAAAGAGCGGTTATTTTACAATTATTTCTTTCAGTAAAGAGAGTTCAACGTGAAAACCATTGATTTATGATCGCAGCGGCAGAAAGTTTATGATTGAACATTAGGTTGCCAAAATTAGGTTTTTATGTCTCACGTCCAGTAGAATACACAGAGAGAAAAATTTTTGTTTGTTATTTTTTTGCATATATCAGTTTTATTATGTAACGAAAAATATACCAAATTTAATTTAATAAATCAAAGTTGGAAAAATTGAGCTTAGGTTTCGAAACGTGGAATCATCTGCCTGGCTTTTATCTGGATTCGAATAAGCCCATCCCTAGCTTCTGGTCCACAAACAGGTAAGGAAGCCTCTGTCACAAGCCTTACACATCTCTCTACTGCTTGAGAATGGCAAGAAAACATCTCGAATTCCACGATATTATTTCCCGACAAGATCAAGTTTGTAATACTGGCATTTGTAAGCTTCATTGTCAATGGAGGTTCTGTACTAATTTCTGTCCTCCAATCTATTAAATCATAATAGTTTGACGCATGAGCTTGAAATTTTAGCAGGCGATATTCACGAACTTTTGATTTTTTTTGTCATATGGCCAACAAGATATTTTCTGGATGTGCAAAGAATGATTTTCTCTGTATGGTTTTCAGAACAATGCACTTCAGATAGTCTCTTAAATATAAACTTCTTTTAGCCATGTTAAAAACGTGAATCGGACCATATTTACAAAAAAACCTTGTTTTAATATTAAACCAGGTTGGAGCGTATACTTTCATGATGAAAGTAGCTAGCTCATTTAAGCTATCTATTGGTTTAGCTGTTCCAATATATAAACGGAAAACCCTATTCGCGAGAGTCAGCCATCGCGTATGTGCCAGTTTTCCTGAGTCCCTGCTAGCTAAGTTAAATGATATTGCGCCAGAAGAAACCGCGGAGCAAATTTCATAAAGATATTTTTGATCACTGCTCAGCTCATCAGTACTGACTACCAGCAATACTGTGGAAATTGGTAAAAAAGCTTCTGGATACAAATTAGACACTTATCGAGTTCTTTTTACCAATACTACCGGAAAATCTGTTGGGGCCTGTTGTTGTACCATCAAGACTGAAGATCAAATGGCGAAGTGGTAATTCATTTGCAGGTAATAGACACACAAACCAATGCAAAGATCGATTTAGATGCCTTTCCAATAAACATATGACTCTGTTTTTGTGTGCCATGTTCACAGCAGTTCCATCACATCCAACTGCCATAAGAGTAGAACGAAATTCAAACGAATTTTAAAAAAACTCAACCATATTTTGATTAATTGTAGTTGCTTTTCCCGAATCAATCGAAAGGTGACCGATGTACTCTGAGTCCGGCTCAGATATTAGTGAGATATGATCTTCAGTGATAGTTCTCCGCGATGATATAATTTCAGTGCGTTTCATAACCAAGGTTTTGTCCTTCCGACCATCAAAATAAATAGCTTTAATGGGTTTATAGCTATTATTACTTTGGATACATTTGCGAACTTTCATCCGTTCTCGACGAATTTTGCTCCTGTCTATTATATGTGATGAGTTGTCAGCATTAATGAGATTCATGTCAAGCATTGCAGCGTTTTCGACGAAAGCTACAGAGCGATCAAAAAGTACTGTTCTATCAAACGAGGTAGCTAGATTTTGCATAGCGCATCTCATTTGTTGATTTTTTTGTGAGATTTATCGCCTTAACCCAATATTCATTCCGACTCCGAGGATTCACAGGTGTCGTAAAATAACCGCTCTTTTTTTATGACAGGTACTTGTATAACACAATTTTATGTCACCTACTTGTACCTAGTATAGTTTTACGGTATTTAACAACCTTTTGTGGCTTTCACACGCCCAAATTATAAAATTTAGCAGCCCAAAAAATTCATTCAAAAATTTGACAAAAATAACGTTCCTGCTTCATACATTCTACACATTCCAAAAGAACGTGTCCGCCTCAAATCTAAAGGCTTTTTGCCAATTTTGCTTTTCTTAAAAAATCTGTAAGTTCGATATTTTTCCACCGATCTTTAAAGTTGATATGGTTTTGGAAAGCTAACAGTTAGGGCTAATTAAGAAAAATAAAATTTATTTTTTAAATCATTATCTTTTGGGGTTATACAGTTAAATTGGATTTTTTGAATTTTTTTTTACCGATTTCTCAAAATAGATCGTCGATGCGCCACCTCAGGATGACCTCCAAGAAAATGGATTTTTTTTTACAGATATTGCTTTTTTCGAAAATCGAAAAAGAGTGAAATTCACTCCACCCTTATGTACATATGTATGTATATATGTGTAATTAGAGTGCGCGCGCAAATTTACTTTTGTCCGTTAAGCATTCTGTGTACATTGAGTGAGAGTGCTTAAATGCAACTATCGGTATCGGTATCGGCTGTGTTTTCCTCGAGCTGTGAACATTGAGCTGATAATATTCGCAAGTTATGAATTTAATTAATAATTTATTATATTGACTTTTTATATTTTCTACATTTTTAATTTAAAATAATAATCTTTCTAAATATAAATAATTATTATTATATTTTTAAAATATAATAGTAATTACTATTGTTATTATTAATTTAATTTATTTATTAATTACATTTATTTTTATATATTTTATTTCAAATATTTATATTTTCTATATTTTATTTTAAATAATATTAATAAACTTAAATAATTATTATTATATTTTTAAAATATAATATCAAATATTATTATATTCCAAATATAATGACAATTATTATTAATATTATTACTTACATTTATTGATTTTTATATTTTATTTATTTTTAATAATAATGTTATTGTTATTAATATTATTTTTAATAATATTAATATACGTTAATAATTATTATTATATTTTAAAATTTAATAGGAATTATTATTATTTATTACATTTTATTTATTTTAATATTCTATATATGTTTTAAATATTTTCATATTTTATACATTTTATGTATTATATTTATATATAATAACATTTTAACATATGTTTTATACTATTTTATAAAAATGCCAAGACAGAAAAGATTGTCAGTTTCCGCGAGGTCTGGAAGACAACAAAATAGAAAAAATTTAAATAGGTCAGATTCTGAATACGCTGAACGTGAGAGGCAAGATAATGCTTTATCTCAAAGAGAGCGTAGGGAAAATGAAAATTATATTGTCAAGTTCAAAGGGTTAGGGATAATACAAGACATCAACTTAGAAGAAGTAGTGGAATGCTCAGGATTACTGATCAGACAGCTGATTCCTGGCAACACCAGCTGCACAGACAAGATACAGAATTTCGGGACAGAGAACGACAAAGAGACAGCTTAGAGCACGCTATTAACAGACAAGATTAAGAATTTCGAGAGAAAGACTAAGCGACAATTTAGTCCATGCTACTCGAAGGGCTGATACTCCAGTTAGAAAATTGGAGCAAGCAGCTAATACTTTGCAACACCAGTTGCACAGACAAGATCCAGAATTTCGAGAAAGAGGAAGGCTAAGCGACAATTTAGCCCATGCTTCTCGAAGGGCTGATACTCCAGTTAGAGAATTGGAGCAAGCAGCTAATACTTTGCAACACCAATTGCACAGACAAGATCCAGAATTTCGGGACAGAGAACGACAAAAAGACAGCTTAGAGCACGTTATTCACAGACAAGATCTTGAATTTCGAGACAGAGAAAGGCTAAGCGACAATTTAGCCCATACTACTCGAAGAACTGATACTCGAGTAAGAGAATTGGAGCAAGCAGCTAATACTTTGGAACACCAGTTGTACAGACAAGTCACAGAATGTAGGGAAGGAGAACGAGAACAAGACAGAGCTCGGCGGGCTTCACAGCGTCAAGATTTGAATAGAAGAATTGTAGAAAATGAAAGGGATAGAAGTCAAAGGGCTGTGGTTAGAGGTTATTGCATTCGCAGGATTATTGAGCAAGCAGGTAATACAAATGCTAGGCTAAGTGCTCGAATACTAGCAAGACAGCGGGCCATTGACGCTAATTTGAATGTGTCGCAAAGAGTTGGTCAGTATAGAAGCAATAGTCCAAATAGAGCAGCAGAGAATAGGATAAATGCGACACGAAATAGGAAAAACCGAGCGAATATCCTTCCGGAAGATAGAGAATCTCAGCGTAGAAACAATAGTTTAATTAAAATGTTAGCCGAATTTACCAAAAACGTCAAGGAAGGACCCACTCACGTATGCTTTTGCTGCAAGGGATTATGGTTTAAAAAAAAGTATGACAAAGCTCTCTCGTGAAACTATTGAAAGCAAGTTTGAGCTTCCGAGTAGTTCAAATTTCACCATCACATAATAATAATAATAATAATAATCATTTTATAAAAATACTTAACATTTTCCACCTTAAAAATCGTATAAATTAAGACTTTGCCTTTTATTTCAAATCTCGCGCGCAATGCAGCAGCCTCTGGCAGGCTTCAATTTGTTGCGTGAAAGCGAGAGAGTGATAGAGAAAAATGGGAGCTGCCAAAATACAAACTGAGAAAAGTTGTAGTTTCTGGCTACTCTTGACACACCCTACATCGATTCCGAGCGATTACGATTTGCGATTTATCAATTTTTAATTAATTTTATCTTTTTTTAATACAATACCGTGTCTTATATTAGTTCAGTGGTGCATTAATAACATAGACTGCAGTGATAAACAGAGCGATTTAAGAAAGCCGAAAGTTGATCATAGTTTCGCGTGTGTATTTTTTCTGCAATACATATATATATATATATATATATGTGAATGCGCCCGCGAATTTGAGTGAGTGTAACTATCAGTGTCGGTGTCGGACCATTGAACTAATAATAATCGCCAGTTATTTATTTAAAAGAGCGAGTGATTTATTAGTTCAATGGTGCATTAATAACATAGCTTGCAGTGATTTAAGAAAGCAGTGAGGTGATCATCGTTTCGCGAGTGTTATTTTTCTGCAATACATGTATGTATATATGTTTGTACATTGGGGTGGAGTGAATTTCCCTTTTTTTCGATTTTCGAAAACGCTGTATCATTAGTGGATGATACGGTATAAAAGCAGTATCTTTAAAAAAAAATCAATTTTTTTGGAGGTCATCCTGAGGTGGCGCATCGACGATCTATTTTGAGAAATCTGTCAACAAATTTAAAAAATCCAATATAACTGTAATTTAACCCCAAAAGATAATGATTAAAAAAATAAATTTATTTTTCTTAGTTAGCCCTAACTGTTAGCTTTCTAAAACCATATCAACTTTAAATATCGTTCGTAAAATATCGACTTACAGATTTTTAAAGAATAGCAAAATTGCAAAGGTACAAGTACCTGCCATAAAATTGTGTTGTACAAGTACCTGTCATAAAAAAAGAGCGGTTATTTTACAATTATTTCTTTCAGTAAAGAGAGTTCAACGTGAAAACCATTGATTTATGATCGCAGCGGCAGAAAGTTTATGATTGAACATTAGGTTGCCAAAATTAGGTTTTTATGTCTTACGTCCAGTAGAATACACAGAGAGAAAAATTTTTGTTTGTTATTTTTTTGCATATATCAGTTTTATTATGTAACGAAAAATATACCAAATTTAATTTAATAAATCAAAGTTGGAAAAATTGAGCTTAGGTTTCGAAACGTGGAATCATCTGCCTGGCTTTTATCTGGATTCGAATAAGCCCATCCCTAGCTTCTGGTCCACAAACAGGTAAGGAAGCCTCTGTCACAAGCCTTACACATCTCTCTACTGCTTGAGAATGGCAAGAAAACATCTCGAATTCCACGATATTATTTCCCGACAAGATCAAGTTTGTAATACTGGCATTTGTAAGCTTCATTGTCAATGGAGGTTCTGTACTAATTTCTGTCCTCCAATCTATTAAATCATAATAGTTTGACGCATGAGCTTGAAATTTTAGCAGGCGATATTCACGAACTTTTGATTTTTTTTGTCATATGGCCAACAAGATATTTTCTGGATGTGCAAAGAATGATTTTCTCTGTATGGTTTTCAGAACAATGCACTTCAGATAGTCTCTTAAATATAAACTTCTTTTAGCCATGTTAAAAACGTGAATCGGACCATATTTACAAAAAAACCTTGTTTTAATATTAAACCAGGTTGGAGCGTATACTTTCATGATGAAAGTAGCTAGCTCATTTAAGCTATCTATTGGTTTAGCTGTTCCAATATATAAACGGAAAACCCTATTCGCGAGAGTCAGCCATCGCGTATGTGCCAGTTTTCCTGAGTCCCTGCTAGCTAAGTTAAATGATATTGCGCCAGAAGAAACCGCGGAGCAAATTTCATAAAGATATTTTTGATCACTGCTCAGCTCATCAGTACTGACTACCAGCAATACTGTGGAAATTGGTAAAAAAGCTTCTGGATACAAATTAGACACTTATCGAGTTCTTTTTACCAATACTACCGGAAAATCTGTTGGGGCCTGTTGTTGTACCATCAAGACTGAAGATCAAATGACGAAGTGGTAATTCATTTGCAGGTAATAGACACACAAACCAATGCAAAGATCGATTTAGATGCCTTTCCAATAAACATATGACTCTGTTTTTGTGTGCCATGTTCACAGCAGTTCCATCACATCCAACTGCCATAAGAGTAGAACGAAATTCAAACGAATTTTAAAAAAACTCAACCATATTTTGATTAATTGTAGTTGCTTTTCCCGAATCAATCGAAAGGTGACCGATGTACTCTGAGTCCGGCTCAGATATTAGTGAGATATGATCTTCAGTGATAGTTCTCCGCGATGATATAATTTCAGTGCGTTTCATAACCAAGGTTTTGTCCTTCCGACCATCAAAATAAATAGCTTTAATGGGTTTATAGCTATTATTACTTTGGATACATTTGCGAACTTTCATCCGTTCTCGTTCTCATCCGTTCTTGCTCCTGTCTATTATATGTGATGAGTTGTCAGCATTAATGAGATTCATGTCAAGCATTGCAGCGTTTTCGACGAAAGCTACAGAGCGATCAAAAAGTACTGTTCTATCAAACGAGGTAGCAAGATTTTGCATAGCGCATCTCATTTGTTGATTTTTTTGTGAGATTTATCGCCTTAACCCAATATTCATTCCGACTCCGAGGATTCACATTTGTCGTAAAATAACCGCTCTTTTTTTTATGACAGGTACTTGTATAACACAATTTTATGTCACCTACTTGTACCTAGTATAGTTTTACGGTATTTAACAACCTTCTGTGGCTTTCACACGCCCAAATTATAAAATTTAGCAGCCCAAAAAATTCATTCAAAAATTTGACAAAAATAACGTGCCTGCTTCATACATTCTACACATTCCAAAAGAACGTGTCCGCCTCAAATCTAAAGGCTTTTTGCCAATTTTGCTATTCTTAAAAAAATCTGTAAGTTCGATATTTTTCCACCGATCTTTAAAGTTGATATGGTTTTGGAAAGCTAACAGTTAGGGCTAATTAAGAAAAATAAAATTTATTTTTTAAATCATTATCTTTTGGGGTTATACAGTTAAATTGGATTTTTTGAATTTTTTTTACCGATTTCTCAAAATAGATCGTCGATGCGCCACCTCAGGATGACCTCCAAGAAAATGGATTTTTTTTTTACAGATATTGCTTTTTTTGAAAATCGAAAAAGAGTGAAATTCACTCCACCCTTATGTACATATGTATATATATATGTATAATTAAAGTGCGCGAGCAAATTTACTTTTGTCCGTTACGCATTCTGTGTACATTGAGTGAGAGCGCTTAAGTGCAACTATCGGTATCGGTATCGGTTGTGTTTTCCTCGAGCTGTGAACATTGAGCTGATAATAATCGCAAGTTATGAATTTAATTAATAATTTATTATATTGACTTTTTAAATTTTCTACATTTTTAATTTAAAATAATAATCTTTCTAAATATTAATAATTATTATTATATTTTTAGAATATAATAGTAATTACTATTATTATTATTAATTTATTTTATTTATTAATTACATTTATTTTTATATATTTTAATTATTTCAAATATTTATATTTTCTATATTTTATTTTAAATAATATTAATAAACTTAAATAATTATTATTATATTTCTAAAATATAATATCAAATATTATTAAACTCCAAATATAATAACAATTATTATTAATATTATTACTTACATTTATTGATTTTTATATTTTATTTATTTTTAATAATAATGTTATTGTTATTAATATTATTTTTAATAATATTAATATACGTTAATAATTATTATTATATTTTAAAATTTAATAGGAATTATTATTATTTATTACATTTTATTTATTTTAATATTCTATATATGTTTTAAATATTTTCATATTTTATACATTTTATGTATTATATTTATATATAATAACATTTTAACATATGTTTTATACTATTTTATAAAAATGACAAGACAGAAAAGATTGTCAGTTTCCGCTAGGTCTGGAAGACAACAAAATAGAAAAAATTTAAATAGGTCAGATTCTGAATACGCTGAACGTGAGAGGCAAGATAATGCTTTATCTCAAAGAGAGCGTAGGGAAAATGAAAATTATATTGTCAAGTTCAAAGGGTTAGGGATAATACAAGACATCAACTTAGAAGAAGTAGTGGAATGCTCAGGATTACTGATCAGACAGCTGATTCCTGGCAACACCAGCTGCACAGACAAGATACAGAATTTCGGGACAGAGAACGACAAAGAGACAGCTTAGAGCACGCTATTAACAGACAAGATTAAGAATTTCGAGAGAAAGACTAAGCGACAATTTAGTCCATGCTACTCGAAGGGCTGATACTCCAGTTAGAAAATTGGAGCAAGCAGCTAATACTTTGCAACACCAGTTGCACTGACAAGATCCAGAATTTCGAGAAAGAGAAATGCTAAGCGACAATTAAGCCCATGCTTCTCGAAGGGCTGATACTCCAGCTAGAGAATTGGAGCAAGCAGCTAATACTTTGCAACACCAGTTGCACAGACAAGATCCAGAATTTCGAGAAAGAGGAAGGCTAAGCGACAATTTAGCCCATGCTTCTCGGAGGGTTGATACTCCAGTTAGAGAATTGGAGCAAGCAGCTAATACTTTGCAACACCAATTGCACAGACAAGATACAGAATTTCGGGACAGAGAACGACAAAAAGACAGCTTAGAGCACGCTATTTACAGACAAGATCTTGAATTTCGAGACAGAGAAAGGCTAAGCGTCAATTTAGCCCATACTACTCGAAGAACTGATACTCGAGTAAGAGAATTGGAGCAAGCAGCTAATACTTTGGAACACCAGTTGCACAGACAAGTCACAGAATGTAGGGAAGGAGAACGAGAACAAGACAGAGTTCGGCGGGCTTCACAGCGTCAAGATTTGAATAGAAGAATTGTAGAAAATGAAAGGGATAGAAGTCAAAGGGCTGTGGTTAGAGGTTATTGCATTCGCAGGATTATTGAGCAAGCAAGTAATACAAATGCTAGGCTAAGTGCTCGAATACTAGCAAGACAGCTGGCCATGACGCTAATTTGAATGTGTCGCAAAGAGTTGGTCAGTATAGAAGCAATAGTCCAAATAGAGCAGCAGAGAATAGGATAAATGCGACACGAAATAGGAAAAACCGAGCGAATATCCTTCCGGAAGATAGAGAATCTCAGCGTAGAAACAATAGTTTAATTAAAATGATAGCCGAATTTACCAAAAATGTCAAGGAAGGACCCACTCACGTATGCTTTTGCTGCAAGGGATTATGGTTTAAAAAAAGTATGACAAAGCTCTCTCGTGAAACTATTGAAAGCAAGTTTGAGCTTCCAAGTAGTTCAAGTTTCTTAAATCTGGACCTGTATCGCCAACGGATAATAAATATAGTTTTTGCAAGACTTGCAGTACAGACATTTAAAAATGCAAAAAACCAAGAGCTTTAATAGCAAATGGCCTTGATTTCCCAAAGCTCCATGAAAGTTTGAAAGGCTTAACGCCGTTAAAAGAAAGGCTTATGTCTCCTCGCCTTCCTTTTATGGCAATTAAAACTCTGGGATATAGTCGCCAAAATGCTATTAAGGGTGCAGTGGTAAATGTGCCAATTCCAGTGGCCAAAGACGTAACGTTGTACTTCTAAGAGCGTTTGATAAAGCTGATGTAATTCAACTATACTTGAAACGGAAATTGGAATACAACCATGATTTTATGGCTGAAACCATCAGACCTTTCAAAATTGCTGAAGCAATTCGGTTTCTAGTGAACACAGAGCTGTTTTTGAAACACCATGTCACTGTTGATGAACAGTGGTTGTCCACGTTTCCAAATAATGATACGGCTGTTCCTTTTGTAGCATCACCTGATGATAGAAATTTAGTTACAGAATTGTTAGAACGATCTGCACGATATAATTTTAATGAGCAAAATAATATAGAGGAGGAAAATATTAACCCAGGAGGTCAGGAAACCCTGTAGAAAATGTACCTACAGAAAATGTTGTCATGCAAAGAATTATTATTGCTCCTGGAGAATGTCAGCGTCCATTAGATATGATGCAAGATGACGATTTTGAGGAGTTGGCGTTTCAAACTATATTTGCTGGCAATAAAAGAAAGAAAGTGTCAGAAAAGTTTTACAACCATAGTAAGGTCAAAACTTAGGAATAGTGACAGGAGAGGTTGTAGAGCTGACATATTATTTCTTAACTATAAAAATTTTGAAATGATTAAAATTAGGAATAATACTTCAATTTGCTTACGAAAGCATAGCGCTAATCATGGCATTTCGGCTGCAAAAGCCCTTAGTGAGGATCACATAGAAACTTTAATTAGACATGATGATGGCTATATTGCCCATTGGGGAACTGAAAAAAAAAAAGTTTTGGCTATGATCAGGCAGATTGGTCTGCCTACATTTTTCATAACTTTTTCGGCAGCGGAGACTAAGTGGACGGAGCTTTTAGTCTTGCTATCTTATAATGTAGATAAGCAAGTTATAAAATTTTGTTCCCGTTTGGAGAGAACACTCAAAATGTAGAGGAGCACAGAAGAAATTTTGAAAAAATTCAAAAAGTGTTAGAATATCCATTTAATAACGAATACTTGGAACTATTTGATGATTTTAATAACATCCTGTCCCACGTGCATCCTAACCTAACCTATGAGAAGTATATTATTGCACTGAGATCGAGTCTAAAGTGCTATTAAGTTTACAGCTATAATAAGCATTTTCTCTTGATGCAGCGAGCAAATATAGATATTCAGTTCATTCTAGATCCCTATGCTTGCTGCTCCTATGTTGTTAATTATATTAACAAGTCCCAGCGAGGAATTTCACAATTAATGCGAGAAACAGTTAGTGAAATTAGCCGAGGTAAAGTAAAAATCAAGCAAAAGTTACAACACATAGGAAACTAATTTATTTGTGGCACTGAGATTTTTGATCAGGAAGCCATTTATTGCTGTTTAGGGATGCCTCTGTCTAGTAGCAGTACTAATGTAGTATTAGACGCTAGTAAGCTTAAGAATGCATTGGAAAATGCAGTCCAGGCAGAAGATGAGGATAATATAGAAAACCCAGAAGATAATGAGCTTAGAGTTTTAGGATTTCCTGAGATAGAACCTCAACTAAATGTCTTAAACGTTAAAGGGGATGATAACAATGCAGGCGACAATAACGTTCGCTTTATTAAGCTTCCACCCTTAGTTTCAGAGGAAACTTTATCTAATATTGTTGGGTCCCTCAATTTAAAACAGAAAATCTATTTAACCCATGTAATATATAATGCCAAAATAAATTCTGTGTACCACGAATTTGTTGGACGCGGTGCTGGTGTTGGTAAGAGCCGACTTATTTTAGCAATTTTCCAATCCCAATTTGATATGTACAATCGGAAGGCAGGAGCCGTTCATGGGCCTAATAATGATAATATTAAATATATTCTAATGTGTGCCCCGACCGAAATAGCCGCATTCGGAATCATTCATCTGCATTCCATGTTTTCTTTTTCAGTCAACCAGTCTCGCTCTTATTTGAGACCATCAACTCATAATTGATTTAATACATTGCATTCAAACTTAATAGACCTTAAAATAATTATTATTGATAAAATTTCAATGGTTAGTTCATTATTGTTTTCACACTTGGATTCCCGATTAAAAGAAATTTTTAAAAACTTCACTTCCTTTGGAAATATTTCTGTCATTGGGTGCATTCACCAGGCAGGTTTGCTCCCTGATCAGGTATCAGAAAAATTGTCGAATTATCGATAGTAAAAGTTATGAACATGGCAGATAGGAAATTATATTAAAACTATCAAATAAATTAAAATATATTTCATGTAATTGAAAAACTGCTGCTGCAGTTTCACATTGATAACAAACAAAACTTTCGATAGACATTTCATGTATTTCGATGATTGGAGCGGAAAAGTCGCACAAAGTAGGAGTCTTTTTTTATGATACATGCTTAGGTATCATGATCCACCAAATTTGGTATGATACGTGAGCAATGCCGTTCATCAGAAATATCATAGGTATCACAAAAATTATCAGGGAGCAAACCATTGCACCCATTGTTTTCGGTGATCTAAGACAATTACGACCAGTAGGTGGTCGTTGGATTTTTGAATCCAATACCACTGATCCTTATTTTGCTATTTTTGGCTCTTCTTTGTGGGACCTGTTTAAGTATTTCGAGCTCACAGAAATCATGCGACAACGGGATGACCAACAATTCGCGTCTGCCTTAAATAATATGGCGTCGGGTTGCATGACTGCTGAAGATATTCAACTTATCCGATCACGCATCTGTCACCCATCCGATGTGCCTGATGATGCAATCCATCACTTTACTAGCAATAATGAGGTGGATAATTTCAACACAACAAAACATAATTTGATTCCAACAGAACAGTTTTATTCTACCGCTGAAGATTTCATAAAAGCTGACCATTTAAGTGCGGCACAAAAAAAATAAAGTATTAGTAGGTGTTAGAAGTATATTATTGCACTGAGATCGAGTCTAAAGTGCTATTAAGTTTACAGCTATAATAAGCATTTTCTCTTGATGCAGCGAGCAAATATAGATATTCAGTTCATTCTAGATCCCTATGCTTGCTGCTCCTATGTTGTTAATTATATTAACAAGTCCCAGCGAGGAATTTCACAATTAATGCGAGAAACAGTTAGTGAAATTAGCCGAGGTAAAGTAAAAATCAAGCAAAAGTTACAACACATAGGAAACTAATTTATTTGTGGCACTGAGATTTTTGATCAGGAAGCCATTTATTGCTGTTTAGGGATGCCTCTGTCTAGTAGCAGTACTAATGTAGTATTAGACGCTAGTAAGCTTAAGAATGCATTGGAAAATGCAGTCCAGGCAGAAGATGAGGATAATATAGAAAACCCAGAAGATAATGAGCTTAGAGTTTTAGGATTTCCTGAGATAGAACCTCAACTAAATGTCTTAAACGTTAAAGGGGATGATAACAATGCAGGCGACAATAACGTTCGCTTTATTAAGCTTCCACCCTTAGTTTCAGAGGAAACTTTATCTAATATTGTTGGGTCCCTCAATTTAAAACAGAAAATCTATTTAACCCATGTAATATATAATGCCAAAATAAATTCTGTGTACCACGAATTTGTTGGACGCGGTGCTGGTGTTGGTAAGAGCCGACTTATTTTAGCAATTTTCCAATCCCAATTTGATATGTACAATCGGAAGGCAGGAGCCGTTCATGGGCCTAATAATGATAATATTAAATATATTCTAATGTGTGCCCCGACCGAAATAGCCGCATTCGGAATCATTCATCTGCATTCCATGTTTTCTTTTTCAGTCAACCAGTCTCGCTCTTATTTGAGACCATCAACTCATAATTGATTTAATACATTGCATTCAAACTTAATAGACCTTAAAATAATTATTATTGATAAAATTTCAATGGTTAGTTCATTATTGTTTTCACACTTGGATTCCCGATTAAAAGAAATTTTTAAAAACTTCACTTCCTTTGGAAATATTTCTGTCATTGGGTGCATTCACCAGGCAGGTTTGCTCCCTGATCAGGTATCAGAAAAATTGTCGAATTATCGATAGTAAAAGTTATGAACATGGCAGATAGGAAATTATATTAAAACTATCAAATAAATTAAAATATATTTCATGTAATTGAAAAACTGCTGCTGCAGTTTCACATTGATAACAAACAAAACTTTCGATAGACATTTCATGTATTTCGATGATTGGAGCGGAAAAGTCGCACAAAGTAGGAGTCTTTTTTTATGATACATGCTTAGGTATCATGATCCACCAAATTTGGTATGATACGTGAGCAATGCCGTTCATCAGAAATATCATAGGTATCACAAAAATTATCAGGGAGCAAACCATTGCACCCATTGTTTTCGGTGATCTAAGACAATTACGACCAGTAGGTGGTCGTTGGATTTTTGAATCCAATACCACTGATCCTTATTTTGCTATTTTTGGCTCTTCTTTGTGGGACCTGTTTAAGTATTTCGAGCTCACAGAAATCATGCGACAACGGGATGACCAACAATTCGCGTCTGCCTTAAATAATATGGCGTCGGGTTGCATGACTGCTGAAGATATTCAACTTATCCGATCACGCATCTGTCACCCATCCGATGTGCCTGATGATGCAATCCATCACTTTACTAGCAATAATGAGGTGGATAATTTCAACACAACAAAACTTAATTTGATTCCAACAGAACAGTTTTATTCTACCGCTGAAGATTTCATAAAAGCTGACCATTTAAGTGCGGCACAAAAAAAATAAAGTATTAGTAGGTGTTAGAAGTATATTATTGCACTGAGATCGAGTCTAAAGTGCTATTAAGTTTACAGCTATAATAAGCATTTTCTCTTGATGCAGCGAGCAAATATAGATATTCAGTTCATTCTAGATCCCTATGCTTGCTGCTCCTATGTTGTTAATTATATTAACAAGTCCCAGCGAGGAATTTCACAATTAATGCGAGAAGCAGTTAGTGAAATTAGCCGAGGTAATGTAAAAATCAAGCAAAAGTTACAACACATAGGAAACTAATTTATTTGTGGCACTGAGATTTTTGATCAGGAAGCCGTTTATTGCTGTTTAGGGATGCCTGTGTCTAGTAGCAGTACTAATGTAGTATTTATAATTACTGCACATCCAGAAAGACGGATTAGAATTTTGAAATCAAGAGAACAGCTACAAAATTTTCCCGAAGATTGTGAAGACATTTTCAAAATTGGACTTACAGAGCATTACATTTAACGTCCCGACGTTCTTGAGAGCTTATGCCTAGCCGGTTGTGCTGCTTTTTGCGTTTTTAGCAAACGGCATCCACGGAATAACCCTGAAGGCGATAACGAAGAGCCAAGGGTTACCGAATCTGTGATATATCCCCTTCGCGATGGTAGCGGGATTATTAGAAAAAGACACAATCCAAAGATCATTAGATATAGAAGATATAATATCAATACTGAAAGAAGCGACTGTTTTAGGGAATTAATTATGCTCTATGCACCATGAAGGGATGAGCAAGTTCAGCTACTAACTAGGGATTGCGAGGCATTTTGTAACGTTAACAAACATTTAATAGAAAGCAATCGTAGAAAATATTATGTATTAGACGCTAGTGAGCTTAAGAATGCATTGGAAAATGCAGTCCAGGCAGAAGATGAGGATAATATAGAAAACCCAGAAGATAATGAGCTTAGAGTTTTAGGATTTCCTGAGATAGAACCTCAACTAAATGTCTTAAACGTTAAAGGGGATGATAACAATGTAGGCGACAATAACGTCCGCTTTATTAAGCTTCCACCCTTAGTTTCAGAGAAAACTTTATCTAATATTGTTGGGTCCCTCAATTTAAAACAGAAAATCTATTTAACCCATGTAATATATAATGCCAAAATAAATTCTGTGTACCACGAATTTGTTGGACGCGGTGCTGGTGTTGGTAAGAGCCGACTTATTTTAGCAATTTTCCAATCCCAATTTGATATGTACAGCTCATCAGTACTGACTGCCGGCAATACTGTGGAAATTGGTAAAAAAGCTTCTGGATACAAATTAGACACTTATCGAGTTCTTTTTACCAATACTGTTGGGGCCTGTTGTTGTACCATCAAGACTGAAGATCAAATGACGAAGTGGTAATTCATTTGCAGGTAATAGACACACAAACCAATGCAAAGATCGATTTAGATGCCTTTCCAATAAACATATGACTCTGTTTTTGTGTGCCATGTTCACAGCAGTTCCATCACATCCAACTGCCATAAGAGTAGAACGAAATTCAAACGAATTTTAAAAAAACTCAACCATATTTTGATTAATTGTAGTTGCTTTTCCCGAATCAATCGAAAGGTGACCGATGTACTCTGAGTCCGGCTCAGATATTAGTGAGATATGATCTTCAGTGATAGTTCTCCGCGATGATATAATTTCAGTGCGTTTCATAACCAAGGTTTTGTCCTTCCGACCATCAAAATAAATAGCTTTAATGGGTTTATAGCTATTATTACTTTGGATACATTTGCGAACTTTCATCCGTTCTCGACGAATTTTGCTCCTGTCTATTATATGTGATGAGTTGTCAGCATTAATGAGATTCATGTCAAGCATTGCAGCGTTTTCGACGAAAGCTACAGAGCGATCAAAAAGTACTGTTCTATCAAACGAGGTAGCTAGATTTTGCATAGCGCATCTCATTTGTTGATTTTTGTTCTGAGATTTATCGCCTTAACCCAATATTCATTCCGACTCCGAGGATTCACAGGTGTCGTAAAATAACCGCTCTTTTTTTATGACAGGTACTTGTATAACACAATTTTATGTCACCTACTTGTACCTAGTATAGTTTTACGGTATTTAACAACCTTTTGTGGCTTTCACACGCCCAAATTATAAAATTTAGCAGCCCAAAAAATTCATTCAAAAATTTGACAAAAATAACGTGCCTGCTTCATACATTCTACACATTCCAAAAGAACGTGTCCGCCTCAAATCTAAAGGCTTTTTGCCAATTTTGCTATTCTTAAAAAAATCTGTAAGTTCGATATTTTTCCACCGATCTTTAAAGTTGATATGGTTTTGGAAAGCTAACAGTTAGGGCTAATTAAGAAAAATAAAATTTATTTTTTAAATCATTATCTTTTGGGGTTATACAGTTAAATTGGATTTTTTGAATTTTTTTTACCGATTTCTCAAAATAGATCGTCGATGCGCCACCTCAGGATGACCTCCAAGAAAATGGATTTTTTTTTACAGATATTGCTTTTTTCGAAAATCGAAAAAGAGTGAAATTCACTCCACCCTTATGTACATATGTATGTATATATGTGTAATTAGAGTGCGCGCGCAAATTTACTTTTGTCCGTTAAGCATTCTGTGTACATTGAGTGAGAGTGCTTAAGTGCAACTATCGGTATCGGCTGTGTTTTCCTCGAGCTGTGAACATTGAGCTGATAATATTCGCAAGTTATGAATTTAATTAATAATTTATTATATTGACTTTTTATATTTTCTACATTTTTAATTTAAAAAATTAATCTTTCTAAATATTAATAATTATTATTATATTTTTAAAATATAATAGTAATTACTATTATTATTAATTTAATTTATTTATTAATTACATTTATTTTTATATATTTTATTTCAAATATTTATATTTTCTATATTTTATTTTAAATAATATTAATAAACTTAAATAATTATTATTATATTTTTAAAATATAATATCAAATATTATTATATTCCAAATATAATGACAATTATTATTAATATTATTACTTACATTTATTGATTTTTATATTTTATTTATTTTTAATAATAATGTTATTGTTATTAATATTATTTTTAATAATATTAATATACGTTAATAATTATTATTATATTTTAAAATTTAATAGGAATTATTATTATTTATTACATTTTATTTATTTTAATATTTTATATGTTTTAAATATTTTCATATTTTATACATCTTATGTATTATATTTATATATAATAACATTTTAACATATGTTTTATACTATTTTATAAAAATGCCAAGACAGAAAAGATTGTCAGTTTCCGCGAGGTCTGGAAGACAACAAAATAGAAAAAATTTAAATAGGTCAGATTCTGAATACGCTGAACGTGAGAGGCAAGATAATGCTTTATCTCAAAGAGAGCGTAGGGAAAATGAAAATTATATTGTCAAGTTCAAAGGGTTTGGGGATAGTACAAGACATCAACTTAGAAGAAGTAGTGGAATGCTCAGGATTACTGATCAGACAGCTGATTCCTGGCAACACCAGCTGCACAGACAAGATACAGAATTTCGGGACAGAGAACGACAAAGAGACAGCTTAGAGCACGCTATTAACAGACAAGATTAAGAATTTCGAGAGAAAGACTAAGCGACAATTTAGTCCATGCTACTCGAAGGGCTGATACTCCAGTTAGAAAATTGGAGCAAGCAGCTAATACTTTGCAACACCAGTTGCACTGACAAGATCCAGAATTTCGAGAAAGAGAAATGCTAAGCGACAATTAAGCCCATGCTTCTCGAAGGGCTGATACTCCAGTTAGAGAATTGGAGCAAGCAGCTAATACTTTGCAACACCAATTGCATAGACAAGATCCAGAATTTCGGGACAGAGAACGACAAAAAGACAGCTTAGAGCACGTTATTCACAGACAAGATCTTGAATTTCGAGACAGAGAAAGGCTAAGCGACAATTTAGCCCATACTACTCGAAGAACTGATACTCGAGTAAGAGAATTGGAGCAAGCAGCTAATACTTTGGAACACCAGTTGTACAGACAAGTCACAGAATGTAGGGAAGGAGAACGAGAACAAGACAGAGCTCGGCGGGCTTCACAGCGTCAAGATTTGAATAGAAGAATTGTAGAAAATGAAAGGGATAGAAGTCAAAGGGCTGTGGTTAGACGTTATTGCATTCGCAGGATTATTGAGCAAGCAAGTAATACAAATGCTAGGCTAAGTGCTCGAATACTAGCAAGACAGCGGGCCATTGACGCTAATTTGAATGTGTCGCAAAGAGTTGGTCAGTATAGAAGCAATAGTCCAAATAGAGCAGCAGAGAATAGGATAAATGCGACACGAAATAGGAAAAACCGAGCGAATATCCTTCCGGAAGATAGAGAATCTCAGCGTAGAAACAATAGTTTAATTAAAATGTTAGCCGAATTTACCAAAAATGTCAAGGAAGGACCCACTCACGTATGCTTTTGCTGCAAGGGATTATGGTTTAAAAAAAAGTATGACAAAAGTCTCTCGTGAAACTATTGAAAGCAAGTTTGAGCTTCCAAGTAGTTCAAGTTTCTTAAATCTGGACCTGTATCGCCAACGGATAATAAATATAGTTTTTGCAAGACTTGCAGTACAGACATTTAAAAAAGCAAAAAACCAAGAGCTTTAATAGCAAATGGCCTTGATTTCCCAAAGCTCCATGAAAGTTTGAAAGGCTTAACGCCGTTAGAAGAAAGGCTTATGTCTCCTCGCCTTCCTTTTATGGCAATTAAAACTCTGGGATATAGTCGCCAAAATGCTATTAAGGGTGCAGTGGTAAATGTGCCAATTCCAGTGGCCAATGATGTAACGTTGTACTTCTAAGAGCGTTGATAAAGCTGATGTAATTCAACTATACTTGAAACGGAAATTGGAATACAACCATGATTTTATGGCTGAAACCATCAGACCTTTCAAAATTGCTGAAGCAATTCGGTTTCTAGTGAACACAGAGCTGTTTTTGAAACACCATGTCACTGTTGATGAACAGTGGTTGTCCACGTTTCCAAATAATGATACGGCTGTTCCTTTTGTAGCATCACCTGATGATAGAAATTTAGTTACAGAATTGTTAGAACGATCTGCACGATATAATTTTAATGAGCAAAATAATATAGAGGAGGAAAATATTAACCCAGGAGGTCAGGAAACCCTGTAGAAAATGTACCTACAGAAAATGTTGTCATGCAAAGAATTATTATTGCTCCTGGAGAATGTCAGCGTCCATTAGATATGATGCAAGATGACGATTTTGAGGAGTTGGCGTTTCAAACTATATTTGCTGGCAATAAAAGAAAGAAAGTGTCAGAAAAGTTTTACAACCATAGTAAGGTCAGAACTCAGGAATAGTGACAGGAGAGGTTGTAGAGCTGACATATTATTTCTTAACTATAAAAATTTTGAAATGATTAAAATTAGGAATAATACTTCAATTTGCTTACGAAAGCATAGCGCTAATCATGGCATTTCGGCTGCAAAAGCCCTTAGTGAGGATCACATAGAAACTTTAATTAGACATGATGATGGCTATATTGCCCATTGGGGAACTGAAAAAAAAAAAGTTTTGGCTATGATCAGGCAGATTGGTCTGCCTACATTTTTCATAACTTTTTCGGCAGCGGAGACTAAGTGGACGGAGCTTTTAGTCTTGCTATCTTATAATGTAGATAAGCAAGTTATAACAGAAGAAGCCGCATCAAATTTAAGTTTTGATACAAAGACCCGTCTCATTAGAGCAGACCCTGTAACATATACTAGGTATTTTAAGCATCGATATAGGGAGCTTTTAAAAACTATGAAGCAAGATGGCAGTGCTTTTGGTAACCATAGGGTCATTCAATTTTATTGGAGAGTTGAGTTTCAGCAGAGCGGCTCTCCACATGAACATGGCATATTTTGGCTGAAAGATGCCCCAAAGCTCGACTTAAATGATGATTCGAGTATTCAACCTATAAAATCATTTATTGATCAGTTTATCACAACTGATACAATCACGGACATTCTTTCAAGCGAGAAGTTACAGGAAACAAAATTTGTCGATTCGGTATTCCATACCCTCCTATGCCTTAAACTAAAATTTTGTTCCCGTTTGGAGAGAACACTCAAAATGTAGAGGAGCACAGAAGAAATTTTGAAAAAATTCAAAAAGTGTTAGAATATCCATTTAATAACGAATACTTGGAACTATTTGATGATTTTAATAACATCCTGTCCCACGTGCATCCTAACCTAACCTATGAGAAGTATATTATTGCACTGAGATCGAGTCTAAAGTGCTATTAAGTTTACAGCTATAATAAGCATTTTCTCTTGATGCAGCGAGCAAATATAGATATTCAGTTCATTCTAGATCCCTATGCTTGCTGCTCCTATGTTGTTAATTATATTAACAAGTCCCAGCGAGGAATTTCACAATTAATGCGAGAAGCAGTTAGTGAAATTAGCCGAGGTAATGTAAAAATCAAGCAAAAGTTACAACACATAGGAAACTAATTTATTTGTGGCACTGAGATTTTTGATCAGGAAGCCGTTTATTGCTGTTTAGGGATGCCTCTGTCTAGTAGCAGTACTAATGTAGTATTAGACGCTAGTAAGCTTAAGAATGCATTGGAAAATGCAGTCCAGGCAGAAGATGAGGATAATATAGAAAACCCAGAAGATAATGAGCTTAGAGTTTTAGGATTTCCTGAGATAGAACCTCAACTAAATGTCTTAAACGTTAAAGGGGATGATAACAATGCAGGCGACAATAACGTTCGCTTTATTAAGCTTCCACCCTTAGTTTCAGAGGAAACTTTATCTAATATTGTTGGGTCTCTCAATTTAAAACAGAAAATCTATTTAACCCATGTAATATATAATGCCAAAATAAATTCTGTGTACCACGAATTTGTTGGACGCGGTGCTGGTGTTGGTAAGAGCCGACTTATTTTAGCAATTTTCCAATCCCAATTTGATATGTACAATCGGAAGGCAGGAGCCGTTCATGGGCCTAATAATGATAATATTAAATATATTCTAATGTGTGCCCCGACCGAAATAGCCGCATTCGGAATCATTCATCTGCATTCCATGTTTTCTTTTTCAGTCAACCAGTCTCGCTCTTATTTGAGACCATCAACTCATAATTGATTTAATACATTGCATTCAAACTTAATAGACCTTAAAATAATTATTATTGATAAAATTTCAATGGTTAGTTCATTATTGTTTTCACACTTGGATTCCCGATTAAAAGAAATTTTCAAAAACTTCACTTCCTTTGGAAATATTTCTGTCATTGGGTGCATTCACCAGGCAGGTTTGCTCCCTGATCAGGTATCAGAAAAATTGTCGAATTATCGATAGTAAAAGTTATGAACATGGCAGATAGGTAATTATATTAAAACTATCAAATAAATTAAAATATATTTCATGTAATTGAAAAACTGCTGCTGCAGTTTCACATTGATAACAAACAAAACTTTCGATAGACATTTCATGTATTTCGATGATTGGAGCGGAAAAGTCGCACAAAGTAGGAGTCTTTTTTTATGATACATGCTTAGGTATCATGATCCACCAAATTTGGTATGATACGTGAGCAATGCCGTTCATCAGAAATATCATAGGTATCACAAAAATTATCAGGGAGCAAACCATTGCACCCATTGTTTTCGGTGATCTAAGACAATTACGACCAGTAGGTGGTCGTTGGATTTTTGAATCCAATACCACTGATCCTTATTTTGCTATTTTTGGCTCTTCTTTGTGGGACCTGTTTAAGTATTTCGAGCTCACAGAAATCATGCGACAACGGGATGACCAACAATTCGCGTCTGCCTTAAATAATATGGCGTCGGGTTGCATGACTGCTGAAGATATTCAACTTATCCGATCACGCATCTGTCACCCATCCGATGTGCCTGATGATGCAATCCATCACTTTACTAGCAATAATGAGGTGGATAATTTCAACACAACAAAACATAATTTGATTCCAACAGAACAGTTTTATTCTACCGCTGAAGATTTCATAAAAGCTGACCATTTAAGTGCGGCACAAAAAAAATAAAGTATTAGTAGGTGTTAGAAGTATATTATTGCACTGAGATCGAGTCTAAAGTGCTATTAAGTTTACAGCTATAATAAGCATTTTCTCTTGATGCAGCGAGCAAATATAGATATTCAGTTCATTCTAGATCCCTATGCTTGCTGCTCCTATGTTGTTAATTATATTAACAAGTCCCAGCGAGGAATTTCACAATTAATGCGAGAAGCAGTTAGTGAAATTAGCCGAGGTAATGTAAAAATCAAGCAAAAGTTACAACACATAGGAAACTAATTTATTTGTGGCACTGAGATTTTTGATCAGGAAGCCGTTTATTGCTGTTTAGGGATGCCTGTGTCTAGTAGCAGTACTAATGTAGTATTTATAATTACTGCACATCCAGAAAGACGGATTAGAATTTTGAAATCAAGAGAACAGCTACAAAATTTTCCCGAAGATTGTGAAGACATTTTCAAAATTGGACTTACAGAGCATTACATTTAACGTCCCGACGTTCTTGAGAGCTTATGCCTAGCCGGTTGTGCTGCTTTTTGCGTTTTTAGCAAACGGCATCCACGGAATAACCCTGAAGGCGATAACGAAGAGCCAAGGGTTACCGAATCTGTGATATATCCCCTTCGCGATGGTAGCGGGATTATTAGAAAAAGACACAATCCAAAGATCATTAGATATAGAAGATATAATATTAATACTGAAAGAAGCGACTGTTTTAGGGAATTAATTATGCTCTATGCACCATGAAGGGATGAGCAAGTTCAGCTACTAACTAGGGATTGCGAGGCATTTTGTAACGTTAACAAACATTTAATATAAAGCAATCGTAGAAAATATTATGTATTAGACGCTAGTGAGCTTAAGAATGCATTGGAAAATGCAGTCCAGGCAGAAGATGAGGATAATATAGAAAACCCAGAAGATAATGAGCTTAGAGTTTTAGGATTTCCTGAGATAGAACCTCAACTAAATGTCTTAAACGTTAAAGGGGATGATAACAATGTAGGCGACAATAACGTTCGCTTTATTAAGCTTCCACCCTTAGTTTCAGAGGAAACTTTATCTAATATTGTTGGGTCCCTCAATTTAAAACAGAAAATCTATTTAACCCATGTAATATATAATGCCAAAATAAATTCTGTGTACCACGAATTTGTTGGACGCGGTGCTGGTGTTGGTAAGAGCCGACTTATTTTAGCAATTTTCCAATCCCAATTTGATATGTACAATCGGAAGGCAGGAGCCGTTCATGGGCCTAATAATGATAATATTAAATATATTCTAATGTGTGCCCCGACCGAAATAGCCGCATTCGGAATCATTCATCTGCATTCCATGTTTTCTTTTTCAGTCAACCAGTCTCGCTCTTATTTGAGACCATCAACTCATAATTGATTTAATACATTGCATTCAAACTTAATAGACCTTAAAATAATTATTATTGATGAAATTTCAATGGTTAGTTCATTATTGTTTTCACACTTGGATTCCCGATTAAAAGAAATTTTCAAAAACTTCACTTCCTTTGGAAATATTTCTGTCATTGGGTGCATTCACCAGGCAGGTTTGCTCCCTGATCAGGTATCAGAAAAATTGTCGAATTATCGATAGTAAAAGTTATGAACATGGCAGATAGGAAATTATATTAAAACTATCAAATAAATTAAAATATATTTCATGTAATTGAAAAACTGCTGCTGCAGTTTCACATTGATAACAAACAAAACTTTCGATAGACATTTCATGTATTTCGATGATTGGAGCGGAAAAGTCGCACAAAGTAGGAGTCTTTTTTTATGATACATGCTTAGGTATCATGATCCACCAAATTTGGTATGATACGTGAGCAATGCCGTTCATCAGAAATATCATAGGTATCACAAAAATTATCAGGGAGCAAACCATTGCACCCATTGTTTTCGGTGATCTAAGACAATTACGACCAGTAGGTGGTCGTTGGATTTTTGAATCCAATACCACTGATACTTATTTTGCTATTTTTGGCTCTTCTTTGTGGGACCTGTTTAAGTATTTCGAGCTCACAGAAATCATGCGACAACGGGATGACCAACAATTCGCGTCTGCCTTAAATAATATGGCGTCGGGTTGCATGACTGCTGAAGATATTCAACTTATCCGATCACGCATCTGTCACCCATCCGATGTGCCTGATGATGCAATCCATCACTTTACTAGCAATAATGAGGTGGATAATTTCAACACAACAAAACTTAATTTGATTCCAACAGAACAGTTTTATTCTACCGCTGAAGATTTCATAAAAGCTGACCATTTAAGTGCGGCACAAAAAAAATAAAGTATTAGTAGGTGTTAGAAGTATATTATTGCACTGAGATCGAGTCTAAAGTGCTATTAAGTTTACAGCTATAATAAGCATTTTCTCTTGATGCAGCGAGCAAATATAGATATTCAGTTCATTCTAGATCCCTATGCTTGCTGCTCCTATGTTGTTAATTATATTAACAAGTCCCAGCGAGGAATTTCACAATTAATGCGAGAAGCAGTTAGTGAAATTAGCCGAGGTAATGTAAAAATCAAGCAAAAGTTACAACACATAGGAAACTAATTTATTTGTGGCACTGAGATTTTTGATCAGGAAGCCGTTTATTGCTGTTTAGGGATGCCTCTGTCTAGTAGCAGTACTAATGTAGTATTTATAATTACTGCACATCCAGAAAGACGGATTAGAATTTTGAAATCAAGAGAACAGCTACAAAATTTTCCCGAAGATTGTGAAGACATTTTCAAAATTGGACTTACAGAGCATTACATTCAACGTCCCGACGTTCTTGAGAGCTTATGCCTAGCCGGTTGTGCTGCTTTTTGCGTTTTTAGCAAACGGCATCCACGGAATAACCCTGAAGGCGATAACGAAGAGCCAAGGGTTACCGAATCTGTGATATATCCCCTTCGCGATGGTAGCGGGATTATTAGAAAAAGACACAATCCAAGGATCATTAGATATAGAAGATATAAAATTAATACTGAAAGAAGCGACTGTTTTAGGGAATTAATTATGCTCTATGCACCATGAAGGGATGAGCAAGTTCAGTTACTAACTAGGGATTGCGAGGCATTTTGTAACGTTAACAAACATTTAATAGAAAGCAATCGAAGAAAATATTATGTATTAGACGCTAGTGAGCTTAAGAATGCATTGGAAAATGCAGTCCAGGCAGAAGATGAGGATAATATAGAAAACCCAGAAGATAATGAGCTTAGAGTTTTAGGATTTCCTGAGATAGAACCTCAACTAAATATCTTAAACGTTAAAGGGTATGATAACAATGTAGGCGACAATAACGTTCGCTTTATTAAGCTTCCACCCTTAGTTTCAGAGGAAACTTTATCTAATATTGTTGGGTCCCTCAATTTAAAACAGAAAATCTATTTAACCCATGTAATATAAAATGCCACGAATTTGCTGGACGCGGTGCTGGTGTTGGTAAGAGCCGACTTATTTTAGCAATTTTCCAATCCCAATTTGATATGTACAATCGGAAGGCAGGAGCCGTTCATGGGCCTAATAATGATAATATTAAATATATTCTAATGTGTGCCCCGACCGAAATAGCCGCATTCGGAATCGGTGGGTCAACTCTGCATTCCATGTTTTCTTTTTCAGTCAACCAGTCTCGCTCTTATTTGAGACCATCAACTCATAATTGATTTAATACATTGCATTCAAACTTAATAGACCTTAAAATAATTATTATTGATGAAATTTCAATGGTTAGTTCATTATTGTTTTCACACTTGGATTCCCGATTAAAAGAAATTTTCAAAAACTTCACTTCCTTTGGAAATATTTTTGTCATTGGGTGCATTCACCAGGCAGGTTTGCTCCCTGATCAGGTATCAGAAAAATTGTCGAATTATCGATAGTAAAAGTTATGAACATGGCAGATAGGAAATTATATTAAAACTATCAAATAAATTAAAATATATTTCATGTAATTGAAAAACTGCTGCTGCAGTTTCACATTGATAACAAACAAAACTTTCGATAGACATTTCATGTATTTCGATGATTGGAGCGAAAAAGTCGCACAAAGTAGGAGTCTTTTTTTATGATACATGCTTAGGTATCATGATCCACCAAATTTGGTATGATACGTGAGCAATGCCGTTCATCAGAAATATCATATCACAAAAATTATCAGGGAGCAAACCATTGCACCCATTGTTTTCGGTGATCTAAGACAATTACGACCAGTAGGTGGTCGTTGGATTTTTGAATCCAATACCACTGATCCTTATTTTGCTATTTTTGGCTCTTCTTTGTGGGACCTGTTTAAGTATTTCGAGCTCACAGAAATCATGCGACAACGGGATGACCAACAATTCGCGTCTGCCTTAAATAATATGGCGTCGGGTTGCATGACTGCTGAAGATATTCAACTTATCCGATCACGCATCTGTCACCCATCCGATGTGCCTGATGATGCAATCCATCACTTTACTAGCAATAATGAGGTGGATAATTTCAACACAACAAAACTTAATTTGATTCCAACAGAACAGTTTTATTCTACCGCTGAAGATTTCATAAAAGCTGACCATTTAAGTGCGGCACAAAAAAAATAAAGTATTAGTAGGTGTTAGGAGTTTTAAAACTTCCAAAACGCAGGGACTTTGTATGTCTCTTCTCTTGAAAACCACTGCCAAATATATGATGACGGTCAATGTAGATACAGGGGATGGGTTAGTTAATGAAGCATCCGGCATATTGATTCATATAGATTTTGATATATCCAACACTCCAACTATTTAATGGATTAATGTTTCAGAGGAAACCGTAGGAAAAATTGCTCGCTCAAAGCGTGCACACCAATCTGAACCTTTATGGACCCCTATTCGGAAAATAGTAAGACACTTTCATTACAAGAACAATGAGCAAGTTAGCAGTTTCCAGTTGAACCTGCAGAAGGAATTTTTATTCACAAATGTCGGGGCGTTACTTATGGCAAGGTGGTAGTCCACACCAGTTCAAGAATGGATCGTGCTTCCATATATGGTGCTTGTAGTAGGGAAACCACAGCTTCAGGATTGTTTATAATAGGTTATTTCCATCCTCCTAAACCTCCCCAAAGCAATGATAAGGTCAAAAATCAATTAGAGAATTTGCGGACTGCTAAACTTCTTCGAACATATTATGATCACTTGCTTAACAGTTCCGCCTTAGACATTTTCTTTCAAAACACTCAAAGTCTAAATCTGCATATTGCAGATATTCGATCAGATAGACTTATGTTTCTATTATCTATTCTGTGTTTTGTGGAAGCAACTACTTTTACAGAAAATATAGAGATTCCTGTGTTCAGTGTTGCTGCCCATCTTGAGTCTGTACGACGTTCATCGGGTATTTAAGTTTATGCCACAAATGAAATTGTTCAGCCAAGTGCTTAACCAGGCAGCGCAGCACAGCAGTAATTCATTTTTCCTCTTCTCGTATCGTTCTTGATGCAAACGGCAAGAATATTAGTCTGCCGCCGTTGCAAAACTCAAAATCAAAAACGGCAAGAATATTAGTCTGCCGCCTTTGCAAAACTCAAAATCAAAAACTTTGTTAACAACTTGCCAATAAACCTCCGAAATTGTAACTGGTATTAAAACGAAGCAGTTATAGTGTTTTATATTGTGCATATCGGGCGGTTCAAACCATTGGATTTTTGCTGGCTATTTGAGCCAAAGGTGCCAGTGAAATAGCTCACTCTGGCCGTAACATTTTTGGTGACCCCGACGTGAATGTGTTTATCACATATTTTAAAACATTAAATTGACTATATAAATTGAATTTGTTAGTTCACTTTAACGATTGGGCTTACATACGTATACACATATTGAACCGTTAGTTCGCCCACATTCGATACACAATGAAATCAAAGTTACGGTTTTTAGTGCTCTTCCATTCTCGCTAACTTCGTGTGCGCTAAGCAATCCATTTGGACTTCGATTTTGTGACATATGTGCACTATGGCAAACGAAGAAGCTGCACACGATGTGCCAAACAGGGTGTCTTTTTTTAAGCGCAAGATAAGTACACTGTTCGAGCGTGCAAAGCGCATAGATAGTGAAATCAGGGGTGACAAAATGAAAGTCATGAATAACGTAGATTTGGAAGTGCGTTCAAAGTTAATAGGCGAAATAAAGTCCGCATTTAATGCCGCACACGATTCTCTCGAAGAGCTTGATATTAATGAGATCGTTAGCAAACTGCGAGATGAGTTCGACGAGCTCATAATTACGGCCGAAGTTCGTGTTAATGGTCTAATCCAAAAGTGTCAACCTACTCAGCTGCCTTGCTCCACGTTTCGCCATGACGACTCTACAGTGGAGCGGACAACTGTAATTGTGGCCAATCGCCCGCGAATCCCGGAACTAAATCTACCAATCTTTTCAACTGGCTACACGGAGTATGCTAATCTTTTGTCTATGTTTACAACAATCATCGACGAGGATCCGGATCTTACACATAGCGAAAAACTCCAGCATTTGCGATCTTGTTTACAAGGCCCTGCCTTGGATGCAATCAGCGCGTTGGAGTTTACTGATGAAAATTATGCTGTTTTCTTAGAATTGCTTAACAAACGCTTTCGTAACAAGCGTCTCGTATTACAGGCACACATCCGCGAGATCTTTGGGCTTGAGAGAGTGGAAACTTCATCTGCAGTCCAGTTACGAAAATTATCTGACAAGTTGAATGCGCAAGGCGCATGCCAAGGCCACCTACGCGTCTGGCAACCAGGTTGGAAAGAGCAACAAAATTAATTACAATAAAAGTTCACTCGTTGCAACTAACTCTTTAATTTCTGTTTGTGGATTTTTTTTAAATAATGACCATGCAATATATTCATGTCCATCGCTTCGGCTAAAGGAGTCAAAAAGACTTGATCTATGCATCAACTGTTTAAGAAAGGGTCATCGTGTGCGTACATGCAAATCCAGTGGCTGCCGCACATGTGGTATGAAGCATCACACATTGCTTCACTTAAACAACTCCAATAACTCAGCGCCACAGGAAGTATTGAAATCGCCTCAACCTGCAATAAAGTCGCTTCAACAAGCAACTCCACCCTCAACTCCTTGCCCAGAATCTTAACCATGATGTTGTGCTCCTGGCAACTGTGGTCATACTGATCAAAAATCATGTTGGATCCCTAATACCGTGCCGTGCACTATTAGACTCTGGATCGCAGATTCATCTCGTCACATCAGGATTTGCACAACAACTGCAATTAAAAAAGACAAAATCAACGGCTTCAATTTCAGGCATTGGCGATGCTGCCTTTGTATCAGAAGGCTACACCGTCAGTTTAAACTTGCTCTCACAGGCATTGGATTATGAAACAAATATAGTTGCTTTAGTCTCTCCAAGGATCACCGATCATCAACCAAGCTTCTCTGTTGATACTACAGATTGGAGCATACCAAAGAACATTAGCTTAGCAGATCCTCAATTCTTTAGGCCTCAGCATATTGACCTCCTCATAGGTGCAAGCCTATTTTTTGACCTCTTTTCAGTTGGTCAAATCAAATTGGCTCCAGGATTACCGTTGCTCCAAAAAACTCGTTTTGGTTGGGTGGTATCTGGAGGTGGTCAGCAATCTAGCAAAATGGCATTGATTGCAACGCAATCCACATCACATGAAGACCAAGAAATGTATGAGAGAACGGATCTATTGCTGTAGTGTTTCTGGGAAATTGAATGTTGCAGTTCTTCATCAGAGAAGGTCAAGCAGAAAGATGTTGACTGTGTGGAACATTTCAACACTAATTACTCTCGATTATCATTGGGAAAATTTTCGGTAAAGCTGCCTCTCAAGCAAAACTCGGATGTTTTCGGTGATTCGTACACTCAGGCTTTTCGGCGTTTTCTTATCTTGGAGAGGAGACTGGATCGTCATCAGGTTCAAACCATTGGATTTTTGCTGGTTATTTGAGCCAAAGGTGCCAGTGAAAAGGCTCACTCTGTTCGCAACAGAAATAGTGAATGAAATTTCTTTTTCAGTAGAAATAAAAAACTGATTCGAGTCTCTTTAAGTATATCATATTCAGATACAAATCCTTAGCTTTTCCCATTTTGTATAAAAATCCTACCTATCCGACATCAGTATTTAGAAAAGAAGTTGAGAATCTATTTCGGCAATATGAATTTTTAAATGGGAAATCATTTTAAGAGATTTTAATTTATGTTTGAAAGTGGTAGAAGGTTCCACAGTGGAAATATATAATAATTTGCAGAGGAGAGGATTTATAAGTTTACTAGATTTGAATACGTCCACTCCCAATTTGGACACACATATTGATTGGGCGTTTTCAAATATCTCTGCAGATATTATAAGCGCCAGGACTTTTGAGACAGTTTATAGTTACCACAGTGGTCTTTCTGTTAGTGTTGAAGATAGTATAGATTAAAATGACAGTTGGTATGTACTGTTAAATAGTATACATACATGTACATATATACATTTATTTTATTATTATTTAATTGTACATCACTTTATATATATATTATTTAATTCCCTTTAATATTATTATAGCTCCTATTGAATTTTGCAGAATTTATCTTCTTTATTATTTATTAATACACTACTTTAAATATATTTTATTTTATTCTTACGTCTTTCTCATATTATAATATCTGCTTTTCAATTTTGCAGAGTTTATTAATTATGTCTCCCTTATATTATCAATTATCATTTCATTATTTTATTATATTATTATATTAATTATAACATCTGCTGATGAAATTTGCTGAAAATTTTAAGTTTTTATTTTGGGAAAATTAGGAGCTTTTGGGCAGCTCAAGTCGACTCGTAGGTCACCAAATTATTATTTGGAAAGTGACCCCATTACTATTGTAATGGCCTCCACGTGGTGTTTCCTGGGAACCGATTTTCTTAAATCGGAAGCAAATTCGAGCGGCCAAACTTTTTAATATACATATTTCCATATATATGTAATCAATGTTATTGGAAACAAAATATTACAAAATAATACTGTCGAGTGCGCTCGACTGTAGCCACATCTCACCGCGAGCGAAGCGAGCCGGAGGTAGACGAGCGAAACGATCAGGGGGCGGAGCCCCCATGTTTCTTTTCAATGTCCTGGGCAATTTGTTTGTGCTGTCGCTGAATGTTTCGAAATAAATTTGCCCCATGGCGACCAGTCATAGGAAAACCACACTCATTGCAAATAATTTTATTATCCTTTTTGGAATAAGTATACTTTGTATATACTATATTTGACATTGCGCGGCAAAAGAAATTCAATTGCAATTGAAGCTTGCACCTATGGATGGCAAAGTTGTATTGACTGTATATCGATATTTTATTTTACTTTCAATACTAAGAGCCACATTGATGACATCGAAAAAGTTCGTGAGAAAAAGCGAAATAAATGCGTCCATCGCTGAAGAGGCGACGATGACGAATTAAACTATTTTTCTCGCGTTTGCTTAATGTGCATATATTAACGATTATGCAAACACATCTATGCTGGGAAATATTATCATACAGATAATAAAACAAGTGGGAAAGGCTATAGTCGAGAACCCGACTATAAGATACCCGTTACTTATTTCACTACATATAAAAGTACTTTAAAGAAAATTTTCTAACAATACAAAATCTATTGCATACTCTAGGGGGCATGTGTTGCCATGATTGCTTAAAGAATCATTTTCAGACAATAACTGCTGTTCTACTTGTCCGATCGTGTTGCGATTCAGTGGGATAATAAATAATAATAATAGATATCAGTGACTACAAGAAAAACTATATTATCTTAAAAACTGTGGGTGTGGTAGCTTTTCGCGATTTGTGGGGGCGGAGGGGGGCGTGGCTTAAATTTGAAACAAACTTGATCTGCGTGAGGTATATAGAAATCTGTGTGCCAAATTTGGTTACTTTATCTCTTATAGTCTCTGAGATTCCTTTGTTTATACAGACCAACGAACGGATTTTCGCGATTTGCGAGGGCGGAGGGGGGCGTGGCCAAAATTTGAAACAAACTTGATCTGCGCTGGGTATATAGAAATCTGTGTGCCAAATTTGGTTACTCTATCTCTTATAGTCTCTGAGATCCTTTTGTTCATACGGAAAGACGGACAGACGGACAGACACACATGGCTATATCGACTCGGCTGTTGATGCTGATCAAGAATATATATACTTTATAGGGTCGGAGATGCCTCCTTCTCCCTGTTACATACATTCCAACGAACACAATATACCCTTATACTTATTTTTTATAAGTAACGGGTATAAAAATACTTATAATATATATTTTATAAATAAGTAAACTGTAAACGTAATTAATATAAAGACCACATATTATTATTGAAACATAATTTTTTTAATGCTTTATATTTAAAATATGTAATTTGAATACAACTGCTTATTATTTATCAACGGAGAGAACAAAATATAATATGAGTTGACGGTTGATTTTCTTTTGCATTTTATTATTTTTTTTATGAGAATTTTTTTTTTCGAACCGAACCTTTATTTTCTCGAAAGAGTGCTCCGGTTCGGGTTCGCTAGAATATAATTTTAGAGGTTCGGTTCGTGGTCCGGTTCGTCTAACCCAAAAAAACCCGAACCGAACCGGTTTCGAGCCTTGAATTCAACACAACTGCAAGAGATCATGAATGAAACCCAGAATGGATAAAGTATCCACAATGTGGAAGGACACGGTGCAGGCGACAAAATACTTGGGATGTATTGGAATACAGAAACTAACTGCTTTGAGTTCAAAACCAAGATTTATCGAATTGCAACAGAGGTCATGCATGGAATACGTATTCCAACTAAAAGAGAATTGTTGGGTATTGTAATGGCAGTTTACGTCTCATTTGGACTCATTGCAGATTTCCATATATTCGCCAATATTCTCATTCAGAAGACATGGAGTCAACGCATCGAATGGGATGAAGTCATACCAAGCGATCTGCAACCAGAATGAAGTAACTGGTGGACAGCACTTCAAAGCATGCAAGAGTTTCAAAACAGTCTCGCCGTTATTCACTAAAGTTATGTCAAGCCATCCTCATTGAATTGCACATCTTGGAATTGGACATACAATTGATGTCGCCTTTGTCATTGGCAAAACTCGTCTTGCACTTGTTAAATTACTGTCTACTCCCTGTATGGAGTTACAAGCCACTGTCTTAGGAGCACGCCTAAGTAAAATAATAACCAAATACCAGCAGTTCAAAATACATAAAGCCGTTTTCTGGTGAGACTCAAAAATAATTTTGCAGTGGGTACATTCCAAGGATAAAAGGTTTAAGCCCATCGAAAATCGGAAATTCTATCAGTGTCTCACTCTGAGCAATGGAGATCGGTGCCTTCTACTGAAAATCCAACGAACACAGCAACACGTCAAGCAGCTATGCCAAGTATCAGTCATGACAGTAAATGGTTGTCCTGTCCAGAGTTTTTAAAGAAGTCGTCAATCGACTTTCGTGGAATTGAACCCTGGATTAGAAGAGGAAGCTTTGGTCAAAACTGTTTTAAATTGCCAAGTAAAAATGCCATTCATTGAATTTACTAACTATTCTTCTTCCTTAAAATTACTTCTAGTCTTTGCCTAGACTATACGCGCTAAGAAAATTTGGGTCAGTCTCTCGGCTGAGCAGAGAATAATTAAGTTTGAGCCATTATCAACAACAGAAATACTAGACGCCGAAAATATGCAGTGCAAACTGGTACAGTAAGAGGTATTCTTCAACGAGCTAACCACTTTGGGTCAGAAATTACCGCTATCAAAGAGCAGCGATGTATTTAAACTGTCACCTTATGGATTGCTACGACTGGCTGGGCGGATAGATGAAGCCAACTACTTACCACTAAGTGCTCGGCGACCTATAATATTGCCTAAAAATCACACATTCTCGTTCTTGGCCATGCAACATTACCACAACAACTAACACTATAAGAATAAAGCCGTTATTATCAATGAATGTCGCCAAAAGTATTGGATTCCGGATGCCAAAGGTTTGCTTAAACGTGTGGAACGCAAATGTAACAAATGAATGCATGCAATTGGGCATCGCCGCGAGAAGCGCTGGGCAGCAATATTTACCTGTTTGACGACTCGCGCCGCACATTTGGAAATCGTAGAGGACCTGTCTACAGATGCCTTCATTGTCAGCTTACGGAACTTTGTTAATCGTCGTGGAGTACCGACCGTAATGCGAAGTGACAACGGGACAAACTTCATTGGAGCACAAAAGGAAGTGGCCACATATGATCGTTTGTTCAGCATTGATACCATCGAAGATGAAGCTCCCCGCCAAGGTGCGATTGAGTGGATATTTAATTCTCCGTCAAATCCCAGTGCTGGTGGATGTTGGCAGCGCCTAATCCGAATTATAAAATTATTGCTTGCCAAAATATTAAAAGACGTTGTACTTTGCGGTCAGCTTTAAACGAAGCCGAAAACATTTTAAATTCACGCCCGCTCACAGAAATACCTGTTGATCATGAGGACGTCGAACCAATGACACCCAACCATTTCTTTTTGAGATGCGAAAATTCAACTCAAGCGCCTGGTCCAGTGGAAAATGTTATTTGTTTGCGAAAGCAGTGGTCGTAGCAAGTGGCACGAGAATAAAGAGCCAGTAAAAGTTAACGATCTGGTTCTTATAATGATGAGTCAGTCCCACGAGAAAAGTGGAAGAGAGGACGGAACATAAATTTGTATGCTGCCAGGGATGAACAAATACGTAACGTGGATATCAAAACCACAACCAACACCTTACGTCGTCTAGTTTCAAAATTGATTGTTCTCAAGCTTAATTGTGATTTGTTGCCCATTTCACAAGGAGGGGGCGTGTAAAGACTTCTAAAGACGAAGATTTGTTTGTAATCGATAAATTAATGAAACGTTTCGATAATTATTATTTTCTTTGATGATTATTTCAGAATATTGATAAATTTATGTATTTTGTATGAAAACAGAATTTGGTCACTCAGTGTCATGAAAAAGCTGATCGTACAAGAAATTGAAACTCGCTCTTACGCGCCTTATAATTTGCAAACCGTTTAAGCTTTATAATTTAATACATACTACATATTATTATTCATTAAGGGCCGTTTTCTCATCTTAATTTTAAAGCCTACTTTACTCATAGGGAACTTTACTCTAATTGTAGGCTTTAACTTTTTTCGTTCTCTCATCTTGATTTTAACGTCACATTTAGAAATGTGACTAAGTTGGCAGCTCGGTTCCACAAAAAAGGTCACACTTTTTAGCTCGATACCCAAAAAATGGGTATAGAGCCTATTAGATTCGTGTCGATTATGGTACAGAATTTTGAACACATATATCTCCGCAACTATAAAAGTGAGAGCAACCAAATTTGGTGACAGTACTCCTAGGATGTTGATCTATACTAAGTTTGTATTTAAATTTGACCCCGCCCACGTCCGCCCACGTAAATGATATAAAATCTAATAACAAGAGCACTATTAAAGCTACAGCATTGAGACTTGGCACACAGGATGGGGGGACGAGTCCTGAGGTGTGCTGAAAATTTCATTGAGATCGGTTTATAAACAGGGAAGTAGTTTGAGAAAATATGATATATGGAGAAAATATAATCACCTGGATCTCAGAGACTATAAGAGATAGAGATTCCAAATTTGGTGACAATACTGCTATGTTGCGCACGCAGATCAAGTTTATTTTAGAATTTTGCCACGCCCCCCAATTATCCTGTAATCGACAAAAAACTAAAATATCCAAATACAAGGCCAATTTAATAGGTACAGATGTCAAAATCTGCACACACACTAAACACAATTTTGATAATGCATCCTGAAAACTGCATTGCAATCGGATAACAAATACAGAAGATATTAAATCAAAACTTCACATTTCTCATGCCTACGTGCAGTGGCCAGATTTTGGTACAAAACTTGCAGCAATGCATGCGATTTGTGGGTACATTGGACTCGGGATCAAAACAACTCTTTGTTTTGAACCAAATTATTTATTATTATTATTATTTTTATTTTTTTATTTTTTTTTTCATTGCATTAAATTAATTACATATTAATTAATAATTACATACTTTTTAAATGAATACTTTACATACTTAATCAATAATTTTATGTGATGCACATTTTGCAATCAGTACCATGAATTAGCAGCAAAACGAATTTGGTTCTATAAATAGCTTTATTTGCACATGTATGTATGTGTGTATGTAGGGCTTCTCTTCTAACGAGCGAGACATAATTGAAACAAAAGAAACGTGCAAAACGTACAACGAAAAAAAATGATATACATTGATATTGCCACATGCAAATATAATGCTCCGATGGCTCTGATGATAGAGCCGTGTATTTCGAGGCGATGAGTCGAGAGTTCGAATCCCGTTTCAATCTTGCCCATGTGCAACTTTTTTTTTTTTTTTTTTGTCAACTATTTCCTTTTTTTTTGTCAACTATTTTCTTTATTACAATTTGTACTTTTTTAACAACTTGTATTTTCTTTGATTTTGTGAAAAGAGTAACTAAATATATATATATAATATAATCGGTATTTTATTATTCACGTATTGTATTATAGTTAGTATTAATACCAGTTCTGTCACAGACTAGCACCCCTAACTGTAGGCTATAGGATAGCATATAGTCTGTAGCATTTTATGTTGACCATATTTTACTGAAATTGAATTAATCGGTTGTGAACGTTTGGGTATCGAGCAAGTTACCGTCGAGTGCGCTCGACTGTAGACATACCACACCTCATCGCGAGCGAAGCGAGCCGGGGGTAGGCGAGCGAAGCGAGCAGGGGGCGGAGCCCCCTTGTTAAAAATGAGCAACACTTGTCAGAAGGTTTGGCGAAAAATTTAAAATCCTGAAATTTTTGTGTGAATTGTGCCTATATCTCAACCGCTTTGAGAGATAGTACAACCAAATTTGGTAGACGGACTACCATGAATGTGGAGTAATTCAATAGCCTTTCAAATTTATTACACGCCACCGTTGTCCAATGCAAATTGCAAAAACAACATATTGCACCCACATTTTTGAGTATAAAAGTCTTCTGTTTTTAAATAACGTTTCGTGTTATTTTTAGCTATTATTCTGCTTATTCTCATTAATATCAGATAAAAATCGCAGTTATAAATTAGGATAAATGATGATAAGCAATTCAGGACCCTAAACGTATGCAATAATTGATATACTTTATGGCGTTGCCCTTAGCAACACCGAAATAATCGTAGTTGGCGAATGTTAAGCCCTTATAGTATGGATGATCCGCCCTGTAACTAAATTTTGTGACAAGAAAATAAAAGTTCGCTTCAAGGCCAATTTGTCTACACTGTAAGGTTAAAAGCATGATCAGAAAACGGCCCTAAATACACAAAATAAATTAGTACAGTTTTTTATTGCAAAGCCGAACTCTCCAGAAGGCTTAGTAAGTTAAAAGAGATAGAGGGCGCTTGAATTGTTAGTTTTTCATTTTTAAATTAAATTTACAATTCTGAAATATATCTTGATAGAACGAAGATAAAATGTGCCAAGCAAAACGTGCAAAATCAAATCGTTTTTTTGCCTAGCACCGTCTGCATTACTTGAATCTAACGACTAAGCTAACTACCAGTGATGCATCACGGGTGCCTAGAATCTTTTGCATTACTTGACCTAACGACTTAGTTAGCTACTAGTGATGCTCCACAGGGACAAAATTATTTTTTTTTTTTAAGTTAGTCCCGAATAAGACCTGATTTTATATACAGGGCTTGATTGTGAAAATGAGCATTTTGCATACCGGGCTACTCACCATCGACGATGTGCACGCGCACCGACGTCGGATTGGCATTAGATGGTGTACATGTATAAAGTCCAGAATCTTGCTGGATGGCCTTTTGCACCAGCAGCCGACTAGTGGTCAGCACACCTTTTTCGGTGACTAATGATATGCCGCCACGGGGTGAATCGAAATTTATAACCTAAAAAGAAATACACAGACATTATAAACAAGTAAAAAACTAAAAGATAGGTGTCATGTTTGTCGAAATTCAAGATTATAGATCAGTGGCCGCAGCAGGGCCTTACACTTTACTAATATATAACCAATATAAGCATTTTTCTCTCTTTTTACACGCGTCCCTAGCAAGTAATTTTGGTCAAACTCCATTTTTTTTCGAGTTCGACTCGAGTGATTAAAATAGACACAAATGCGAACGTTTTCTGATCATAAATTACACTATTGTCGGGAGAATAATGTACCGTACCCGCGACTATTTCTGATGAGTAATTTTTATCCGCTTTTTAGCTCGATACCCAAAAAATGGGTATAGAGCCTATTAGATTCGTGTCGATTATGGTACAGAATTTTGAACACATATATCTCCGCAACTATAAAAGTGAGAGCAACCAAATTTGGTGACAGTACTCCTAGGATGTTGATCTATACTAAGTTTGTATTTAAATTTGACCCCGCCCACGTCCGCCCACGTAAATGATATAAAATCTAATAACAAGAGCACTATTAAAGCTACAGCATTGAGACTTGGCACACAGGATGGGGGGACGAGTCCTGAGGTGTGCTGAAAATTTCATTGAGATCGGTTTATAAACAGGGAAGTAGTTTGAGAAAATATGATATATGGAGAAAATATAATCACCTGGATCTCAGAGACTATAAGAGATAGAGATTCCAAATTTGGTGACAATACTGCTATGTTGCGCACGCAGATCAAGTTTATTTTAGAATTTTGCCACGCCCCCCAATTATCCTGTAATCGACAAAAAACTAAAATATCCAAATACAAGGCCAATTTAATAGGTACAGATGTCAAAATCTGCACACACACTAAACACAATTTTGATAATGCATCCTGAAAACTGCATTGCAATCGGATAACAAATACAGAAGATATTAAATCAAAACTTCACATTTCTCATGCCTACGTGCAGTGGCCAGATTTTGGTACAAAACTTGCAGCAATGCATGCGATTTGTGGGTACATTGGACTCGGGATCAAAACAACTCTTTGTTTTGAACCAAATTATTTATTATTATTATTATTTTTATTTTTTTATTTTTTTTTTCATTGCATTAAATTAATTACATATTAATTAATAATTACATACTTTTTAAATGAATACTTTACATACTTAATCAATAATTTTATGTGATGCACATTTTGCAATCAGTACCATGAATTAGCAGCAAAACGAATTTGGTTCTATAAATAGCTTTATTTGCACATGTATGTATGTGTGTATGTAGGGCTTCTCTTCTAACGAGCGAGACATAATTGAAACAAAAGAAACGTGCAAAACGTACAACGAAAAAAAATGATATACATTGATATTGCCACATGCAAATATAATGCTCCGATGGCTCTGATGATAGAGCCGTGTATTTCGAGGCGATGAGTCGAGAGTTCGAATCCCGTTTCAATCTTGCCCATGTGCAACTTTTTTTTTTTTTTTTTTGTCAACTATTTCCTTTTTTTTTGTCAACTATTTTCTTTATTACAATTTGTACTTTTTTAACAACTTGTATTTTCTTTGATTTTGTGAAAAGAGTAACTAAATATATATATATAATATAATCGGTATTTTATTATTCACGTATTGTATTATAGTTAGTATTAATACCAGTTCTGTCACAGACTAGCACCCCTAACTGTAGGCTATAGGATAGCATATAGTCTGTAGCATTTTATGTTGACCATATTTTACTGAAATTGAATTAATCGGTTGTGAACGTTTGGGTATCGAGCAAGTTACCGTCGAGTGCGCTCGACTGTAGACATACCACACCTCATCGCGAGCGAAGCGAGCCGGGGGTAGGCGAGCGAAGCGAGCAGGGGGCGGAGCCCCCTTGTTTTTTAATCAGTTTAAATTCGAGACATTTATTTTATCATTATTATAGAAATTATTACAAAAACTAGGGGGCTCCGCCCGCTGCTCGCTTCGCTCGCGGTGCTACAGTCGAACATACTCAACTGTCGGAGACCCCATACTTATTATGGAAATAGCAAAGCCTGCTCGCTTGATGCTGTTGCAGAGCGTTGTAAAACATTTTCGACATGACAGCTATATAATATAGTGGTCCGATTTGAACCAATAAGACTAACTTAAATGCATATTCTATAAGTTTGGTTGAGATATCTCATAAAACAAACAAGTGGAAAAGGCTATAGTCGAAATCCCGACCATAGGATACCCAATACTTATTTCAATACATTAGCGATTCAATCCTGATGTCATATTTGCGTTGCCAGAACTAGTTGAGAATTTTAAGCATTCTAATAAGGTTAAGCAATACAAAAACTATTGCATACTCTAGGGGCACCCGTTGCTTCAACAACTTAGGAACGCAATAACTGCTGTTCTACTTGTCCGATCTTGTTGCGATTCAGTGGGATAATAGATAATAATAACAGATATCGGTTATTTCCCAAAAATACGTATTATATGAAAAATTGTGGGTGAGGTGGCAAATTGCGGGGGTGGAGGGGTTCGTGGCTTGAATTTGAAACAAACTTGATCTGCGTGGGGTCAATAGAAATCTGTATGCCAAATTTGGTTTCTCTATCTCTGATAGTCTCTGAGATCCTTGTGTTTATACAGACGGACGACCGGTTTTTCCCGAATTACGGGCGTGGAAGGAGGCGGGTCAAAAATTTAAAACAAACTTGACCTGCTCCAACGCCTTTGTGATCTGCGTGTGAAAGTTTGGATACTCTATCTCTTATGGTCTCTGTGATCTAGGCGCTCACACAGACGGACGGACGGACAGACACACATGGCTATATCGACTCGGCTGTTGATGCTGATCAAGAATATATATACTTTATGTGGTCGGAGATGCCTCCTTCTGCCTGTTACATACATTTCAACGAACACAATATACCCTTACACTAATTTTTTATAAGTAATGGGTATAAAAAGTGTTTCATACTATGACTTGATTTTCGCCCGATCGGTCCAATGGCAGCTATATGATATAGTGGTCCGATTTGAACCAACTTTGCTTAGGATATATAAAACCAAGTTATATGCATATTCTATTAGTTTAATTAAGATATCTTATAAAACATAAAAGTTTTTCATACTAAAACTTGATTTGAAAACGGTTTGGGCTATCGTATCTACACTCCTAAAAAATCCTGTCGAAACGGTAGAAAATCGTTCGCAAACGTAGTCAAAACTTGTTGGAAAGGCTATAGTCGAAAAAGGCTTACCTGGCGATTATGCGACCAGATGACAGTGGGTGGTGGTTCCGGTGCAAATTTGACAATGCAAGTTAAATTAATAGTGGATCCTTTGTTAATGTGCATCTCGGGGCCTCCAATAACCTCAGTGATGGGCTCTACATAGAAAACAGATAATGAGAAAGAGATAGATACAGAAAAAAACAAGTGGGAAAGTCGAGGTCCCGACCATAGGATAGCTGTTAATTATTTCAATACATATAAAAGTATTTTCAAAGAAATTACTTGATTACTTTGAAAACGTTTAATCGCCATAACTGCCGTTCTACTTGTCTTGATGCGATTCATTGATATATTAGATAATATTACTAGATAACCATAAAAACTGTATTATCTTCAAAACTGTGGTTGTGTAGGGCTTTCGCGTTTTGCTGAGTGAAGGGGAACGTGGGATAAATTCATAACAAACTTGATCTGCGTGGAGTATATAGAAATCTGTGTGCCAAATTTGGTTACTATATCTCTTATAGTCTCTGAGATCCTGGTGTTTATACAGACGAAGAGGCGGAAGGTTGCGTGTCAAAAACTTAAAACAAACTTGACCTGCGTGGGATCTATAGAAGTATTTGTGTCAAAGTTCGGTAGCTCTATCCCTTATAGTCTCTGAGATCTAGGCGATCACACGGATGGACAGACGGACAGACACACATGGCTTTTTTGACTCGGCTGTTGATGCTGATCAAGAATATATATAAATTAGAAAAATAGTATTCACGGTATAATATGGAATTTTTATTTATAACCAACCCGATAGTGCCAGGGTTCATTTTAAACTAATTTACAGAACAATTTTAAGTTATCATAAAGCGTTGGCCGCATCGCTGCGACGTTGACAGATTGCTGACTCTGCGCCTCGTGCCGTTCTTCAGCGGCCACTTGGCGCGCATTCCGACGGGATCTTATACTCTGCTGTTGACCAGCCGCGATGCAGAGTCGGCAATGCACGATCAGCGTTTCTGCGGCAAAGTGTCGCGACAAAGTTGCGACGGCATCCGGTTGCCCAATTGAACCTAGCTGTGGTAAACTCCTCCCTCAGCGTCCCCGGGCTTACCAATGCTTGCCTGCAGATCTGCTAACATTGCGGACCGCTTGCGAATTTTCTTTCTTTGGCGGATTTTGTGGGCTACGACCAAACAAATGATGACGAGGGAAAAGGTGATGCTGGTGCTCATAGCGGGACTCAATAGAACTCGGGAGCGTAACTGGCTGATGTATTGAAGATTTGCAAAACTCAATTCATGCAACTTGGGTAGACTGAGGTGTTCTCGGTGGTGGGTTATGTTGATCTGTGCCTGTACCACTGGGTTTCTCTTGAAGACACCGTAGTTGTAGACGAACGTTCTAGACCTTGTCATCGAATTTTAGGAGATAGTTCCCAGCGACTGATTGTTGGAACCCAGCGTTGTCTGATATATTTACGGCTGCGTTGTGGTTGATCATTGCGCCGTCGTCTAACAGAGTCAGCATGTCCAAATGACCGGGACGAGTGCTGCATTGTGCGAGGGTTTCTAGCAGTTTGCAGAATGTACAACCGACTGCAATATCATATCCACCTATGGCTAGGATTTTCGTACCGCATTCGGCAACCGTGATGATGTTTACGAAATCTAGCTCTTTAATATCGACATTACCCAATATTACCGGGCTGATCAAATCTATTTTTGCTATCGTTAGTGCGAGGATTAAATTTTAAAGGTCTGTAATTATAATTCTGTTTTTGGCTAAGATTGTCTCATACATGTGTCCCATGTCGGTTTCGTCATTTCCACGAATTGAATTTAGTGTCCTGATTAGTTCGTTAAGTCTTGTTTGAACTTTTTATTTATTTATTTCGATTTTCTTTGTTTCGGCGTCAATAAGTTGTGTCTGTCTAAATTTTATCTGTTCCCAGTCGTCAAAGTCAGGAGTCCCCTCGACCACCTTAAGGGCAGTCCTTAACAAATTTATGCTACGGGAATGCCTGTGATTTACCTTAAAGGTCGTTACCAACTTTTCGATATGACCAAGGTCAGTAGCTGTTACTCTTCTTTCGTGGTCTTTGTTAAATAGGTTCAGAGTCCATCTATTCTCGTCCACGTATGTTCCGTACGACGTTATGTTTGTGGTGTGTCCTTTTGCGTTCGCGATTTGAATGTTAAAGTTTGAGAGTGTTGTTTAATTGTTTCAGAGTTAAGGGATCTTTCATTGTCACAGTAAATGGTTTTGATGTTTGGAAAAATATTTACGAGTTGTAAGAGTGGATTTTTGATGTCAACAATTGCTCGTGAACAAATTGGTTGGACCATTGCAAACTTGAAAAATTTATCGAAACACATGAGGAAGTATTTTTGAAGGGATTGGTGTTTCGCCCAGCATCTGTTTTTTTGGATGCCGATCGTATTTAGCTACCGAACAGATTCTGCAATTGGCAACGATTTCTGTCGCTAGTCTAATCATGTTGGGGAAGAGTTAGTCGCGCATTATTTGTTTAACGCTTTCTTGCGCTGCTCGGTGAGCTCTCTTATGCTCAACAGTCATTATTTCTCTTTGTTCTGTCTTGTCCGTGATGTCCGCAACTAGATGTTTAGAATATCTAAACGAAGTTGACGGGAAAAGTTCGATAAGTCTGTGTTGAATAAAAGCAAGCATTGGCAGCTCTCAATGTATTGCGTTAACGACTCCTACATTCACTGTATCTTGAAGTGTCCGCAGAAGTGTGCTGCAATCTGAGACTCGTATATTGTACTTGCATTATTTTGAAAAGAAATGTTCTGATGGACGAGGAATCAGACTCTTCGATTATAATCTGATTTCTAAAGCAGTTGACTGGCTTGCCCGTGGTCTCAATCGTATACGTCAGGGATTCTTCACTATGGATTGTAGCAAGGTCCAAGCACTGGGAATTAGAATCTAAAGCGTTCAAGTTATGACGTGACTATGCGTCAGCCACATAATTCTCCTTGCCAGGTTTGTAAATCAAGTTTGGGTTATGCTCTTCAATAAAAGCTTTTCAGCGTTTTATTTTGATTACGATCAGATACAACGAAAGTCAAGGGTTGATGGTCAGTAAATATGTTGAGTTTTTTAACTCCGTACAGGTAATTTCGAAGACTTTTGAAGGGCCAAACAATTGCTAACAACTCTCGCTCATTTGTCGATAATTTTGCTTCTTTATCCCGCAATGTCCTTGAGATCGTTTTTATCGGGTGTCATTCTTGGGATAACACAGCTCCCAGACCATGGCCTGAGGTATCAGTTGTAAGGCCAAAGCATTTTTTGAAGTCTGGTTATATTAACATTACATCTTCAGATATCAAGATATTCTTCAATCTGTTTCCAGCTGTTTAGCTGTTAGTTCGATCAGAACTTTCTTTGACTGATTGGCACCTACTTTACCATTGTCACCTTTTAGCAGCTTGGTTAGGAGCTTAGCTAAGGAGGCATAGTTGTATATGAAGCATATGTAATATCTTGACATCCCTAGAAATGATCTAAGGTCAAATAAGTTTGAGGGTGGCTTGAAATTTAAAATAGACTGTACCTTGTCAGGAGACGTTTTTATACCGCCTCTGGTAACTACGAATCCCAAGTACTCCACACTTTTCTTTAAAAATTTGGACTTTTCCTGGGACACCCTCATGCCAGCATCGTAAAAACGTTTTAAGACCCAGTCAATGTGTTTGACATGGTCCTCCTTACTTTCGGAAAATATGATTACGTCATCGACATATACGTAACATGTTTTCCAAATTTGTTCTCTCAGAACGTCATCTATTGCCTTTTGAAATATGCTTGGGGCATTTTTTAGACCGTTGTTTCCAGAAAAAGCTGTTTTTCTTTGTCCCTTTCTGCAAGTTCGATTTGGTGGAAGCCTGATTTCAGGTCCAATGTTTGACAGTATTTTCGACACTTATGGTTTTTTGATTAAGTTTCCTGAAATCAATTATTATTCTCTTTTTCCTGTGGCCGAGTTCGTCGACACCTTTTTTATCATCGACCAAAATAGGGTTATTGTATGGGGATCTGGACGACCGAATAATACCATTTTCAAGAAGTTGTTTAACTTCTAAGTTTACGAAGTCAGCGACGCCCATTGGGTACTGATATAACTTAGAGTACACCGGCTCATCATCCGATCGGATTGTGGTGTTTATATTGAATGATAGGGACTCATTTGGATCAGCGAAAGCGCTTTATCTCAGTTGAATCATTTTATTGAGCCACTCACATTTGGCTCATTCGCGCACATTCGGATGTGGCTCAATTTTGGCTTTCCACGACCAAATGTGACTCATTCAAAGCACTGTGCACATATAATAAAAAGCTGACAATAACAACAATTTAATATTTATATTGAAATTATAATTGGCGAAAATTAAATGCCTACTGTTTTTATTGAACAAAAGAGCTGGGTTAGGTCATGATTGCTTTTTTTCACAAGTATATCGATAAACATCGGGTGTTCGAAAAAATTGGCACATTCATTTTGGATGAGCCAAAAAGATCATTCAGATTTTGTACTGAAATGAAGTCCACATTCGAGCCGGGTGATAAAAATGGCGTCGAATGTGCCGAATGTGCTGTTGTGGAAATAGGCTATAAGTCAAGGCCGTCATACCGTCAAAGTCATTCAATGTTGATAAAATAAAAAAATATGATTTTACATTTAATATGCTTACTAAGCATTTCTTTTCAATTTGGGTGCCCCGTGTATAGATTTAACTTGGAATGGTTTATCGACATTTTTTACGCTTTTTAATTCAGGTAAGGGCTTAATATTAGGGAATCAAACCGAAACAAATATCGGTTCCGGAACGTCCCGAAACAACTATTTCGGTAAACGGTTCTATTTCGGTTTTTTCCTTTCGGTTCCGGTATCAGTACCGGTACAGCAATTAAATTAAAACAAAAATAAAATAAATGGTTTAAAAAAAAAATATATTAACAGATTTGTACATACACACGCACTATATGTTTGTATTCTATCGAGATAAACCTAACCTAAATGTAAAGTTTATTAAAATGATATAGATACAGAAAAACAAAAATTATTTTTCGAAAAGTGTACCGAAAGCGTACCGGTACAAACGTTTCGGTTTTCGGTTCTTATAAACAAATTTATTTCGGTTACGGTTCCGGTACTCAAAACGAAACTGTTTATTTTGGTTAACGGTTCCGGTACCGGTTTCGGTATTATTCCCTGCTTAATATAATTCTTTGTTGCTCCTGTATCGATTAATAGTTTGACAAGCCGTTCCCCTACAAATCTTTCGATGTTCGGGAGATAGAACCTAGTCCTAAAAAATTCTAAGAGTCTTCGATGGCAACATCATCTTCAAATGATGCCACACCCTCTTCTGCAGCAGATTGATAACACTATGCAACAAATTTGGATTTTTTTTCTGAATTGGACCAAACCGACTTTTTTGGATAGATTTGGGGCCCCCACGACGAAAAACAATTTTTTTTTCTATGGCACAATTTTTTTTTTTTAGAATTTTTTGAAATTTGGATTTTTTTTTCTTGCCGTTTTTTAGAGGTGCGCCCACTTTTGTCATCATTACTCCAGAACTACAAAACCGATTTTCAAAAGCTTTACTTTTCCTGAAAGCTAATGAATATATCTGTAATTAATTCATACACAGCCTAAGATTTAAGTAAGTAGTTTAACCCGAATCTTCCCAGCGTTACCATATGGTAACAAGCAATAGGCATTTACTAAAACTTAGTTTTTAGATAACATATTAACATTAGATTAACTTTTATTTGATATTCTAAGAGTAAATTGTTGTCTCTAACTGATAAAAAGTTGATTGACACAATCTCTTGAAGTTAGCTGATCGAAAAATGCGCATTAAGTTGCTCATTATATTCTGCAGTGCAATAAAACGGCATTTGGCAATTCGTCGCAAGTAAATTTAAATCGTTTACTAATTTCAGTACTGAACTATATGCAATGCACCCCTCATTAGAAAGGTAAAAGGGTGCTCTTTTTAATTATGAAACAAATTTTAAATAAAAAACACTTTTTTAAAGTTAATTTGCGCTTTTTTATTTTCGTGTTACCATATGGTAACGCTGGGAAGTACAGGGTACAGTTTTTTTCCATACATTTTTTCGCTTTTAGGTACTGTTTTGTTCATAAAATATGATTGCTCTTTGGCAGCTATATGATATAGTGGTCCGATTTGAACTAAATTTGGTCAGGATGTGTAACAACATATAAGACACATATTCTAAGAGTTTGGTTGAGATATCTCAGAATAGAAAAAAGTTGTTCATACTAAAGGTGAATTTGACCCCGATTGTTCCTCTGACAGTTGTGTTATATATACGATATACTGCACCGATTTGACCCAAATTTGGTCCAATATATCAAGGAAGAGCCCCCCTGTTGGAATAAGTTGTGTTTATTAGACTTTTTTTCTCAAACATTTGTATTTTGTAGCATTAAGAAAACCTATACCCTGTACTTCCCAGCGTTACCATATGGTAACAGCCGAAAAAATGGTCCTGTCGATTATCCTGACAAGGATGAACAAAATGATTGTGTTTTTCGGATTCAGCGAACTCAAATTTATCAGCCCTGAAATTTTCATTAAGAAATTCGAAAAAATGTTGCTCAGGACGATTCGTGTTCAGAGCTAATAATTTTTGAATTAAGAAAATGTTGTTTTTTTTAAGCATTTTTTTTTAGCTTTTTTTATTTAAAAATTCAAGGAAAACTCGAAAAAATTACTGAACTTCGGTTTTAATTTTTTTTTGCAAAGCTGCATTAATTGAGCTTCGTTTAATAATTATATAATTTATATAACTCATAAAAATCTATGGAGAAACGGAGATAAAATAAAATTTTATATCAAGGGATGTTTTTGTCGATTTTGATGATTTTCTTGTAGAGCGGCATGACCTTTAGTATGAAAATTTTTTGTGTTTTTTGAGATGTCCTAAACAAACTTGTCTTACGAATTTTGACCAAATTTGGTTGAAATCGGACCACTATATCATATAGGTGCAATAGGACCGATAGGTAGAAATTCAACATTCTTTAGGGGTCGGTGTAAGAAAATAGGACTATAACTAAGTCTAGAGAGTGTCACCTTGAATTAATTTGTTTAAATGTTAAAAAAACCTATAAACCTTCGGACCGTGCAGACGTGTTTCTATAAAGCGCTCCGTAATAATCTTAATCTAAATAGTACCCACGTGCGGTAAAAATCTAGATTTAGGCCAAGAGCCCCCTAGTGCGATGTGCGCGCCCACTAAACTAGTTTTGCGAATATAATAAAACTATTCTATAAACTATAAACAAATCAAATAGAATTTGTATTGAACAAGTGCTAACTACGATGAGTCACTACGATACCCGTGCCCACCGTCAGCGCGAGCAAGACGAGCGACGACTCTCTTTGGCCAAAAATAACGCTTACTTTAGCTATGTCTCCGACACAACAGCACAAATAACCGAAAAATCAAAGCAGAACCTCTTAGCCGCAGAAGATACGAGAGCGCGTTCTTGCTCTCCGAATTTACCAACTACAACTCCAAAAAGCTGGAGCGAAGAGTGTGCCTCTCCAATGCCGATCGTCTCCCCGCATAAACCACTATCACCACCAAATTTGCCCTCACAAGCCGCTGCAGCTGACGCTACAGCAACAACAACTTTAACTGTGTCAACAGTCGTCGTACCATCTTCTGCTGACCAAGCACAATCTTTCTCAACTACAGCTTCGAATGCAAGCGCAGCGTCAAAACCAACGGTTCCGGCTAGGCAGACCGGAATGGATCGCTACTTTCAAATAGTACCCAAGCGAAAACTAAGCCCACAAAAAATACTGGGAAATAAAACAAAAATAAACCGCGGTGACTTAAACCAAACTGCTGGGGACCCAATAAACACCAACAATAGGTTTGCGCCGCTGGCTGATACTGTCAACGAACAACCTACCGAAGCTGGACATGGACCAAAGAAACTTAAGCCCCCACCTATATACATTAGGGAGAAGATATCCAACGCACTGGTGAACAAGATTGTTGATCTCATTGGAAACAACAACTTTCATGTCATTCCTCTAATAAAAGGGAATATTCACGAAATAAAGCTCCAAACAAAAGACGAGGAGCATTTCCGTAAAATCTCCCGTTATCTAAATGAAGCTAAAAAAAGCTTCTACACTTACCAACTAAAAAGCAGCAAAGGCCTGCAGGTGGTACTTAAAGGTATTGAACCGGATGTCTTCCCTTCCGAGATCTCAAGTGCGTTAAAAGAAAAGGGCTTTCTCGCTAAGAGAGTCACAAATATAATAAACAAAAATAAAATACCGCAACCTCTCTTCAAAGTTGAGCTGGAGCCAGACAGTAAAGCTCCAAAGAAAAATGAAGTGCACCCGATCTACAAGATACAGCTCCTGTTGCATCGCCGGATCACTTTTGAGGAACCACACAAACGGAACGGCCCAGTTCAATGCTCGAACTGCCAGGAATATGGGCATACCAGGTCGTATTGCATGTTGCGTCCGGTATGTGTGGCTTGTGGAGACTCCCATGGCCCAGACTCCTGCTCAGTCAACAAAGATGACCCTAATACAAAAAAGTGCGGCAACTGCGGTGGAAATCACACAGCGAACTACAGAGGCTGTCCAGTGTACAAGGAACTAAAAAACCGTATCCGACGAGTACCAACAACGCGTCATCAGCACCTGCCAGCTGCAGTTATAGCATCCCAAACTACACCCGACGTCTTTTTCGCCAAAGCAGCCAGGTCCTCACTTGGTCCCGCAAACACTATCAACGGCATTTCTTTCGCTAGTGCTTTAAAATCTGGCTTGCAAAAACCATCTCCCTCAGCAGCACCTTCTAGTGTAATCCAAGAAGATTTGAGTATGGTTAACGCTCAACAGCCCTTGATACAGATGCTCGCATCTCAACAATCAAAATAATCAATGGCGCCTCTACGAATATCTCTGTGGAACGCCAACGGTGTTTCACGGCATAAACTTGAACTTACTCAGTTCCTAAAGGACAAACACATTGATGTAATGCTGCTTTCTGAGACGCATCTCACTAACAAATATAATTTCCAAATTCACGGCTATATATTCTACGGCACTGATCATCCGGACGGAAAAGCACACGGTGGAACCGGTATTCTAATAAGAAACCGCATCAAACATCAATTCCACAAAAGGTACGCGAAAAACTATCTACAAGCCACATCCATAACTGTACAATCGGACATCAATAATCTTACTATTGCCGCTGTATACTGTCCTCCCCGTTTTACAATCTCTGAAGATCAATTCATGCAATTCTACAACTCACTGGGACAGCGATTCTTAGCAGCAGGAGACTACAATGCGAAACACCCGCACTGGGGCTCTCGCCTTGTGACCACTAAGGGAAGGCAGTTATACAATGCAATCATAAAACCAAGCAACAAACTCAATTATGTTTCCCCGGGTAGTCCTACATACTGGCCAGCAGACCCTAACAAACAACCAGACTTAATAGATTTTGCTGTGACAAAAAACATCCCACGCAATCTAATAAGCGCCGAAGCACTTTCGGATCTGTCATCCGACCACTCCCCCGTGTTATTAAATCTACTCCAATCCCCGGAATATATGGAATATCCTAATAGACTTACAACACACAGAACCAACTGGCTCAAGTACAAGAAATACGTAAGCACTCACCTCGATCTTACCCCGCAATTCCACATTGAAGCGGACATCGACTGCTCCGCTGATTTATTAGAATCTGTACTTGTAGAAGCAGCTAAAATCTCTACTCCACAACATGCGCATGTGCAGACCAAACAACGCAAAACTAATCTTCAAATAGAACAACTTGTTCTGGAAAAGCGACGATTGCGACGTGAATGGCAGTCCCACCGGTCGCCATCTACCAAACAACGCTTTAAAGATGCTTCGCGCAGACTCAGCAAAGCTCTAAAGCAAGAAGAAACAGATGCCCAACGCCGCTACATAGAGCAATTGTCACCAACCAGTACCAAGCATCCTTTGTGGAGGGCTCACCCAACGCTAAGTGCGCCGATCGAAACGGTAACGCCTATAAGAAACTCTTCAGGCTGCTGGGCCCGTAGCGACATAGACAGAGCCAACACATTTGCCACTCACCTACGTAATGTATTCCAACCAAATCCCGCAACAAATTCATTCGTACTTTCTTCCTGCGCACCTCATAATCCAGGCGAGTCTGAACCACCTCAGTTCCGTGCGAACGAAATTGGAAAAGTCATAAAAGAACAGATGAAACCAAAAAAAGCTCCAGGCTGTGATCAAATAACTCAAAAAATGATCATTGAACTTCCAAACTGTGCTATTTCCCTCATCTGTAAGCTTTTCAACGCGATTACAACACTTGGCTACTTCCCAAAAAAATGGAAGAAGTCGGTCATTATAATGATACCCAAACCTGGAAAAGATCATACAATACCATCATCTTATAGACCAATTAGTCTACTACCGTGCTTGTCTAAGCTTTTTGAAAAATGCCTACTGACGCGTATAATTCCTCATCTGATAACACGCAATGCAATCCCAACACATCAATTCGGCTTCAGAGAAAAGCATGGAACTATCGAGCAAGTCAACCGAATAACATCAGAAATACGTACAGCATACGAACATCGGGAATACTGCAGTGCAATATTCCTCGACGTCTCCCAGGCTTTCGATCGAGTGTGGCTTGATGGCCTCATGCACAAAATCAAAACGACGCTTCCGGTGTACACTCATAAGCTACTCGAGTCGTACCTCTACAATAGAGTCTTCGCAGTTAGATGCAACACTACTACATCTAACGATCACATTATAGAAGCTGGAGTTCCTCAGGGAAGTGTTCTGGGACCAACACTATACGTAATATACACAGCGGACATCCCGATAAATGAGCGGCTAACAACATCCACGTTTGCAGACGATACCGCAATCCTCAGTCGCTCCAGATGCCCCATTCAGGCAACAGCACGTCTAGCTGAACATTTGGCGGTAGTAGAGAAATGGTTAGCCGACTGGCGTATTAAAATAAATAACCAAAAATGTAAACACATCACGTTTACCCTCAACATGCAAACATGTCCTCCGTTAACACTCTCTAATAGGCAACTTCCACAAGCCAAAGAAGTAACGTACCTTGGCGTTCATCTTGATAGGCGGCTCACCTGGCGTCGTCACATTGAAGCAAAGAAAACGCAGATTAAACTGAAAGCCAATAAACTTTATTGGCTTTTAAACCACCGATCTCCTCTCAGCTTGGACTACAAGGTCCTACTCTACAATTCCACCATAAAACCAGTGTGGACCTACGGCTCGCAGCTATGGGGAAACGCGTGCAGTAGCAATATTGATATCATCCAGCGAGTACAATCGAAAATCTTGAGGACTATCACTGGGGCACCGTGGTATGTTCGAAACGACAACATTCATAGAGATTTGAACGTTATATACGTTAAAGATGAGATAGCACGACAAAAGGCGAGCTACAACATTAAGTTATCCCTGCACCCCAATCCACTTGCTCGGCAATTAACTCGGGTTTGCAGTCGAACCCGTCTTCAACGAAACGACCTTCCAGCCCAGCAATAAACACTTGGGGCACCGTAGTTCATATTAAGTCAACATGACTGTTAGTTAAGCTTTAAATATAAGATTTGATAAACTTATTGTAAGTCTCCCTTGGAGAAGATTCAATAAATAAAGCCAACGTAATTAAAAAAAAAAAAAAAAAAAAAAAAAAATTTTTTTAGATAAATAAATATTTATTTAAAATAAAGTTTTCAATTTATTTTTAAAGGTATTACATGCTATCGAAGTTAAGACAATGTTGTAGCATTAAAAGTACTTCAAAAATGGTTTGAGTAACGTACTTTTCTGCTTTCGGCATTGGAATTAGACGTTCGGATAAGATTCCAAACGTAATCGCCCACCATGTTCTGATTCCACGAGCCCTGATAACGTCGCTCCATAGCTTTTATCTGTTGGTGAAATCGTTCCCCGTGTTCATCGCTTACATCGCCTAAGTTGGGCGCGAAACTGTCCAAGTGTGAATTCAAGAAATGAATTTTCAGCAGGGATTAAAACCGAAACGAATATCGGTTTCAGTTACGGTTTCGGTTACGCTTGTATTAAGGTTTTCGGTTAAGGTTACGAAAAAAATTTTAGTATCGGTTTCGTAACGGTTAACGGTTTTTTGTAAGTTTCGGTTTTAAAACACCGGTTCGGTTTCGGTTCACAAAAAAAAAATTTTCTTACAAAAATTTCAAATTATTCTCCAAGTTAAAATTGACTGTATATACATATGTATATTAGTTGTACATATGTACATGCACAAACACGCACTTACGCACTTTTTAAAGCCAGCACCGATTTAAGTGGAATAACAAAAGCAAAGTTGCGCGTTTTTCAATCGCGAGCAACAAGGCAAAACGTGACGCGGCTACGAAATACCCTGTGTCCAACTAAGTATATTTGTATATAAACTTATATGAATATAACTGCATAGTAACAATTGTATGTAAATAAGGTTAAACGTAATTTTACGTAAATACTCCCATTGTTAATATGTTTATTTTATGCACATATGTATATATGTATGTTAATATAAATAAATATGATGGGTATTTCAATAGTCGCACTTTCATATGTACACAGTCCACCCTACGAAACAAACTGTCTCGCTCGCACTTGCTCAATCTTCAATTTTGCTAAGTCGCGTGGCGACGCCAAGACATCGCACAAAAGTAACCGCCGATACGTCACCACAAAATTCTTAAGAAACTCACACAAAGACAAAAATTGAAGCTGCACAAAATTTGCAATGAGCACTACAACAACACTGAAGTCATAAATTAAAGCAAAATGAACACTTTTATTGCTCTATCGTCGCGTTGAAAATCTGTGTTGTTGTTGATGCTGTCCAGAGTCTCGCGACGCACATTGGCTGTGTTGTTGCTGTATCGTCGAAGATCGCGAGCAAGCCAAAGTAACGGTCTGCTACCTGTTTAGAAGACTGGTAGAAATTTAGTTTTGATCAGTTTCAGCGACGCGCCGCGACGTCCAGAACCGAAATGAACGCTTATAAATGAATCGGTTATTAAACGGTTATTTCGGTTTAAAAAGTTTTGGTTTTAAGGTTTAGTTATAGTGAAAAAAATTTTTTTCGGTTACGGTTTCGGTTACGGTTCCAAATTTCAAAAGGTTTTTACCGGTTAAAGGTTACGGTTTCGGTTAAGGTTTTAATCCCTGATTTTCAGAGACATGTTTACTCCCATATTCTTGTAATTTTCAAGCAATCCATCGACGATTTTAATGAAATCTCGACTTTTGTTATTCTCCAAAAAGTTTTCAGTAACTTGTCGGAATGATGTCCAGGCTGCCTTTTCAACTGGGTCCAGAATGGATTGAAACTCGTCGTTTTTCAATAGTTTTCTAATCTGTGCACCATCGAATACGCCTGGCGAGATTTTTGCCGTCGAAAGGGGATGTAAAACTTCGTTAAGAAATGCCAGTGCCTCATTCTATCACTTTGGTTAGAATATCTTAAAAAACAAGCAAAGTTTTCATACCAAACCTTGAATTCCTATCGATCGGTCCTATGGCACCTATATGATATAGTGGTCCGATTTCAACCAAATTTGGTCAAAATGCGTAAGACAATAGCAATTTGATTTTCTGTGAGTCTGTTTAGGATATCTCAAAAAACACAAAAAAAAATCATACTAAAGGTCATGCCGCTCTACAAGAAAGTCATCAAAATCGACAAAAGCATCCCTTGATATAAAATTTTATTATATCTCCGTTAAAATCGAAGTTCAGAAATTTTTTCGAATTTTCCTTGAATTTTAAAGTAAAAAAAGCTTAAAAAAAAAAAACATAAAATAAACAACATTTTCTTAATTCAAAAATTAATAGCTCTTAAACTACTTACTTAAATCTTAGGCTGGGTATGGATTAAATACAGATATATTCATAAGCTTTCAGGAAAAGTAAAGCTTTTGTAGTTCTGGAGTAATGATGACTAAAGTGAGCGCACCTCTAAAAAACGGCAAGAAAAAAAAAGCCAAATTTCAAAAAATTCTGCCATAAAAAAAAAAAAAAAATTTTTCCGTCGTTTGGGGCCCCAAATCTATCCAAAAAAGTCGGTTTGGTCCAATTTAGATTTGGGCTGTTGCCTAGTGTAATAGGTATCATCAGTGGCCTGTTCCTGTACGGTATGATTTATTTTATGTCGGCTCTGACTCGACTGTAGTTTCCTGGTTAAGTTTGTTGGTTGTCGAAACCGTGACAAAGACGGAACGACCTCAATGGGTTAAGGTTGAGCTTGTTGCTCGCCTCCCTGGAAACGTTGTTTCGAACTACTGGGTTGTTGGTTAGGTTGTGACTGGGTTCCCGACGGACCAGCCTTGTCCCTATTATTCCCAAATGCTCCCCTAAGCTGTGGAAGCCTTGTTTGGCTAGTACTCTCACTGTTTTGGTAACGTGGACGTTGAACAGAAAATTTTTGACCCTTTCTCTCTACTGTGGTTCTCGCAAAACTCGCAGCAAATTGTGCATAGTCATTGCTAACTTCTGCCTCCAGTGCAATTGATAAGGCAGTGGGTAAGTCCTCAGGTTTGGCTGGGAATACTGCCGTTTTGAGAGATTTCTTTAGGCCAGATACGAATGTATGTAACTCATCCTTCCTAAATTGTTCGTTTAGTGTTTCAGCCTCCTCAGGGCTTTGTGTCATAACGATCTTATTGGTAAGAAGAATCAATGTCTCTCAACCAAGTCATAGTACTCCAACAAGTTCAAGTCACCTTGTCTTAGTGTACCAAGTTTTTATAATAAGACGCGAGTCGGTGTTCTGTCAGCATAGATGAAGTCCAACCGGTCTATAATGGAGGCAAAGTTAGGTGTTTTGTTGTAGGACGTCAACGTAGCACTTGCTGCGCCTTTGACTTTGTTCCGAACAATCCCTACAGCAAGGTAATGCCTGTAACTGCCTTTGAATTTCTTAAAAACTTCGTAAGCGGCAGCTGGCACTTCACGAAAGGCGGCATATTCGCCTTGTTTACCATCAAACTCTGGCATACATTTTAATATGTCGAGTGACAGATCACAGCCTACTCCGTCAACGACAGATACTTTATCGTATCGGTTATTTTCTTTACGTTTTTCTGTTGGAGTCTGTAATTTTTGAGTTTGTTCCTCAAAAGACCTTGTAAATGCCTGCACTTTTTCATTGAGACGTTGCTCCATTGACGCAGCCTGGTGCTGGAGGGCTACCTCTTTCAATTTAACTATATATTCAATCATGTTGTTCTTAGTTTTTTGTTGTGTTTCTTTGTAAGAGTCAATGAGTTCCTTTTCTTCACCCTCGTTTATGTTCTCTAGACCGTTTCTCCACATAAAAGTAAGTAAACTGGGTTTAATGTCTGATACAGTAAATTTCGCGAAAAAGAAAAGAATGCACTTAATTTATTCTTTTGAATAGAACTTTAAATTTATTCATCCCTTTCAACACGGTAACAATGTATAATGCAAAAATTACATTTTTTTTTGTGTTATTGAGTTTTATTTTAAATTAGAAAAATTACTCAGCACTTCACTTACATGAATTTCATTATAACTAAACGACGTCTGCGGGTGCAATGTCTGGATGGTGCTTCCTTCTGGTCACTTTTCTTGATTTGTTGTTGTGGTATATTTAATACAGGTATTGTAGTTGTTGTAGTTTAGAATAATTCTTTTTACTCGCTCAACGTTTGTTTGGGGCTTTATTTTTTATTTTTATTATTATATTTTTACTCGCTCAACGTATGTTGGTGTTTTTTTTTTATTATTATTATATTTTTTCACTCTTTTTAAAAAAAAACAAAGGTGCTCCGTCCCCTGCTCGCTTCGCTTGCCTACCCCCGGCTCGCTTCGTTCGCGGTGAGGTGCGGCCAAAGTCGTGCACGCTCGACAGTAAGATACCCTGAGCCCAGGCACTCTTTTATAAATGTTGATTTTCAACCAATTATTCCTATGGCAGCTATATAATGTATGGAACCGATTTGAACCAAATCTGGCCAGAATGTACAAAACCAACATAAATGCATATTCTATCAGTTTGGTTAACATATCTCAAAAAAACAAAAAACTTTTTCTTACTAAAACTTGATTTTCGGCAGAGCGTCTGTATGACAGCTATATGATATAGTGGGCCGATTCGGACCAAGTCCTGTCACGGTCGCCATGTAATAATTGAAAACTTAGTTGATTTCTTATGGAGCGTCTGCTCCTTTTTGTGTCTTTATTTAGAATGATCTTTATATCTTCATGTTGGGCTTTGCTAACCCGAAACATGCAATACTTATATATATGTCTTATATTTATGTGTTAGTTTACTGGTGTATACATATGTATGCAGAGGGCATACATATGCTGTATATATCTTGACCACTTGAGCTGCAAAGTGCATGCTCAGCATTCCCACGCGCCGCGATCGGCTTATGTATAAGCGATAGATCGTATTTCTTGTGCGCTGGAATGTGTATGTGTGTAAGTGTGGTCTTTTGGGTATTTGTATATTTATTATCATTATGACAGAGTGTCACATTGTATGTAATTATTGTTATACCCTTTGATTTGAATTGCTGGCAGGGTAGGTATACTACAATTTGGTCAGGGTGTATAATACCAGCCCAGATGAATATTCTATCAGTTTGGTTACGATATCTCAAAAAAAAAAAAAATTCGGCAGAGCGTCTGTATGACAGCTATATGATACAGTGTTTCGATTCGGACCAAATTTGGTCAGGATATATAATACCGCCACAAATATATATCGTGTGAGATTGGTTGAGATATCTCAAAAATTAAAGATGCTTTTCATACAAAAACTTCACATTCGATGTATCGTTCCTATGGCAGCTATATGATATAGTTGTCCGATCCAAAAATAAAAACAAACTTGATTTGCGTACGGTATCCAGGAAACTACATGAAGTCTCTAGCTCTTATAGTTTCTGAGATCGACGCATTCAAACAGACGGACAGACAGACGGACATGGCTCAATCGACTCGACTGTTGATCCTGATCAAGAATATATATACTTTTGGGGGTCTGCCACGCCCCCTTCTGCCTGTTACATACATTCTGCCAAATGCATTATAACCTTTTTTGCCCATTTTCAATGGGCTCATGGTATAAAAATGGTCATAGTTTTTTTTTGTTTTTGCCACTTTAATATTTAAATTGGCATTGTTTGAAAAGTTTATCACAACTGCCCTTATAGCGTAGGCTAGGGGTTTTTATTTTTAATAGTTGTTTGTTTTTTTTTTTTTTAAATAGCACTAGGCAACAGCCAAAAAATTACACGAACCAAACCCACCTTTTTGCATAGATTTGGGGCTCCAAATGACGAAAAAATTTTTTTTTTTTTTTTTGTGGTGAGATTTTTTTTTTAGAATTTTTTAAAAATCTGGCTTTTTTTTCGTAATTTTTTTCAGAGGTGCGCCCAGTTTTTTCGTCATTACTCAAGCCAAAACCGATTTTCAAAAACTTTACTTTTCCTGAAAGTCATTGAATATATCTATAATTCATTAATACAAAGTTTTGGATTTAAACTTATAGTTTAAGAGATATCAGTTTTTGAATTAAGAAAATGATGATTTTTTTTAAGCTTTTTTTTTAGTTTTTTTTACTTTAAAATTCGAGGAAAAGTCGAAAAAAATTTAATACATTTTGTCTTTAATTTTATTTGCATAGCTGCATTAATTACGCGTCGTTTATGATATGTCTTATAGTGTATCGGTTCTAAAAAAAAAATCTCACCACAAAAAAAAAAAAAAAATGTTTTTCGTCATTTGGAGCCCCAAATCTATCCAAAAAAAAGTGGGTTTGGTTCGTGTAATAGACAAAAAGTTGAAAATTGTTGCCTAGTGTAATTGATCTGTAGCGATAACTTTATTACGCAAAAATTGTATAGCTCGCGGCGTTAGCTAGCGTAATAATTATATTTTGCGGAGTTTAATGCCATTGGGTGCCAATTAGAAAAATAGTATTCACGTTATAATATGAAATCTTTATTTATATTCAACCGGATATTGCCAATTTACAGAACAATTTTAAGTAATCATAAAGCGTTCTCCGCATCGCTGCGACGTTGACAGATTGCTGACTCTGCGCCTCGTGCCGTTCTTCAGCGGCCACTTGGCGCGCATTCCGACGGGATCTTATACTCTGCTGGCTCGGCTGTTGACCAGCCGCGATGCAGAGTCGGCAATGCACGATCAGCGTTTCTGCGGCAAAGTGTCGCGACAAAGTTGCGACGGCATACGGTTGCCTAACTGAAGCTAGCTGTGGTTAACTTATACTTTATGGGCTCGGATATGCCTCCTTCTCCCTGTTACATACAGTCCAACGAACACAATATACCCTTATACTTTTTTTTTTTTATAAGAAACGGGTATAAATATAGAAAAAACGGTTACGTTAGGAAGAACAAAATCTACTTCCGCGCAAAAATTCCTTTTTTTAAATCATTTAAAAGCAAGGAGGCGCCTTCCTGCTCGTTCCGCTCGTCTTCACCCGGCTCGCTTCGCTTGCTGTGAGATGCAGCTATAGTCATGCACCCTTAACATTAGGATACACTGTGAAATGACACTTTGCACTTAAACTTAATTATCGACCAATCCTTTATATAGGGATATTAACAAAAAACTAAAGCAAAGAACACGCAGCATAACAAATAACAGCAAAATTAAGAACGTAGCAAAATATTTTTTCGATTTAAGCATATTATCCAGCAGGACCGGAAATAAAAATTCCTGTCAAACTTCATATAAAAAAAACGTTGGCAGGAAATTTTATTTTTCGTTTTCAGTTTGTGTGTATCTAGCAACTTGAACGAAATCCACAGATTCATGTCGATCATTGGCATATCGATAGCATGTGTGGACTGAGAGCACAGCTGATGAGTGTATGATGGACTCGTATGTCAAACATGGAGACACAAGTTGCTGTGCGGAAAACAAAAATTATAATTGGCACCACCAACACAATTAATGCATCGTCAAAATTCATTTGGCGCTGATTACAAGCCAAACTGATTTGTCAGAGTGACCATGTACGCTTTAGGTAAATGATCAAAAATTTCCCAGCTTTAGGCCTCTCTCCAGCAGGCCCGGAACTAAAAATTCCCGTCAAACTTCATATAAAAAAAACTTTGGCAGGAATTTATTTTTAGCTCGATACCCAAAAAATGGGTATAGAGCCTATTAGATTCGTGTCGATTATGGTACAGAATTTTGAACAAATATATATCTCCGCAACTATAAAAGTAAGAGCAACCAAATTTGGTGACAGTACTTCTAGGATGTTGATCTATACTAAGTTTGTATTTAAATTTGACCCCGCCCACGTCCGCCCACGTAAATGATATAAAATCTAATAACAAGAGCACTATTAAAGCTACAGCATTGAGACTTGGCACACAGGATGGGGGGACGAGTCCTGAGGTGTGCTGAAAATTTCATTGAGATCGGTTTATAAACAGGGAAGTAGTTTGAGAAAATATGATATATGGAGAAAATATAATCACCTGGATCTCAGAGACTATAAGAGATAGAGATTCCAAATTTGGTGACAATACTGCTATGTTGCGCACGCAGATCAAGTTAATTTTAGAATTTTGCCACGCCCCCCAATTATCCTGTAATCGACAAAAAACTAAAATATCCAAATACAAGGCCAATTTAATAGGTACAGATGTCAAAATCTGCACACACACTAAACACAATTTTGATAATGCATCCTGAAAACTGCATTGCAATCGGATAACAAATACAGAAGATATTAAATCAAAACTTCACATTTCTCATGCCTACGTGCAGTGGCCAGATTTTGGTACAAAACTTGCAGCAATGCATGCGATTTGTGGGTACATTGGACTCGGGATCAAAACAACTCTTTGTTTTGAACCAAATTATTTATTATTATTATTATTTTTATTTTTTTATTTTTTTTTTCATTGCATTAAATTAATTACATATTAATTAATAATTACATACTTTTTAAATGAATACTTTACATACTTAATCAACAATTTTATGTGATGCACATTTTGCAATCAGTACCATGAATTAGCAGCAAAACGAATTTGGTTCTATAAATAGCTTTATTTGCACATGTATGTATGTGTGTATGTAGGGCTTCTCTTCTAACGAGCGAGACATAATTGAAACAAAAGAAACGTGCAAAACGGACAACGAAAAAAAATGATATACATTGATATTGCCACATGCAAATATAATGCTCCGATGGCTCTGATGATAGAGCCGTGTATTTCGAGGCGATGAGTCGAGAGTTCGAATTCCGTTTCAATCTTGCCCATGTGCAACTTTTTTTTTTTTTATACCCTGAGCCCATTAAAAATGGGCAAAAAAGGGTATAATGCATTTGGCAGAATGTATGTAACAGGCAGAAGGGGGCGTGGCAGACCCCAAAAAGTATATATATTCTTGATCAGGATCAACAGTCGAGTCGATTGAGCCATGTCCGTCTGTCTGTCCGTCTGTCCGTCTGTCTGTCCGTCTGTCCGTCTGTTTGAACGCGTCGATCTCAGAAACCATAAGAGCTAGAGACTGCAAACTTGGTATGTAGGTTCCTGGATACCGTACGCAGATCAAGTTTGTTTTTATTTTTGGATCGGACAACTATATCATATAGCTGCCATAGGAACGATACATCGAAAATGAAGTTTTTGTATGAAAAGGTTCTTTAATTTTTGAGATATCTCAACCAATCTCACACGATATATATTTGGGGTGGTATTATACACCCTGACCAAATTTGGTCCAAATCGGCCCACTATATCATATAGCTGTCATACAGTCGCTCTGCCGAAAATCAAGTTTAAGTATGAAAAAGTTTTTTGTTTTTTGAGATATCGTAACCAAACTGATAGAATATGTATCTGGGCTGGTATTATACATCCTGCCCAAGTTTGGTCGAAATCGGCCCACTATATCATATAGCTGTCATACAGACGATCTGCCGAAAATCAAGTTTTAGTATGAAAAAGTTTTTTGTTTTTTGAGATATCTTAACCAAACTGATAGAATATGCATTTATGATGGTTTTGTACATTCTGACCAGATTTGGTTCAGATCGGTTCCATATATCATATAGCTGCCATTGGAATAATTGGTCGAAAATCAACATTTATAAAAGAGTACCTGGGCTCAGGGTATCCTACTGTCGAGCGTGCTCGACTGTAGCCGCACCTCACCGCGAGCGAAGCGAGCCGGGGGTAGGCGAGCGAAGCGAGTAGGGGGCGGAGCCCCCTTGTTTTTTTTGTCAACTATTTCCTTTTTTTTTGTCAACTATTTTCTTTATTACAATTTGTACTTTTTTAACAACTTGTATTTTCTTTGATTTTGTGAAAAGAGTAACTAAATATATATATATAATATAATCGGTATTTTATTATTCACATATTGTATTATAGTTAGTATTAATACCAGTTCTGTCACAGACTAGCACCCCTAACTGTAGGCTATAGGATAGCATATAGTCTGTAGCATTTTATGTTGACCATATTTTACTGAAATTGAATTAATCGGTTGTGAACGTTTGGGTATCGAGCAAGTTACCGTCGAGTGCGCTCGACTGTAGACATACCACACCTCATCGCGAGCGAAGCGAGCAGGGGGCGGAGCCCCCTTGTTCATACTAAAACTTGATTTTCGGCAGAGCGTCTGTATGACAGCTATATGATATAGTGGGCCGATTTGGACCAAATTTGGTCAGGAAGTATAATATCACCCTAAATATATATCGTGTGAGATTGGTTGAGATATCTCAAAAATTAAAGATGCTTTTCATACAAAAACTTCATTTTCGTTGTATCGTTCCTATGGCAGCTATATGATATAGTTGTCCGATTCAAAAATAAAAACAAACTTGATCTGCGTACGGTATCCATGAACCTACATACAAAGTTTGAAGTTTCTAGGTCTTATTTTTTCTAAGATCGACGCGTTCAAACAGACGGACAGACAGACGGACATGGCTCAATCGACTCGACTGTTGATCCTGATCAAGAATATATATACTTTTGGGGGTCTGCCACGCCCCCTTCTGCCTGTTACATACATTCTGCCAAATGCATTATACCCTTTTTTGCCCATTTTCAATGGGCTCAGGGTATAGTAAATAAAAAAATTTATTCTAAACAATCTAAAACCTAATGTAAAATGTAGCCAAATTTAATTTTTGTATATATTTGGCGAGTGTGTATGTGTCTTTGTTTTAACAAATATATTTTGAACTAGTCGGAAAGGCTGTAGTCGAGATTCCGACTATAGGATATCCGTTACTTATTAAAATATATATAGTGACATATCTATCTTATCACATTGTCTTCAAAGTCGAATCCCACAATGCAGCCTTCACATTCCATTCTCACAGTCCATTGCTTAGAATTCCACTAAGTCTCCCACTCTTCTCAAATCACCTAATAAACAAAAGACCACTTCAGTCTTTTACTGTAAACAATCTCGGCAGCCGACGAAATTGCAACTCAGGAAAATGGCCCCTTCAGCGTCTTATTTTCTGTTATAAACAAAAGACCCCTTCGGGATCTAACTGTAAACATTATCACCCTATCATGGGAACCACAAAGCTGTAACGCGACAATTCAATGTCCAAAGCTTAGCCGAAAGTCAAGCTCTGTCCGAAGCTCAAAGAGTTCGGGCTTTTTACCTCAATTCACCAAAAAAGCTCCAGCAGTTATAAAAACAGTTATCTTGAGGATTGTAAGTTAGTTATATTTCTCCATTGTTAGTGTATAATATATGTACATTATAAATAAATAAAAAAAAAAAAAAAATTAAAAGAATAAAAAAAATACAAATATTTTTTTCTTTTAAAATTAACTTTGAACAGTTAATTGGCGCAGCCGGTAGGATGTGTGAAAAGTTCTAAAAATACTCGAACATACAAAAAGATCAAAATAATAGGTTAAAGTTATATAACTAATATTACCTATCGATCCTGTGAATCGGTATTAACTAAACTTCACACAGCCGCACAAGAACTTACGTACCGATTGACCGTGTTACCCATAAATCCAATCAGGTCGGTAACCAATTAAAGATACGCAATTCGATTGACTGTGTTGTGTTACTTATAAAGCCAAATCGGTCGGTAACCAATTAAAACTATCCTCGAATCTAGCTAATCTACGCAAAATAAAGATACGCAATTCAATTGACTGTATTTGAGTTACTTATAAATCCAAATCGGTCGGTAACCAATTAAAACTGTCCATGAATTAAGCTAATCGAAATACAACTAACCATGGGACCAACAGTTGACGGCTCACCTATTGTTACATTGAACAACAACACAACAGTTAACAGCCCACTTGTTGTTACATTGGGTAACACCGACCTGGACCAGCTGTTACGGCAAATAAACAAGGGGGCTCCGCCCCTTGCTCGCTTCGCTCGCCTACCCCCGGCTCGCTTCGCTCGCGGTAAGGTGCGGCTACAGTCGTGCACGCTCGACAGTAGGATACCCTGAGCCCAGGTACACTTTTATAAATGTTGATTTTTGACCAATTATTCCTATAGCAGCTATATGATATATGGAACCGATTTGAACCAAATCTGGTCAGAATGTACAAAACAAAGATAAATGCATATTCTATCAGTTTGGTTAAGATATCTCAAAAAACAAAAAACTTTTTCATACTAAAACTTGATTTTCGGCAGAGCGTCTGTATGACAGCTATATGATATAGTGGGCCTATTTGGACCAAACTTGGTCAGGATGTATAATACCAGCCCATATACATATTCTATCAGTTTGGTTACGAAATCTCTAAAAACAAAAAACTTTTTCGTACTAAAACTTGATTTTCGGCAGAGCGTCTGTATGACAGCTATATGATATAGTGGGCCGATTTGGACCAAATTTGGTCAGGATGTATAATACCACTCCAAAAATATATCATGTGAGATTGGTTGAGATATCTCAAAAATTAAACAAGCTTATCATACAAAAACTTCATTTTCGATGTATCGTTCCTATGTAGTTGTCCGATCCAAAAATAAAAACAAACTTGATCTGCGTACGGTATCCAGGAACCTACATACCAAGTTTGAAGTGTCTAGCTCTTATGGTTTCTGAGATCGACGCGTTCAAACAGACGGACAGACAGACGGACATGGCTCAATCAACTCGACAGTTGATCCTGATCAAGAATATATATACTTTTGGGGGTCTGCCACGCCCCCTTCTGCCTGTTACATACATTCTGCCAAATGAATTATACCCTTCTTTGCCCATTTTCAATGGGCTCAGGGTATAAAAACATCCCCACGTTTGAGGGAGATCCATAAGCATTGCGCACTTTCATAAGACGCATCGATTATTTACTACAATTATATCAAACAAACAATGAATGACAAAGAAGCATCATCCTAGGAGCTATCGAGATCCAAATCAACGGAGACGCGCAGAGACTTCTGCAGATGACACAACCAAACAACTGGGAAGGTATCAGAGCAGCCCTCCTTGACAAGTACAAGTCACAGACACCTACTGAAGAGCTGTTACGACAACTTTACAACACCCCATACCCTGGAAATCTTCGTAAGTTCTGCACAGATATTGAGAGTATAACTTTAGCTATTAGTAATAAATTAGAAATGGAAGGGAATGCAAATAACACTTTTCTGTACACAAACGCAATGAACGGCCCTGCCATTTTTCAAAGATGTATGAATCATGTCTCGTCACTAGAAGACTAGACACTAGACTCTCTGAGGAAAGTATTCAACTAACTAAAAGAAGCAAATTTGATAAATGTTAGTTTTTGAAACGAGAGACAAATTTCTTAGGACACGTCATAGGCAGAGATGGTACTAAGCCTAATTTGGAAAAAATTGAATCGATCAATAACTTTCCAATACCAAAAACTCAAAAAGAAATAAAATCATTTCTTAGCCTTTGCGGCTATTACCGGAATTACCGAAATGCTTTCAACAAACTAAAACAACTAATCACAAGTGACCCAGTTTTAATACGACTAGACTTCAATAAAAAATTTCAGTTAACAACAGATGCTAGCAATGTAGCGTTAGGTGCAGTTTTATCACAAGAAAATCGTACAATAGGATACGCGAGCTGAACATTAAATGAACACGAGATGAACTATTGTACCATAGAAAAAGAATTACTAGCAATAGTTTGGGCGACAAAAATGTTTAGGCAATACCTTTACGGAAGACAGTTCGCAATGTTAAGTGATCATAAGCCACTAGTATGGCTCAGTAATATTAAAGAGCCTAATATGAAGCTACAATGATGGTAAATCAAATTAAGCGAGTACGACTACACTATCAAATATTTAGAAGACAAACAAAATCATGTAGCTGACTCCTTGTCCAGAATTAAAATAGAAGAAACCTACATGCACGAAAATGATAATGACAGTCTAGAAACAATACACAGTGCAGAAGAAGACGGTGGAAACTTAATACAATTAACTGAAAGGCCAATTAATCACCCTATACATAGAAAGCAATTTAGATTTTAAAATTATACAACAGGTTCATAAAGAAATTGTCAATACACAAAATACCAAGATAATCAGATCATTAATAAAATTAAAGTCAGTACAGAACTACGCAGAATTAAAGGTAATCATATTGAGCAATCATAAAAGATTATTGCACCCAGGAATTGAAAAAACCTTTAGACTATTCAAAGAAATTTATTATTATCCAGAATTTGAAAAATTAATTCAGAACATAATTAACGAGTGGGAAATTTGCAATCAAACAAAAACAGAGCATAGAAATACTAATCATACACTCAGAAAAAAAGCCATCCTAGAATTAAGTACAACCGCATTTAAATTTATCCCGTTTTGTACTTAAAATTTTAAGATTCCTGTGTACTAAAAATCTTAAATTAAGTATGATTCGATCTTAATTTTAAATTTTTTACCGACAATAATGTGATTTAATAGTCCGATTTCAACCAAACTTAGACAGAATATATTAGACCATGCCAAAAGCATAATCTGTGTTTGGTTTGGTTGAGATATCTTTAATATCAACAGAGTTTTGAGTACTAAACAACTATTTTAAAATTTAAGATTGTTATGTACTAAAATCTTAAATTGAGTATGAATCGATCTAAAATTTAGAATTTTCAAGATGGAAAGAAAATTAAAAATGAGAACGTTTCGAACTAAAATCAAGTACATTTCGGAATATTTCTTTTGCATTGTCGTACCTTAGAATTCTCAACTGGTTCTAGCAACGCAAATATGACGTTTGGCTTGGATCGCTGGTAAAATCAGCACCTATTTCGAAAGGTCGCTATCCAAAAAAATACACCATTATTAAGTGGTATTTAATTTTGGTATTTTGCTTCATTTTAGTATACATACTAAAGTATGTTTTAAAATTACAATTAATTACACTAGGCAACAGCCAAAAAATCACACGAACCAAACCCACTTTTTTGGATAGATTTGGGGCTCCAAATGACGAAAAACATTTTTTTTTTTTTTTTGTGGTGAGATTTTTTTTTAGAATTTTTTGAAAATCTGGCTTTTTTTCGTACTTTTTTTCAGAGGTGCGCCCAGCTTTTTCGTCATTACTCGAGAACGCCAAAACCGATTTTTAAAAACTTTACTTTCCTGAAAGCCATTGAATATATCTATAATTCATTAATACAAAGTTTTGGATTTAAACTTATAGCTTAAGAGATATCAATTTTTGAATTAAGAAAATGATGATTTTTTTAAAGTTTTTTTATTAGATTTTTTTACTTTAAAATTCGAGGAAAAGTCGAAAAACATTTTAACATTTTATCATTAATTTTATTTGCATAGCTGCAATAATTACGCGTCGTTTAAGATATGCCTTATCAAAATCTGTGGAGAGACGGCGATATAATGTTTTTTTGTGTCTAGGCATGTTTTTGTCGACTTTTTTGACTTTCTTGTAGAGTGGCATAACCTTTAGTATGAAAATTTGTTGTGATTTTTGATATATCTTAACCAATCTTACACAATATCAATTTGTTATTATTTTACACATTTTGACCATATTTGGTTCAAATCAGTGTACTATATCGTATAGCTGCCATAGTAACGATCGTTCGAAAATCAAGGTTTAGTATGAAAAAGTTTTTTGTTTTTTAAGGTATATCATCCAATCCCGCTGGTTATGTATTTAGTAATGTGGTATGTATCCCTACCAAATTTGGTTCAAATCGGATCACTATTCAATATAGCTGCCATAGGAACGATCAGTCGAAAATTCACCTTTAGTATGAAAAACTTTTTTATTTTCTAAGATATTTTAATCAAACTCACAAATTGTGTACTCTATGTTGTCCTTTACATCTTTATTAATTTTGGTTCGAATCTGTCTACTATATGATACACCTGCCATAGGACCGATCGGTCTAAAAACAAGTTTTAGTATGAAAAACTTTTGTGTTTTTTGAGATATCTTAACTAAACTGATAGAATATGCATATAAGTTGGTCTTGTGCATCCTGACTAAAGTTGGTTGAAATCGGTCCACTATATCATATAGCTGTCATAGGACCGATCGGTAGAAAATCATGTTTTAGTATAAAAAACTTTTTGTTTTTGGAGAAATCTCTGTAAAACTCATAAATTGGGCATCTTTCATTGCCCATTACATCCTTACGAAATTTGGTAGAAATCGGACCACTATATCATATAGCTGCCATAGGAACAATCGATACGAACGGTCGATAAGCAACCTTTAGTATGAAAAACTTTTTTGTTTTTTAAGTTATCTGTACAAAACTTACAAGTTATAAGCCTTCTATTGCCTTATACAACCTGTCCAAATTTGGTTGGAATCGGATCACTATAACATATAGCTTCCATGGGACCGGTTAGTCGAAAATCTACCTTTGCGTAAAAATTGTTTTATTGTCAATATACTAATAACTTAGCCGTCCTTCCATAGATTTTAACGGTAAACGTACGCAACGATTGGTAATTAATATAGCTATATATATATAGACAAATTTAATAGTTCAGATGACCATCTTAAATGCATATTCTGTCAGATTGGTTAAAATATCTCAAAAAACAAAAAAAAAGTTCATACTATACCTTGATTTTCGAACGATCGTTCCTATGACAGCTATATGATATAGTAGACCGATTTGAACCAAATTTGGTCAAAATGTGTAAAATAATAACAAATTGATATTGTGTAAGATTGGTGAAGATATCTTAAAAATCACAAAAAATTTTCATACTTAAGGTTATGCCACTCTACAAGGAAGTCAAAAAAGTCGACAAAAACATGCCTAGACACAAAAAAATATTATATCGCCGTCTCTCCACAGATTTTGATAAGACTTATCTTTAACGACGCGTAATTAATGCAACTATGCAAATAAAATTAAAGACAAAATGTAATAAATTTTTTTCGACTTTTCCTCGAATTTTAAAGTAAAAAAAGCTAAAAAAAAAGCTTTAAAAAAATCATCATTTTCTTAATTCAAAAATTAATGTCTCTTTAACTCCTGGCTTAAATCTAAAACTTTGTATTAATGAATTATAGATATATTCATTGACTTTCAGAAATAGTAAAGCTTTTGAAAATCAGTTTTGTCATTCTCGAGTAATGATGTTATAAGTCGGCGCACCTCTGAAAAAAAGTTCGAAAAAAAAGACAGATTTTTAAAAAATTCTAAAAAAAAAATTTCACCATAGAAAAAAAAAAAAAAATGTTTTTCGTCGTTTTTGGCCCCAAATCTATCCAAAAAAGTGGGTTTGGTTCGTGTAATTTTTTGGCTGTTGCCTAGTGTAATTAAATCTGAAGTAGTGCAAATCCTTCTAGGCGCAGGTTTCGAGTTAACCAAATGGTTTTCGAATGCTCCTGAGTTCTCCGCAACCAATGCAGCTAAGCCGATAACGATCTCAGAGTCTGACACAACCAAAACACTAGGCGTGCTGTGGTTGCCAAATGAATATGTCTTTCAATTTAAGATAGACGATTCATGCATGGGTCTTAGAGCGACAAAACGGAATATTCTCTCGGTGTCATCGCGGTTATTTGATCCGCTCGGTCTTTTAAGCCCTCTGATAATCAAGGCAAAGATGTTGATCCAAGAGCTCTGGCTACAAAGGCTGGATTGGGATGAATCAATTAATATGAGCTTGGATAACTCGTGGCAGCAATTGAAATCAACTTTGATTCAGTTGCAAAGAATCAAAATACCTCGATATGTCTTTACAGAGCCAACTTCACTGATTGAGATACATGGCTTTGCCGACGCATCAATGCGAGCGTTTGGCGCATGTGTATATATACGCATTAATACTACAGAAGTTATCGTGTCTCCTTGTTAACTTCTAAATCCAAAGTAGCCCCCCTCAAGACTAAGACTCTTCCTAGACTCGAGTTGTGCGCGGCTCACCTTCTCGCAGATCTCTGCCACCGAATCAGAAATCTTATACGATTACCAATTGAACGGACTGTTCTTTGGTCTGATTCTGAAGTTACAATTCATTGGATCAAGTCACATCCTTCGTCCTTGGCAACATTTGTGTCGAATCGTGTGGCTGAAATCCAAGACTGGACAGAAAACGCTGAATGGCGCCATGTACCGACAAAGCAGAACCCAGCAGATATCGTTTCGAGAGGCTGCGATGTTGACGAATTGCTATCGTCTTTGGAAGTACGTAAAACAGCGGTCGGACTAACAGCTATGGTAGACCGACCGGATCTCTTGGAAACTATCGATAGTTATTCATCGCATGCTAGACTGCTTAGAGTGTTTGCTTATGTCTTCCGTTTTATAAAAATATGTAAAAATAAACGACAAATATTTGAAAATATTCCTACGGCATTAGAGAGTAAAGAAGCCTTTGAGAAAATAGTTGAAGTCATCCAACAATTTGAGTTTAAAGATGACATAGAAAGGGTTCGAAAGGGCACGCGTGTGGGCCATAGCCTGCAGCGTCTCAATCCATTTATACATGGGTAAAATGAATCTTGGTGCTCCTTTACGTTGATGCGAGTGGGTGGACGACTTGCAAATGCTCCTCTTTCATATGATGCCAAGTTTCCGATACTACTCCCCAAAAGCTCGCAATTTGCTAGAAGCTATATTAGATACATGCATTTATCGAATTGTCATGCTGGCCCGAGAGCGCTCGTGAGTATTCTTCGTGAGCGAATTTGGCTCGTTAATGCTCAAGACGTCTGTCGCCAGACAGTGAGATCTTGTATCCCTTGCTTTAAATGCAAGCCTCGTCTGCTAACCCAAATAATGGGTAATTTGCCAGCAGATCGACTCCGAGCACTCCGCCCATTTTCTATATGTGGTGTTGATTTTTGTGGCCCAATTAGCACGACCTTTCGAATGCGTGGAAAGCCTACGTATAAGTCGTATATCGCACTTTTTGTTTGCTTTGCCTCCAAAGCGGTGCACTTAGAGCTAGTTTCCGACTTATCCACAACACTTTTTTAATGCCTTTTCAAAGGCTCGTTTCGGGAGTTTCGGGAGTTGCGGACTCAAATCGAGGAGGAGGCGGACGCAATTCGCGAATTCGCATCAAGAAGCGGATGCGAATTTGCGATCATACCGCCAAGAGCTCCGCACTTCGGGGGTCTTTGGGAGGCAGGTGTGAAGTCTGCAAAGCACCTACTCCTACGGACGGTAGGCAGCCTGTTGCTGACAGCAGAGGAGTTGCAGACAAGGCTGGTGGCAGTGGAAGCGGTGCTCAACTAACGGCCAATAGGAGCACTCAGCGACGACCCCAGCGGCGGCGAGGCACTAACTCCGACCCACCTGCTAGTGGGAGGACCACTAGCAGCAATGTCAGCAGAGCGGGCCCCGGACCAGCAGGGCCTGACTTGCTTAAATCGATGGCGAGCTGTCTCGTCGCTCAAGCGACAGTTCTGTCGGCGTTGGTCCAAGGAGTATGTCCTGGGACTCCAAGCACGGACCAAGTGGCATCACTGCCTGCCAGACGTCGCTCTTGGAGAGCTGGTGGTCGTCAGAGTAACGGCGGTCCACAGAGGAGAGGACGGCGTCGTGCGGGTCGTCGACATTAGGACTTCCAATGGATGATCGTTTAAGAGGCCGATGTTTGCGCAGTTCAGCGCGTTGATTTATTTCTTTGTATACATACCATGAAGTCTAGTGTAATTTAGGTTTAGGGCGAAGTGAGAGCATAATAAAGCTTTCGATGATAGCTCTGAGAGAGAATTCGCCTCGCTTCGCCACCATAAGTTAGAGCTAGGCTTAAGAACATTGAAGTTGTCAGTTGTCGAATGGAATCTATACAATACGAATCGCTGCATTTTTTTTGTTTCTCTAATCGAGTTAAAGCCACCAATTTTTCAATTTTATATATAAATTAAATAAAAGCTTTTAATTTTATAGAAATGTTAGATCACGAAAAGATTTAGAAGAAAATAATCTTAGTCCCGAAATGTTAAGTTTATAAGATATTAATCCAAATAAAGTAATTATATACCAAATTAAGCTAATTTTTTTTATGTAATTTGCGTGATAAAATTATTTAATATATTAAAAAATATTGTTAGAAAATGAAATAAGATGAAAATATATATACCGTACACAATAAAAATGTGTTTCTTTTTATTTTACACGTCAAATATGCACTGAATATATATTTCAACTTTAAAACAACAAATTGAGTCGCCCTGTGAACCAATCACCCTGTGCAAGCAGTCATTTGAAAACCTATGAAGTATTCTATCAAATGCTTTTTAATTTTAAAAATATCTTCAGTGGCTTAAAAGATATGATTTTGCAACGCAAAATGAGAAATGGCCCAATTTGCGACGCAAAAAATTGATGGAATAGATCGTGTTCTATTCCCATCGGTGAGCGTCGGTTTTTGACGACAACGTGTTAACACGAAAACGCCGGCTTTCGCAAAAAGTGTCGCTCAAAAATCATCGTCTGACGCACGCTCTAGCACGAATTGAGAAACCGATGATAACACTAGGCAAAAAATTTGAACTTTTTGGCTTTTACACGAACCAAACCCACTTTTTTGGATAGATTTGGGGCCAAAAACGACGAAAAACATTTTTTTTTTCTATGGTAAAAATTTTTTTTTGAATTTTTTTAAATTTGGCTTTTTTTCTAGCATTTTTTTTCAGAGGTGCGCCCACTTTTGTCATCATTACTCGTGAATGACAGACCGATTCTCAAAAACTTTACTTCTTCGGAAAGCCAATGAATATATCTAGAATTCATTTATACAATGATTTAGATTTAAACTAATAGCTTAAGAGGTTTTAATTCTTGAATTAAGAAAATTATGAATTTTTTTAAGCTATTTTATTAGCTTTTTTTACTTTAAAATTCGAGGAAAATTCTAAAAAAATTTATTACATTTTGTCTTTAATTTTATTTGCATAGCTGCATTAAGTACGGGTCGTTAAAGATATGTCTTATCAAAATCTGTGGAGAGACAGCGATATAATATTTTTTTGTGTGTAGGCATGTTTTTGTCGACTTTGATGACTTCCTTGTAGAGCGGCATGACCTTTAGTATGAAAATATTTTGTGATTTTTAAGATATCTTCACCAATCTCACACACTATCAATTTGTTGTTATTTTACACATTTTGACCATATTTGGTTAAAATCGGTGTACTATATCATATAGCTGCCATAGGAACGATCGTTTGAAAATCAAGGTTTAGTATGAAAAAGTTTTTTGTTTTGTAAGATATATCATCCAATCTCTCTGGTTATGTATTTAGTAATGTGGTATGTATCCCTACCAAATTTGGTTCAAATCGGATCACTATTCAATATAGCTGCCATAGGAACGATCAGTCGAAAATTCACCTTTAGTATGAAAAACTTTTTTATTTTCTAAGATATTTTAATCGAACTCACAAATTGTGTACTCTATGTTGTCCTTTACATCTTTATTAATTTTGGTTCGAATCTGTCTACTATATCATACAGCTGCCATAGGACCGATCGGTCTAACAACAAGTTTTAGTATGAAAAACTTTTGTGTTTTTGAGATATCTTAATTAAACTGATAGAATATGCATATAAGTTGGTCTTATGCATCCTGACCGAAGTTGGTTCAAATCGGTCCACTATATCATATAGCTGTCAGAGGACCGATCGGAAGAAAATCATGTTTTAGTATAAAAAACTTTTTTGTTTTTGGAGAAATCTCAATAAAACTCATAAACTGCGTATTTTTAATTGCCCATTACATCGTTACCAAATTTAGTAGAAATCGGACCACTATATCATATAGATGCCATTCGGGTGTATTCGGGTGTAATGATGACAAAAGTGGGCGTACCTCTAAAAAACGGCATGAAAAAACATCCAAATTTCAAAAAATTAAAAAAAAAAAAAAAAAAATCGGTGTTTGGGGTCCCAAATCTATCCAAAAAGGTTGGTTTGGTCCAATTCAGAAGAAAAAAGAAGAAATTTGTTGCCTAGTGTTATAGGTATACTCATTGACTTTCCGAAATAGTAAAGCTTTTGATATTCGGTTTTGTCATTCACGAGTAATGATGAAAAATTTTTAAGTGGGATCCAAAAGTTAAAAAAAAATTAATAATTTGAAGTATAATAATATTTTTTTTTAATTTTACAGTTCTTAAAAAATTATTTAAAGAACTTACTATAAAGTTTTCAACAATATTACGACGGTAGAAAAAATAAAATAAAAAATTTTTTTATAGGCGTAACGAAACTTTTTTAAAAAGTTAATGTTGTTTAAAACATGTGCAAGGATTAAAATGTATATTTTGGACAAAAAAATAATTTATTTTTTTTTTTTATTTTACATGTAAAATATGCACTGAAATTATTTTTCTACTTTGACCTACAAGCCTGACTCACCCAGTACGTCAATCATCCTGTGTAAGCTGTCATTTTAAAGCCTAAGAAGTTTTCTCTCAAATGCTTCCTGTAAAAATATTTTCACTGGTTCAAAAGATATGATTTTTGCAACGGAAAATGATAAATGGCCCCACTGTGCGGTGAAGAAAATCTTAAAATTGGATTTTTTCAAATCATGGTAGAAACGCTGAGATTTTATAAAACTAAAGATTTTTGTGTAGTTAGATTTTTCTACGTCCATAAGAAGTAAGTCATTTTTGTATTTAACCCGAATCTTCCCAGCGTTACCATGTGGTAACAAGCAATAGGCATTTACTAAAACTTCATTTTTAGACAACATATTAACGTTAGATTAACTTTTCTAAGATATTCTAAGAGTAAATTGTTATCTCTAACTGATAAAAAATTGATTGAAACAATCTCTTGAAGTTATCTGATCAAAAAATTAGCTTTAAGTTGCTCATTATATTCTGCAGTGCAAAAAAACGGCAATTGGCAATTCGTCGCAAGTAAATTTAAATCGTTTAACTAATTTTAGTACTGAACTATATGAAATGCACCCATCATTAGAAAGTTAAAAGAGTGCACTTTTTAATTATGAAACAAATTTTAAATAAAAAACACTTTTTTAAAGTTAATTTACGCTTTTTATTTTCATGTTACCATATGGTAACGCTGGGAAGTACAGGGTACAGGTTTTTTCCATACATTTTTTCGCTTTTAGGTACTGTTTTATTTATAAAATATGATTGCTCCTATGGCAGCTATATGATATAGTGGTCCGATTTGGTCAGGATGTGTAGCAACATATAAGACACATATTGTAAGAGTTTGGTTGAGATATCTCAGAATAGAAAAAAGTTTTTCATACTAAAGGTGAATTTGACCCCGATTGTTCCTATGACAGTTGTGTTATATATACGAAATTCTGCACCGATTTGACCAAAATTTGGTCCTATATATCAAGGAAGAGCCCCCCTGTTGAATTAAGCTGTGTTTATTAGACTTTTTCTCAAACATTTGTATTTTGTAGTATTAAGGTATCATAGTATCATAGTATCATATAGATACGATACTTTGAGTTGACGGTCGTGTTTTTATCTGCTCCGGCATAAAAATTGTTTTTCTTGCGAAAATAAAACTGTCAATTTACACAAATAGTTCGGCAATAAGCGGGTATATCCTAGTGATGAAATTTTCAAGTTAACCTTGGATGAGGTGCATTTAATTAATTGAAACACTTAAATTTATTTTTCCCGAGTTGCCCTACATACATACAATCCAAATAAACCACAAAACAAAGAAAGCAAAACTTAAAGTATCCCACTCAACCACTAACACTTCACTCAACTAAAGCAATAGAAAAGAAACGTCAAAACAATCACTCAATAACCCGAAAATTACTCAAACCGTCACACAAACACAAACTTCACTCAAAACACACAACTATATTGTCAACGGACAGATACCCAAAACAACAAGGCAGTAAAACACTCAATTCACATAAAACACTCAATTCGCATATCACTATAATGGCTCCTGGATCCAAGCGCCTGCGAGAAAACACACAGCCTGAGATGAGGACAGGAAAGGCAGCTGATCAAGCTCCATCTGTCAAAATTCTGGACATCATAAACCAACGGTTTGCAGAACAGGCTGAGCTGTTTGAATCTAAGCTCAGGGAGTCGGAGAGTCGTTTGATGAGTATTTTGGAATCTAAATTTGGTGCAATATCTCACGAGCTGCTGATTTTAAGCCAAAAGGTCCAGAAGCTTGAAGCTAACGAAGGATCCGCGCGAGCACTTTGCGACCAGGTGGGTCAGTTGGAGATGAAGATCACATCGCAGCTGAACCACAGCAATACAAATGATCTTTGTATACACGGCATACCATGCATGGCTGATGAAAATCTCAGAACCATTTTTAACTCACTGTGCTTTGCGTTAAACATCACGCCGACCCCTAGAGTACTAGACATCTTTAGGGTCCGACCGGGCAAGGTAGCTTCTTCTATTGTTGACCCTGCAATAATAATTAAGCTGGAACACGTGGGGGACAAAGCGAAAATTCTGAGAGCAATCGGTCAGCATCGCAGAGACAAAAAACAACAACTAAACTTGATGATGCTGGGCTTTGACTCTGAAGCTCTATTCTACGTAAACGAGCAGCTCACAAGAGACAATTATGAGCTTTTCAAAGAGGCGATGCGGCAGAAAAAGCACAAGCAGCTGACTGCCGTCTTTACACGGCGAGGTCAGGTGTTCGTAAAATTAAGAGAGCACGAAAGCCCGCAGTGCATAGAGAGCAAGCACACTCTCTTGGCTCTTATCAGTAAGAGCGGTTTGCCATTGAACGATCAGCTAGGCCCGTCTCCCCTCTATCACCGATGATGTCACAACAGATGTTAATACTCAACAGCCCTCAACCAGTACTGTTAACAATAATTCCTTTCGTTAATTACACAGCCTTAAATATATTATTTATATTTAACATTAATTATAGATTATTTATTTATTTACGTATGGTGTGTAGGTTTTCATTTTATTTTATTATTTGTAAATTGTGTAGGCAGACAATTGTTCCTAGATCAGTGAAAAATTTGAAAACAAGGGACAAATAAAAAAACCGGAGTTTCAATTAAACTTTATAATTTTATTTATCAAAGAAAAATGAGACTGCAAAGGCGTTAAAGAGTAATTAGTGGCTGCTGCGCGTAATTAAACGATCGACCGCTTAAGCTTTCGTATGACAACTGAAAAACTCTCGCTTACACAGCTGCTAGCTCTGCCCTTCTTCTTCGGCCGTTTTGAGCTGCCTGCGCTTCGCTTCCACTTATACAATATAAGAGAATAACTACAATCTAGGGTACTTCAATATATACATTATGCTAATTCTTACATGCTACTTAGATATTATTCAATTCAATTCAATTCTACTTCCTAATACTGGTCTGTGACCAAACATTCCGGCCACGTTGAAATGATCGCATCTTCAAAACACTGGGAGCACCGCCAACTTCTGAATTGGACGCCTAGAAACGCCCACGGCCGTTTTGACGTCTGCTACCCTGACTTTGCCGTCGGCCCCGTGAATGACGCTGGTGACTCTGCCGGTTATCCATCGCTGAGGTGGCGTGTTGTCGTCGTGGATTATGACGAGCGACCCGACCGCCACGTTGGGCTGCTCGACTGTCCACTTGCCACGAGGTTGAAGGCTGTGGACGTAATCCTTCGACCACGCTTGCCAGAACCGCTGTCTGAGCGTGGACAGCAGCTGCCACCTGCGAGAGAATGAAATTCCGCTGCTTCGTGTGTCCGGCTCTGACCCTTGCGGCAGCGAACGAAGCGGCTGACCGATGAGCAAGTGGCCTGGCGTCAGCGCCTCTCCGTCGTTCGGGTCCCCGCTTAGCGGAGTCAGAGGCCGAGAGTTGAGAATTGCCTCCACGTCGGCCAGGTGCCCTCTGACCTCGCCTTCCACCAGCGACGCGCTCCCGATTTGCCGCAGTAGGAGGTGCTTGGCGGACTTGACGGCTGCTTCCCACAGCCCCCCGAAATGAGGTGCCCGCGGGGGTATGAAGCACCACTCCATTCCCCTCTCCGCTGCGAACAACTGCAGACTGGTCTGCTGTCGCTCGAACGCCTCCTGCAGCTCCTTCAACAAGTTGTTTGTCCCCACGAAGTTGGTCGCGTTGTCCGAGTACATCCGATTGGGAACGCCACGTCTTGCGATGAAGCTTTTTAATGTTGAAATAAATGCATTAGTCGATAAGTCAGCAACGAGTTCTAAGTGAACCGCCTTTGAAGCAAAACATACAAATACGGCAATATAAATTTTTAGTGGACTGCGTCCTCGAATTCGAAGTGACACAAAAGTCTACTCCACACACAGAGAATGGACGTATTGGTGAACATCGATCTGCCGGCAAATTTCCCATTATTTGTTCCATTAACTTCGGCTTGTACCTGAAACAATGAACACATTTCCGGACTACTTGAGTACATTCTCTTCGAGCATTTACTAACCAAATTCGCTGCCGAAGCAGTGCGATCATTGCCTTTGCTCCTGCGTGACAATTGTCTAAGTGAAGCTCTCGCAGATACAGTCCAACTAATTGACAATTTTTAGGCATTAAGACGGGAAATTTGGCATCATACTCCAATGGTGCATTCAATAATCTGCCTCCTACTCGAATCAATGAGACTCGTCTGCCAAACTCATTCAACCTTTGAATAAATGGAGTCAGAGATTGAAACTTTGCCTGTACCAAATGGCCATTTTTCAACTTGTCGAAATCCTCTTTGAATTCTGAACGCTGAACAAGTTCCAGCAGCTTCAAAAACGCAAAATCCAATTCCTTTGGGCTGAGCACAGCTGTGCAATTTCCAATTTTCGAACCCATAATGAAACGATACATGTACGCAACTATTCGAACTAATTTGCGACATGATGAAAATCGAGACACAAGACTGGATGTGAAGTCAGAACTGCTAGCTAGGCAAACTATTGCAGACTTCTTGCACTCGCTGTTCTTCAATTCTGATGGTAGCGAAAAGTGTTTATTTTGAGGCCAATGTTCAAATTCTTTGCAAAGAAAGGGTGGTCATTCTAGCCAAATCGAAGGTACGATTTCATGAGTGTCGCAACCTCTAGAAGCCAAATCGGCTGGGTTCAACAACGTCGGCACATGTCTCCAAGATACATCTTTAGACATCTCTTGGATGCCTGCAACTCGATTAGCCACGAATGTTGCCAACAATGAAGGGGAGGTATTTATCCAATGTAGTGTGATTTCTGAATCTGTCCAGAAATTCACACTCTCGACTCTACAACGGTCCAACATGTGTTTGATAGTGGACCATAATTGAGCTAACAAATGCGCGGCTCACAATTCGAGTCTGGGAATAGACTTCGTCTTGAGAGGCGCAACTTTCGCTTTTGCGGTCAGTAATCTGCATACTGTTTTATCACCGTCGTTAGCTCGAACATATAGGCAACACCCATATGCTTGACTAGATGCGTCCGCGAATCCATGCACTTGAATGCTTGTGTTGAAGCTGGCATGAACGTATCTGGGAATTTCGATCTGATGCAGATCAAGAAGATTCTCTTTAAACTTTTCCCATCTGCTATGCATTTCCATGGGCATTGTTTCATCCCATGGCAACTGCATTCGCCACAGCTCTTGCAGCAGAATTTTGGCTCTTATGCTAATTGGGCTCAACAAGCCAAGTGGGTCAAACATGCGTGCAGCGACTGATAATATATTACGCTTAGTGGGGCTCAACTCGGTGAAACTATCGTCCAAATGATACCTGAACGTATCCAACTTTGGAGTCCACCTCATGCCCAGCGTTTTTGTGGAGTCGGTATCATTGAAGCTAAGAAGTTTTTCGTTTCCGCCATCTTCTATTAAAGTAGGATGATTTGAAAACCATTTGGCTAATTGAAAACCTCCAGAACCGAGGATTTCGGACACCTGAGCGCAAATAGCTTTCAAAGTGTCAATATTATCGGCGCCAGTGAGCATATCATCGACGTAGAAATCATTGCAAATGACTTCCGAACCAAGAACATGGGTGTCCTTATTACGCAAACCCAATTCTTGCAAACACCGTATGGCTAAAAACGGTGCGGACGCAGTACCATATGTTACCGTATTGAGACGATAAATTTGAAGCTCATCCGATGGATTTTCACGCCAAACAATTAGCTGAAAACGTCGATCGTCTTTAGCTATGCTGACTTGCCGATACATTTTCTTAATGTCCGCCGTGAGGGCATACCGGTTCAGATGGAACCGTAGAAGCGACAAAATTAGCTCCCTCTGAATAGTAGGTCCCACCATGAGAAGATCGTTAAGTGAGTGTGCCGAGGTTGTCTTACAGGACGCGTCAAACACAACTCGAAGCTTGGTGGAACTACTATCAGGCCTCAGGACGCACTGATGTGGAATGACGTAGTGTGGTCCTGGTGGAACTTCTGTACCTATGGCAGACATGTGGCCGAGATCAATATATTCTTTCATGAAACTCACGTACATCTCCCTGAGTTCCGAATCTTTGGATACTCTGCGCTCTAACGATAGAAATCGTCTCTTGGCTGTTTCAAACGATGATCCTAATATCTGTGGATCTGTTTTAAAAGGCAAACTGACCTCAAAACGCCCTGACGCCAAATTCCGAACACTATCTTTGAAACTTTGCTCGCATGCAAGTTGCTCTGTTGAATATTTGGCTGAGATATTTGATTCGGGAAGAGCTTCAAGTTCCCAGAATCGTTCAACAAGGGACTCTAGCCTGGACTCTTCGCTCGGATGCATGATTGCGCAACACACCGGGTTTTGAATCTGCAATTTTTTGCACCGTCCCGATGCTACCCAACCTAACAACGTTTTTTGCAATAGAGGGCCATTTTCAGATAATTTTATCTGTCCCGTACACAAAAGTTCGAAAAATGAGTCTGCTCCTAATAACAGATCAATTCTCTGAGGCTTAAAAAATTCAGGATCTGCCAGTTCCAAATTTGCTGGAATTTTCCATTGACCTATTGGAAGATCATAGTCTGGCTGCCTTCCTGAAATGGAAGTCAGCACCCAAAATTCTGCGCTGAACTGGTGTGCATTTATTCGAGACGAAACCACTGTCGACACTTCCCCTTTCGCCACTAAACTGGCTTTTCCAACAGACGTAACAGTCAAGCACTTGTTTTTCCTAGAAAGCCTCAATGCTTGAGCAAGCTCTTCCGTCATAAAGTTCACCTGGGATCCAGAATCTAACAAAGCTCTAGCATTGTGCATTTGTCCAAACCTATCACGAATTTTCACGACAGCTGTTGCAAGGATAACTTGATCCACCTCACCCGCAACATGGTTTACGTGAGCAGGATGCGCTGAGGCTTGTGCCGTTTCAGGAGTTGCATACTTATGAAGGAGAGTGTTGTGGGGACGAGAACAAACTCTACACTTCGATGAAGTGCAATTAGACACCCTGTGCCCAGAATGCAAACAGTTTATGCACAACTGGTTAGATTTCACAAAGTTGAAGCGATCTGACACAGGTATGGCCGAAAACCCTTGACAATTTCCGATAGTGTGATTTACACTGCAGAACTGGCACTTTGGCTCATTACGATTATCTGCATTGGTACATGCGAAAGACGATTTAGTGCTTTTTACGGGCTTCAAATCAGACCTTTGACTCATTCTAGCCCTTGAACTCTCCTCAGTAGATAACTGCTGGTATCGCCGGTTCAAAATTGAAACACAATCCGACCACTGGGGTAATGCGTTATAATCGATTTGGTCTTCATATTTCAATTTGGTGACATTATCGACCTTTGACATAGCGATGTGGACAAGGACCGCGTTGGCAAAATCTTGCTCATTACCAATGGTCATCAAAGACCCAAAAATTGCGGAGACAGAGTCGATAATTGAGCGTATTCCGCATGCAGAAGGTTTGCTCATAGGCGCAATGTCGAACAACTGGGCTACCGTGTTGGAGAAGATTATGTACTTTTTGTCATAAACGCAGTCAAGAGTGGACAATGCCTTTTGATAGTTTTCCTCACAGACGTGTAACAACTTAATCGTTCCCGCAGGACCATCAGACAAGCATGAAATTAAATGATTATATTTTTCCATGTCTGTCAACGAACGATCAGAATCTACCAGACTTTTAAATAGACTTATGAACTGCTTGTATTCCTCATGTTTGCCACTAAATTTGGGTAATTTTAATTTAGGCAACTGTGAATGATGAGACGCCGTCGGCACGTGTTCAGACACTTGAAGATCATTTAGAGCGGCCAGATATGAAGATCTTGCAAGAACACACATTTCTTCAAGCATCGCACGGCTAGTGTTATCCGGATCAATGCCGTCGATTTCGGACTGTAGATCCATAGCTTTGGCAATATACGAATTTAAAATATCTAACCTGCACTGAATTTCAAATTTACTCGGCGTAACCATTTTGTTTGACAATGATGCTCTTTGACGCTCAATGTCTCCTTCCACTTTGTCTAATTTAGCGAACAATATCGTTAATCGTTCGCTATAGCAATCCCCATCAACCACGACTGTCGCGTTGGGATCCATTTTACCGGCACCTTTAAGCATGCTTAGACTGGCACTATTTAAATGCACTTATGTGTACGCTGATTTACGAGTATATGTGTATGTGTGTCATACAAGCTATACCACTGATATGCAGAACACTTAATGTAGAGTGCAGCTAATTAAGAGTTGCCCACAAGAAAAATTAAGAGTGTGCCTGCACTCAAGTCTATCAAAGAGAAGAGAAAAAAAAAGAAAAACAACTGCAAGCAACGAAGATGCTGAGATAGCAAATGTTCTGTGTAGGCGGCGTTTGTATGTATGTCAAATGACACTGCCGAAACGAAGCGAATCAACTACGAGAGAGAGAGAATAGCATGCACTTGTTTGCATGTATGTGTGGTGCCCGCGCGCTTGCACTTACTTGTATGTATGTGTAAGCAGCGGCTAACGAAGAGCGACGAAAAAGAGTACCGCAACCAATTCTGTGTATGTATGTGTGTTAAATTGCGCGCGCTTGCACTTATGCATACGCAGCGGCTAACGGACAGCAAAGCAAAGAATAACGCAACCAATATGTATGTATGTGTTTTATGTTGGCGCGCGCTTGAACTTATGTATGTATGTATAAGTAGCGGCTAACGACAAAAAATAAAAAGGGCAAGAACCTATCTATATATTATATATATATACATGCACGTTGGAGTATATATGTGTAGATATGTACAAATATATACCTATAAGCAACGTAAGGAAACACAGAAATCAAACAATGCAATTATGTATGATTCTAGCAAATAAATGTATTTGTTTTTTATTTATATTTTGCTTCACGATTCACTTATAAAAAAAAATGAAAATATTGTCAGTGCCGAAACGCAGTGATACTTTTAACTGCAAGTGTTAACAATTTTAATTGTTATGCACATATGTATGGACATACATATGCATGTGTATGTGCTTGCACTTACATATATACCAATGTATGTATGTAAATATGTATTACGCTGCACTATGCTTTCACTCGTTTGGGCACTGTTACCTGGTCATCGGAGGAGTCGTCGATGGTCTCAATCCTTGGCATCTCGATGTCCAGGGAATTTACAATAAAGTTCCAGCAACAACAGCAAGCGGAACTCAGCGGCGACACCAATAGGGCAGCAACAACAACAACGATCGCGAACCGAATTACCGCAAACAGCCAACCAACTCTTGAAAATTGTCTTTTTAATAAAGACCGACAAAACGCGATTGAGGTCCCTGCTCGGGCGCCAATGAAAAATTTGAAAACAAGGGACAAATAAAAAAACCGGAGTTTCAATTAAACTTTATAATTTTATTTATCAAAGAAAAATGAGACTGCAAAGGCGTTAAAGAGTAATTAGTGGCTGCTGCGCGTAATTAAACGATCGACCGCTTAAGCTTTCGTATGACAACTGAAAAACTCTCGCTTACACAGCTGCTAGCTCTGCCCTTCTTCTTCGGCCGTTTTGAGCTGCCTGCGCTTCGCTTCCACTTATACAATATAAGAGAATAACTACAATCTAGGGTACTTCAATATATACATTATGCTAATTCTTACATGCTACTTAGATATTATTCAATTCAATTCAATTCTACTTCCTAATACTGGTCTGTGACCAAACAATCAGTATTATGTCTAGAGATTTAAGTAATAGATCCACAGCGAACAGTCAAACCGTACTTAGGGTGTTATGCAAACAAAAAAGGGGCCTGAAAGTATGTCATATAAATGCTCAAAGCCTGGCCAAAAAAATTGATGAGTTTAGATTTATGTTTGTAGATTCTAATGTTGATGTAGTGTGTGTGTCTGAAACGTGGTTTACGTCCAGTATCTCCAATCTAGCCGTGTCTTGTGAGGGTTTTAATTTGTTTCGTTCAGATCGTGTTGGTCATGGTGGAGGGGTAGCGATTTATGTCAAAACAAGTGTTAAATGTAAAATTATATGTAAGCAACCGTCAGACAGTCCCACAGAATATCTATTCCTCAGCTTAGAATCTAAATCTGAGCATATCGGCCGAACAAAAACGCCATCTACACTGACCTAATTAATGCCTTAGCAGAAATCTCAATAAGTTATAGAAACATAGTTTTGACTGGTGATCTCAACAGCAACATGTTGACTGAACGGAATATATTTGACGAAATGCATGCGCTAGGTATGTACCTCGTGAATAGAACTCAGCCAACACATTTCTCAAGTACCTGTGATACTCTACTTGACGTATTTTTTGTTAATAATGTTTGTAAGTCAACACTTTTTGACCAGCTCTCAGTACCGGCTTTTTTCAATCATGACCTTTTTTTTATAACATATGATATTTTTGTGGATAGTAATACGTACTCGTTTATGTATAGGGACTTTAACAGAATTTACCTGGAAATGTTAAATGTTGAATGTGATGCTCTAAACTTCGATGAAATTTATTTACCGTCTACCGTGGACGCCAAACTCAACCTACTCAATTCCAATATTTCATATTTGTTCGAAAAATTTGTTCCACTACGGCGTAAAACAATCAAGCCAACACAGCAAGCATGGTTTAATGGATATATTCAAAACCTAATTATACTCAGGGATAAGGCGTATGAGAAATGGAAGCGTTATAAAACTTCATACCATAGCATTAAATTTAAAAGCCTAAGAACACGGGTAAAACAAGCAATAACGTCTTCTAAACGAAATTTCTATTTTGACAAATTTAATACTGTGAATGCTTCAGCTCGTAAGTGGAGAGAAATTAAGCAATTCGGTATTGGCAAGAAAAGTGAGCAAACTAATGTCGATATAAATGTAAATGACCTGAACAGCACGTTTGTGAACTTATCTGTTCCCGAGGCTGATGAAAATTTGTACCTGAGTTCAGTACCTGTTTTTACCTGTGATAATAGCTTTAGTTTTGCGTGTGTTAGTCAGTGTGATGTTATAGAATCAATTTTAAGTGTAAAATCGAATGCTGTAGGTTTAGATAAAATCCACCCAAAGTTTTTAAAATTACTTCTTCCTATTATTATTATTCACATAACCCATATCTTTAACACAGCACTTACAGTCTCGAATTTCCCTCACGCTTGGAAATTGGCTAAAGTTATCCCTATCCCGAAAACCAACAATGATTTCAGACCAGTGGCTATCCTGTCATTTTTATCTAAAGCTTTTGAGAAAATTATGGCGACACAAATCTCAACCTTTTTGACAGTGCACTCACTACTAAATAATAGGCAGTCCGGGTTCCGAAAAAACAGAAGCTGCATTACAGCAGTAATTGGTGTAGTAGAAGACATAAGGACCAAAATGGACGACAGCTCTGTCACCTTACTTTCCTTACTGGATTTTAGTAAGGCTTTCGACACCGTCAATCATACAATTCTTTGCAGAAAACTAAACAGCTTATTTAATTTTAGTGGTAGTGCAATAAAGTTAGTTAACTCATATCTCTGTGAGCGTCATCAATCTGTCGTTTTGTCGTCTTGTATTTCGTCTTTTTTACCGATTAAACGTGGTGTTTCGCAAGGATCGATACTAGGGCCGTTATTGTTTTCAATGTACATCAATGATCTCCCATGTTCTTTGTCGTATTGTGAATCACACATGTATGCTGACGACGTCCAGCGACGTCCATTTTTTTATTAATGCTGTTCGACTGTGGAATGATCTACCTCAAAACTTAAAAACAATTGTCAGCAGTACACAATTTAGGGCCAAACTATTCTCACACCTACAATAAAATCAATTGATTAACTAATATAAAAATAAAAATAATTAAAAATTAATAAATGAATAATCACTTATATATATATTACTAATAATTAAACTTAAATTTATAAAATTAAACTTAAACTAAAACAATTATTATAACGATAACAAAATTACCTTAAATAATTAGAGATTAATCAATCTTTGTGAATAGGCTTAGTATCATTACCGTTTATAAAATTGTGATTGTAGTGACTAGTGCGATAAATTACACTAGGCAACAATTTTCAACTTTTTGTCTATTACACGAACCAAACCCACTTTTTTGGATAGATTTGGGGCTCCAAATGACGAAAAACATTTTATTTTTTTTTTTTATGGTGAGATTTTTTTTCCGAATTTTTTGAAATTTGGCTCTTTTTTCCGTACTTTTTTTCAGAGGTGCGCCGACGTATGTCATCATTACTCTAATATGACTAAACCGATTTTCAAAAGCTTTACTATTTCTGAAAGTCAATGAATATATCTATAATTCATTAATACAAAGTTTTGGATTTAAACTTATAGTTTCAGAGATATCAATTTTTGAATTAAGAAAATTATGATTTTTTTAAAGCTTTTTTTTTTAGCTTTTTTTACTTTAAAATTCGAGGAAAAGTCGAAAAAAATTTACTACATTTTGTTTTTAATTTTATTTGCATAGCTGCATTAATTACGCGTCGTTTATGATATGTCTTATCAAAATCTGTGGAGAGACGGCGATGTATTATTTTTTTAGTTTTTCATACTAAATGTCATGCCGCTCTACAAGGAAGTCATCAAAGTCGACAAAAACATGCCTACACACAAAAAAATATTATATCGCTGTCTCTCCACAGATTTTGATAAGACATATCTTTAACGACGCGTAATTAATGCAGCTATGCAAATAAAATTAAAAACAAAATGTAATAAGTTTTTTTCGACTTTTCCTCGAATTTTAAAGTAAAAAAAGCTAAAAAAAAAAAAAGCTTTAAAAAAATCATAATTTTCTTAATTCAAAAATTGATATCCCTGAAACTATAAGTTTAAATCCAAAACTTTGTATTAATAAATTATAGATATATTCATTGACTTTCAGAAATAGTAAAGCTTTTGAAAATCGGTTTAGTCATTCTCGAGTAATGATGACATAAGTCGGCGCACCTCTGAAAAAAAGAACGAAAAAAAAGCCAAATTTTTAAAATATTCTAAAAAAAAAATTTCACCATAGAAAAAACAAAAAAAATGTTTTTCGTCGTTTTAGGCCCCAAATCTATCCAAAAAAGTGGGTTTGGTTCGTGTAATTTTTTGGCTGTTGCCTAGTGTTATAGGTAACATAATATTTGTAGCACTGGGAATCAATGAAAATAAATAAATAAATAAATTTGATATAAAAAAAAAAAAAGGAAACCTGTGCCCTGTACTTCCCAGCGTTACCATATGGTAACAGCCGAAAAAATTATCCTGTCGATTCCTGACAAGGACGAACAAAATGAATGTGTTTTTCGGATTCAGCGAACTCAAATTTATCAGTCCTGAAATTTTCATTAAGAAATTCGGTCCCTGATTAAAAGTTAATCAAAAATCTTAAAATCAAAATCGTGGCCCAAGTAACAAATTTTTTTCTCCAAAAATCCTTCTGTGCTTTTTTTGATGTAGATTGGGCATGTCTGTTTGGCTCTCCTGAACGTTGTTTGAGTTTTCCATTTCTCATTTGCTTGGGCTGCGAGCTGACTTTTTATTTGACTTTTTATACAGTTTAGAGGAGGACGTACCTCTTTTGGTGTTGTAGTTAGTTCTGACCCTGTTCTGGCCAGTTCGTCCGCTTTTTCGTTGCCCTCATGGTCCCAATGGCCTGGGATCCATATAAGGGTTACGTTATTCCGTCGGCTCACTGCATTCAGCGTGTTTTTGCAGTTTATTGTTAACCTGGAATTTTGTCTGACAGAGCTGAGAGCCTTGATGGCCGTTTGGCTATCAGAGAAGAATGCCACCTTCGAGTTCACGAGACTTCGCGCCAATAGAAGTTTGGCCGCCTCTGGAACACATTCGTAGATTCAGGAAGATGGAATGACTTTTTCACTTCTAAATCCGGCGGATACACTTCGGCCCCCACACCACAGTCCATCTTGGATCCGTCGGTGTAGAGTAATATCTCATAGGTGTCACCCAGATTGCCTGTGGCGCACTCATCTCTAGACGGTATTCTGGTTTTGAACTTTTTCTCAAAGATTGTCTTAGCGACCACATAGTCAGTCTTGTTGACGTTCTTATGCGGGTCTTCTGAAGTATATTGTTGTGTCCGATGTTTCTATCCTTCCAGCTATCATGAGTAGTAAGCTATGAATGAATTCCTAACTCTTTCTTCTATATGTATATATTTTCCATGATAGCTTTGTGTCCAGTATCACTCCTATATAATTTGCTTTGTAAGATAGCTTCAGCGTGCGCCCGTTGAAGTTTGGCTAGGAACTTTTGTTTTTCTGCTTATTTTATGTCCAAAAAGGCAGCCATTGTGTACTGTTTTGCTGCTAGGGATGCTTTCACCTTTCTTACTACTTCGTGAAGTGATGTTTCAGAAGATTTCCTTTTTGTATATGCATGTTGCTTTGCATTGCGTCCCTTTAATCTTATTTCGTATATGAATACCCAATTCTTTCCAACGTCTTAAGGCTGATCGATGTGAGAATTTTTGGGTCTGTAGTTCTGAGCTGGAACATGCCCTCTTCTTCCTGGCTTCGGAATGTATATTACCTTCGCCTACCTCCAATCTCTTGGTACATAATTCAACCTAATGCAGGCGCTGAATATGTCAATCAACCACGAGAGTGAGTTTTCCTCTATGACTTGTAGCATCTTTGGTATAATTCCGTCCGGTCCTGGACTTTTGTATGTCAAAGGTGTTTATTGCCCATAGAAGTCGTTCTCTTGAGATTATTTCCTTGTTACTATCATCGTAACTACTTGTAGCTGGGGGAGTAACAATCTCCGATTTGTTTTTTCCAAAGAAGCAGGGACCGTAAATAATGATTATTTTTATTTTTTTAACTAAAAAAATCACACACTTCTAATGGACCTAGAAAAATATGGTTCACACCAAAATCCTTATTTTTCTTAAGCTCTGCATTTCCGTCATGATTTTTAAATTTATGATTTTTACGTTTTTCTTCACTGATAATAATTATTTTTGAGTAATTTTATAAAACTTAGACCGTAATCATTATTTTTGATAAAAAAAAATAAAACTCAAAAATAATGATTATTAATGATTTTTACTTTTTTCTTCACTGATAATAATTATTTTTGAGTAATTTTATAAAACTTAGACCGTCATCATTATTTTTGATCAAAAAAAATAAAACTCAAAAATAATGATTATTTATGATTTTTATTTTTTTCGCTCAAAATAAAACTCAACAGTAATTTACGGCCTCTGGGTTAAATATTTTGCTAAATATTATTTATTATGCTGGGAGGTAGCTTTAGATTCCATTTATAAGAATAAAAAATAATATTGGCAAAATATTTAACCCAGAGGCCGTACATTACTGTTGAGTTTTATTTTGAGCGAAAAAAATAAAAATCATTAACAATCATTATTTTTGAGTTTTATTTTTTTTGATCAAAAATAATGATTACGGTCTAAGTTTTATAAAATTACTCAAAAATAATTATTATCACTAAACAAAATTGTTTAAAATTAAAATATAATCATTACTATGTAATATTTATTATATAACTTATAATGATTACGGTCCCTGCAAAGAAGTGTGTATCTACCAGTATCTCTAGTGATTCTCTGATTGATCGTGTACTGCTCCCATCCGATTTGTTTCAAAGTCTCAGGTTGTTGTGTGCTTTCGAAAGGATTCTGGCCGTGTCCTTAACGTTATCTATGGATACGCAATACTTGGCCCTAGACTCTTTCTTGGCTTTATAAAGCGCCTGTTTGTATGCCTTCAGGGCGTCTATATATAGTTGCCATACTTTGCTATCATAGCTGTTCAAGACAAAGGCCAGTCGTTGCCGCTTTGTTCTGCGCAGAGCGCAAATAACACTAGGCAACAGCCAAAAAATTACACGAACCAAACCCACTTTTTTGGATAGATTTGGGGCCAAAAACGACGAAAAACATTTTTTTTTTTTTTTCTATGGTGAAATTTTTTTTTTAGAATTTTTTAAAAATCTGTCTTTTTTTTCGAACTTTTTTTCAGAGGTGCGCCGACTTATAACATCATTACTCGAGAATGACAAAACTGATTTTCAAAAGCTTTACTATTTCTGAAAGTCAATGAATATATCTATAATTCATTAATACAAAGTTTTAGATTTAAGCCAGGAGTTAAAGAGACATTAATTTTTGAATTAAGAAAATGATGATTTTTTTAAAGCTTTTTTTTTAGCTTTTTTTACTTTAAAATTCGAGGAAAAGTCGAAAAAAATTTATTACATTTTGTCTTTAATTTTATTTGCATAGTTGCATTAATTACGCGTCGTTAAAGATAAGTCTTATCAAAATCTGTGGAGAGACGGCGATATAATATTTTTTTGTGTCTAGGCATGTTTTTGTCGACTTTTTTGACTTCCTTGTAGAGTGGCATAACCTTAAGTATGAAAATTTTTTGTGATTTTTAAGATATCTTCACCAATCTTACACAATATCAATTTGTTATTATTTTACACATTTTGACCAAATTTGGTTCAAATCGGTCCACTATATCATATAGCTGTCATAGGAACGATCGGTAGAAAATCATGTTTTAGTATAAAAAACTTTTTGTTTTTGGAGAAATCTCTGTAAAACTCATAAATTGGGCATCTTTCATTGCCCATTACATCCTTACGAAATTTGTCAGGATGCACAAGACCAACTTATATGCATATTCTATCAGTTTAGTTAAGATATCTCAAAAAACACAAAAGTTTTTCATACTAAAACTTGTTTTTAGACCGATCGGTCCTATGGCAGGTGTATGATATAGTAGACAGATTTGAACCAAAATTAATAAAGATGTAAAGGACAACATAGAGTACACAATTTGTGAGTTCGATTAAAATATCTTAGAAAATAAAAAAGTTTTTCATACTAAAGGTGAATTTTCGACTGATCGTTCCTATGGCAGCTATATTGAATAGTAATCCGATTTGAACCAAATTTGGTAGGGATACATACCACATTACTAAATACATAACCAGCAAGATTGGATGATATATCTCAAAAAACAAAAAACTTTTTCACACTATCCTTGTATTTCTAACGATCGTTCCTATGGCAGCTATATGATATAGTAATCCGATTTAGACCAAATTTAGTCAGGGTGTATGAGACAGTCCCAAATACACTATCTGTGAGTTTAGTTAAGATATCTTAAGAAACAAAAAAGTTTTTCATACTAAATGTCATGCCGCTCTACAAGGAAGTCAAAAAATTCGACAAAAACATGCCTAGACACAAAAAAATATTATATCGCCGTCTCTCCACAGATTTTGATAAGACTTATCTTTAACGACGCGTAATTAATGCAGCTGTGCAAATAAAATTAAAGACAAAATGTAATAAATTTTTTTCGACTTTTCCTCGAATTTTAAAGTAAAAAAAGCTAAAAAAAAAGCTTGAAAATAATCATAATTTTCTTAATTCAAAAATTAATGTCTCTTTAACTCCTGGCTTAAATCTAAAACTTTGTATCAATGAATTATAGATATATTCATTGACAGAAATAGTAAAGCTTTTGAAAATCGGTTTCGGCGTTCTCGAGAAATGATGAAAAAACTGGGCGCACCTCTGAAAAAAAGTACGAAAAAAAAAACCAAATTTCAAAAAATTCTAAAAAAAAAATTTCACCATAGAAAAAAAAAAAAAAATGTTTTTCGTCATTTGGAGCCCCAAATCTATCCAAAAAAGTGGGTTTGGTTCGTGTAATAGACAAAAAGTTGAAAATTGTTGCCTAGTGTAATTAATAATATTTCTATTGAAGACGTTTCTGATAAAGAATCTTCAGATACTGAAACAGTTCATTCTGCCGAAAGTAGTTACGAATCAATTATAGAAGAAACTAAAAAACCACTAAACCAATTCAAACAGCAACTTTTAATTTCCAAAAACAAATTTGCCATTCATGAAGTTTTAGAAGTCTTTAATCGCAAAAGACACATTATAGAATATAATACTGTTGATAGTCTTATCACACTTTTAAAATAATTCTTGCAACCCAAACTTACAACAGCTATCCATTGCACAATAGAAGATTTATATGAAATACAACTACATTTTCTAATAAATTTCTCTTCACTAGAAAATTTGTACTTGATATAACAAATAAAGACGACCAAGCAATAATTATTGAACAAACTCATATTAGAGCTCATAGAGGTTTTGATGAAAATTTAAAACAAATCATACGATCATATTACTGGCCCGATTTATATAAAAAATTAAAACTACATATTAAAAATTGTGAAATCTGCAACAAAAACAAATACAATCGTGATCCAATACAAATTCCAATATCTAGTGCACCTATTCCTCAAAGTGAAGGCGAGCAATTACACATAGATATATTTTATGCTCAAAAATTAACTTTTTTAACATGTATAGATTCCTATTCAAAATATTTGGTAATTTAAGAAATCAACGATAAATCTAATATGGAACATAAAATCCTCGATCTAATTCAAACTTTTCCTTTTGCAAAATCCCTAATGTTAGACAACGAACCTAGTTTTACATCAGCACATTTCAAATCAGCAATGAACCGAGCAAATTTGCAATTATTTTTTGCAGATCCCAGACACAGTCTTTCCAATGGTCAGGTAGAAAGAGTACACTCTACCCTAATTGAAATTTCACGATGTATTCAAGAAGAATATAGTTTACTAGATTATTCAGGAGTCATACTAAAAGCAGTCAAAGAATATAACCAAACCATACAATCTACAACACAACAAAAACCAGTCGAAATTCTTTTCAATAAAATAGCACATAGAAATTTACCAGAAATTTTGAAAACAGCACAAGAAAAAATGCTTGCATATCATAACAAAGATCGTAAGCATAAAAATTATTATGTAGGCGAAATAATATATGAAAAAATACATGGCGCACGTAATAAACTCAAACCAAGATATAAAAAACAAGTAGTTAGGGAAGATTTAGGAAATAAGGTAAAAATTAATAAAAAAGATCGTATTATTCATAAAGATAATATATAATTTTAATTCATTTTTTTTACATATGTAATTTTTTATATATATTATTTTTTTTTTTGTTTATGTAAATATAGCATAAAGATTTTATACGTCTTTTTTGGCTTACTACCATTTTGTTGTTCCGATATTATTAATTACTCAAATGATGACTACGTCTTACTTGATAATATTGATAATCTGTTTCTATATGAAACATTTGGAGAAGTTTTTCATGTTACCAACTTAAGTTTTTATAATGATATTTTCGAAAAAGAGCTGAATTTTTTTAAAAACAAAAATAGTACTATTGATTGGGAAATAACCATGGAACTAAACTTAATCAAATCACAACTCACACCACATAATATTTTTAAACGCGGTATTAATGAATTAGGAACCATTTTTAAATGGATCACAGTGCCTGATCATGACGATATGTTATCTATTCAAACCAAAATGAACGAACTTATAGAAAACAACAATAAACAAAATCACATTAATTCTGCAATTTTTAAAGAATTTACTAAAATTACAAATCTTTTAAAAGGTCTAAAATTCAATCAAGAAATATTATTAAAAAAATATCGACTCAAATTGTTGTCACTTGATTTACAAAATCTGCTGGACACTATCACGTTTTCAAAAGCCAAAATACTGAACCCAAAAATTTTAAATAAACAAGATATGCTAAGTATATTCAAATTTTAAATATTACTTTAATTGACCTCTTAGATGTGTCTCCCTTTTCAATAGTTTCATTTAAAGGATTAATCATTGTTTTCATAAAATACCCCAAAAAAAAGTATAACTGTAAACTACACCATGCTAAAGCCGTTGCCCAAACAGATGAGAAACTAATTGTAAACAACAAAGTCGCTAAATGTAATAATACATTTTACCTTATTGAAAATTGTAAAAAAGAAATTTAAATAAAAAATTTACAAGTTGTACAAAAATATCAGAAAAAAATAAGCCAATAGAAATCATAACAGATGACGCTATATTAGTTTTAGGAACAAATTGTATTAATGAAACATGGCTTACGGGCACATATCTTATAACTTTCAAAAATATTGTAATCATAAATAACACAACATCCAATAATGAACGAGAAAAAATCTTAAACTATGTAAAACACAATAGATTCACAAATTACTTGGTTACCGAATATCAATTTACCAATAATACAGACCTTCAGCTCGAAAATACAAATATTTTATCTAAAATTGTTATTAACTTAGAAAATAATCATTCCAAAATTACTTTTGTATTATTTTTAATTATATTTACCTATATAATGATAAAGCTTCTTAAACATTGTCCAATATCAAATTTATTCCCCATTAATTTTCAAAGGTCAAGCTCTTCAAATACTTCACAACCCCCCGAAATTGAGTTTGACATATTAAATAGATTAAATAATCAAATTGAATTTTTATCAGGAAACCATTAAGAATCGAGGACGATTCTTTTTAAGAAAGGGAGGAGTTATCACCCAGATCACAGAGCAATTCTAATTGCAATTATAAACAATATTTCAAATTGGGTTTCCATTCCAATTGCTCAGTTCCCCACTCTTATTAGACCCTTTTCAGTCAACACTTTTAACTAATGCGCAGCTGTGCCTTTTAACGTAAACTTAAGAATATCAGATTCCCAGCTTTAACATAAACTTAACAGCGCAACCACTTAATGCAAATATAAATATTCTTTTAAGCGATTCCTAACATAAACATTCAAAGTAACGTTCCACGCGCAGCATCACCTCTTAACGTAAACATAATACTGAAATTGAGCTTTTGATTTCACAATTAAACTTTCAATTACACAAGCCGCTCTTCGAGAGCTTTCGAGCTTTAAGAAGCTTTAGCATAAACATTAGCTGACTTGCAGCATAAGATCACCATTGTACTTTAGTTCTTAATTTGACATTGAATAAAACGGAAGCAACTCGGCTTCACCCTAAAAAATATATTTTTCAAATACGTATTCACGATTTGGTTAATTTGCACATGGTGCTACAAAAAAGCACACTAGTGCAATGGCGGGCTTTGTTCAAAAAAATAAAATAAATTTTAAGTTTATTAGTACAAAGAGACTATTATCCGAACGATGATGCAGAAAATATTGACGATATATTACAAATACTCTAATTTTATAATGTATATATAATGCATGAATTTCCTTTTATGTTAAAAAAAATATGTCTTTATTAATTAAAAAACAAAGAACACATTAATTTATAAATCAGCTTTTTTTAAAGCTTTTTTTTCCTGGGATTCCGCTTTTTTTTAGCTTTTTTTTTTTCGTTGATTCAGCTTATTTTGCTCAGACAAAAATGACACCACTGCTGCGTAGAAGTTTTAGTGCGAATTGTTTGTTGGTCGAGCTGGACGCGTAAGGAGTGCGAGTGTCTAATTAAAATATATGAAATATAAAACAAAATGAAATTAATCTCCAAATAAAGCTAAAAATAAATAATATCAATTAGTTCAAGAACAGGTAAGTCTTAGTGTTGTGTTTAGTTCAGTGGTTTAGTGTCATAACAAAAAATGTACAGACACAAACAAAGGTACGAATGTATGAATGCATGTGTATGAGCGGAGAACGCATTAAGTGACTTATGTCCCGCTCGCTCTCACTCTCCGTTGTGCTTGCGATATTCGGTGTATAGCAAACGCTTATACAGTGTATAATGAAAGTATTTTGCAAAGTGAATTTTTTACAAACTAAAATTATATAAATATCTGCTATTACAAAGAATAATAATTTGGTTAATTTTAATGCGCATATAAATAGCTCTTGTTATAATTTTTATTTCAAAATTTGATTTGTAATAAATGCCCAAATCATTTCGATCACTGGTGAAATACCTTTTTGACAGACGGTGCACATGCATACATACAGAAATGAATATACAAACATTGAAAAAAAATGTATTAAAAAAACTTTGCATTTGTTATTAAGTACGGGGTCTTACTTAAAAAAAGTACAGGGGTCTATTGGGTTTGTTTTAACGAAAATGTGCGTAACAGGCAGAGGGAGGCGGGGCAGACCCTATAAAGTATATATATTCTTGATCAGCATCAATAGCCAAGTCGATATAGCAATGTCCATCTGTCCGTCTGTCTGTCTGTCTGTATGAACACCTAGATCTCAGAGACTATAAGAGCTAGAGACACCAAACTTGGTATGTAGGTTCCTTTTTATTGCAAGCAGATCAAGTTTGTTTCAAAATTTGGCCACGCCCCCTTTAATGCCTAAAAATTGACATAGAAAATTTCATACCCAAATTATAAGAGCAATTTAAAAGCTAGAGATTCAAGAATTTGCATAGACGAAAAAAGTGTACTAGATTTTTGCTGAAAATTTCATTCCGATCGGACAGTAAATAGCCAAGATATTCAAGTTATAAATTTTGCTGTTTCGATGATGGAGCGTTGGCAGTTATTAAAATTTGAGTAACTTGATAACATGAAAATTGAGTTAACATATTATATAACAAATTGGCGTCTGATCGGTCATAGGCTTTTGTGGCGTAGTGTGATGAGTTGCAGCGCTAAGGATATGGTTGGTCAGTCGGTCGTGAGTTCGAACCTTGCAAGGGACGTGTGTTTTTTAATTCTGCTTTGACATTCAATTTGTATTTATTAATGTTATGATAACATATAATATTATTAAACATTTTTAAAATTATGAAATGGAGTACTGTAAAACCAATATGGCAATTTGGCATCCTTTACACAACACCATGTATGGCTCAGTTTGTTGAGCCACCGAAGTTTTAAGCTTTCTTTATAATTAGGTCGTGGGTTCGATTCCCGGCTCCACCGTCAATTTTTTTTATTTTTTATTTTATAGTATTTGTTAAAATTTTTTGTATTTTGTTTTTTTGATAATTTTGTTCTGTCATATACATTAACATTTTAAACACACATATATGTGTTTTATACATTTGCATGTGTCTTTTCTTAACAAAAACTCGGAAATGAACATTTCGCTTGGAAAAAATCAAGTCTATAAGATATGTATCTTAACCAAACTAACAGCATTTGGGTTATTTTATTAATTCATGACCGAAGTTGGTGCAAATCGGACAACTATATCATAGAGCTCCCATAGGAGGAATCGGACGAAAATCAAGTTTAAGTATGAAAAACTTTCTTGTTGTAGAAGATATCGTTACCAAACTTTTACCATATGCTTTTAAATTAGTCTTGTATACCCTTAGCGAAGTTGGTTTAAATCGGACCACTATATCATATAGCTGTAATAGGACCGATCGGTCGAAAATGAAGTTTTAGTATGAAAAACTTTTTTGTTCAATAAGATATCGTAACCAAACTGATATAATATGCATTTGAGTTAGTGTTATACATCCTTACCGAAGTTGTAAGTAGATTACCATATTAATTCGGAGTTAACCAAAAATTATGACCACATTCAAAAATTAAGGAATCGTTTTATGTAAGTTGCATAAATGCTATTATTTTCTGTTGTTAATTGATTTCTGTGTTTGTCTATTTCTTTTCTTTTGATTTGCTATAGATTGTGTTTGGTTGGTAAAATAGATGACAATATCATATACAAATTGGTCTGGGAGCAGAATTTCGACCAAAATTATACATTTGTCGAAAAACAGAGGTGAGTTAACTAATTACATTAAATTACATTACAATTTTAAAACATTTCGAACTTTTGTATAATGCATATCTTATATTATTTTTATTCAAATTTAATATAGTGACATATCGATATGATACATGATCCGACGACCAGGGTTGTGATTAATTAACTAATTTTGTAATGCATTGGTCATATCATTAAAATTGAAAAAAATAATGTTAATTAAAATACATTTTCATTAGAATTGAAAATAGTAGTGCTAATGAAAATGAAATTTCACTAGCATTGAAACATAGTAGTGCTAATGAAAATTTAATGATAATGCTTTAAGGCACAACTCTGCCGACGATACCAAAGTTTTGAGCTGGCTTAGAAAATACCCAACGTACCATTAGATCAGTTCCGCTTGCAATTGGTGAGGAACAAGATTTACTTGTGCAAAACATTTATTACATAAATTTTTTTGCTTTCTTTATTTTTCAGAATGTGTGCTCAAATTGGCAGAAATTATTCCACAGAAGGCTGAGCGCACAAGCATAATACTTAAATTATGATGTTTAGCTTGCAAAACCCACTGGTAATTTAATTTGTAAATTTTGTTATTCATATGACTAATTTTATTTTTTGTTTTCACAATAGATGCGTCGGACTTTATAATTCTACAAAATATAAAAGATTCTTAGCCTGAGTCTGGAAGTCTGGCCCATATGGAATGTTAAAAATGGCACGCTTTGTTCCTTCTGTTCCTGTGGATGCCATAAATGCATTCGACCTCAGGTTCTTGCCTTGGCTGTGTATTCTTTCACATTTATATTTGTATATAACAACTTATACTATTCTTATGCTTTTTCAAACGAAAACAAAATGTATAACACTTTTTTTATTCAAATACAGAAATAATTAAATTAAATATATTTCATGTTTAATTTAAAGATGGGTAATAGTAGTATTAAATATGAACAAGCTAAATTTGAATATAATACATATTACATTTTAATATGGATCCTAGTCAATTTCAATATGATTCATATTTGAATATAATATGAAAATATTAACTTTAAATATAAAAATGTTAGATTTAAATATGTTACATATTTAAACTAACTATATTTTAAGCTTAATTTAATAACAAACATAATAAAATGTAATATGAAACGTATTTGTTTTTAATATGTTTGAATATTGAAATTAAACATGATTTCAGTTTAATTTTAATATGTTCATATTAAAACACAGATTTAAGTGTACACACTTTAAATCAACTACAAACATATGTGGTGATAAATCATTCGTAAAAATATTATAGTGAGATTTACGTTATTTTTTTTCTCTGTGTCCTGTCTAAAGTTCGTTCAAATCGGACTACTATAAAATATACATATAAAATATACATTTAACTTGGTTTTATATATCCTGTCTAAAGTTCGTTCAAATCGGACCACTATATCATATAGGTGCCATAGGACGGATCGGGCGAAAATCAAGCTTTATAATGAAAAACTTATATGTTTTATAAGATATCTCAACCAAACTTATAGAATATGCATTTAAGTTAGTCTTCTATATCCTGTCCGAAGTTGGTTTAAGTCGGACCACTAGTCAAGTCTGAGTAAGAAAAACATTTTTGTTTTATGCAATACACGTATCTCAACCAAAGTAATATTATATAATATGCATATAACTTGGTTTTTTATATCATGTCCAAAATTGGGATATCTCAACCAAAGTAATATAACATTCAAATAACTTGGTTTCATATATCCTGTCTAAAGTTTGTTCAAATCGGACCGCTATATCAAATAGCTGCCATAGGACCGATCGCGCGAGAATCAAGTCTTAGCATGAAAAAATTGTATGTTTTATGAGATATCTCAACCAAACTAATAGAATATGCATTTAAGTTAGTCTTATACATCCCGACCGAAGTTGGTTCAAATCGAACCACTATGTCATTGAAAACAGTAGTCGAAAATGTATAACAACACTTTGCAACAGCATCAAGCGAGCAAAATATTTTTTAATTTTTGCAGCCTTTGCTATTTCCATAGTAAGTACGGGGTCTCCGACAGTCGGGTATGCTCGATTGTAGCACCGCGAGCGAAGCGAGCAGGGGGCGGAGCCCCCTAGTTTATATTAAACTTAATTTCGTTCGTCACAAAATGGGATATCAGAAATTTTGGGTCTATAAAATGCTTTCGTCACTAGACTTTTACCTCGTGTAAAGGTTTTTTTTTGTGTAAATTAAACACGTTGTGTTTGGTTTTGAGTTTAACTTTTTTATATTCAATATTATTTTCTTTTTAAAACACGTTTTGCCAATTCAATTATCTTTCCAAGAGAGAACGATAACAAGCGAGATAAATATTAGTGTTAACAGAGCTTTTGCTTACACGATATAATTATCGACATCAAATATAATTATAATTATAAGATGCATGTTTTCCAACAAACTTCCTCAAATATAAATATAAATTTTAAATTTATAAATAATTTTTATTATTAAAGTTACAAGTCGAGTTTTCGGTGGTAGTGCACATTGATCCAACATTTGTTGCATAAACTGAGGAAACCCAGTAAATTAGACCAATGACAAAATTATCAAAATTACATCGATAAGAATTCATTTCAAATTTTAGCAATAATAGCAAGAGCCACAAAAGTTAAATTTAATAGAATTAGTAAAATTAATAAGAGTATCTTCAGTTAACAAACTTATCAAATAGAAACTATATAAGATTTTGGCAGCAATATGTAAATCACACAAAAAAACCTCTACACGAGGTAAAAGTCTAGTGACGAAAGCAAATTCTAGCCCCAAATTTCTGATATCCCATTTTTTGACGAGCGAAATTAAGTTTAATATAAAAATAAAATACCTGAAAATTGGCATTCTGCACTGTGCGCAAAAATGGTGAGCTTTTCTGTACATAAAAATTACTTTTTGCGCTGTGCCGAATTCCAATTTTCAGGTTTTTTTTATATTAAACTTAATTTGGTTCGTGGGACCTCAAGGCACTGTGCCAACTGGGTGAAGGAGAGGCCACCTTTGATGTAGCGTCAGACGACGAGGACGCGAATGTGACAGTGGTGGAGGGACCGTCTTCAGATGTCTGTAAAGATTCTGCAGATAAACCTCCACCACTGTAAAGCAGCCTCCGCTGCGCTGCTACTCCGTCTGGCTGGAGACGGAGCGGACATCGTCCTAGTCCAGGAACCTTGGTTGATTGGTGGTAAGGTTTCTGGACTAGGGACACCAGACTACAAGCTTGTAGTTGCTGAAACGCAAGGTAAAACCCGTACCTGTATTCTTGCCAGAAAACACATGAGTATTTTCTTGCTTCATAATTTTAACAATGAGGATAATACGGCAGCAAGCCTGGAACTCCAGTCAGCTCCGATAAGGTTGCTGTCCTGCTATATGGCCTACGACCACCCGGGCCCTCCTCCACAAGACGTCACGAGAAGTCTAATAAAAGACTGCGAAACGCGAAGTATCAGCCTTATCATTGGATGCGATGCCAATGCACACCATACCCAGTGGGATAGCACAAATACAAACACAAGGGGTGAGTCACTGTTAAACTATTTCCTCAGCACTAACCTAGTTCTAAGTAACAAAGGTTGTGAACCTACTTTTATAATCAAGGACAGGAATGAGGTCATTGACCTTACCCTGGTATCCTATCCCCTATATGATCTAATCAGAGACTGGAAAGTGGCAGACGATCACTCCTTCGCTGCTCACAGATACATCGAATTCTCCCTCAACTGGAGGCACTCTAAACCAGTACCCTTTACCAATTTGAGAAAGACTTACTGCTATCCTTAAAAAGGCTATCCCAGAGGTAGCACCAGAAGGACTTCAATCTACAGAGCGACTAAGTTACCTAGTAAAAACCTTTACTAAGGCTTGCAACTCTGCTTTCAATGCAGCTTGTCCCATCAGCAGACCTAAAAGGGGCAAAAACCACCATGGTGGAATCCCAACCTACAAAAAATTCGCAAGAGCTCGAGAAATCTCTTCAATCAAGCCATGGCTGTTAACACAGAAGAATCTTGGTTCAATTAAAAACACGCCCTTTTAACATACAAAAAGGCAACACGACAAGCCAAAAGGGATTCATGGAGAGCTTTCTGCTCTGACATAGAATCAACACCGGACGCGGCCAGACTGAGGAAGATTTTATCAAAATCTGCCCCCACACTAGGATACCTCAAAAAAGTGGATGACACCTGGACTATATCAAGCGAAGAGTCGCTTGATGTACTCCTAAAAAGCACTTTCCAGGCTACAAAGCAACCAATCAGGGTAGATACCAAACCCCGACTGAGGTGCCAATCAGCCCCTCTCTTCTAAGCAAACGCAACATAGCCTGGGCTATAAACAGCTTTAAACCGTACAAGTCACCTGGACCAGACGGCTTTTCCTGCCCAACTACAACAAGCAGGGGACACTGCCATAAACTGGCTACAATCTATCTTTCTAGAAGTTCTCAAACCTGGCCATATACCTGACGCATGGCGAGTCTCTAAAATAGTTTTCATACCAAAAGCTGGCAAATCATCCCAATCGACAGCAAAGGACTTTAGACCAATCAGCCTGTCGTCATTTATGCTCAAAACCTTCGAGCGACTCTTGGCTCTTCATCTAAGAGCATCCATTCCCCCCATCTCTTGTCTAATTCTCAGCACGCATATCAGAAAGGCAAATCGACGGAAACAGCTTTGCACTCCGTAGTCGCCTCTATAGAAAAATCCCTGTCACTCACTGAATACTCTCTCATAGCCTTCCCTCAAACACTATGCGACTTGATGTCAGTCAAGCTACAAAAACTGGTCACCTGGGCCGATGAGTGTGGCCTGGGAGTAAGCCCAGCCAAAACGGAACTTGTACTCTTCTCTAGAAAATACAAAATCCCAGCTCTAATACCCCCAAAATTTAAAGACACCGTCCTCTCCTTCAGCGAAAGCGCCAGATACTTGGGTTTAATTCTGGACAGGAAGCTGGACTGGAAAATTAACACGCAAGATAGATGTAGAAAGGCAACAGTTGCACTCTACACTTGCAGCAAAGCGATCGGCCTGAAATGAAGCATGTCGCCATATATCGTCCACTGGCTATACATAGCTATAGTCAGACCGATACTTCTATATGGTATAGCAATATGGTGGCCTGCTTTAACAAAGCAGTCCATAAACAAACATCTCAACAAAATTCAAAGGATGGCCGAAATCTGAATCACAGGTGCTCTTAACACAACACCTGGAGAATCTCTTGACGCCATTCTTAACATACAGCCAATCAGGCAAGTAAGCAAAAATATTGCCACCATGACAACAATTCGACTGAGAGACTCTAACTCTTGGATAGAATGCTCAAAAGGGCACTCCGCCATTCTTAAGGACAACCAAATCGTTCCTTCCAGAACCGACTACTGTATGCCAATAGAGCATATCGAAACTCCTTTTCAAACAACCATTCCGCGCAGGGAGGAATGGTCATCACATGCTCCAGGACAAAGTGGGGCCTTATCGTTCTACACAAATGGTTCAAAATTGAACAATCAGGAGCAAAATATAAAGGTCTCTCTTAGGCTTTGGCCACGCATTGAGCGATGAGCGACTGAGCGACTGAGCGATGCTCTCTCGAGCGACGTTAATGAGCGATCGCTTTGAGTGAGGTGGCCACGCACTGAGCGACATCGCTCGAGTTGATTAGTTGTAAAAATGACTTATTCTAGAGAGGTTCTAAGAAATCTGCTTGAAAGCCGTTATAGTAAATATAGGCAATTAAAAAGAATACAAAGGCGTAGGTTTGGCGTTCATCCCATAAATCGATTGAGAAATGAGTATGGCGAGTTTCATCACTTATACAGAAATCTTCGAAACCATCCAGATCGATTTTGGCATTACTTACGCATGTCAATCGAATCATTTGACTTGCTGTTAAGTATAATTGAAAATAAAATAAGTAAACCGAGATCAACAATTTCTGCTGAAGAACGATTGGTTTTATTATTAAGGTAAGTGTATGTAGTAAGTAAATAAGTATATTATAATACTGATGATAAGATAAGTAGTAGTTTAATGTAATATTTATTCCTTATTTTTAAGCTTAGCGATAATTATATTTTGTATTTCAAATCTCCAACTTTTCAATGTCAGTAAATTTTTCAAAAAAAGGCAAAAGTGATTTAAAAAATAATAGATCTTCGTTTTTGTTTTCTTCATCTGTTTGTTTTTCTTTTCCTATTTGATTTCTCAACATTTCCAGTCGCTCTTTTTCTATCTCCAAGAACTCAGTTTCCATATTAATTTTCCTTTTTCTGGACGTAGATTTTGCGTCTATACTTGTAGATGGTGTTGACATTACAGACATATTGCTTTCATCTTCCTGAAGCATATCTAAAAGCATGTCATTCATGCGTTCATCGTCCTCCTGCAAATTGCTCTCAGTCGGATCTGGAGCAACTGTCTTTTTTAAAAAAGACATCAGCTCCAAGTATGGCCATTTAACATTAAATGTTTGAGCTTCGGATCCTGATGGTAGGCGTGGCGTTTTTCCATTTGGCCTTTGCAGCAGCTCCTAAAAATTAGATTTTATGTATAAGAATTCATAACAATTAGTTTTTATTAATAATTTTATTTTATTTTATATTAGTTTTATTTTGTTAAGCACATATTTTTATTTTTAGGTACCTTGCTACAGGTCATTCATTTCGTGACTTGGCATTTGCTTTTCGATTGGGAAGAAGCACTGTTAGCAACATTATATGCGAAACAAGCATTATAATTTGGAAATCACTCGTAAAGGAATATATGCCAACACCAACAACTGATATACTTCAAAAAGTTACGGAAGATTATTATAAGCGTTGGAAGTTTCCAAACTGTCTGGGTAGCATTGACGGAAAACATTGCCAAATTAAGTGCCCAGCTCATACTGGATCACATTATTTTAATTATTTGCATTATTTTTCAATTGTTTTGCAAGGTGTAGCAGATGCTGACAAAAAATTTATAACAATTGAGGTGGGTGGCAGAGGAAAGCAAAGCGATGGTGGCACATTTTGTGGATCCACTTTGTTTAGATTGCTGGAAGCAGGCAAGTTCAATGTTCCACCACCACAAGCACTACCAGGCTCAAACATAATTTTGCCAAACTTTTTAATTGGAGATGAAGCCTACCCACTGAAAAATTATTTAATGCGACCATATCCTCGAAAAAAGTTAAATGACAAAACTGAAAAGTACAATGAAAGATTATCAATCGCCAGGAAGTGCATTGAATGTGCATTTGGTATTTTAACTAAGAAATGGCGAATTTTACAAAAAGATATTGAGACAAAACCTAGCACAGCAATTCACATAATAAAATGTGCTTGTATTTTACATAATTATGTAAGAGAACGTGATGGGGACAGTGATCTGGACTACATAAATACGACAGCAGAAATTAATAACGGAATAGTTGCTTCAAGAAATGTGGATATTCTTGAAGAACAGTCACATTGCAATAGAAGCAGTCAGTCAGCAATAACTGTTAGAAATTCTTTAACTGATTATTTTTGGGATTTCCGATATTAAGTCATTTCATTAAATAATGACACTTTAAATAAATATATAAATTCATATTCACATATTAAATATAACTTAACTTACGTTGTTATTGTATATTCTACATAACGTTAAATAAAAACTTACCTGTACAGTTACAAATAACTCCTACTTCATTCCATTGCTTATCAGTTGTATTTTTATTTTTATACTCTTTATGAGTGTCGTTCCATAAAACGGTTCGGCTTTGAACAGCCGAAATTAAAGATTCTGCGCATATTTTTTGCATTGTTTGCATTTCGTCGCTCAGCGATGCACTAAAAATTAAAACCAATTCTAGCGCTCATCGCTCAATGCGTGGCCAAAGCCTTAGGCAACCTGATCATTGCAGCGCCTTCCATGCCGAAATCCTGGCTATAAATGAAGCCTTACAACTCCTTAGGAAATCATAAGTCAATTGACCACAACTAATTCCATCTCAGTTTCGAACTGCCGCAAATCTCTACATGAGATGGCTGAGCATTTTGACATTTGCCTAATATGGATACCAGGGCATCAGGACATTACAGGAAACTGTAAAGCTGATGAACTAGCCAGGAATGGTACAACAGTACACCTCCTTCCTGACAAGGAGGATACGCGTATGCCACTGGCGACCTGCAAGCTACTACTTCTAGCTCAATCCATAACAGTTAGTGAAAACCGATGGCGAAACACGCACCATTATCGTGTCGCGAGGCAAACCTAGAGACGAAGAAGAAATTAAATCAACTGAATAATAGAGAACTCCACACCCTGGGAAAACCTTTTCTCTCCACTCTAGGTGAACTTGCCTCATTTATACCGCGCAAAATCTATCAATTATTTCAGCTATCAAACTGGACGCCCTATTGATTGACATGTCACCACAAAGGTAGAAAGGAACCCTAGATCCGCGGTACCACAATGGGCCCAACTGTGGCCTAAGTGAGTCGTAGAATCGACAGCCACTCTAACTTAACCTAACCTAACCTAGCCTTCAAAGGCTGTAGTAAAATTAAGAATCAGACCAAGATTCTCAAGCGACGACAAGTTCGAAGCCGACGCAGTAGTCCTGACAAAGGTTGTAAGTCCACAACCTCCCCAATCTTTCGAGTATGATAAAGATATTTGGAATAATGAAGTGTTGGCAGATCCTACATTCAATAAGAGTAGTCGGATTGATATTCTGATTAGAGGCGAGTTGCTAGCAGCAATTTTAACAAAAGCGCTGAAACAAGACGACAGGGTAATAGGACAATGCACCAATTTCGGATTGATACTATCTGGAGCAGTGAAGATACCCGGAACGAAGCGGATTTCATACAGCGAGTAATTTAGAAAAGTTTTGGGAAATTGATAAAGTTTCACAAACAAAAACATCAAATGAAAATAAAATGTGCATGGAGCTCTTTAAAGAATTAACACAGATTGATAGCGATGACAGATTCGTGGTAAAAATGCCATTTTTTGAAGAAAAAGAGTTGGGAGAATCCAGGAATCGAGCAATGGCACGTTTCATAAATTTAAAGAAAAGATTACTGAAAGACAGTAATCTAAGGATACACTACACCCAGTTTATGAAAGAGTATCAGGAAAACAATCACATAAGAAAAAAAAAAGAAATTGGAGACGGGAAATATTATATACCACATCAACCAGTAATTAGAGAAGAAAGCTCGACAATAAAACTGCGTGTTGTGTTCTATGCTTCATCAATAACGGCTAATGGGAAAAGTTTGAATGACGTTAAACTTACGGGACCTCATATTCGAAAAACAATTTTTGAGATAATTTTAAAATGGAGAAGCTGGAAGTATGTAATGACCACGGACGTTGATAAAAGATTAAAGTAGCAGAAGAGGATGAAGAGTATCTGTTGCGTAAGACTTTATTTTATAAGTTAAATATGAAATTTGAATTTTTAGTATTGAAATACTAGTGTTGCAAAGCACTAAGAATCGGGAAAAATTAGTATATTTTTGTTTTGTAAAAGGTTGGCAGCCGCGAATAATATGGTTACTCACTTTACTTTTAAAATTTGAATAGAGAACATGTTGAAGTTGTTATTTAAGCACATTTGAAAAAGACGCTGCTTAATTAATAAATAATATAAAATCAATATTTATGTGTTTTTATGGACAAATCAACAATCGACAACATTGAATCGCGAGCCGGATCGACATTATTAATATAAATTGTCTCGCAAAAAGTAAAGTCAAGAACATGGTCCTTCGAGCCGGATCGACATTATTAATATAAATTGTCTCGCAAAAGGTAAAGTCAAGAACATGGTCCTTCGAAGCCAACAGGATGGCATATGGATGGTGCAATTGTCCAATTTGTTGCATCAGAAAAAACTGCGTAGTAGGTACATATACATACACATTCAAAACGACGCCGAATTGTGTGTGTGTATTGGTGACGCCTATGCGATAGAAAGAGACGACCAGTGATGTCTGCATTAGAGTTTCGCAACAAGCAACAACAACCGACGCCAAATAATTTCACAATTTTCCTGTGACGGTACAAAGACTCGAAGACATCGATCATGGCTCCATCAGGAACAAAAAAGAAATCACAAATAAAGAAAAATACACCTGCGGCAGAACAGAAGCCAAAGGTTGACAAAAATGCAGCAAAGAATGAAAAGATTGACGACACACCTCGACCTGGTGTAATGAAACACGACGTAACCGTTGTGCAGAATCCAAAAGTAAATATAGTCGCATCGACGCCGGCAATTGTAGAAGAGAAAATGAATCTGAAGTCTTCGAAGGAAGCCAAGTGACGCGCAACTCATCTAAAGCGCAAAGACTTCAAGTACAACTGGAGTACTTGAATAAACAGGAACATATTCGACAGCAACTGGCGAAACGGGCACGACTGGAATTCGAACAGACAAAGTTGGAATTGGAGCAACAACTTCGGATGACGCAAATCAATTCTGAAGGAGGTAGCAGACTGGCAGACGAAAATGACGTAGTGGACGAAATGGACATCGAGGGATAAGCAGATGAACGCACACGTGAGTGGGTGAATACAGCCCAGCGTAAACTAGACTGCGGTCAAGAAAATGTATCCACCAATAACAATGTTAATATGGAAGCTTTCATGGCCAGACAAACGATTAAGCAAGATCTACCATCATTCTCAGGGGATCCATTAGAGTGGCCCATATTTTTTGACGAGTTTGAGAATAGTTCAGCGATTTGCCATTTCAGTCAATATGAAAATTTAAGTAGACTACGAAAATCACTCAGAGGTCGTGCCAAAGAATGCGTACAGTCACTGTTAATCATGCCAGAAAATGTTGACACCATCATTGAAATTTTAAAAGAACGATTCGGTGATCCATGTCATATAATAAGAGTGTTAATCGATAAAATTAGGAATTTCCCTATTGTTAAAGACGATAAATATGACAAGCTATTCACATTCTTTGATATAGTTACCAAATTCGTTCATACATTACTAAATATTGGAGACATTGACCAAATAAGAAATCCTTTAATTTTTGACGAAATATTAGAAAAGTTGCCTATATCACAGAGGGCGTCTTTTATGAAATACTATCAGAAATCAAAATCGGATCAGCCAAAAATTATTGTTTTACAGACTTGGTTAGGTGAAACCATTAAAACTGCAACTTTGTTAGGATTTGGTCAAAATGTTAGCAAGTCAAAAGACACCACATTAACAGTGTCAGGTCAACATTATGATGCGAACAAGACTCAATCTAAAGTATACTGTAATTTCTGTAAATTGCTTGATCATTATGTCACCACTTGTAGCAAATTTAAGGACTTGCATGTTGACAAGCGCTGGGAGCATGTTACTCAAAATAATTTGTGTATTTCTTGCCTTGGCAAAAATCATGTCATGAAAAACTGTAAGCGCAAAAGACAATGTAACATAAATAGCTGCAGTTACAATCATAACAACCTTCTACATAAGGAAAAATCTCTAAACAGCTCCACGCTTAAGCCTGACAATAATGACCAACCAAACACAGAAAAGAACTGCAATGTAAATGACTTTAAAAACAAAGTTTTGCTAAAAATTATACCGGTAACTCTCAGTGGACCACAGGGTTCTATTAGCACATATGCTCTACTTGACGAGGCATCGACAATATCATTGATTGACGACAATGTAGCGAATGATTTAGGTCTTGACCGTCCCACCAAACCATTAAAAATGCAATGGACGAACAATGAAAAATATGAGCACGATGATTCCAAAATTGTAAGTGTCCGAATCAAAGGTAAAGGTGCAAATAGTAAGATATTCACAATGAGAAAGGTTAAAACTGTAGCCAATTTCAATTTACCATTGCAAGCTTTGAATCTAGACGACATGACAGAGAACTTTAAATTCTTACAGAATTTCAAGCATTGCTCGTATGAAAAGGCTCATCCAAAAATTCTGATTGGACAAGACAATTGGTCTCTTATTGTATCACGCAAATTGAAATATGAATGTTTTAATGGCCCAGTTGTCAGCAATACTTCATTAGGTTGGGTCGTGCATGGTGTAACAAAATCAGAGCGCCATCCTATTGAAACAAATTATTCATTTCATATCAGCAATCTCGATCCAGAACACTCCGAAGACGACTTAGACGTATTGCACAATTTGTCAAGTCATATTGGGCAATAGAAAATGAGCTTACCACTCTAAACGATTTTCCAAGAGACGATAAGAGATGCATGAATATTATAGAAAATACATTGAGACGTGAAGGAGATAGGTTTGAATGTGGCTTATTCTGGAAAAACGACGATATACAACTACCAGAAAGTTACAATAACGCATATTCCAGATTACTGACATGTGAACGGAAAATCGAAAAAAATCCTGACTATGGAAAGAAATATAAGGATGTGATCGAATCCTATATTTCAAAAGGGTACTTAAAAAAGTTAAGTCCGTCCGACATTAATAAAACCACATCACCATTAACTTACTACCTTCCACATTTTGGAGTACAAAACATAAATAAGCCAGACAAATTGAGAATTGTTTTTGACGCCGCCTCTAAGAGTCATAATTATTGTCTAAATGATTTTCTACTTACCGGACCTGAACTTTATAATCAATTGTCTTCTGTTCTAATGAACTTTAGATATAAAAGAAATGTTCTTACAAATCAAAGTACGTTCTACAGACAGGCACGCTCAACGAATTTTATGGAGAGATTGTAAAGAACAAAATACTCCGGACGTTTACGAAATTCAAGATTTATTTTTTTGGAGCTAAATGCAGTCCAAGTATTGCACAACAAGTCAGGAATTGTAATGCTCGTGAATTCGTGCGTGAGTATCCAAAAACATGTCAAGATATAATATCCAAGCACTATATGGATGATTATTTAGGTGGAGCAGATGACATAGAAAGTGCTGTACAGCTAATTAAGGAAGTCTCCTATGTGCATCAAAAAGGTGGTTTCCAGATGTGCAATTGGATTTCAAACTCGCCAGACGTCCTTAGACAGCTTCAATCGACAAAAAACCAAATCAAAGCCGATTCTTCTCAAAACATAAAAAAACTTAACGGAAGAACGAGTCTTAGGTCTAATTTGGAATTATGAAAATGATACACTCGGCTACAACTTACAGTTTACAAAGTCACATCGCGAGTTACTGGAACATTTGATACGACCGACAAAGCGAGGGGTTTTGAGAATTACAATGTCAATTTTCGATCCATTGGGTTTCCTTTCAAATTTGCTTATAGCAAATAAGATACTCCTCCAAGCTATTTGGGACAGTGGTATTCACTGGGACGACCAGATAATAGACGAGCATTTCGAAATGTGAAAAGTCCTTTGTAATTCATTCTTGAAAATTAATAACTTCAATATTCCAAGACGTATGACGACACCCCCAATTAAAGACAGTGAAATTCAATTACATATATTTACCGATGCATCAAAATACGCTTATGCTGCATGTGCATATCTGCGTTTTGAAAAAGATAAATCAATTGAATGCATATTGGTAGCAGCGAAGTCGCGCGTAGCTCCTCTCAAGCCTATGTCGATCCCACGGTTATAATTACAAGGAGCTTTATTGGGAACCAGGTCGGCAAAAACCCTCGACTGAACCCTCCACGAGGGTGCCGACTGGTAATAACACTCCAATTGTTCCCTTAGGAACTGGTGTTAGCTAAGGCATTTGTCGAAGACATGTGTAATGGCTCCTTAACAGACTTAACGCATGCCTGAAGCTCCTGTCATGGTCTTGAGGTAACGAGGGCTGGACTAAGGTGTCATGCGACCCGTGCCGATAGTCAGCCTGGCTGGGGGCCCTTACCAAAAATAGCCCAGTCGTAAACGGAGCGGCCGGATACCTGGCGCCCTCCGGTCGTGATAGCCTTACCTGCATAGTGCGGATCTCTGTGCAGGCGGACCACCCTTTCTCCGCAACTCGTGGGACTCAAACATGAACACAATCAACAATAAAAACACAAACATAAATAACAACAAAAATATAAAAAATAAAAAACCACAAAAAAATAAAAACAACAACGACGATGGAACCGCAGGTTCCTCGTCGTCGGCAGCGGCAGGGGCTTCAAAGCCTGGCCAAAGCCTACCGTTGACACCGGAGATGGTCACCATGCCAGCCGGTGGACCTTGCATAGCTGGTCCAAGCAAACCCGTATTCCACCCGGGCCTTGGGGTAGATGGAGTGATTTCACCATCTCCTGTCACCAAAGAGGCACAGCAGAGCACTAGTGCGGCAGTGCCACTTTTGGGTGCAGGTGCGATGGGGAAACCTCCAACAGCCAGCGTCGCAAGGAAATTCTCATATGCTGAGAAAAGAACTGCTGGCAACATCCTTCAGCGTCAAAACGCAGGAGCAGAGGCCAGTCCTTCAGCGGAGTGGCTGGAAAAGGTGGCATGGGCCAAGAGTGTGCTACCCGCTTACAGCGAGCAGGCACCCAGGGCGCAAGCAATGGCTCAGGCAAAGAGACAGCGATCTCAAGAGACTCCTGGCCCATCCGCCAAGAAGTCAAGGGTTCTGGTGGGCAAATCCTTCGCCCAAATCGCCAAGGATCGGATCCTCATTGGAGTCGTTGACCGAGGTGATTCGGGCGGGAGGATTCCCAGAAACCAGTGGAAGTGGGTGGAGACGGCACTGGCCATCCGCTGCTTCGAGGTGCTGGAGCAGGAATCTGGACCACCACCGGTCTGCAAAGATGTCGGGTGGTATCAGGGTAACGTGAAGGTTATAGCTTGCGACGATGAGAGGTCTGCAGAGCTCTACAGAGCGGCAGTCTCCAATATCGGCGAGGTGTATCCTGGAGCCAAGCTGGAGGCTGTAAAGTGGAGCGACATTCCGGTCCGGCCCAGGGCCAGAATGTGGATTCCATCCTCCATCAAGGAACCGGAGCGAATCGATGCTCCAACGATGCAACCCGAGTCTCCCCACTCACGACTGGAAAGTTGTGAAGGTAGAGGAGATGAAGGGTCCAATGAACCAGGTCGTGCTGATTCTCAACAAAGAATCGCTCGCCCCAATTGAGGCCGCTGGTAACGAGCTGAACTTTGGTTTCAGCTCCGTTTCCATCCGGGTCTACAGATCGGATACCGCGGCCGGGATATTTTCTCCCGACATGCCAGTCGAGGAGGACATAACGGCAGAGCCAGAGGATCCGGAGCATAGCGACGCTGAACGCGGCTATATTTCCGATGCGTCCACCATAACGCGGGATCTGAAGGCAATGTGCCAACTGGGTGAAGGAGAGGCCATCTCGGATGTAGCGTCGGACGATGAGGACGCGAACGTGACAGTGGTGGAGGGACCATCTTCAGATGTCTGTAAAGATTCTGCAGATAAACCTCCACCACTGTAAAGCAGCCTCAGCTGCACTACTACTCCGTCTGGCTGGAGACGGAGCCGACATAGTCCTTGTCCAGGAACCCTGGTTGATTGGTGGTAAGGTTTCTGGACTAGGAACACCAGACTACAAGCTAGTAGTTGCTGAAACACAAGGTAAAACCCGTACCAGGTCGTGCTGATTCTCAACAAAGAATCGCTCGCCCCAATTGAGGCCGCTGGTAACGAGCTGAACTTTGGTTTCAGCTCCGTTTCCATCCGGGTCTACAGATCGGATACCGCGGCCGGGATATTTTCTCCCGACATGCCAGTCGAGGAGGACATAACGGCAGAGCCAGAGGATCCGGAGCATAGCGACGCTGAACGCGGCTATATTTCCGATGCGTCCACCATAACGCGGGATCTGAAGGCAATGTGCCAACTGGGTGAAGGAGAGGCCACCTCGGATGTAGCGTCGGACGATGAGGACGCGAACGTGACAGTGGTGGAGGGACCATCTTCAGATGTCTGTAAAGATTCTGCAGATAAACCTCCACCACTGTAAAGCAGCCTCAGCTGCACTACTACTCCGTCTGGCTGGAGACGGAGCCGACATAGTCCTTGTCCAGGAACCCTGGTTGATTGGTGGTAAGGTTTCTGGACTAGGAACACCAGACTACAAGCTAGTAGTTGCTGAAACACAAGGTAAAACCCGTACCTGCATTCTGGCCAGAAAACATTTGAGTATTTTCTTGCTTCATAATTTCAGCAATGAGGACAACACGGCAGCAAGCCTGGAACTCCAGTCAGCTCCGATAAGGTTGCTGTCCTGTTACATGGCCTATGACCAACCGGGCCCTCCTCCAGAAGAAGTCACGAGAGGTCTAATAAAAGACTGCGAGACGCGAGGTATCAACCTCATCATTGGATGCGATGCCAATGCACACCACACCCAGTGGGGCAGCACAGATACAAACACAAGGGGTGAGTCACTCCTAAACTACCTTCTCAACACTAACCTAGTTTTAGGCAACAAAGGTTGCGAACCTACTTTTATAATTAAGGGCAGGAAGGAGGTCATTGACCTTACCCTGGTATCTTATCCTATATTTGATCTCATCAGAGACTGGAAAGTGGCAGACGATCACTCCTTCTCTGATCATAGGTATATTGAATTCTCCCTCAAATCGAGGCACTCTAAACCAGCCCCGTTTACCAACCCAAGAAAAACCAAATGGCCAATATTTATTGATATCCTTAAAAAGGCTATCCCAGAGATAGCACCAGAAGGAACTCACTCTACAGAGCGACTGAGCTACTTAATAAAAACCTTAACTGAGGCTTGCAACTCGGCTTTCAGGGCAGCATGTCCCATTAGCAGACCCAAAAGGGGTAAGCAACCACCATGGTGGAACCCCAGCCTAAACGAACTCCGCAAGAGCTCGAGACACCTCTTCAATCAAGCCAAGGCTGTTAACACAGAAGAAACTTGGCTAGACTATAAACACGCCCTATTAATATACAAAAAGGCGACTCGACAAGCCAAAAGAGATTCATGGAGAGACTTTTGTTCTGACATAGAATCAACACCGGATGCGGCCAGACTGAGGAAGATTTTATCGAAATCTGCCCCCACACTAGGGTACCTCAAAAAAGAGGATAACACCTGGACTACATCTAGCGAAGAATCGCTAGACGTACTCTTGAAAAAGCACTTTCCGGGCTGCAAAGCAACCAATCAAGGTAGACACCAAACCCCTACTGAGGTGCCAATCAGCCCCTCTCTTCTAAGCAGACGTAATATAACCTGGGCTATAAACAGCTTTAAACCGTACAAGTCACCTGGACCAGACGGCATTTTTCCTGCCCAATTACAACAAGCAGGGAACACTGCCATAAACTGGCTGCAATCTATCTTCACAGAAGTTCTAAAAACTGGTCATATCCCTGATACATGGCGAGTCTCAAAAATAGTTTTCATACCAAAAGCTGGGAAATCATCCCATACGACAGCAAAGGACTTTAGACCAATCAGCCTGTCGTCATTTATGCTCAAAACCTTCGAGCGACTCCTGGCTCTTCACCTAAGAGTAACCATTCCCCCCCATCTCATATCCAATTCTCAACACGCATATCGGAAAGGCAAATCGACGGAAACAGCCTTGCACTCCGTAGTCGCCACTATAGAAAAATCCCTTTCGCTCACTGAATACTCCCTCATAGCCTTCCTAGACATCGAGGGGGCTTTTAACAACGTCGTCCCGGAAGCTATCACTGGAGCACTGACAAACTTGGGGATTGAAAGCCGGCTAGTGGGACTCATCGACCAATTGCTCACAAGCAGGGTCGTAACGTCCACACTTGGCTCTTCAACACTCACCAGGTTTGTCAGTAGGGGAACACCTCAAGGAGGGGTTCTATCTCCTCTCTTATGGAACCTAGCAGTCAACAGGCTGCTATGCGACATAGAGGGTGGAGGCTGCCAGGTTGTTGCCTACGCGGATGACGTTGCACTAATTTTCACGGGAAAATTCCCTCAAACACTATGCGACTTGATGTCAGTCAAGCTACAAAAACTGGTCACCTGGGCCGATGAGTGTGGCCTGGGAGTAAACCCAGCCAAAACGGAACTTGTACTTTTCTCTAGAAAATACAAAATCCCAACTCTAATACCCCCAAAAATAAAAGACTCCGTCCTCTCCTTCAGCGAAAGCGCCAGATACTTGGGTTTAATTCTGGACAGGAAGTTGGACTGGAAAATTAATACGCAAGATAGATGTAGAAAGGCAACAGTTGCACTCTACACTTGCAGGAAAGCGATCGGCCTGAAATGGGGCATGTCGCCATATATCGTCCACTGGCTATACATAGCTATAGTCAGACCGATACTACTATATGGTATAGCAATATGGTGGCCTGCCTTAACAAAGCAGTCCATAAACAAACAGCTCAGCAAAATTCAAAGGATGGCCGAAATCTGCATCACAGGTGCTCTCAACACAACACCTGGCGAAGCTCTAGACGCCATTCTTAACATACAACCAATCAGGCAAGTTAGCAAAAATATTGCCACCATGACAGCAATTCGACTGAGAGACTCTAACTCTTGGACAGAATGCTCAACAGGGCACTCCGCTATCCTTAAGGATAACCAAATAGTTCCTTCTAGAACGGACTACTGTATGCCAATTGAGCATATTGAAACTCCCTTTCATACAACCATTCCGCACAGGGAGGAATGGTCATCACATACCCCAGGACAAAATGGGGCCATATCCTTCTACACAGATGGTTCAAAGCTGAACAATCAAGTGGGTGGAGGGGTATACTCTCAGGATCTAAATATACAGGTCTCTTTTAGGCTACCTGACCATTGCAGTGTCTTTCAAGCCGAAATCCTGGCTATAAATGAAGCCTTAAAACTCCTAAGGGAATCCCAAGTCAATTCGGGCCGTATTAACATATACAGTGACAGCCAAGCAGCTATCAAGTCCATAGAATCGACCACAACTAATTCCACCTCAGTTTCGAACTGCCGCAAATCTCTACATGAGATGGCTGAGCATTTCGACATTTCCCTAATATGGGTACCAGGGCATCAGGACATTACAGGAAACTGTAAAGCTGATGAACTAGCCAGGAATGGTACAACAGTACACCTCCTTCCTGACAAGGAGGATACGCGTATGCCACTGGCGGACCTGCAAGCTACTACTTCTAGCTCAATCCATAACAGTTAGTGAAAACCGATGGCGAAACACGCACCATTGTCGTGTCGCGAGGCAGACCTGGCCTCACCTGAATAAGGCTCGTTCTAGTATTCTATGTAAACTAAGTAGAACAGATTGTTCTGCAGTAGTAAGAGCACTGACAGGCCATTGGCTGGTAGGTATCCACGCCACAAGGCTGAATGCCCCATACAATGACTTCTGCAGGAGCTGTAGAGACGAAGAAGAAATTGAATGACCTGAACATTTCTTCTGCTCCTGTCCCGCATTGAGTAATAGAAGACTCCACACCCTGGGAAAACCTTTTCTCTCCACTTTAGGTGAACTTGCCTCAATTACACCGCGCAAAATCGCTAAATTTATTCAGCTATCAAACTGGACGCCATACTGATTGACATGTCACCACAAAGGTAGAAAGGAAATCTAGATCCGCGGTACCACAATGGGCCCAACTGTGGCCTAAGTGAGTCGTTGAATCGACAGCCGCCCTAACCTAACCTAACCTTTTGGGAACCAGAATGAACAAGATGATAAAAGAGACATTGAATTAGCAAATCAATAAAACTTATATGTGGACAGACTCTACAAGTTGTTCTATACTGGTTAAAGTCAAGCAGCAAACGATTTAAAACATTTGTATCGCAGCGTTTAGGGGAAATACAAGAAACGACAAATGTTAGCAATTGGAAATACGTCCCATCTAAACTAAACCCGGCTGACGAAGCAACAAAGATAACAAAGGTTAACTTCGATTGCAATAGTTCGTGGATAAGAGGTCCTCAATTCTTGCATGAAGAGAGTAGTCAATGGCCAATCAGTAAAATACCTTTGGCAGAAGAGGATGAAGAATTGCTAGCAATCGAATATGTAAATGTAATTTCGCTGCCAAGAATTAAGATCATTTTACCGGATGTAACAAGATTTTCTAGCAGGATAAGAAATTAAAGCAATTTGAAAACATTGCCATTGATATTAACAAGTGACGGGTTAGTAAGATTGAAAGGAAGATTGGAAAATTTGAATGACGATGAGTATGACCTAAATGCAAGAAATCCAATTCTACTAAGCAATGACCATTCGATCACAATGTTACTTATTAATTTCTATCATCGACCAAATTGTCATCTTTTCACAGAAACAGTGATCGCAAACTTAAGACAAAAATTCTGGATTATAAAGTGCCGCAATACAGTAAAGAAAATAATTCGGAACTGTCAATTCTGTAAGAACAAACGTGCCATACCACAAACTGCTGTAATAGGACAACTCCCGAAATGTAGAATTGAACCGACAGAGAGAGCTTTCTTAAAAGTAGGTATGGACTATATTGGCTCATTAGAAGTTCTGATCAACCGCAGCCATGTAAAAAGGTATGGGGTAATATTTACATGTATGGCCACCCGTGCAGTTCATTTAGAAATAGCCGAAGATCTGTCCTGTAATGCATTCATGCACGTCTTTCGTCAATTTGGTTGTCGTCGAGGTTTTCCAATTGAACTCTACTCTGACAACGGGACAAATTTTAAACGAGCAAGTAAAGTCATTCAGCAAATTATTGAAAACTGGCAACAAGACGAACTGACACAATTTTTGACAACAAAAAATTGTAGTTGGACTTTCAATCCCCCTTTGTCGCCTCACATGGGAGGAGCCTGGGAGAGATTAATACAGTCAGTCAAGAAGTATTTATGTATGTTGCTTAAAGAGCGTTATCCTAAAGAGTATACGCTAAAAACTTTGTTTTGTGAAATTGAGTTCATGGTGAACAGTCGTCCACTTTTGTTTGTACCCTCTGAGTCGCTTGAGTCTGTTGAGTCATTAACTCCTAATGACATATTAATTGGGCCAAATTTCAGAGAATCTTTCTATTCCGTGTCAACAGATAGTGACTTGAAAATGTTAAATATGTGGAAAGCATCGCAAAGACTTGCTGATATATTTTGGTTAAAATGGAGAAAAGTGTATAGACAATATCTTTTGTATAGTCGCAAATGGGCAAAGAACCAAAATAATTTAAAAGAAGGTGATATTGTATTAGTCATGGATACATATGTACCTAGAAACACTTGGCCAAAAGGCATAATTGTTAAAACATATCCAGCAAAAGATAATAATGTAAGAATCGTAGATGTTAAGATAAAAGACAATATCTATAAAAGACCTATTGTTAAATTAATCAAATTAGATGTTAAGAACACTTTGTAAGAACTTTAAGTATTACAGTCTGAATGAAATTATCGACTGCAATACTTGGAAGGAGGATGTTGCGTAATACTTTATTTTATAAGTTAAATATGAATTTTGAATTATTAGTATTGAAATACTAGTGTTGCAAAGCACTAAGAATCGGGAAAAATTAGTATATTTTTATTTTGTAAAAGGTTGGCAGCCTCGAATAATATGGTTACTCACTTTACTTTTAAAATTTGAATAGAGAACATGTTGAAGTTGTTATTTAAGCACATTTGAAAAAGACGCTGCTTAATTAATAAATAATATAAAATCAATATTTATGTGTTTTTATGGACAAATCAACAATCGACAACATTGAATCGCGAGCCGGATCGCCATTATTAATATAAATTGTCTCGCAAAGGGTAAAGTCAAGAACAGTATCTAAAGATCATGCAAAAAAACCTCTACACGAGGTGAAAGTCTAGTGAAGAAAGCATATTCTAGGCCCCAAAATTTCTGATATCCCAATTTGTAACGAACGAAATTCAGTTTAATATAAAAATATTAAATAAAAATATAAATTAAGAAGGGGGCTCCGCCCCCTGCTCGCTTCGCTCACAAACCCCCAACTCGATTCGCTCGCAAAATTAAAGCGTGAAAAAGAGGAGCACTTCTAAAATTTTTCTTGAATTAACTTCTATTACGCAAAAATAAATTACTCAATATGGGTTTTCACTATACAGTAGTTGCATTGAAGAGAGCACATGAGCAATACTCGTATCGTGAGCATCCATTTACGTTTCAGCCTTGCACAGGGATTTGAATTTCAGTTTTATAATTTCGTTTCAGTGTGTTTGAGTTTCCTGGTAGTCTAGATGCTAGAGTTGAAGATCTTCGTGCAAAAGTTGCCGGTTCAAATTTATTCGATGCACCCATTTTTTACGATTTACTTGTTTATAAAATAATGAAAATTCCATCTATTTTTTCTTGTTTCCTTTTGCAAAAATAGTTGGTCGGTTGCATTAAAAAATTTTTCTACAATCAAACAAATGTATTGTGTCATGACGTCACTAAACAAGTGTCAAGACTTTAACACTAAAATATGCCAAAAATACTAAATTTCGATTAAAATAATCGACTTTTCATCGAGCTCTTTATCATCTCTACATGAGCATATGTGAAATACTTTTCATAGTCAAGGGTCTGGGTCTAGCACCGTAGCACGAAATTTTTCAGTACAAGTTGTTGTTGTGAAGTGTTTCACATTTGCTCCCTGCAATGATGCTACTCTATAGTGAGCACCCTATGTCTGTTGTTGTGACGTTGTAACGATCCTAAAAGCTACACCGGACTAACTCGGTCGGTGTTATGGGTTCGTGCAACAAATTTATATTTTGCAGCACTTGCGAATAAATAAGAACTCAGATATGTTTTCAATATTTCAATGATATGGTTTATTTGCGACTTCGACGCCGACTCTTAATTGTACAAAGAAATAGTTATGTAAATCGATTATGCTGGTATATCCTGTTTTGGTCCGATCGTCGTCCTGCCGAGTCGATCCTGGGTCGTCGGCTGTAGTGCGGCGTATTCCGTCGGTCCTGGTAGGGGAAATCCTGGTAGTATAACGCGGGGATGTCTGGACGGGGGTCCTGGCAGCGCGAGGACAACTAACTGGGGTATCCTGGCAACGCGAGGATATCTGGACGTGGGTCCTGGCAGCGTGAGGACAAATAACTGGGGATCCTGGCAACGCGAGGATATCTGGACGTGGGTCCTGGCAGCGCGAGGACAAATAACTGGGGATCCTGGCAACGCGAGGATATCTGGACGTGGGTCCTGGCAGCGCGAGGACGACTACAGGGGATCCTGGCAACGCGAGGTTATCTGGACGTGGGTCCTGGCAGCGCGAGGACGACTACAGGGGATCCTGGCAACGGGAGGATATCTGGACGTGGGTCCTGGCAGCGCGAGGACAATTAACGGGGATCCTGGCAACGAGAGGATATCTGGACGTGGGTCCTGGCAGCGCGAGGACAACTAACTGGGGGATCCTGGCAACGCGAGGATATCTGGACGTGGGTCCTGGCAGCGCGAGGACAACTAACGGGGATCCTGGCAACGCGAGGATATCTGGACGTGGGTCCTGGCAGCGCGAGGACAACTAACGGGGATCCTGGCAACGCGCGGATATCTGGACGTGGGTCCTGGCAGCGCGAGGACAACTACAGGGGATCCTGGCAACGCGAGGATATGCTAAGCTGGGTCCTGGCAACGCGAGGACAACTAGATCTTTACCTTAGAACTTCGCCACTTCTTCAAAGACTAACCTGCATCTATGACTGCATGCCCTTTTATAGTTTGCGAGCCCGAAACTAACGGCAATTGCACTCACCAGTCAATCGTTTGCGAGCCCAAAACTAACGGCACATGCACTCACTAGTCAATTGTTAACGTTCATTGTCTTAACGGTACTTCCGTCGCGAGCGTCGCTGTAACGGTAACTGTTCCATGGGCGCCGCTGAAGGGGGTTCAAAGTGTGGGTCAGCCCGTTGTTGTTGAAATAAGAACTTGTATTTTGTGAGAAACAAATATGTTTCTCACACTCCCCTCTTTCTTCAGGAAGCGAATGAAAGTGAATGCCCGCTCAAGTATACACGTCATAAACGGTGAGGGGGGGAGGGGTGGGTAAAAAGGGCAACATCGCTGCCGAAATGCATTAAAGAAAAATTGCATTTGCTCGACAGAGCGGTGAATCGAACCGCGGCCTACGGTTTGCAATTTCGGTTGACCGGCTGCTCTCTGCACAGCGCCACGACAGACGGTCTCTTGCTGTATTGGTAATGGCAAACATAATGCAGTTGCTCTGTCTGCTGACGTCACGGGTTCTCTCTTATCTTTCTCTTGCATTGTTTGCATTTTGGTTTGCCAATTTTGATGTTTGCGCGACACACATGTGTACAATGGGCCAATTCCTATGTTCCGTTGCTGAATTCACTTGTTGTTCTTGTTTTTATATATATTTATATATATGCCCATATAAATATATATATTCCCCTCTTTTTTTATTTTTTTGTGTCCCTTCGTGTGTCCGCCGTGTGAAAAAAAAAATTTTTTTGGTGTGGTAGGGTTGCCACACAAAAAAAGTTTTTTAAAAAAAAAAAAACAAAAAAATAACAAATCCTTGTCATTCGTGAATGTGCCCGTCGTGTGAAAAAAAAAATTTTGGGTGTGGTAGGGTTACCACCCATAAGAAAAAAAATTATTTTTTTTCAAAAGAAAAACACATCTTTGTCTTTCGTGAATTTGCCCGCCGTGTGGATAAGAAAATGTTGGGTGTGGTAGGGTTGCCACCCAAAAACAAATCCGTGTCTTTTGTGCATGTGCCCGCCGTGTGAGAAAAAAATTTTTGGATGTGGTAGGGTTGCCACCCAAAAAAAAAATTATTTTTTTTTTATCGAAAAACAAAACCTTGTCTTTCGTGCCCGCCGTGTGAGAAAAAAAAATTTCATCGTAGGGTTTCAGGTCTCCCACGTGTGCTCTTCGTACTTTCTTGTCCACCTGGGATTGTAATTTACAAATTACCGGTGATACGAAGTCCACGATCTGATATGGTCCTCCAAGCCTGGGTGCCAATTTTGGCGCGAATCCGTCCGCCGCGTTGGACAGATGGTGCTCCTTCAACCATACCTGCTCCCCCACGATGGGTTTCCATGGTCTCCTGCGTAGATTATAATATCTTGCCTGGTCCTGTGCAACTTTCTCCAGGCTTCTGCGTACTATCTCGAAAATTTCCTAGAGTTTTTCAGCGTTTGCGCGAGGGTCTTGGGATGTTTGACCAGTGCCGATTGCTACCTCATCGTACAATGCCTGTGGCAGTCGAGGTTCTCGACCCTGTGTTATAAAAGCAGGGGTGTAGCCTGTAGATGCTGATACACTGGTGTTGACTGCCAAGGTGATCTCCGGCAATGCTTCATCCCAACACCGTTGATATGTCCCTGCATATTGAGCTATCATCGTTTTTACGGTGCGATTTGCTCGTTCTGTTGGATTTTCCTGTGGTGTGTATGGTGCCGTATATTGATGTCTCACACCCAAATCCTGCAGGAAGTTCTTAAAAGCCTTGCTCGTAAACTGTGCGCCGTTGTCGGTGATGAGGACTTTTGGTACACCAAACCTTGCCAGTATTCTCTCCCTAACCGCCTTCTGTAGGGCTGCCGCCGTTGCACTTCGCAACGGTACCAGTTCGGTCCAATTCGAAAATCGGTCTATAAATACTAACAATGTCGTATTTCCGTGTGTTGACCGTGGTAATGGACCTACGAAATCTGCGCACACCGTTGCCCATGGTTCCGCTGGAATCTGGGTTAGCATCTGGCCGGCTGCCTGTAACTGGTTCGGTTTGTATCGTTGACAGACCTAGCACCGTTGTACATAGTTGCGGACATCCCGGTGTAACCCTGGCCAATAATATCGTGCCGCCACTCGAGCTATTGTTTTTCTTGTCCCTGTGTGTCCTGCTGCTACTGCATCACGATTTTCGTGCAATACCCGCTGCCGCGATGGCACATCCTCATGCCCGGCTCGGTGAGGGATGTGTCTATATAGATTACCAGACTCCTCCAAGTAGTCTGGGAATTTTCTTGGGTCTTTGCCAATCTTCTGTAGCATCTTCTGTACCCATTTGCAGTCCGTGCCGCCGATATTTGTTGTTTCATTTTGAGCATCGACTCGTGCGCAGATCACCTGTTCCAGTGGTTGCCTGGATAGCGCGTCTGCCACTACATTCAGCTTTCCTTTCCGATAAGCCACTTCGTAATCGTACTGCTGTAACTCAAACGCCCATCTGGCGATACGACCGGTGGGGCTGTTGATAGAATTTAACCATTTTAACGCCATGTGGTCTGTCACGACCGCGAAATGGTAACCCTCTAGGTATGGTCTCATCTTTTGAATTGCCCAGACGATTGCCAAGCATTCTTTCTCCGTTGCTGAATAGTTTATCTCGGGGCCGTGGAGTGTTCTACTGGCATATGCGATCACACGCTCTCCCTCGCTGGATTCCTGCGTGAGTATGGCTCCTAATCCATAGTTGCTAGCATCAGTTTGCAATGTGAACTGCTGGCTAAAATCGGGACACGCCAAGACTGGTGCCTTTGTCAGCTTCTCTTTCACCATCTCGAACGCCTGCCGATGCTGTTCGCTCCATACCCACTTTACGCCTTTCTTCAATTATCCGTTGAGGGGATGTACCGTGTTTGAAAAATCAGGAACAAATCGTCTATACCAGGATGCCACTCCAAGATATTGCCGCAGCTCCTTGACACTCGTGGGTGGTTTTAATTGTGAAATTGCAGCCACTTTATCCGGGTCGGTGTATATTCCATGTTCGGTTACCAAGTGACCCAGATATTTTAATTCTTTTTTGAAGAAGTCGCACTTGTCGATGTTGATCTTCAAATTCGCTGCCCGCAGTCGTCGAAACACCTCTTTTAAATTGGCCATGTGGTCTTCCAACGTTTTCCCCATGACAATGATGTCGTCCAGGTATGCGAAAGCATGGGACAACATTTCCGGGCCAATCACCCGATCCAACACACGCTGGAACGTTGCTGGTGCTGAATGGACTCCGAATGGCATGACCTTCCAATGGAATAATCCTCTGCCTGGGACGGTGAATGCGGTCAATGGTCGACTTGATTTTTCCATTGGAATCTGCCTATAGCCGTCTTTCAAATCGAGGCTCGTTATGTAGTGGGCTTCCCTCAGTTGATCCAAAATGTGGTGTACTCTGGGTAAAGGATATGTGTCCTTGACCGATCGACTGTTTAATTGCCGGAAGTCGACACACAGTCTCCATTTGCCCGTCTTTTCCTTGACCATCACTATCGGTGCGCTGTGTGAACTGTTAGAGGCCCCGATACAACCTTTTGCGAGCAGTTCGTCGATCTGTTTGTTGATCTCCTCCTGCATTCTTGGATTCTTCGGGAAGTATCGTTGCTTAATCGGTCGGTCATCGTTCATCACAATTCGATGTTCCGTAATTGGTGATGTGCCGTTCATGACCGTGAATGCGGCTAATTCCTGCCGAAGAAATTCATCCACAGCTGCATCTGCATGTAAAGGTTCGCCAAGTTCCCTGTTGATGCTTGCTGTCTCCTTCTTGACTGTTTCTTCTTCTTGCGTTATTTGTTCTTGTGTTACTTGCTCGTGTGTTACTTGCTCATGTATATGCTCTGTGTTGACCACCGACAGTCTCTCCTCTCGTCCTTTGTTGATTTGTCGACGAGTCGGGATTCTGACTTCGATGCCAGCGCATTCAAAGATTGCTCCTATATTAGACAGAAAATCCCATCCCAGCACCAATTCGTCGATGACTCCTGGTAGAACTAATAGTGGTATATCCACCTTTTTGTTTCCTAGTTTGATCTGTACCTCCACTTGTTCCGTCACGACACCAGTTCGGCCATCTGCCAATCGCACCTGTTTTTGTGTTGATCCCAACTCAAATCCTTCTTCGCACAACGTCACTGCTAACTCCTCGCTTATGAAACTGCTCGTTGCCCCCGTGTCGATGGTAGCGTTGTAGAGGTTTTTGCCGATTTGAACTGTTGCAGACAGGCGTTGGCCCTCGTCCTTCAACATGCCGATTAATTGTGTGGGGCTGGAAGCTGGATGCCGTCGATCGTTTCCCTGTCGGCAACACTGAACTGTGCGAGCCCCTATTCGTCCACATATCCAACAGAATTGAAGACTCGGGTTTTGACATTCTCTCGCCCAATGTCCTTCATTTCCACATCTTCCACATGCCTGTGTTGCGTTTGGAATATGCGTTGGCTGTCCCGCAAATGATCTTGGTGTTGGCTGTGTTTGTGACCTTGCGTTGTCTGTACAACGAGGACATGGGCCTCTGGTTTCTGTTGGCCTGGTGTCTTCTATGGAAATTAGTCTGGGGCGGTTTCCACTAGATTGTTGCCGCAATTTCTCCCTGTCTCGTTCCAGTTCTTCAAACTCTTCTGCTAGTTGCATTAGCTCGATAAAACTGCCGTTCTGATATGGTCTTACGAATGCTCTGAAGTCGGGAAGGCTGCTGTTATAGATCTTTTCCCGTTCCCTCTCCTTTGATAGCCTTAGTAGCCTCATCAATGTCTGCATTTTTACCATGAACTTCTTGAACGGTTCATCCATGCCCTGCTTTCTCCGAGCAACCTCCTCCGTTAGCTTTGAGAAGTAATCTCTCGGCAGGAAAAATTCCTGGAAGCTTATAGCGAACGATGTCCAGGTCCTCCAGTGTTCGTTATTCGCTATGTACCATTTGAGAGCCGTGCCTTTCAGGAGTTCTGGCATTGCTCGTGGTATCTGGTCCAGTTCTAAACCATAGGTTTCCGCCGACCATTCCACTTGCTCCAGAAATTCTAAGGGCTTTGAGGTGCCATCAAATTTGAAGCTCCATTCCCTCACTTGTTTGGCTACCGCTGCATAATCCCGTGTTGGATTCCTTTCTGTGTGTTGCCGGTAGTCGTGGTTCATGGTTGATGTGTTCTGCCGTTGCGATTCTTGTTCTTCTCGTCTCTGTTGTTGTTCCCGTCGCTGTGCCTTCACGCTTATTGAAGCGACGTCCATGCTCTCCAAATCGGTCATCATTGTGTTTTTTTCTGTCTTTTCCCTTGTAGTGGTAGTCTCCCTAAGTGGAGATGCGCGGGTGTGTTTCTTGGCCAATATATCTAACAGTACGGCGTGAGGCATCTGTCCTTCTCGTGTTTGACCCATTCGCCGAAGTCCCTTTGCATCACATCTACGCTTCTGGTCAATGTGATCCCGAACTCGGTGCCATATTGCAACAGTTCTTCTTTTTTCAGGTTGTAAACCCATGCTCGTACTATCTTGAAATTTTTCTGTTCTTTTATTCGCAAGACCCTGCACGTTGGGCGCCAGTTGTAACGATCCTAAAAGCTTCACCGGGCTAACTCGGTCGGTGTTATGGGTTCGTGCAACAAATTTATATTTTGCAGCACTTGCGAATAAATAAGAACTCAGATATGTTTTCAATATTTCAATGATATGGTTTATTTGCGACTTCGACGCCGACTCTTAATTGTACAAAGAAATAGTTATGTAAATCGATTATGCTGGTATATCCTGTTTTGGTCCGATCGTCGTCCTGCCGAGTCGATCCTGGGTCGTCGGCTGTAGTGCGGCGTATTCCATCGGTCCTGGTAGGGGAAATCCTGGTAGTATAACGCGGGGATGTCTGGACGGGGGTCCTGGCAGCGCGAGGACAACTAACTGGGGTATCCTGGCAACGCGAGGATATCTGGACGAGGGTCCTGGCAGCGTAAGGACAACTAACTGGGGGATCCTGGCAACGCGAGGATATCTGGACGTGGGTCCTGGCAGCGCGAGGACAAATAACTGGGGATCCTGGCAACGCGAGGATATCTGGACGTGGGTCCTGGCAGCGCGAGGACAACTACAGGGGATCCTGGCAACGCGAGGATATGCTAAGCTGGGTCCTGGCAACGCGAGGACAACTAGATCTTTACCTTAGAACTTCGCCACTTCTTCAAAGACTAACCTGCATCTATGACTGCATGCCCTTTCATAGTTTGCGAGCCCGAAACTAACGGCAATTGCACTCACCAGTCAATCGTTTGCGAGCCCAAAACTAACGGCACATGCACTCACCAGTCAATTGTTACCGTTCATTGTCTTAACGGTACTTCCGTCGCGAGCGTCGCTGTAACGGTAACTGTTCCATGGGCGCCGCTGAAGGGGGTTCAAAGTGTGGGTCAACCCGTTGTTGTTGAAATAAGAACTTGTATTTTGTGAGAAACAAATATGTTTCTCACAACTTGTTTCACATATGGTCCCTGCAATGTTGTATGGTGAAAACCCCAAATAATTTGGACAACCTGATATTTCGGACACTCAATTTTTATCTATAAAATATTCTGTAACTCAAGCACCACACAAATCTGTTGAGTCTGCAATCCGATCACATAAACGTGTTTGTATGTAGGAAAAAAATAAAAGTAGCAACAATTTTAACTGCAGTTTCTGTCATTTAAGAGCAAAAGGTCGTTTCTTCAACATTGGGTTTATTCGGCAGGTTTTTTTTTACCAGTAATACCTTCATTACTTCTGATGGTTTAGTAATCAGTACCTGCTAAGTGACATGATACCTTCCGCACCCTGCTCGCCTACTCCCGGCTCGCTTCGCTCGCGATGAGGTGTGGTATGTCTACAGTCGAGCGCACTCGACAGTAACTTGCTCGGTACCCAAACTTTCACAACCGATTAATTCAATTTCAATGAAATAATGTCAACATAAAATGCTACAGACTATATGCTATACTATAGCTTACAGTTACGGGTGCTAGTCTGTGACAGAACTGGTATTAATACTAACTATAATACAATACGTGAATAATAAAATACAGAGTTTTTATTAAATAATTAATTAGAAGTATAAATAAAATAGTTAATAAAATACATCGCCGCTCGAATTAGCTACCGATTAAATTAATTTAATCACAAATCACAGTAAGACACAGTACGCACTTAAAGCAATCCACTATGGGGAATTTGACCAATTTTTTGGAATTTATTAATAACTCGAGAACGAATGAAGTTTCTTTGGTCTAGTTTTTTCCATTGGGCTTATAAAAGCAATACGCAAATGTCCTACAATAGTGGGCGTGGTGCCGCCTTTATTTTGGATTCTGCGATTTTTTGTTTTTCAAGCTATGAGCAAATTTGCAGGTAAGGCGTGTTACTATGCCCCTAACGTGCTGGTAAAATTTGATCCAAATCGGACAACTATATTATATAGAAATAATATAAATTATTGGTTGAAGACTACTTTTTTGTGAAAACCGTATTATTTTTCCATATTTTAATGCGAACCTTACCAGTTTTAAGAGTTTGTAAGTTTCTGGCATTTTAGTCAACCTTAGACTACCATATCATATAGAAAAATCGGCTGTAAATCGACAATTTTCAGTGTAATGAACAATTATGATTATTTTCTATTTAATTCTTATATGTAACAGCTAAAGAAAACCTTCAACTTTTAGCTCATAAAATTCGTGTAAAATTCTTAAAATAAATGCTAACAATAGCTCAAAACAGCAACCTCATTTGCTCTTTTTACCTTCGTAAAGTTTCATGTAAAATTAAACCCTGCATTTTAAAATTTGAGGTTACATGCTAAAAAGTTAATTTTCATAAAATATCGCAAAATATCGCAAAAAGTAAGTACATTGACATAACAACAACTAATTTATCTACAATACGTTATAAATATTATGGTGGACAAAGGTGGACATTTTTTTATATTTCCATTTAAAGTTTAAATTTATTTTCAATTTTCAATGAGTGAGGTGGCTCTCTGTTTAATATAACTACAAGCTCAATACGACCAAATTCTACAATCCAAGCTTTAAAACACAAAGAAAAAACCTCTCCAAACAGATTGCATGTCAAAGGTTTTCAATTTATAAACAATATCTAGAAGTTTTCTGTACTTAAAGTTTGATGAAAAATGCAACAATTTTGACAGCACGTGTTTTTCAATTACATAACCTCTGTTTGCACTGTTATGACTTAACAGTGGCAAGTTCTGTTAAAATTTCTGGTATGCAACATTACAGTTTGGACATTTCCTGGTCGATAGCTGTTATTAAGAACGTATTTTAATAACTTTCAAAAATTGAATTTATTCCAAAAAATCGGAAAAATTCCCCATAGTGCAATCGATCGAATTAATGTAGAGTAAGCTAGTGTGAGTGAGCTTTGCATGCTTTGCACTATTCCCCTTCTTTTCATAGAACAAACGATAATGAGAGAACATAAATGAAACAAAAGAAAATTGCAAAGCAGACGCAATAAAAATAACGGGTATAATTATATATTACATGCTTTGGTTTTTTTTTTGGCAAAGACATATCGTGGCGGTGGCTGAGATGGATGATCTTTGCTTTGCGACGAAATTGTGGCGGTTCGATTCCCGGTGTGGTCAATTCCTTTTGTTCATTTATATAAAATTTGGCCTTGTGGCGTTGATTTTGTGTTACCATACATTTAGTTACTCTTTTCACAAAATTAAAGAAAAATACAAGTTGCTAAAAAGTACAAATTGTTCAAAAAGTACAAATTGTAAAAAAAAAATAGTTAACAAAAAAAACAAAAAATAGCTGACAAAAAAAAAAAAAAAACGTTGCACATGGGCAAGATTGAAACGGGAATCGAACCCTTGACTCATCGCCTCGAAATACACGGCTCTACCATCAGAGTCATCGCAGCATTATATTTTTGGGTGGCAATATCAATGTATATCATTTTTTTTCGTTGTCCGTTTTGCACGTTTCTTTTGTTTCAACTATGTCTCGCTCGTTAGAAGAAAAGCGCTATACATGTAAGTATGATATTGATATCCGAACACATATACATATATGAGCAAATAAAGCTATTTATAGAACCAAATTCGTTTTGCTGCTAATTCATGGTACTGATTGCAAAATGTGCATCACATAAAATTATTGATTAAGTATTTAAAGTATTCATTAAAAAAGTATGTAATTATTAATTAATATGTAATTAATTTAATGCAATGAACAGAAAAAAAAAAAATAATAAAAATTTTGTTCAAAACAAAGAGCCGTTTTGATCCCGAGTCCTATGTACCCACAAATCGCTTGCATTGCTGCAAGTTTTGTACCAAAATCGGGCCACTGTACGTACGCATGAGAAATGTGAAGTTTTTAATTAATATCTTCTGTATTTGTTATCCGATTGCAATGCACTTTTCAGGATGCATTATCAAAATTGTGTTAAGTGATTTTAGATTTAGATTTTGACATCTGTACCTATTAAATTGGCCTTGTATTTGGATATTTTACTTTTTTGTCGATTACAGGATATTTGGGGGGCGTGGCAAAATTCTAAAACAAACTTGATCTGCGTGCGCAACATAGCAGTATTGTCACCAAATTTGGTATCTCTATCTCTTATAGTCTCTGAGATCCAGGTGATTATTTTTAGACCCCGTACTTAAAAAAGGACAGGGGTATATTGGGTTTGTTTTAACGAAAATGTGCGTAACAGGCAGAATGAGGCGTGGCAGACCCCATAAAGTATATATATTCTTGATCAGCATCAATAGCCGAGTCGATATAGCAATGTCCTGCTGTCCTGACGTCTGTATGAACACCTAGATCTCAGAGACTATAAGAGCTAAATACACCAATTTTGGTATGTAGCTTTGTCTATATTGCAAGCAGATCAAGTTTGTTTCAGAAATCGGCCACGCCCCCTTTACCGCCCAAAAATCGACATAGAAAATTTCATATCCATATTAAAAGAGCACTTTAAATGCTAGAGACACCAAAATTGGTATGTAGGTTCCTCGTTATTGCAAGCAGATCAAGTTTGTTTCAGAATTCGGCCACGCCCCCTTTACCCCCCTAAAATTGACATAGAAAATTTCATATCGAAATTATAAGGGCAATTTAAAAGCTATAAAGTCAAGATTGCACAGACGAAGAGAAAAGTGTCATAGAATTTTGATGAAAATTTCATTCCGATCGGACAGTAAATAACCAGACTTTAAAATAATAAATTTTGCTGTTTAGATGATGGAGCGTTGACAGTAATTAAGATTTGAATAACTTGAAAACATGAAAATTGAATAAACATATTATATAACAAATTGGCCTCCTATACATAATGGGCTTCTGTGGCGTAGTGAGCCGAGTCGCAGCGCTCGTGATATGGTTAGTCATCCGATCATGAGTTCACACCCTGGCAGGGACATACGTTTTTTAATTCAATCATTTTGCATGGATATTTAATTGGTATTTATTATTGTTATGATAACATATAATATTAACATTTAATGTTAACAAACGTTTTTAAAATTATGAAATAGAGTCCTATAAAACTGTTGAAATCGATATTCATCGATAGGTTTAACAATGTAACTCTGTACTAGCTTTGCAACTCTGTTAGCTGTATATGTATGTATGCGTGTAAGCTCTCTCTTGATAAAAACAGCACCAAGCGAATGGACGCGAAGCACCAATTGAATTCTTATATTCTTAAAATAAATAAGTTAAATAAAATCTGAGCTTATTTTATTTCTCATGCTGAGTTGCCACCTGCTGAAGATCACGGATTCTCATCAGGTTATGGGCCCAGGAACACGCGAGTGTGGGCACCAGCATTAGGAAGTTTATTAAAATTTAATTGCCGGATTTGAGGTTAAACACGACGCAAGCCACGCGGTAAAAATGACTTCGATTTACCAAATAGAAAAATTGGATGTAGGAAATTATGACTCCTGGTGCATTCAAATGCGAAGCGTGTTGGTACACGCAGAGTTGTGGTTTGTGATAACCGCGCAGAGACTAGCCAAAGACCCTGCTGACTGGGATGTGCACAACGAAAAGGCACTTGCCATGATCACATTAAGTGTGAGGCCATCACAATTATGTTACCTCAAGAAGTGCATAACGGCAGCGAATGCTTGGATGAAGCTCAAGGATGTGCATGAGCCAAGCGGACCTATGAGGAAGGTGTCGCTATATAAAAAATTGCTCGGTTTGCGAATGGTTGGAGATGACGGTATGCGCGAGTATGTGAACACATTTTGCTCAACTGTGGATAAGCTTGCAGAAGTGGATATTACGTTAGGAGACCAGCTGTCGGCAGTAATATTGCTTTCAAGTTTGCCAAAGCAGTACGAAATTTTCGTCATTGCCATGGAAACCCGTGACAGTTTGCCAACACTAGAGCAGTTAAAGATCAAGCTGCTGACAGAAGGAGATCGCAGAGTTACGGAGGATATTTCGGTCCAAAAGGAGCAGCAAGCATTCCAAGCAAGAACTGGCCAGAGAAAACAAATGCCGACGCGCAAAAAGAAGGATAAGAAAGATGTCGAATGTTTTAATTGCGGTCAGCGCGGGCATTTCAAGAGAGATTGCAAGAATAAGAGCAAAGAAGAGACACCAAAGGGTCAGCAACAGCAACCATCGCGCTCGTTCACTGTTCTAGCTGCGTTGGACGCAGACAATTTAGACTGTTCGAGCTGGTGTGTAGATTCAGGAGCTACGACGCATATGTGTTGCGTGCGAAGTATGTTTGTAAATTATGCTCCACATCAGGAAGATGTTATGTTGGCTGACAGCATCGTTATACAGGCAATCGGCAGAGGCGACGTTAAGCTGAAAACGGAGTCTGGCGATTTGACGTTGGAGAACGTGCTGCATGTACCAGATATGAAGGGAAATTTCATATCAGTTGCTCAAGCTATTGATCGCGGATGCACAGTGATGTTCGATCGAAAGTTTGCAGTTTTTAGAAGGAATGGCGAGGATCTGTTGAAGGCACATAAGAGCAGCAAGCTATTTGTGTTTAGAGGCGAACGCAATTTGTGTTATGGCGCAGTACAGCAAAATGCAGGTGTATGGCACAACAGGTATGGACACTTGAACTATACCAGTCTAATGAATCTCGCAAAGAATAGAATGGTATGCGGCTTGGAGCATGTGAATTTTTCTGAGAAGACATCCTGTTTAACCTGTATGAAGTGCAAAATTCACACTCAACCGTTTCCAGCAGCAGCTGAAAATCGGGCCACGGATCAGCTGGAGCTCGTACATACCGATTTATGTGGACCATTCCAAAAGCGATCCCTTGGTGGCTCAGCATATTTCCTGACATTCATCGACGATATGTCAAGGCGCATGTTTACGTATTTTATCAAGTCAAAAGACGAAGTATTTGATAAATTTGTGGAGTTTAAAAACATGGCGGAAAGGCAGACTGGGAAAAAGTTAAAGATGCTGCGAAGCGACAATGGTCGCGAGTACATCAACAGGCAGTTTGATGAGTACTTGAAGAATCACGGCATTGTACGTCAACTGACAGTCCCATATAGTCCTCAACAGAATGGAGTTGCCGAACGGGCAAACAGGACTCTCGTTGAGATGGCAAGGAGTTTGCTAGTTCATGCAAACATGGACGAATTCCTGTGGGCCGAGGCAGTGCAATCCGCATGCTATATCCGGAATAGGTCGCCAACAACAGCATTGATTGGAAAGACGCCCTATGAAGCATGGTGCGGCAGAAAGCTCAATGTACAGAGTATGCGCACATTCGGATCAGTTGCAGTCGGTTTGGACAAGACTCGTCACGGCAAATTCGAGGCGAAAGGCAAGGAATACCGTTTCTTCGGCTACTCTATAGTCTCAAAGGCGTACATTAGGAGGCGACAAGGAGAAAAGATGCATCATCGAGAAGCGTGATGTTTTGTTTCAGGAACCTTGCAGTGCAGAGAATACTGATTTTTCAGACTTTGCTAATATTACCCCAGTGGAAGACGTTATTAAGATCATGCCAAGCATTGAGGAGGATAAACAGCAATCTGATGAAAGCAGTGACAATGGCATATTAAGCGAAGAGTATGCCAGCGCCGGGGAAGAAGACCAGGAGCATCAGCTTGTGCAAGAGGCATTGCAGAATAGCAGTCAGGAGGAGGATCAGGAGACGTGCAATGAACCTGAACAGAAGCAGCTGGAATGCGTGCGCGTGGGTCCAGGGAGGCCAAGGATTCTTCGGAGCGGAATGCCAGGTCGTCCAAAGAAGGCATATAATGTATTAAACGCATTGCATACCAAGGAGCTTATACTACCTCAGACGTTTCGAGAAGCAACGCAGGGTGAGGAGGCTTCATATTGGAAGGCAGCCATGGTCAAGGAGTTTGAAGCACTGGTGGCTAATGAAACGTGGACCTTGACAGATCTACCCGAAGGGCAACATGCAATTGGTTGCAAGTGGGTGTACACGATCAAAAGAGACAGCTCAGGTAACGTGGAGCGTTACAAATCTTGTCTAGTGGCCAAAGGATGTTCCCAGAAATATGGCGTGAACTATATGGAGACGTTTTCTCCGGTGTGCAGATACGAAACGATACGGCTAGTTTTGGCTCTGGCGGCTGAGTTAAAATTACACTTGCATCAGATGGACGTGTGTACGGCGTATCTTAATAGCGAGTTAAGCGATGTGGTCTACATGAAGCAACCTGAAGGATACATCGACAATGTGCGACCACAGCAGGTGGAAGCTGAACAAGGCAATATACGGCTTAAAACAGGCAGGAAGGGAGTGGAACGCCAAATTGAACGCAGCGCTATGCGAAATTGGACTAATCCCTTGCCAAAATGAGCCATGCTTATATAAGCAGGACATAGAAGGTAGTCTTTGTCTTGTATTAATCTATGTTGATGATTTACTTATAGCGTGCCAGAAACAAGAGGTCCTGATAGCGATCAAATCCAAGATTACAATGAAGTTCGAGTGCGTCGACAAGGGTCAACTGCAAATGTTTTTGGGCATGCAGGTTGAGCGAGATGGCGACACCGGAGCTATTTCTATGAACCAGGCTCTATATATCAAGGATATACTGGAGAGGCATAATATGCAAACATGCCGGAATGTATCAACACCATTGGATGCAGGTTTCCAAGTGGCATGTAACATCGAGAATTGCGCTGTTGAAGATGTTGAGGCGTATCAATCAGCGATTGGCGAATTAATGTGGTTGGCACTGACATCGAGACCAGACATCTATCATTCCGTTGTAAAGTTGGCACAGAGGAACAAGAAACCACATGGCGAACATGTCGCAGGTGTAAAGCATGTGATGCGATATCTGGCAGGAACAATAGACATGAGGATAAACTATCGTGCTTGCGGCCAAGCGCTCAGTGGTAAGCAATCGCAGATCATATAATGGATATGTGTTCTTCTTGGCAGGTGGACCAATCTCTTGGAAATCGGAAAAGAAAGGCTGCGTGGCCTTGAGCAGCACCGAGGCCGAGTACATGGCTATGTCTTCAGCGACGAAGGAAGCTCTACATTTGCGACGATTGATCATCGAAATTGGCTGTGGAGTTGCTGGATCATCAACGGTATTGTTTGGCGACAATTTAAGTGCGCAAAATTTGGCCAAGAACCCAGTTTATCATGCGAGATCAAAGCACATAGACATCAGACATCATTTCGTTCGAGAAGTTGTCCAGACGGGCGATATAGAACTACAGTTTGTGGGAACAAATGATATGGTTGCTGATATTCTCACAAAGAATCTGCCGAAGCAGAAGCATTGTCATTTTGTAAAGTTAATGAATTTAAATTGAAATTTGTATTTGGCATTGCATACAGAATCACATTGAGGACGGGTGTTGAAATCGATATTCATCGATAGGTTTAACAATGTAACTCTGTACTAGCTTTGCAACTCTGTTAGCTGTATATGTATGTATGCGTGTAAGCTCTCTCTTGATAAAAACAGCACCAAGCGAATGGACGCGAAGCACCAATTGAATTCTTATATTCTTAAAATAAATAAGTTAAATAAAATCTGAGCTTATTTTATTACTCATGCTGAGTTGCCACCTGCTGAAGATCACGGATTCTCATCAAAAACCAATATAGAAATTTGGAGACTTGCACGCAATGCGATGTGTGGCTCAATGGGTTGAGCCACCGAAGTTTTAAACTTTCTTTTAAAACTAGGTCGTGCGTTCGATTCCCGGCTCCAACAAAATTTTTTTTTTGCGGGTTCGACTCTTGGTTGAGACAATTTTTAGACCCCGTACTTAAAAAAAGTACAGGGGTCTATTGGGTTTGTTTTAACGAAAATGTGCGTAACAGGCAGAATGAGGCGTGGCAGACCCCATAAAGTATATATATTCTTGATCAGCATCAATAGCCGAGTCGATATAGCAATGTCCGTCTGTCCTGACGTCTGTGTGAACACCTAGATCTCAGAGACTATAAGAGCTAAATACACCAAATTTGGTATCTAACTTTGTCTATATTGCAAGCAGATCAAGTTTGTTTCAGAAATCGGCCACGCCCCCTTTACCGCCCAAAAATCGCCATAGAAAATTTATATCCATATTAAAAGAGCACTTTAAATGCTAGAGACACCAAAATTGGTATGTAGGTTCCTCTATATTGCAAGCAGATCAAGTTTATTTCAGAAAAATTTCATATCCAAAATATAAGGGCAATTTAAAAGCTAGAGATTCAAGATTTTGCAAAATAATTGTGCCCACTAGTGTATACCGGTTTAGTCCTAATTTACAAAATGACATACTAGAACTTTTTCTAACTCACCTGGTTAACGAGATACGGTGGTGGAAGTGGGAGGAGAAAAATGTAAACGATCGCAACTAATGGGGCCGCTGGGTCATTAGGCAAATTTTTACATTTTAAAAATTCTACTCAAAAATACGCGTCGATTGATACCTCAATCACCCAAATCCGATAACTGATTCAAAAGATAATTAGATTTGAAATTTTTAGTGCACTTCTCAAAATGAGATGAAAAGTCAGTTCGGTTGTTTGTTTGTTAGTCCGTATCAAAGCGCTAAAAATCCTTAGATGTAATGATGGGGAATTATTTCACTTCAAAAATCTAGAAATGTTTGTTCTACGACTTTTTGAATTTCCCGCTAGTTTAGCGCCATTTCCAAACCGTAACAGCTACAGACACGTACTGTATATCACACAAAAAAACATCAACACGAGGTAGAAGTCTAGTGACGAAAGCATATTCTAACCGTTAAAATTTCTGATATTCCATTTTGTGACGAACAAAATTAAGTTTAATATAAAAAAATTTAATAAATATAAAAAAAAAACAATATCTGAAGATTTGCATTCTGCACTGCGCAACAAAGTACTAAGACTTGACTTTCGCTCGGTCCTATAATATACAGGGGTGGTCAAAAGTATTTACACAAAACTAAAGTTAAATTACTTCGCTATTTCACGTTACTCCATTAACATTTTGGTATCAATGGAAAGGTCTTCTAAATGATGTTTGAATGATACACAACTTTTCTTAACCCATTAAGTACCCATTGAAATTTTTGAATTTATGTAAAAATCTTGGTTTTTGACTTTTTTCTTAGGGCTTCAACAAAAAATGTTTAGATGCAAAAAGTTGATCCAAACAATTCTAGTAGTGACTGCAAAAAAAAACCTGTACATCCTTTTTCTAGTCGCAATTTGCCTTGTCCTGTGATTTGTTTCACCTTGTTGTGCTGACCTCCACAGGTCCATTCCAGAACTGGGTCAGTAAAGATTTTGAATAGCCAAGTGTTTCGGGGTTGCTGTTGTGTCCACATATCTTCCGTTGCAATTTGTTGGTATTCACAATCTGGATCCAGACTTTGCTTTAACGTTGATACTTCGCAGGAGTTATCAGTTGCACTCTTCCAGGCCCAATTTCCCTTGCATAGTAGATGTTTGCTGCATTGTAAGACACATGACGCTAACTGGGTGGCTGATATCAAAGTGTAGATATCCTGGTTGAAGTTATATACTAGATATTCAGCCTTTATTTGCACCATGACCGTCTCGGCCCCAACAATAATTTTTTTTTTGCGGGTTCGACTTCCGGCTGGGACAATTTTTAGACCCCGTACTTAAAAAAAGTATAGCGGTCTATTGGGTTTGTTTTAACGAAAATGTGCGTAACAGGCAGAAAGAGGCGTGGCAGACCCCATAAAGTATATATATTCTTGATCAGCATCAATAGCCGAGTCGATATAGCAATGTCCGTCTGTCCTGACGTCCTGCTGTCCTGACGCCCTGACGTCCTGACGTCTGTATGAACACCTAGATCTCAGAGACTATAAGAGCTAGAGCCACCAAACTTGGTATGTAGGTTCGCCTATTTTGCAAGCACATCAAGTTTGTTTCAAAATTTAGCCACGCCTCCTTTATCGCCCACAAATCGAAAACAAAAATTTCATATCCATATTATATGAACAATTTAAACGCTAGTGACACCAAACTTAGTGTGTAGGTTCCTCTATATTGCAGATATACTAAGTCCATTTCTTTTTTGGATCGGTCCACTATATCATATAGCGCCCATAGGATCAATCGGTCGAAAATCAAGTTATAGTATGAAAAACTTTTTTGTTTTATGAGATATCTCAACCAAACTGATGCAATATGCATAAGATTAGGTTTTATATATCCTTTCCAAAGTTGGTTCAAATCGGACCACTATATCATATAGCTGCCATGGGACCGATCGGGCGAAAATTAAGTCTTATTATGAAAAACTTCTTTGTTTTGTGAGATATCTCAACCAAACTAATACAGTATACAAATTACTTGGTTTTATATGTATATCCTGTCCAAAATTGGTTGAAATCGGACCACTATATCATATAGCGCCCATAGGAGCAATCGGTCGAAAATCAAGTTTTAGTATGAAAAGATTTTATGTTTTATGAGATATCTCAACCGAAATTGGTTCAAATCGGTCTAATATATCATAGCTGTCATTAAAAAAAGTAGTCGGAAATGTATTACAGCGCTTTGCAACAGCATCTAGCGAGCAAAATATTCTTTAATTATTGTAGTCTCTTCTATTTCTATAGTAAGTACGGGGTCTCCGACAGTCGAGTATGGCCGACTGGCGAGCGAAGCGACCAGTGGGCGGATCCCCCTAGTTTTAGATATTTTAAATTTTTTTGTTTTATTTAATTTTAATACTTTTTTTTTTAAATTATTATCTAATAATGTTGTAATGACATATTAAGCATCGAATACCTGTTAAATCATTTTATTTAAATAATGTTATATTGGCAGTTATATAAATGTTGTGTTAGAATTCTATGTAAATTTAATGTTATTTACATTTACTATGTAAATTCATGTTTTTAATAAATTTATCTTTTAATTTCTTTTGATTCAAATATATTATTAAACTAAATTTTGAGCTTCAATTATGTTACTATATGAATTAAGTGTTGTTTAATTTATTTATTACAACATTTTGCATGTTAAACGTGTAGTTTTAGTTTTATCTCTGTTAATGTTTTACATATGCTTCACAAGACCAAATAATAATGTTAAGCTAGAAAATTCGTTTGTTTTGTCGCGTGCTTAAATATGTATGTATGTGTGCACTTAACAGATCTTAGAATTGTGTATATGGCTCTCTCGCTCTCCCTAATGCATTACGCATATGTATGTCTATTTGACTTTACATTGGCTCTTCTTCAATTCTTTTTTGCGCGTTGTCTTCGAGTGATTTTGAAATTGACTTTGCGATTTAACGAGTGTAACTTGATTAGATAAATGGTGCGACTAGTGTTCATAAATAATGTTTAACAGAAGACCCTAGGAAGGCATATAAACTATAAGTTATTTTAAGTTTATTTTAAATATTATTTAATTTTTAGCTGTGGCTGCTTTTGTATAGTAAGTACGGGGTCTCTGACAGTCGAGTATGCTCGACTGTAGCACCGTCCAGCTAGTTTCTCTATATATCATATTTTCTCAAACTACTTCTCTATTTATTAACCGATCTCGATGAAATTTTCAGCACACCTCAGGACTCGTCCCCCCATCCTGTGTGTCTCAAGGCTGTAGCTTTAAAAGTGCTCTTGTTATTAGATTTTATATCATTTATGTGGGCGGGCGTGGGCGGTGCCAAATTTAAAAACAAACTTGGTATAGATCAACAAGAAGTATTGTCACCAAATTTTGTTGCTCTTACTTTTATAGTCGCGGAGATATCTGTGTTCAAAATTCTGTACCATAATTGACACGAATCTAATAGGGTCTAGTACCTTTTTTTGGGTACCGAGCTAAATATAAGACTACCACGTTTTTCACCGTTCGTACGAAGCAATTATTATCAGTTATCGGCTTTTAGAGAAGAATTTTTAGTTTTTTGATGTTGGAAATTTCCTTCTGAATGTAACAAGTAGCAAAAAATTTATATAATATAACATATAACAATAATTGTATGCACGCTGTTAGATTTGGCAGAAAAGATCAATATTTTACGTGCAAGGGCGAATCTGTGAGTTTGGTTAAGAAATTGAAAAAACTACAAAAGTTTTTTATATGGAAGATTTATTATTCAGTCATCCGATTTAGATTAAACTTAAACAGGGTGTATTATTTAGTAAAAAAAATATATTCTGTAAGTTTAGTTGAGATAGCTCAAAAAACAAAAATAATTTTCATACTAAAAGTTCATTTCCATCCAATGGTTTCAACTGCATAGTTACCCGATGTTGACCAAACTTGGTCAGGGTGTAACAGGCAGTCTCAAATACACAATCTGTGAGTTTGATTGAGATAATTTAAGACACAGAAAAGTTTTCCATACTAAAGGTGAATCAGAACCCGATTTTTCCTATTGCAGCTATATGATATAGTAACCAGATTTTGACCAAATGTAAAATATCGTATAATTTAGAAAAAATGTTAAGAAAAATAAATTAAACCAGTCGGACGGTGCTACAGTCGAGCATACTCGACTGTCAGAGACCCCGTACTTACTATCCAAAAGCAGCCACTGCTAAAAATTAAATAATATTTAAAATAAACTTAAAATAACTTATAGTTTATATGCCTTCCTAGGGTCTTCTGTTAAACATTATTTATGAACACTAGTCGCATCATTTATCTAATTAAGATACACTCGTTAAATCGCAAAGTCAATTTCAAAATCACTCGAAGACAACGCGTAAAAAAGAATTAAAGAAGAGCCAATGTAAAGTCAAATAGACATACATATGCGTAAAGCATTAGGGAGAGCGAAGCAGCCATATACACAATTCTAAGATCTGTTAAATGCCCACATACATACATATTTAAGCACGCGACAAAACAAAAGAAGTTTCTAGCTTAACATTATTATTTGGTCTTGTGAAGCATATGTAAAACATTAACAAAGATAAAACTAAAACACACGTTTAACATGCAAAATGTTGTAATAAATAAATTAACCAACACTTAATTCATATAGTAACATAATTGAAGCTCAAAATTTAGTTTAATAATATATTTGAATCAAAAGAAATTAAAAGATAAATTTATTAAAAACATGAATTTACATAGTAAATGTAAATAACATTAAATTTACATAGAATTCTAACACAAGATTTATATAACTGCCAATATAACATTATTTAAATAAAATGATTTAACAGGTATTCGATGCTTAATATGTCAATACAACATTATTAGATAATAATTTAAAAAAAAAGCTTTAAAATTAAATAATACAAAAAAATTAAAAATAGCTAAATAATCACATTAAAAAAAATTGTCTCAGCCGGGAGTCGAACCCGCAAAAAAAAATGTTGTTGGAGCCGAGAATCGAACCCACGACCTAGTTTTAAAAGAAAGTTTAAAACTTCGGTGGCTCAACCCATTGAGCCACACATCGCATTGCGTGCAAGTCGCCAAATTTCTATATTGGTTTTACAGGACTCTATTTCATAATTTTAAAAACGTTTGTTAACATTAAATGTTAATATTATATATTATCATAACATTAATAAATACAAATTAAATTTCCATGCAAAATGATTGAATTAAAAAACGTATGTCCCTGCCAGGGTGTGAACTCATGATCGGATGACTAACCATATCACGAGCGCTGCAACTCGTCACACTACGCCACAGAAGCTCATTATGTATAGGAGGCCAATTTGTTATATCATATGTTTATTCAATTTTCATGTTTTCAAGTTATTCAAATGTTAATTACTGCCAACGCTCCATCATCTAAACAGCAAAATTTATTATTTGAATATCTTGGTTATTTACTGTCCGATCATCAAAATTCTATGACACTTTTCTCTTCGTCTGTGCAAAATCTTGAATCTCTAGCTTTTAAATTGCCCTTATAATTTGGATATGAAATTTTCTATGTCAAGTAAAGAGGGCGTGGCCGAATTCTGAAACAAACTTGATCTGCTTGCAATAAAGAGGAACCTACATACAAATTTTGGTGTCTCTAGCATTTAAACTGCTCTTTTAATATGGATATGAAATTTTCTATGTAGATTTTTGGGCGGTAAAGGGGGTGTGGCCGAATTCTGAAACAAACTTGATCTGCTTGCAATATAGAGGAACCTACATACCAATTTTGGTGTCTCTAGCATTTAAAGTGCTCTTTTAATATGGATATGAAATTTTCTATGTCGATTTTTGGGCGGTAAAGGGAGCGTGGCCGATTTCTGAAACAAACTTGATCTGCTTGCAATATAGACAAAGCTACATACCAAATTTGGTGTATTTAGCTCTTATAGTCTCTGAGATCTAGGTGTTCATACAGACGTCAGGACAGACGGACATTGCTATATCGACTCGGCTATTGATGCTGATCAAGAATATATATACTTTATGGGGTCTGCCACGCCTCATTCTGCCTGTTACGCAATTTTTCGTTAAAACAAACAAAATAGACCCCTGTACTTTTTTTAAGTACGGGGTCTAAAAATAAAAATAAATTCTTGTTTGGGCTGGGTTCGAACTCGCTATCATATGCGTGTGAGTCTACGACACCATCTGCTGCCCTACCTAAGCGTTAAACCCGCCGGCTGACCAAACACTGCTATATGTAAATAAAAATAAACGCGAACTTTGACCTCGATTTTGACGCACTTGCACGTCGAATTTTACAAAACGGCGTCTTAAATGCCGATGAATTTCTTATATCTGTGTTGTGTTAAAATTTTAAGCTTGTATCTTGAGCCGTTTGGACTGTGCAGTGCTAAATCAGTCAGTTGGACAAACAACGAAAATGGGCATTCGGCACTGCTTAAAAAGTAATTTTTTGTGTACAAAAAAGCTTACTCTTCTTGCGTACAGTACAGAGTGCCAAGTTTCTTTTAAAAATACAAATTTTTTCCTAAAGGCCCCAACTGCTCCATTATTTGCAATCATTTAAATTTTTTCCCTCCCACTTACACCCCATTATCTCATGACCCAAATTAATTAGAAAAAGTTATAGCATGCCATTTTGTAAGTTAGGACTAAACCTTTCGATCGGTATGTAACTCGATCTGTTCGGACAGTTGTAGCAAATTTTCCATATTAGCTGTATATATTGCTAGTCGCCTTTCGCACCCTTCGTGCTGCTTTCGTCATATGGGACTACATCGGCGCCGTTTTTAGCAACAAGATGCTAGCTGGAAATATCAGAATGATGTACAAAACCAATCATTAAAGAAATTATTAAAAACGATTTCTACATGGATGATCTAATGACAGGAGCTGATAGCAAAATGAATGTGCCGACATATACAAACAAATATCAAAGGAGCTAGGAAACTATGGATTTCACCTGCAGAAATGGACATCGAATGACAAATCAGTTACAACAACCTTATCTGGCCAAGTCCCCGTGAAATTATTTGAATTTAATAATGAAGAAACAATTACAACACTGGGACTAAAGTGGAATCCACCAGATGATCACTTCAGCTTCAATATATGCAGTCCTACAGACACCAAATTAACAAAACAATTGTGGCCAAATTGTTCATTCAAAAGTTTTGGATGTCGGAAATAAGCTGAGACGAGACACTGAGTACAACGGTATCAGAAGAATGGGTAGAATTTAACAAAATACTAAAATCCATTGAAAGCATAAATATTCCACGATGGACAGGAGCATCACACAGCGAACCATTAGATATTCATGGATTCGCGTAAATGGCTTATGCTGCGGTTTTATGGGAAGACACCCACGGGTATAGCTATAATAACCAGCAAAACGAAAGTAAACCCAATCAAAAACCGAAAGACGTTGCCAAAATTGGAATTGTGTGCAGCACATCTACTAGCAAAATTACTAAATGTCGTTAAATCTACAATATAAGTAAATGCAGAGATACATGCTTGGAGCGATTCTACAATTACTTTAGGATGGATCAGGAACAACAGAAATAAAGACAAATTCGTGCAAATGAGGATAGAACAAATCAAAGAATTGGCGCCGACTGCAAGATGGAGTCACATAGTAACAAAAGAAAATCCAGCAGACTTAGGAACAAGGGAAGTTACACCAGTCAAATTAACAATGTCCCAAATATGGTGGAATGGCCCGGACAGGTTGACAATGGATCCAAATGAGTGGCCAACAGATAGAGAAAACATAGTAAAAATTAATCGTCAAACACAATAAAAACTTTCTAAACATATTGGAAACCAAATTCAACAGATTTAAAAAATTAATTAGTATCATCGCGTACGTCAGATGATTTTTAAGCCTGGGCAAGAAAAATGACAACCAAGGAAGACTATCGGCGAATGAGCTAAGATAAGTTAAACAAGTGATAGTAATACAACACCAATATAGAGAATACACAACCGAAGATTCGAAACTAAAAAAAAAATGCAAATAGACACAAATAGTAAAGTTTCGCCTCTACATCAATTCCTTGAAGATAATGGAGTCTTGAGAGTAGGCGGCAGATTACAATTCGAAGAGCTACAATACAATCAAAAGCAGGCCTAATAATTGAGAAGGCACACTTGAACACTCTTCACGGAGGGAATAGAATAACCGAAGCACAAATAAAAAGGGAATTTTGGATAAACGGACTAAAAAGTTCAGTAAAGCGGATAATTCATCGATGTACAAAATGTACTAGGTATCGTCAATCGAACGCGGAACAATTAATGGGTCGGATTCCAGAGCCGAGAGTCACCATTTCACAACCATTCAGTCATACAGGAATCGACTATGCGGGTCCAATAAATACATAACGTATTTTGTATGTATGAGCACAAAGGCTGTCCATCTAGAAGCTGTAAGTGACCTAACTATAGAGGCATTTATAGCAACACTTAAAAAATTCATAGCAAGGAAAGGAAAATGTCAACACTTGTATTCAGACAACGGCACAAATTTTGTGGGAGCAGAATGAATCTTCTCGTTGTAACTTTCTTATTCGCGCTGAAACTTCAGACTGGACAACCAGGATACACGGATATCTGCTAAGGCAGTCCACGTGTTTCATCCTTACTCCTGCTCTGTACTAGAGGTGGAGAACTATCGATGGCACTATCGACACTATCGATGGTTGGGCACTATCGAGCCACAATCGATAGCAGCAGACATGTTCGATAGTGGCCCAAACACTATCGATAGTGCCATCGATAGTTGGCGTCTCACTTCGCTAAAAAAATTTGTTCGCGCTCTGTTCTGTTGGCGTCTCACTTCGCAATAAAAATTTGCTCGCGTTAGTTCTGTGGAAAAACAATAATAAAACCAATAATAAAATCAATATGGATCGCTTTTTAAGAAAAGGTATGTTTCATGTATTATACATAAGTATTTCGATCGATAATGTGTTGAATTTTAGGTAAACGTCAAGTATCTCCCACAACTAGTGCTTCAAGCGCTGACAAGCAGGAATGCGAATGCACGAGCACAGATTCCGAAAAAGATTCTGTACAGCAGAGTTCAACCAAGAAAAGTAAAATAATATGAAAGTAAATAAATATGAGCAAAAGACAGTCTGCAGGATGGCTACTTTATTGGATCCACGCTTTAAAAAAAATGGATTCCAGCACAGTTCTAACGCTGAACAAGCATCCACATTATTTGAAAATGAACTGGCAAATTTCGCAGTGAAAGAATCCGCAATTGATCTGCCCGTCGTTACGGAAACTATCTCCCAGGACACATTGTTCGATTTTTTAGGTGAGCAATCGGCAAACAAAAAAACTAACGTACGCGTCGATGCAATTTTAACCAAAAGGCAATATCTGGAGATTGCTAGCCAAGATATCGACCCTCTTTTATGGATCAAGGTATGTCTAAAAAACGAATTATAGGTTCTATATAATTAAATATATTGCTTTTATTTCAGGTGAATCAAAGTAACTTTCCGTCAATAAAAAGTCTCTTTTGCAAATATCTTTGCATTCCCGCTACGTCCGTTGAATCGGAAAGAGCATTCAGCAAGGTAGGCCAAATTGTTTCAGAGAGGCGAACCCGTTTGAAGGAGGAAAATATTAATACTCTTTTGTTCCTAAACCAAAACTTTTGGTTAAAACAAACAAATATTTGTTGCTATAGGCCTCTCTCCAGCAGGCCGGGAACTAAAAATTCCTGTCAAACTTCATATAAAAAAAACTTTGGCAAGAATTTTTAGATTTCTTTTTCGTTTCGTGTGTATCCAGCATATACCCCAAAAATTTTTTTTTGTAATTTCGGGCGATAGTATCGACGACTATCGATGGCACTATCGACACTATCGATGGTTCAAAATTAACTATCGTCGAATATCGATGGTGCCCACTATCGTTAGTTCTCCACCTCTACTCTGTACTCGATCTTAAATGTGAAATCTTGGAAATATAGTATCCACTGCTCTACCTCCCTTGGAACATCTTTTTTCCTTGCCGTCTGAGTGTACGCAGCACAATCTGTCATCAACGTAAGATTAACACCCAGAAGGTAATATCGAAACTTCTGCATTGTTAAATTAGCCGCTTTTACCTCCAAAATATAACTGTGCCGCTTCGAATCGCTAATTGACGTCTTTTTGCTCCAATAGAATCAGGGAATAATACCGAAACCGGTACCGGAACCGTTAACCGAAATTAATCGTTTCATTTTGAGTACCGGAACCGAAACCGTAACCGAAATAAATTTATTTATAAGAACCGAAAACCGAAACGCTTGTACCGGTACCGCTTTCGGTACACTTTTCGAAAAATAGTTTTTTGTTTTCCATATGGGTGTTTCCAAAGTAACGGTCGCTACCTTTTTCGGAGATTATTTAAATAAAATTCCAACCTAAGCAAATAGGCCACGAGAATTGCCTAATTTTACACCTACGAACGTTCAAGCATCAGTAGCAACCGAAAGCATTCATAAAAAGTCTAATTTCAATACTTTTTTTGACCATTAAAAAAGTCACGGTCGTTACCTTACAAATGACCTCTTTTTGATTTTTGTGAACAAACATAGTTTTCTGTTAAATTTTGAACAGGATGTGATAGGTAAAAAACCTGATTAAATTCTATGAAATGTTTTGTTTAAGGATTGAGTTTATTTTCAAACTAAAGAAAATTAGTTACCACAAAAAAAAAGTTTTTAAAAGGTCACGGTCGTTACATTATCAAAAATTTTACGATTTTACGCACTTTGTATTTTTTCATCCTGGCATTTGGTAGCTTATGTCATCATTCAAATAAAAAGTTCTTGCTTTTTCTCTGTCGGCATCACAAACTTTAGGTGTTTTCTTCTTTTTAGTACAATGCAAATCGAACATTTAGTTTTATTTTTTGAGTTGTAAGAGGTCGTTTTCTGTGGAAACACCCATATGTATATCATTTTGCCAATTTTGCTTTCTATTAAAAAATAACTTTAAATTTAGGTTAGGATTATCTTGATAAAATACAAACATATAGTACGTGTGTATGTACAAATCTGTTCATATATATTTTTTTTTGTAACATTTATTTTGTTTTTTTTTAATTAAATTGCTGTACCGGTACGTACCGGTACTGATACCGGAACCGAAAGCAAAAAACTGAAATAGAACCGTTTACCGAAATAGTTGTTTCGGTACGTACCGGAACCGAAACCGGAACCGATATTTGTTTCGGTTTGATTCCCTGAATAGAATACTGGATGTAACTCTGAACCAAACTTCTGTAGCAACGCCGCACCAAATCCGTCCTTTGAAGCGTCTGTGTGCAACTCTGTTACTGCATCCCTGTTATAAATTCTCAGAACTGGTTCTTGACATATCGCATCTTTCAGCTGATTGATTGCATTCAGTTCAGAATCCTCAATCTTGAACGTAGTAATTTTTTTTAACAGACTTGTTAAAGGGCGTGCTATCTGTGCATATCCCTCTATGAATTTTCGAAAAAACCCGTTAAACCCAAAAACGACTGTACTGCTTTCACATTCTTTGGAACTGAAAAATTCCTAACAGCATTTGTCTTATCCTTTCCTGGCCAAACTTTTCCTCCTTCTACTGTATGTCCCAAATTATTAAATGTTTCGAAGAAATTACATTTTTTCCACTTGATCCGCAACTGACCCTATGCTGCTAATGTCAACACAGCTTTTAACTTGGCAACGCACTCCTCCATTGTCTCCGCATATATAACAATATCATCCATGTAAAGCTGCATCACATCCTGATTTATTAGATTTGGGAAACGTAGTTCACTAACCTTATAAAAGCTGCAGGCGAGTTGGCAAACCCGAACGGCGCTCTATTAAATTCGTAAAGTCCCTCCTTAGTTACAAATGCCGTGTACTTTCTACTTGTTTCTTCGTTTTTCACAGCCATGACCACACAAATTTTGGCATTTTGCAGCTTCTCCAGAACTTCGTCTATTATCGGTACTGAAAAACAATCTTTCAGAACCATTCTGTTGAGCTGCCTGTAGTCAATGCAAATTCTATTTGTCCCATCTTTTTTCTTTACAATAACCACTCTACTAGCGAAATTGGATGTCGACTTGCGCACAATTCCAGTTTCCAACCACTCGGCAACTTGCTTCTGAATTGCATCACACTTAGCTGGGGTATGACGACTTGGTTGTTGACGAAATGGTTTTATTTGACCATCCGGCACTATCTTTAACTCCACCACTGGCTGAATTGGCACCTTTGCCGGCTGGTAAACAGCTATTAATGACTTGACTAACGGCTTAAACTGCGCAGGAGTGTGTATGTCAGTTTCATTTTCAAGTATACTGTAAACACTAAGCTCTTTCGACACCTCGTCTGGATGCGACACCGCACTCTTCGTAAACACATACCCATTTTCATTAACCCGAATCGTCCTGAACAACATTTTTTCGAATTTATTAATGAAACTTTCAGGACTGGTGAATTTGAGTTCGCTGAATCCGAAAAAAATATTCGTTTTGATCGTCCTTGTCAGGATAATCGACAGGACCATTTTTTCGACTGTTACCATATGGTAACGCTGGGAAGTACAGGGTACAGGTTTACTTAATACTACAAAATACAAATATTTTTGAAAAAATCAAATAAATACAGCTTCATTCAACAGGGGGGATCTTCCTTGATATATAGGACCAAATTTGGGTCAAATCGGTGCAGTATATCGTATGTATAACAAAACTGTCATAGGAACAAACGGGGTCAAATTCACCTTTAGTAAGGAAAACTTTTTTCTATTCTGGCATATCTCAACCAAACTCTTAGAATATGTATCTGATATGTTCCTATACATCCTGAGCAAATTTGGTTCAAATCGGACCACTATATCATATAGCTGTCATAGGAGCAATCATATTTTATGAACAAAACAGTGCGAAACGCGAATAAAATGTATGGAAAAAACCTGTACCCTGTACTTCCCAGCGTTACCATATGGTAACACGAAAATAAAAAATGAAAATTAAGAGAGAAAAAGTGGTTTTTATTTAGAATTTTTTTCAAAATTAATAAGTGCACTCTTTTACCTTTCTAATGATGTGTGCATTGCATATAGTTCAGTACTAAATTTAGTCAAACGGTTTAAGTTTACTTGCGACGAATTGCCAAATGCCGTTTTTTTGCACTGCAGAATATAATGAGCAACTTAAAGCTCATTTTTCGATCAGCTAACTTCAAGAGATTGTTTCAATCAACTTTTTATCAGTTAGAGACAACAATTTACTCTTAGAATATCAAAGATCAAAGCTGGGAAGATTCGGGTTAAGCCCTTCATCAGAAAAAAAACCGGAATTTCGTCATAAAATCGAAGCCCAGTATTACGTCGTATTCGATTTCACCATCTTGTACAACCATGAACTTTTGTTCGGCTGAGACGTCATCCATACACACAGTACCTAAAAACTCGCCCATTGGTTGAGTTTTCTTATTCCCGAGACCTGAGTCACATCGAAGTAGCTCGACGTTTTTAATTGTTCCGAAAATTCACCGCATTCAACTTCAAAATTATTCAGCTTGGCCAACTTGCAACGTTTGCTTTCTTTAATAATGTTCACTTTTGGTGCCCGCGGACAATTCTTCGATATATGGCCATATCCGCTACACTTAAAGCACTTCGTGTCTTCTTTACAATCTTTCCTCATATGCTCCTGCGACACACAATTGTAGCATCTAATTTTTGTAGTGCGTACAATTTTCTTTTCGCCTGACACTTTCTTTTCCATAATCTCCATTTCCTTCACCCTTTCGTACATATCATACTTCTCGTTAAGCTCATAATATGATGAACAGCATTATAGATTGAACTTGAAATCGCTTTTCATTTGCAGTCCTCGACTATATAACGAATAACCGATGTCCTTTCTATCTCCTGGCTAAGTGCAGCTTTATTCTTCATCATTAGCACGTAGTTCTGGAACGACTCCCCCTCCAACTTCAACCGCTCCCTTAGCTTATTGTGTATATCGGCGCTGGTGTATTTCCGTGTAAGCTCTCCAGTCATTGCGTCCTTCAGCTGTTTATACGAGGTAACAAAAACTGAGTCCAGCAGCAACCTGGCCGACTTCACCTTCTTCGCGCTGGCTTGCACGTATTTCTGCTTCTCCGACAACCCGTAAGCGTCCGCCTTCTCTTCAAAATTCGCGAACCAGAATTTCGCTGGCACACTTCGCCCGTCATATTCCGAAACTATTTTTGCGAAGCTCTCCGGGGAAATGGTCTCCGTCTTATTTTGCATCGACAATAATTTCATTAAATCCTCCAATCCTATATTAATATTGCGACCTGAAGGCAGTTCGTCTGCCGTCTTCTGGACGTCTTCTATCTTCTAAAAATCTTCCCCAACTATTTCTTCTTTAGCGTCATGAATTTCCACATCATCTTCGGAATACATACGTCTAACTGCCGACCGCAACTGCTGAAATGAGGCGTCTTCTCCCAGCTGTACTCCGTTACTTTTCAAAATCTCAACCAGCTCACGATTCGAATACGCAATAATCTCCGAATACTTCATCGCTGGCCTCCAATCGCTGTATTTGCTTCGCTTATAATACCTTCCCTGCTTTCTGGAATTTGTCCCTTTCAACTTTGACCAAACTTCCACGACACAACTATTTTTTCCCGAAATCAAATATTCAACTTTTGGCAATTTCCAACTTTTAATAATTTAAATTTTTATTATTTTTTTTCTTATCCCGGTTGAGCTCCCAAATGTAAGGTGATAGTTTATCTCGTAATAGTTTTAAACATACAATGTTGCTCGCACAACGACAATTTTTTGAATGAATGTAATGTCCGCCCCGTGTTAGTATCTCGACTTCTCGAATCCCATATGCCTGCTATGAGCCTTCTCGAATCCCACACGCCTACTATGACACTTCTAGCTACGCATGCTACTTTACATATATATACTTAATGTGGAGATGCCTCCTTCTGCCTGTTACGCACATTCCAACGAACACAATATACCCTTTTACTTATTTTTTATAAGTAACGGGTATAAATATTAATTATTTTAAAAAAAAATTTACATTCTGCACTGTGCGCAACAAGGGTGATATTTTTTTTGTACATAAAACTTACTTTTTGCGCAGTGTCGAATTCCAATGTTAAGGTATTGTTTTTTTATATTTATTGAATTTTTTTATAGTTAACTAAAGACAATGTGCATAAAACTTGGTTTTATATTTCCTGTCCAAAGTTGGTTCAAATCGGACCACTTTATCATAAAGCTCCCATAGGACCGATCGGGCGAAAATCAAGTCTCAGTATGAAAAACTTTTATGTTTTATGAGAAATCTCAACCAAACTAATAGAATATGCATATAACTTGATTTTATATATCCTGTCCAAAGTTGGTTCAAATCGGACCACTTTATCATAAAGCTCCCATAGGACCGATCGGGCGAAAATCAAGTCTCAGTATGAAAAACTTTTATGTTTTATAAGATATCTCAACCAAAGTAATATAATATTCATATAACTTCGTTTTATATATCCTGTCTAAAGTTGGTTCAAATCGCACCACTATATCATATAGCTGCCATAGGAACAATCGGGAGAGTATTAAGTCTGAGCATGAAAATCTTTTCTGTTTTATGAGATATCGTTACCAAACTAATAGAATATACATTTAAGTTAAACTTATAGATCCTGACCAAAGGAAGTTCAAATCGGACCGCTAAATCATATAGCTGTCATAAGAAAGATCGGGCGAAAATCAAGTCTTAGTATGAAAAACTTTACTTTCCATAGTAAGTACGGGGTCTCCGACAGTCAAGTATGCTCGACTGTAGCAACTCAAACGAAGCGAGCGGGGGGCGGAGCCTCTTATTTTTCCTTATAATTTTTTTTTTTTTTTTTTTTTATTACGTTGGCTTTATTTATTGAATCTTCTCCAAGGGAGACTTACAATAAGTTTATCAAATCTTATATTTAAAGCTTAACTAACAGTCATGTTGACTTAATATGAACTACGGTGCCCCAAGTGTTTATTGCTGGGCTGGAAGGTCGTTTCGTTGAAGACGGGTTCGACTGCAAACCCGAGTTAATTGCCGAGCAAGTGGATTGGGGTGCAGGGATAACTTAATGTTGTAGCTCGCCTTTTGTCGTGCTATCTCATCTTTAACGTATATAACGTTCAAATCTCTATGAATGTTGTCGTTTCGAACATACCACGGTGCCCCAGTGATAGTCCTCAAGATTTTCGATTGTACTCGCTGGATGATATCAATATTGCTACTGCACGCGTTTCCCCATAGCTGCGAGCCGTAGGTCCACACTGGTTTTATGGTGGAATTGTAGAGTAGGACCTTGTAGTCCAAGCTGAGAGGAGATCGGTGGTTTAAAAGCCAATAAAGTTTATTGGCTTTCAGTTTAATCTGCGTTTTCTTTGCTTCAATGTGACGACGCCAGGTGAGCCGCCTATCAAGATGAACGCCAAGGTACGTTACTTCTTTGGCTTGTGGAAGTTGCCTATTAGAGAGTGTTAACGGAGGACATGTTTGCATGTTGAGGGTAAACGTGATGTGTTTACATTTTTGGTTATTTATTTTAATACGCCAGTCGGCTAACCATTTCTCTACTACCGCCAAATGTTCAGCTAGACGTGCTGTTGCCTGAATGGGGCATCTGGAGCGACTGAGGATTGCGGTATCGTCTGCAAACGTGGATGTTGTTAGCCGCTCATTTATCGGGATGTCCGCTGTGTATATTACGTATAGTGTTGGTCCCAGAACACTTCCCTGAGGAACTCCAGCTTCTATAATGTGATCGTTAGATGTAGTAGTGTTGCATCTAACTGCGAAGACTCTATTGTAGAGGTACGACTCGAGTAGCTTATGAGTGTACACCGGAAGCGTCGTTTTGATTTTGTGCATGAGGCCATCAAGCCACACTCGATCGAAAGCCTGGGAGACGTCGAGGAATATTGCGCTGCAGTATTCCCGATGTTCGTATGCTGTACGTATTTCTGATGTTATTCGGTTGACTTGCTCGATAGTTCCATGCTTTTCTCTGAAGCCAAATTGATGTGTTGGGATTGCATTGCGTGTTATCAGATGAGGAATTATGCGCGTCAGTAGGCATTTTTCAAAAAGCTTAGACAAGCACGGTAGTAGACTAATTGGTCTATAAGATGATGGTATTGTATGATCTTTTCCAGGTTTGGGTATCATTATAATGACCGACTTCTTCCATTTTTTTGGGAAGTAGCCAAGTGTTGTAATCGCGTTGAAAAGCTTACAGATGAGGGAAATAGCACAGTTTGGAAGTTCAATGATCATTTTTTGAGTTATTTTATCACAGCCTGGAGCTTTTTTTGGTTTCATCTGTTCTTTTATGACTTTTCCAATTTCGTTCGCACGGAACTGAGGTGGTTCAGACTCGCCTGGATTATGAGGTGCGCAGGAAGAAAGTACGAATGAATTTGTTGCGGGATTTGGTTGGAATACATTACGTAGGTGAGTGGCAAATGTGTTGGCTCTGTCTATGTCGCTACGGGCCCAGCAGCCTGAAGAGTTTCTTATAGGCGTTACCGTTTCGATCGGCGCACTTAGCGTTGGGTGAGCCCTCCACAAAGGATGCTTGGTACTGGTTGGTGACAATTGCTCTATGTAGCGGCGTTGGGCATCTGTTTCTTCTTGCTTTAGAGCTTTGCTGAGTCTGCGCGAAGCATCTTTAAAGCGTTGTTTGGTAGATGGCGACCGGTGGGACTGCCATTCACGTCGCAATCGTCGCTTTTCCAGAACAAGCTGTTCTATTTGAAGATTAGTTTTGCGTTGTTTGGTCTGCACATGCGCATGTTGTGAAGTAGAGATTTTAGCTGCTTCTACAAGTACAGATTCTAATAAATCAGCGGAGCAGTCGATGTCCGCTTCAATGTTGAATTGCGGGGTAAGATCGAGGTGAGTGCTTACGTATTTCTTGTACTTGAGCCAGTTGGTTCTGTGTGTTGTAAGTCTATTAGGATATTCCATATATTCCGGGGATTGGAGTAGATTTAATAACACGGGGGAGTGGTCGGATGACAGATCCGAAAGTGCTTCGGCGCTTATTAGATTGCGTGGGATGTTTTTTGTCACAGCAAAATCTATTAAGTCTGGTTGTTTGTTAGGGTCTGCTGGCCAGTATGTAGGACTACCCGGGGAAACATAATTGAGTTTGTTGCTTGGTTTTATGATTGCATTGTATAACTGCCTTCCCTTAGTGGTCACAAGGCGAGAGCCCCAGTGCGGGTGTTTCGCATTGTAGTCTCCTGCTGCTAAGAATCGCTGTCCCAGTGAGTTGTAGAATTGCATGAATTGATCTTCAGAGATTGTAAAACGGGGAGGACAGTATACAGCGGCAATAGTAAGATTATTGATGTCCGATTGTACAGTTATGGATGTGGCTTGTAGATAGTTTTTCGCGTACCTTTTGTGGAATTGATGTTTGATGCGGTTTCTTATTAGAATACCGGTTCCACCGTGTGCTTTTCCGTCCGGATGATCAGTGCCGTAGAATATATAGCCGTGAATTTGGAAATTATATTTGTTAGTGAGATGCGTCTCAGAAAGCAGCATTACATCAATGTGTTTGTCGTTTAGGAATTGAGTAAGTTCAAGTTTATGCCGTGAAACACCGTTGGCGTTCCACAGAGATATTCGTAGAGGCGCCATTGATTATTTTGATTGTTGAGATGCGAGCATCTGTATCAAGGTGTTTTGATTTTGCATAAGGTTTTGCATAGTTGATCTCATAAACGACATGAATTCCATCATACTTTGTTGTAGGGTGAAAATCATTGCTTCAATAGAGTTTTGTGACTGCTGCAAGGGCTGCTGAGCGTTAACCATACTCAAATCTTCTTGGATTACACTAGAAGGTGCTGCTGAGGGAGATGGTTTTTGCAAGCCAGATTTTAAAGCACTAGCGAAAGAAATGCCGTTGATGGTGTTTGCGGGGCCAAGTGAGGACCTGGCTGCTTTGGCGAAAAAGACGTCGGGTGTAGTTTGGGATGCTATAACTGCAGCTGGCAGGTGCTGATGACGCGTTGTTGGTACTCGTCGGATACGGTTTTTTAGTTCCTTGTACACTGGACAGCCTCTGTAGTTCGCTGTGTGATTTCCACCGCAGTTGCCGCACTTTTTAGCTCGATACCCAAAAAATGGGTATAGAGCCTATTAGATTCGTGTCGATTATGGTACAGAATTTTGAACACATATATCTCCGCAACTATAAAAGTGAGAGCAACCAAATTTGGTGACAGTACTCCTAGGATGTTGATCTATACTAAGTTTGTATTTAAATTTGACCCCGCCCACGTCCGCCCACGTAAATGATATAAAATCTAATAACAAGAGCACTATTAAAGCTACAGCATTGAGACTTGGCACACAGGATGGGGGGACGAGTCCTGAGGTGTGCTGAAAATTTCATTGAGATCGGTTTATAAACAGGGAAGTAGTTTGAGAAAATATGATATATGGAGAAAATATAATCACCTGGATCTCAGAGACTATAAGAGATAGAGATTCCAAATTTGGTGACAATACTGCTATGTTGCGCACGCAGATCAAGTTTATTTTAGAATTTTGCCACGCCCCCCAATTATCCTGTAATCGACAAAAAACTAAAATATCCAAATACAAGGCCAATTTAATAGGTACAGATGTCAAAATCTGCACACACACTAAACACAATTTTGATAATGCATCCTGAAAACTGCATTGCAATCGGATAACAAATACAGAAGATATTAAATCAAAACTTCACATTTCTCATGCCTACGTGCAGTGGCCAGATTTTGGTACAAAACTTGCAGCAATGCATGCGATTTGTGGGTACATTGGACTCGGGATCAAAACAACTCTTTGTTTTGAACCAAATTATTTATTATTATTATTATTTTTATTTTTTTATTTTTTTTTTCATTGCATTAAATTAATTACATATTAATTAATAATTACATACTTTTTAAATGAATACTTTACATACTTAATCAATAATTTTATGTGATGCACATTTTGCAATCAGTACCATGAATTAGCAGCAAAACGAATTTGGTTCTATAAATAGCTTTATTTGCACATGTATGTATGTGTGTATGTAGGGCTTCTCTTCTAACGAGCGAGACATAATTGAAACAAAAGAAACGTGCAAAACGTACAACGAAAAAAAATGATATACATTGATATTGCCACATGCAAATATAATGCTCCGATGGCTCTGATGATAGAGCCGTGTATTTCGAGGCGATGAGTCGAGAGTTCGAATCCCGTTTCAATCTTGCCCATGTGCAACTTTTTTTTTTTTTTTTTTGTCAACTATTTCCTTTTTTTTTGTCAACTATTTTCTTTATTACAATTTGTACTTTTTTAACAACTTGTATTTTCTTTGATTTTGTGAAAAGAGTAACTAAATATATATATATAATATAATCGGTATTTTATTATTCACGTATTGTATTATAGTTAGTATTAATACCAGTTCTGTCACAGACTAGCACCCCTAACTGTAGGCTATAGGATAGCATATAGTCTGTAGCATTTTATGTTGACCATATTTTACTGAAATTGAATTAATCGGTTGTGAACGTTTGGGTATCGAGCAAGTTACCGTCGAGTGCGCTCGACTGTAGACATACCACACCTCATCGCGAGCGAAGCGAGCCGGGGGTAGGCGAGCGAAGCGAGCAGGGGGCGGAGCCCCCTTGTTTGTATTAGGGTCATCTTTGTTGACTGAGCAGGAGTCTGGGCCATGGGAGTCTCCACAAGCCACACATACCGGACGCAACATGCAATACGACCTGGTATGCCCATATTCCTGGCAGTTCGAGCATTGAACTGGGCCGTTCCGTTTGTGTGGTTCCTCAACAGTGATCCGGCGATGCAACAGGAGCTGTATCTTGTAGATCGGGTGCACTTCATTTTTCTTTGGAGCTTTACTGTCTGGCTCCAGCTCAACTTTGAAGAGAGGTTGCGGTATTTTATTTTTGTTTATTATATTTGTGACTCTCTTAGCGAGAAAGCCCTTTTCTTTTAACGCACTTGAGATCTCGGAAGGGGGGACATCCGGTTCAATACCTTTAAGTACCACCTGCAGGCCTTTGCTGCTTTTTAGTTGGTAAGTGTAGAAGCTTTTTTTAGCTTCATTTAGATAACGGGAGATTTTACGGAAATGCTCCTCGTCTTTTGTTTGGAGCTTTATTTCGTGAATATTCCCTTTTATTAGAGGAATGACATGAAAGTTGTTGTTTCCAATGAGATCAACAATCTTGTTCACCAGTGCGTTGGATATCTTCTCCCTAATGTATATAGGTGGGGGCTTAAGTTTCTTTGGTCCATGTCCAGCTTCGGTAGGTTGTTCGTTGACAGTATCAGCCAGCGGCGCAAACCTATTGTTGGTGTTTATTGGGTCCCCAGCAGTTTGGTTTAAGTCACCGCGGTTTATTTTTGTTTTATTTCCCAGTATTTTTTGTGGGCTTAGTTTTCGCTTGGGTACTATTTGAAAGTAGCGATCCATTCCGGTCTGCCTAGCCGGAACCGTTGGTTTTGACGCTGCGCTTGCATTCGAAGCTGTAGTTGAGAAAGATTGTGCTTGGTCAGCAGAAGATGGTACGACGACTGTTGACACAGTTAAAGTTGTTGTTGCTGTAGCGTCAGCTGCAGCGGCTTGTGAGGGCAAATTTGGTGGTGAAAGAGGTTTATGCGGGGAGACGATCGGCATTGGAGAGGCACACTCTTCGCTCCAGCTTTTTGGAGTTGTAGTTGGTAAATTCGGAGAGCAAGAACGCGCTCTCGTATCTTCTGCGGCTAAGAGGTTCTGCTTTGATTTTTCGGTTATTTGTGCTGTTGTGTCGGAGACATAGCTAAAGTAAGCGTTATTTTTGGCCAAAGAGAGTCGTCGCTCGTCTTGCTCGCGCTGACGGTGGGCACGGGTATCGTAGTGACTCATCGTAGTTAGCACTTGTTCAATACAAATTCTATTTGATTTGTTTATAGTTTATAGAATAGTTTTATTATATTCGCAAAACTAGTTTAGTGGGCGCGCACATCGCACTAGGGGGCTCTTGGCCTAAATCTAGATTTTTACCGCACGTGGGTACTATTTAGATTAAGATTATTACGGAGCGCTTTATAGAAACACGTCTGCACGGTCCGAAGGTTTATATGTATTCCTTATAATTAAAAAACAAGCGGGAAAGGCTATAGTCGAGATCCCGACTATATGATACCCGTTACTTACTTAAATATATTGAAAAGTACTTTAAAGAAAATACTTGTTTTGCTCTGAAAACTTTAACTGCCATAACTGTCGTTCTACATGTCCGATCTTGATGCGATTTAGTGGGATAATAGATAATGCTAATAGATAACGGTAATAATCACAAAAAACGTATTATCTTAAAAACTGTGGGTGTGGTGGTTTTTCGCGATTTGCGGGGGCGGATTGGGGCGTGGATTAAATTTGAAACAAACTTGATCTGCGTGAGGTATATATAAATCTGTGTGCCAAATTTGGTTACTCTATCTCTTTTAGTTTCTGAGATTTCTTTGTTCAGACGGTTTTTCGCTATTTGCGGGGGCGGAGGGGGACGTGGCTTAAATTTGAAACAAACTTGATCTGCGTGGGGTATATAGAAGTCTTTTAGTGAAAGTTTGGTATCTCTATCTCTTATGGTCTCTGAGATCCTTTTGTTCATACAGACAGACAGACGGACAGACGGACATGGCTATATCGACTCGGCTATTGATGCTGATCAAGAATATATATACTTTATAGGGTCGGAGATGCCTCCTTCTCCCTGTTACATACATTCCAACGAACACAATATACCCTTATACTTATTTTTTATAAGTAACGGGTATAAATATATATATCAAAAATAGATAAAAATAAAATTATATATATATTTTACTATCTGCCTGCATTAATGATAAAGTTACAATGTCAAAAGCAAAAGCAATTGCAAAAATTAAAACCCTCTACACGAGGTAAAAGTCTATTGACGAAAGCATATTCTAGGCCCAAAATTTCCGATATCCCATTTTGCGACGAACGAAATTAAGTTTAATATAAAACTAACTGAACCAACTTCGGCCAGGATATATAATACTAACTAAAAATGCATGTTCTATAAGTTTTTTTGAAATATCTCATAAAATATAAAATTTTTTCTTACAAAGACTTGATATATGATGATATGATATAGTAGTCCGATTTGAACCAACTTTGGACAGGATAATTAAAACCAAGTTATATGCATATTATATAATATTATAAATTATAAAACAAAAAAGTTTTTCATACTAAGACTTGATTTTCGCCCGAAAATTCTTACTAAAAATACGCGTCGATTGATACCTCAATTACCCAAATCCGATAACTGGTTCAAAAGATAATTAAATTTGAAATTTTTAGTCGACTTCTCAAAATGAGATGAAAAGTCAGTTTGTTTGTCTGTTTGTTTGTTTGTTTGTATCAACGCCTTAAAAATGCTTAAATGTAGTGATAGGGAATTATTCCGCTTCAAAAATCTATAAATGTTTGTCAAATATACGAGTCGATTGATACCCAAATCCGATAACTGGTTAAATTTTTAGTGGACTTCTCAAAATGAGAGCGAGCAAGGGGCAAAGCCTCCTATTTTTCCTTATAATTAAAAAACTAGGGGGCCTCGCCCCCTGCTCGCTCCGATCGCCAACCCCGCGCTCGCTTCGCTCGCGGTGATACAGTCGACCATACTCGACTGTCGGAGACCCCGTACTTACTATAGAAATAGAAAAGACTACAATAATTAAAGAATATTTTGCTCGCTAGATGCTGTTGCAAAGCGCTGTAATACATTTCCGACTACTTTTTTTCAGGGACCATAACTGTTATGAGGAATATCCAAAAAAATCACTTTTAATGATTATTTCAAGACTTTTATTTTATAAATTCAAATTAATCGTTACTTTTATATAAAAAATATAAAAATTAAAATTAATCATTATTTTTGATTTTTATTTTATCAGTCTTTTGTAAGTCTTTTAAGTCTTTTTTGATGAATAAAATAAAAGTCTGTAAAAAAAGTCTTTGTGAATATCTCCGCTTATAATCAAGATAAAAATTTCAAAATTACACTCTTGGTTCTGTTTTATCTTCACCAACCATTGAAAATTTATTTTCTAGCACATTGTAAAAAAAAGTACTAAAGTAGTTGGAATAACAGAAGATATTGTTTTTACAATTAAATGACAAAATATACATATTTTAAAACAAACCTTAGTAATTTTAGTTAGCTAATTGCTTTGTGACTTAAACGGTGCAGATAACTAACTTACGCCTTCTACCGCCAATATCCTTTGAAATGTCTTTTTTTGGGATTAAGATTCTTGCAACAACAAAAATAAGAATTGATCCCGCTGTGCGCCGAAAAAGAGCGCAGTTAGTCGGTAGAGGATAAGTCGTAGGTTTTACTGGTGTTGTAATTTTAAAATTTCTATCTTGAGTATAAGCGGAGATATTGACAAAGACTTTTATTCAAAAGTTTTCAAATCGTAAAAGTCTTTAAAGACTTTTATTTTATTTATCAAAATAAAAGTCTTCAAAGTCTTTAAAGACTTTTATTTAAAAAAAATTTTAAAGACTCTTATAAAAGATTATTAAAATAAAAATCAAAAATAATAATTAATTGAAATTTTTTTTAATGACAAATAATAATTAAATGTGATTTATAAAATCAAGTCTTTAAATAACCATTAATATTGATTTTTTTCTTTTATAAATCGAATAAAAGTTTATTCGCTGTTTGCAGAGATATTGAAATAACAAAAATTTTGGTACATTCAAAACAAAAATTGAACTTCTCCTTATGGTTGATTTTTTATGATGCTATTTTGAACTATAATCATTATTTTCAGTCCCTGCTTTTTTTAATGACGGCTATATGATATATTAGACCGATTTGAACCAACTTCGGTTGAGATATCTCATAAAACATAAAAATTTTCATACTAAAACTTGATTTTCGACCGATTGCTCCTATGTGCGCTATATGATATAGTGGTCCGATTTCAACCAACTTTGGACAGGATATACATATAAAACCAAGTAATTTGTATACTGTATTAGTTTGGTTGAGATATCTCACAAAACAAAAAAGTTTTTCATAATAAGACTTATTATGGATTTTCGCTCTATCGGTCCTATGGCAGCTATATGATATAGTGTTCCGATTTGAACTAACTTTAGACAGGATATAGAAGACTAACTTAAATGCATATTATATTACTTTGGTTGAAATATCTCACAAAACAAAAAAGTTTTTCATAATAAGACTTAATTTTCGCCCGATCGGTCCCATGGCAGCTATATGATATAGTAGTCCGATTTGAACCAACTTTGGAAAGGTTATATAAAACCTAATCTTATATATATTTTGCTTCAGTTTGGTTGAGATATCTCATAAAACATACTTTTTTATACTAAATTTTGATTTTCGACCGATTGTTCCTATGGGCGCTGTATGATTTAGTGGTCCGATCCAAAAAAGAAATGGACTTAGTATATCTGCAATATAGAGGAACCTACATACTAAGTTTGGTGTCACTAGCTTTTAAATTGTTCTTATAATATGGATATGAAATTTTTGTTTTCGATTTGTGGGCGATAAAGGAAACGTGGCCAAAATTTGAAACAAGCTTGATCTGCGTGCAATATAGGCGAATCTACATACCAAGTTTGGTGGCTCTAGCTCTTATAGTCTTTGAGATCTAGGTGTTCATACAGACGTCAGGAGAGACGGATATTGCTACATCGGCTACTGATGCTGATCAAGAATATATATACTTTATGGGGTCTGCCACGCCTCCTTCTGCCTGTAACGCACATCTTCGTTAAAACAAACCCAATAGACCCCTGTACTTTTTTTAAGTACGGGGTCTAAAAACTAATAAATAAATTAAATAAATTTCTTTTCTCGAAAACGTTTCACAAACTTTAACACACCTACACTAAAAAATAAGAATAAAACACAAACACAACCTGTCCAACCAACACCTGTCAACATAATTAATTAGAACAAGCGGGAAAGGCTATAGTCGAGATCCCGACCATATGATACCCGTTACTTACTTAAATATATTTAAAAGTACTTTAAAGAAAATACTTGTTTTAATCTGAAAACTTTAATTCGCCATAACTGTCTTTCTACATGTCTTAATGCGATTCAGTAGGATAATAGATAATGCTAATAGATAACGCTAATAATCACAAAAAACGTACTATCTTGAAAACTGTGGGTGTGGTGGTTTTTCGTGATTTGCGGAGGCGTAGGGGGGCGTGGATTAAATTTGAAACAAACTTGTTCTGCGTTAGGTATATATAAATCTGTGTGCCAAACTTGGTTACTCTATCTCTTTTAGTCTCTGAGATTTCTTTGTTCAGACGGTTTTTCGCTATTTGCGGGGGCGGAGGGGGGCGTGGCTTGAATTTGAAACAAACTTGACCTGCTCCAACGCCTTTGTGATCTGCGTGTGAAAGTTTGGCTACTCTATCTCTTATGGTCTCTGAGATCTAGGCGCTCACACAGACACACAGACGGACAGACACACATGGCTATATCGACTCGGCTATTGATGCTGATCAAGAATATATATACTTAATGGGGTCGGAGATGCCTCCTTCTGCCTGTTACGCACATTCCAATGAACACAATATACCCTTATACTTATTTTTTATAAGTAACGGGTATAACAACTAAGTAACAACTCCCTTGTTTGTTTGTTTGTTTGCATCAAAGCGCTAAAAAAGCTTTGATGTAATGATGGCGATTTCTTCCTTTGAAGATCTAGACCGCTTGTTGAGACCCAAAGAGTTTCTAAACCATAGGAGATATCATTTGAGAGCTTTTGGGCGTACCTTTAAACTTTCATTTTTAAAGTACTCATGTAACATTTTACAGGTGACGTAAGGTTTTTTAGCTTACATTTTGGCTATTTCTCACAAGACGGCTTTAACGATTTTTATTAATTTTCAGTATGTTGTCGTACTTAAAATTAGTCGTTTTTTTTTGTACATGACACATTAATTTTGGCGAGGGGGCTGGAAGACATTACTTGTTAACAGAATTAAGACATTTTTATATTGATCGATAATCACGTTTTTGTTAGAAAAAAAATGTATGAGATATCTCAACCAAACTGATACAATATGCATTTAACTTAGTTATATATATCCTGACCAACATTGGTTCAAATCGGACCATTATAGCTTTATTTCACAACTGACTTCATTTAACATTTCTCTTAACTTATCATACTACGATGCCAGAACAGAGTTGCATGCTATGTTGTCGATAGTTTTTGTTAGCTACGATACTACATCTCTCCCCTACACAGAAAAAACAAGTGGGAAAGGCTATAGTCGAGATCCCGACCATAGGATACCCGTTACTTATTTCAATACATTAGCGATTCAATCCTAATGTCATATTTGCGTTGCCAGAACTGGTTGAGAATTTTAAGCATTCTAATAAGGTTTAACAATACAAAAACTATTGCATACTCTAGGGGGCACCTGTTGCTTCAACAATTTAGGCACGCAATAGCTGCTGTTCTACTTGTCCGATCTTGTTGCGATTCAGTGGGATAATAGATAATAATAACAGATATCGGTTATTACCAAAAAATACGTATTATATGAAAAATTGTGGGTGAGGTGGTTTTTCGCGATTTGCGGTGGCGGAGGGGGCTTAATTTGAAACAAACTTGATCTGCGTGAGGTATATGGACATCTGTGTGCCAAATTTGTTGACTCTATCTCTTATAACCTCTGAGATCCGTGTGTTTATAGAGACGCACGAGCGGTTTTTCGCGAATTACGGGCGTTGAATAAGGCGGGTCAAAAATTTAAAACAAACTTGACCTGCTCCATCGTCTTTGTGATCTGCGTGTGAAAGTTTGGATACTCTATCTCTTATGGTCTCTGAGATCTAGGCGCTCACACAGACGGACGGACGGACAGTCGGACATGGCTATATCGACTCGGCTGTTGATGCTGATCAAGAATATATATACTTTATGTGGTCGGAGATGCCTCCTTCTGCCTGTGACTCACATTCCAACGAACACAATATACCCTTATACTTATTATACCCGTTACTTATAAAAAATAAGTATAAGGGTATATTGTGTTCGTTGGAATGTATGTAACAGGCAGAAGGAGGCATCTCCGACCACATAAAGTATATATATTCTTGATCAGCATCAACAGCCGAGTCGATATAGCCATGTGTGTCTGTCCGTCTGTGTGAGCGCCTAGATCTCAGAGACCATAAGAGATAGAGTAACCAAACTTTCACACGTAGATCAGAAATGCGTTGGAGCAGGTCAAGTTTGTTTTAAATTTTGGACCCGCCTCCTTCCACGCCCGTAATTCGCGAAAAACTGGTCATCCGTCTGTATAAACACAAGGATCTCAGACACTATAAGAGATAGAATAACCAAATTTGTCACACAGATTTCCATATACCTCACGCAGATCAAGTTTGTTTCAAATTTAAGCCACGCCCACCTCCGCCCCCGCAAATCGCGAAAAACCACCTCACCCACAATTGTTCATATAATACGTATTTTTTGGTAATAACCGATATCTGTTATTATTATCTATTATCCCACTGAATCGCAACAAGATCGGACAAGTAGAACAGCAGTTATTGCGTGTCTAAGTTGTTAAATCAACATGTTCCCCCTAGAGTATGCAATAGTTTTTGTATTGTTAAACCTTATTAGAATGCTTCAAATTCTCAAGTAATTCTGGCAACGCAAATATGACATTATGATTGAATCGCTAATGTATTGAAATAAGTAACGGGTATCCTATGGTCGGGATCTCGACTATAGCCTTTCCCACTTGTTTTTTATAAGTAACGGGTATAAAAATCCAAAAATCAAGTTTAAGAATCTTTTTATACCCGTTACTTATAAAAAATAAGTATAAGGGTATATTGTGTTCGTTGGAATGTGCGTAACAGGTAGAAGGAGGCATCTCCGACCACATAAAGTATATATATTCTTTATCAGCATCAACAGCCGAGTCGATATAGCCATGTGTGTCTGTCCGTCTGTCTGTCCGTGTGAGCGCCTAGATCTCAGAGACCATAAGAGATAGAGTAAACAAACTTTCACACGTAGATCAGAAATGCGTTGGAGCAGGTCAAGTTTGTTTTAAATTTTGGACCCGCCTACTTCCACGCCCGTAATTCGCGAAAAACTGGTCATCCGTCTGTATAAACACAAGGATCTCAGAGACTATACGAGATAGAATATTCAAATTTGTCACACAGATTTCCATATACCTCACGCAGATCAAGTTTGTTTCAAATTTAAGCCACGCCCCCCTCCGCCCCCGCAAATCGCGAAAAACCACCTCACCCACAATTGTTCATATAATACGTATTTTTTGGTAATAACCGATATCTGTTATTATTATCTATTCTCCCACTGAATCGCAACAAGATCGGACAAGTAGAACAGCAGTTATTGCGTGTCTAAGTTGTTAAATCAACAGGTGCCCCCTAGAGTATGCAATAGTTTTTGTATTGTTAAACCTTATTAGAATGCTTAAGATTTTCAATTAGTTCTGGGAACGTAAATATGACATTAGGATTGAATCGATAATGTATAGATATAAGTAACGGGTATCCTATGGTCGGGATCTCGACTATAGCCTTTCCCACTTGTTAAGTATGTATTCAGGATAAAATTCTTAAATTCGGGATTAAATGGCATGACTCAGCGTAAAAATGGGGAAATAAGCCCAACAAAATTTGATTTAAGTAAAGCGAAGTGACTTGCTCTCAATCGGCTGCTGTTCTCAGTTAAACCGAAGCTGCGTCGCTCTCAGCAGAGCTTGTGAATTACGTTGAGAAATTTTTCGTCAGTCGATTTTTGTGTGATGAGTAAAGTGACAATGAAAGCCGAAAACACAATTGATAGGGTTTTAAAAAGGTAAGTTACTAATTATTAGTTAAAAATAAGTATATATTAATGTATGTATGTACATGATGTACATGTATACATAACGTACATATGTATGTACATATATTAAATTTAATGTAATTAGGTAATGTTTAGCTCGGTACCCAAAAAAGGGTACTAGAGCCTATTAGATTCGTGTCAATTAAGGTACAGAATTTTGAACACATATATCTCCGCGACTATAAAAGTAAGAGCAACCAAATTTTTTGACAATACTTCTAGGATGTAGATCTATACCAAGTATACCGCCCACGCCCGCCCACATAAATGATATAAAATCTAATAACAAGAGCACTTTTAAAGCTACAGCCTTGAGACACACAGGATGGGGGGGACGAGTCCCGAGGTGTGCTGAAAATTTCATCGAGATCGGTTAATAAATAGAGAAGTAGTTTGAGAAAATATGATATATAGAGAAACTAGCTGGACGGTGCTACAGTCGAGCATACTCGACTGTCAGAGACCCCGTACTTACTATACAAAAGCAGCCACAGCTAAAAATTAAATAATATTTAAAATAAACTTAAAATAACTTATAGTTTATATGCCTTCCTAGGGTCTTCTGTTAAACATTATTTATGAACACTAGTCGCACCATTTATCTAATCAAGTTACACTCGTTAAATCGCAAAGTCAATTTCCAAATCACTCGAAGACAACGCGCAAAAAAGAATTGAAGAAGAGCCAATGTAAAGTCAAATAGACATACATATGCGTAATGCATTAGGGAGAGCGAGAGAGCCATATACACAATTCTAAGATCTGTTAAGTGCACACATACATACATATTTAAGCACGCGACAAAACAAACGAATTTTCTAGCTTAACATTATTATTTGGTCTTGTGAAGCATATGTAAAACATTAACAGAGATAAAACTAAAACTACACGTTTAACATGCAAAATGTTGTAATAAATAAATTAAACAACACTTAATTCATATAGTAACATAATTGAAGCTCAAAATTTAGTTTAATAATATATTTGAATCAAAAGAAATTAAAAGATAAATTTATTAAAAACATGAATTTACATAGTAAATGTAATTAACATTAAATTTACATAGAATTCTAACACAACATTTATATAACTGCCAATATAACATTATTTAAATAAAATGATTTAACAGGTATTCGATGCTTAATATGTCAATACAACATTATAAGATAATAATTTAAAAAAAAAGTATTAAAATTAAATAAAACAAAAAAATTAAAAATATCTAAAACTAGGGGGATCCGCCCACTGCTCGCTTCGCTCGCCAGTCGGCCATACTCGACTGTCGGAGACCCCGTACTTACTATAGAAATAGAAGAGACTACAATAATTAAAGAATATTTTGCTCGCTAGATGCTGTTGCAAAGCGCTGTAATACATTTCCGACTACTTTTTTTAATGACAGCTATGATATATTAGACCGATTTGAACCAACTTCGGTTGAGATATCTCATAAAACATAAAATCTTTTCATACTAAAACTTGATTTTCGTCCGATTACTCCTATGGGCGCTATATGATATAGTGGTCCGATTTTAACCAATTTTGGACAGGATATACATATAAAACCAAGTAATTTGTATACTGTATTAGTTTGGTTGAGATATCTCACAAAAGAAAGAAGTTTTTCATAATAAGACTTAATTTTCGCCCGATCGGTCCCATGGCAGCTATATGATATAGTGGTCCGATTTGAACCAACTTTGGAAAGGATATATAAAACCTAATCTTATGCATATTGCATCAGTTTGGTTGAGATATCTCATTTTCATACTATAACTTGATTTTCGACCGATTGATCCTATGGGCGCTATATGATATAGTGGACCGATCCAAAAAAGAAATGGACTTAGTATATCTGCAATATAGAGGAACCTACACACTAAGTTTGGTGTCACTAGCGTTTAAATTGTTCATATAATATGGATATGAAATTTTTGTTTTCGATTTGTGGGCGATAAAGGAGGCGTGGCTAAATTTTGAAACAAACTTGATGTGCTTGCAATATAGGCGAACCTACATACCAAGTTTGGTGGCTCTAGCTCTTATAGTCTCTGAGATCTAGGTGTTCATACAGACGTCAGGACGTCAGGGCGTCAGGACAGCAGGACGTCAGGACAGACGGACATTGCTATATCGACTCGGCTATTGATGCTGATCAAGAATATATATACTTTATGGGGTCTGCCACGCCTCCTTCTGCCTGTTACGCACATTTTCGTTAAAACAAACCCAATAGACCCCTATACTTTTTTTAAGTACGGGGTCTAAAAATTGTCCCAGCCGGAAGTCGAACCCGCAAAAAAAAATTGTTGTTGGGGCCGAGAATCGAACCCACGACCTAGTTTTAAAAGAAAGTTTAAAACTTCGGTGGCTCAACCCATTGAGCCACGCATCGCATTGCGTGCAAGTCTCCAAATTTCTATATTGGTTTTACAGGACTCTATTTCATAATTTTTAAAACGTTTGTTAACATTAAATGTTAATATTATATGTCATCATAACAATAATAAATACAAATTAAATTTCCATGCAAAATGATTGAATTAAAAAACGTATGTCCCTGCCAGGGTGTGAACTCATGATCGGATGACTAACCATATCACGAGCGCTGCGACTCGGCACACTACGCCACAGAAGCCCATTATGTATTAGAGGCCAATTTGTTATATAATATGTTTATTCAATTTTCATGTTTTCAAGTTATTCAAATCTTAATTACTGCTAACGCTCCATCATCGAAACAGCAAAATTTATTATTTGAATATCTTGGCTATTTACTGTCCGATCGGAATGAAATTTTCATCAAAATTTTATGACACATTTCTCTTCGTCTGTGCAAAATCTTGAATCTCTAGCTTTTAAATTGCTCTTTTAATATGGATATGAAATTTTCTTTGTCGATTTTTGTGCGGTAAGGGGGGCGTGGCCGATTTCTGAAGCAAACTTGATCTGCTTGCAATATAGACAAAGTTACACACCAAATTTGGTGTATTTAGTTCATACAGAAGTCTGGACGTCAGGGCGTCAGGACAGCAGGACGTCAGGACAGACGGACATTGCTATATCGACTCGGCTATTGATGCTGATCAAGAATATATATACTTTATGGGTTCTGCCACGCCTCATTCCGCCTGTTACCCACATTTTCGTTAAAACAAACCCAATAGACCCCTGTACTTTTTTTAAGTACGGGGTCTAACAACAACGAATTACTGCTAAAAATTAAAAGAAAGAGACGAGCACCCTTTGAATTTTTTGGGTCAATACATCACATCCTATTTGAAACAATTGATGCCGACGACCGGACATTGTTAAAATCCAACATCCAAAATGTATTTGACAACCAAGAAGATCTTAATAAAATGTACAAGAAACAAACGTTGATTATAGACTCGACACTAAATATATTAAAGAAAACTACGGACGACGTCAACAAGCAATTCACTGCAATGGACAACGAGATTCAAAGACTTCGCAACGATATAGCGGAGAAAATATATATAAACCAAATGGCGCTATCATATCAGATTATGCTATCACAAATTATTCAGTTGATAGAAAACTGCGAAAATATACAATCAGCAATCACGAACTTATTCATCTACCCGAATCATGGAAGAATCAACCCACAGCTACTCAAACCGTCTCAGCTACAAAAGGAAATCAATGCCATTATAAAAAGACTACCAGCCAAACAAAGACTTCCAGGAGCATCAACAGGTACAGAGCTTAATGAAATATATAACTTAATGGAAACTCAAGCTATGATAATGGATAATCGACTTGTGATACCGACTTGTCTCGATTCCAACTGTAAAACATAAAAGGACGGACATGGTGCAAATAAAGGCTGAATATCTAGTATTTAACTTCAACCAGGATATCTACACTTTGATATCAGCCACCCAGTTAGCGTCATGTGTCTTACAATGCAGCAAACATCTACTATGCAAGGGAAATTGGGCCTGGAAGAGTGCAACTGATAACTCCTGCGAAGTATCAACGTTAAAGCAAAGTCTGGATCCAGATTGTGAATACCAACAAATTGCAACGGAAGATATGTGGACACAACAGCAACCCCGAAACACTTGGCTATTCAAAATCTTCACTGACCCAGTTCTGGAATGGACCTGTGGAGGTCAGCACAACAAGGTGAAACAAATCACAGGACAAGGCAAATTGCGTTTAGAAAAAGGATGTACAGGTTTTTTTTTGCAGTCACTACTAGAATTGTTTGGATCAACTTTTTGCATGTAAACATTTTTTGTTGAAGCCCTAAGAAAAAAGTCAAAAACCAAGATTTTTACATAAATTCAAAAATTTCAATGGGTACTTAATGGGTTAAGAAAAGTTGTGTATCATTCAAACATCATTTAGAAGACCTTTCCATTGATACCAAAATGTTAATGGAGTAACGTGAAATAGCGAAGTAATTTAACTTTAGTTTTGTGTAAATACTTTTGACCACCCCTGTATATTATAGGACCGAGCGAAAGTCAAGTATTAGTACTTTGTTGCGCAGTGCAGAATGCAAATCTTCAGATATTGTTTTTTTTTATATTTATTAAATTTTTTTATATTAAACTTAATTTTGTTCGTCACAAAATGGAATATCAGAAATTTTAACGGTTAGAATATGCTTTCGTCACTAGACTTCTACCTCGTGTTGATGTTTTTTTCTGTGATATATAGTACGTGTCTGTAGCTGTTACGGTTTGGAAATGGCGCTAAACTAGCGGGAAATTCAAAAAGTCGTAGAACAAACATTTCTAGATTTTTGAAGTGGAATAATTCCCCATAATTACATCTAAGGATTTTTAGCGCTTTGATACGGACTAACAAACAAACAACCGAACTGACTTTTCATCTCATTTTGAGAAGTGCACTAAAAATTTCAAATCTAATTATCTTTTGAATCAGTTATCGGATTTGGGTGATTGAGGTATTAATCGACGCGTATTTTTGAGTAGAATTTTTAAAATGTAAAAATTTTTCCCTAATGACCCAGCGGTCCCATTAGTTGCGATCGTTTACATTTTTCTCCTCCCACTTCCACCACCGTATCTCGTTAACCAGGTGAGTTAGAAAAAGTACTAGTATGTCATTTTGTATGTTAGGACTAAACCGGTATACACTAGTGGGCACAATTATTTTGCAAAATCTTGAATCTCTAGCTTTTAAATTGCCCTTATATTTTGGATATGAAATTTTTCTGAATTCTGAAATAAACTTGATCTGCTTGCAATATAGAGGAACCTACATACCAATTTTGGTGTCTCTAGCATTTAAAGTGCTCTTTTAATATGGATATAAATTTTCTATGGCGATTTTTGGGCGGTAAAGGGGGCGTGGCCGATTTCTGAAACAAACTTGATCTGCTTGCAATATAGACAAAGTTACATACCAAATTTGGTGTATTTAGCTCTTATAGTCTCTGAGATCTAGGTGTTCATACAGACGTCAGGACAGACGGACATTGCTATATCGACTCGGCTATTGATGCTGATCAAGAATATATATACTTTATGGGGTCTGCCACGCCTCATTCTGCCTGTTACGCACATTTTCGTTAAAACAAACCTTTTTAAGTACGGGGTCTAACAACAACGAATTACTGCTAAAAATTAAAAGAAAGAGACGAGCACAAACGTTGATTATAGACTCGACACTAAATATATTAAAGAAAACTACGGACGACGTCAACAAACAATTCACTGCAATGGACAACGAGATTCAAAGACTTCGCAACGATATAGCGGAGAAAATATATATAAACCAAATGGCGCTATCATATCAGATTATGCTTTCACAAATTATTCAGTTGATAGAAAACTGCGAAAATATACAATCAGCAATCACGAACTTATTCATCGACCTGAATCATGGAAGAATCAACCCACAGCTACTCAAACCGTCTCAGCTACAAAAGGAAATCAATGCCATAATGAAATATATAACTTAATGGAAACTCAAGCTATGATAATGGATAATCGACTTGTGATACCGACTTGTCTCGATTCCAACTGTAAAACATAAAAGGACGGACATGGTGCAAATAAAGGCTGAATATCTAGTATTTAACTTCAACCATGATATCTACACTTTGATATCAGCCACCCAGTTAGCGTCATGTGTCTTACAATGCAGCAAACATCTACTATGCAAGGGAAATTGGGCCTGGAAGAGTGCAACCGATAACTCCTGCGAAGTATCAACGTTAAAGCAAAGTCTGGATCCAGATTGTGAATACCAACAAATTGCAACGGAAGATATGTGGACACAACAGCAACCCCGAAACACTTGGCTATTCAAAATCTTCACTGACCCAGTTCTGGAATGGACCTGTGGAGGTCAGAACAACAAGGTGAAACAAATCACAGGACAAGGCAAATTGCGACTAGAAAAAGGATGTACAGGTTTTTTTTTGCAGTCACTACTAGAATTGTTTGGATCAACTTTTTGCATCTAAACATTTTTTGTTGAAGCCCTAAGAAAAAAGTCAAAAACCAAGATCTTTACATAAATTCAAAAATTTCAATGGGTACTTAATGGGTTAAGAAAAGTTGTGTATCATTCAAACATCATTTAGAAGACCTTTCCATTGATACCAAAATGTTAATGGAGTAACGTGAAATAGCGAAGTAATTTAACTTTAGTTTTGTGTAAATACTTTTGACCACCCCTGTATATTATAGGACCGAGCGAAAGTCAAGTCTTAGTACTTTGTTGCGCAGTGCAGAATGCAAATCTTCAGATATTGTTATACCCGTTACTTATAAAAAATAAGTATAAGGGTATATTGTGTTCGTTGGAATGTATGTAACAGGGAGAAGGAGGCATCTCCGACCCTATAAAGTATATATATTCTTGATCAGCATCAACAGCCGAGTCGATATAGCCATGTGTGTCTGTCCGTCTGTCCGTCTGTCCGTATGAACAAAAGGATCTCAGAGACTATAAGAGATAGAGTAACCAAATTTGGCACACAGATTTCTATATACCTAGCGCAGATCAAGTTTGTTTCAAATTTTGGCCACGCCCCCCTCCGCCCTCGCAAATCGCGTAAAGCTACCACACCCACAGTTTTTAAGATAATATAGTTTTTCTTGTAGTCACTGATATCTATTATTATTATTTATTATCCCACTGAATCACAACACGATCGGACAAGTAGAACAACAGTTATTGTCTGAAAATGATTCTTTAAGCAATACATGGCAAGACATGCCCCCTAGAGTATGCAATAGATTTTGTATTGTTAGAAAATTTTCTTTTAAGTACTTTTATATGTAGTGAAATAAGTAACGGGTATCCTATAGTCGGGATCTCGACTATAGCCTTTCCCACTTGTTATACCCGTTACTTATAAAAAATAAGTATAAGGGTATATTGTGTTCGTTGGAATGTATGTAACAGGGAGAAGGAGGCATCTCCGACCCTATAAAGTATATATATTCTTGATCAGCATCAACAGCCGAGTCGATATAGCCATGTGTGTCTGTCCGTCTGTCCGTATGAACAAAAGGATCTCAGAGACTATAAGAGATAGAGTAACCAAATTTGGCACACAGATTTCTATATACCTAGCGCAGATCAAGTTTGTTTCAAATTTTGGCCACGCCCCCCTCCGCCCTCGCAAATCGCGAAAAGCTACCACACCCACAGTTTTTAAGATAATATAGTTTTTCTTGTAGTTACTGATATCTATTATTATTATTTATTATCCCACTGAATCGCAACACGATCGGACAAGTAGAACAGCAGTTATTGTCTGAAAATGATTCTTTAAGCAATCATGGCAATACATGCCCCTAGAGTATGCAATAGATTTTGTATTGTTAGAAAATTTTCTTTAAAGTACTTTTATATGTAGTGAAATAAGTAACGGGTATCCTATAGTCGGGATCTCGACTATAGCCTTTCCCACTTGTTATACCCGTTACTTATAAAAAATAAGTATAAGGGTATATTGTGTTCGTTGGAATGTATGTAACAGGGAGAAGGAGGCATCTCCGACCCTATAAAGTATATATATTCTTGATCAGCATCAATAGCCGAGTCGATATAGCCATGTCCGTCTGTCCGTCTGTCCGTCTGTATGAACAAAAGGATCTCAGAGACCATAAGAGATAGAGATACCAAACTTTCACTAAAAGACTTCTATATACCCCACGCAGATCAAGTTTGTTTAAAATTTAAGCCACGCCCCCCTCCGCCCCCGCAAATAGCGAAAAACAGTCTGAACAAAGAAATCTCAGAAACTAAAAGAGATAGAGTAACCAAATTTGGCACACAGATTTATATATACCTCACGCAGATCAAGTTTGTTTCAAATTTAATCCACGCCCCCATCCGCCCCCGCAAATCGCGAAAAACCACCACACCCACAGTTTTTAAGATAATACGTTTTTTGTGATTATTACCGTTATCTATTAGCATTATCTATTATCCCACTAAATCGCATCAAGATCGGACATGTAGAACGACAGTTATGGCGAATTAAAGTTTTCAGAGAAAAACAAGTATTTTCTTTAAAGTACTTTTCAATATATTTTTTTTTTATATTTATTAAACTTTTTTATATTAAACTTAATTTTGTTCGTCACAAAATGGAATATCTGAAATTTTAACGGTTAGAATATGCTTTCGTCACTAGACTTCTACCTCGTGTTGATGTTTTTTTGTGTGATATATAGTACGTGTCTGTAGCTGTTACGGTTTGGAAATGGCGCTAAACTAGAGGGAAATTCAAAAAGTCGTAGAACAAACATTTCTAGATTTTTGAAGTGGAATAATTCCCCATCATTACATCTAAGGATTTTTAGCGCTTTGATACGGACTAACAAACAAACAACCGAACTGACTTTTCATCTCATTTTAAGAAGTGCACTAAAAATTTCAAATCTAATTATCTTTTGAATCAGTTATCGGATTTGGGTGATTGAGGTATTAATCGACGCGTATTTTTGAGTAGAATTTTTAAAATGTAAAAATTTTTCCCTAATGACCCAGCGGTCCCATTAGTTGCGATCGTTTACATTTTTCTCCTCCCACTTCCACCACCGTATCTCGTTAACCAGGTGAGTTAGAAAAAGTTCTAGTATGTCATTTTGTATGTTAGGACTAAACCGGTATACACTAGTGGGCACAATTATTTTGCAAAATCTTGAATCTCTAGCTTTTAAATTGCCCTTATATTTTGGATATGAAATTTTTCTGAATTCTGAAATAAACTTGATCTGCTTGCAATATAGAGGAACCTACATACCAATTTTGGTGTCTCTAGCATTTAAAATGCTCTTTTAATATGGATATAAATTTTCTATGGCGATTTTTGGGCGGTAAAGGGGGCGTGGCCGATTTCTGAAACAAACTTGATCTGCTTGCAATATAAACAAAGTTACATACCAAATTTGGTGTATTTAGCTCTTATAGTCTCTGAGATCTAGGTGTTCATACAGACGTCAGGACAGACGGACATTGCTATATCGACTCGGCTATTGATGCTGATCAAGAATATATATACTTTATGGGGTCTGCCACGCCTCATTCTGCCTGTTACGCACATTTTCGTTAAAACAAACCCAATAGACCCCTGTACTTTTTTTAAGTACGGGGTCTAAAAATTGTCTCAGCCAAGAGTCGAACCCGCAAAAAAAAATTTTGTTGGAGCCGGGAATCGAACGCACGACCTAGTTTTAAAAGAAAGTTTAAAACTTCGGTGGCTCAACCCATTGAGCCACACATCGCATTGCGTGCAAGTCTCCAAATTTCTATATTGGTTTTATAGGACTCTATTTCATAATTTTAAAAACGTTTGTTAACATTATATGTTATCATAACAATAATAAATACCAATTAAATTTCCATGCAAAATGATTGAATTAAAAAACGTATGTCCCTGCCAGGGTGTGAACTCATGATCGGATGACTAACCATATCACGAGCGCTGCGACTCGGCTCACTACGCCACAGAAGCCCATTATGTATAGGAGGCCAATTTGTTATATAATATGTTTATTAAATTTTCATGTTTTCAAGTTATTCAAATCTTAATTACTGCCAACGCTCCATCATCTAAACAGCAAAATTTATTATTTTAATGTCTGGTTATTTTGTAGTATGCACATATATCGAGAGCACACTGTACCCAGTGTGTTTCACTTATATTAAACAGCAACACTTTGTTGCCACTTAAACATTAACCAAACAACGACACTTTGTCGTTATGTCAACATAAGCACATTTCGAGTGCAATGTAATGTGATCGCATTGGAACTCAGCGGGCGCAATTAAAGCCAAGTCAGCATTCCCATGCATTGACCGATCATAATATGTATGTGCATAACTCTCGCTCTCTAATATATACATAAGCATATATACATAAGGCGCTCTCGCCGACTTCTCTGCCGACGCTTCAGCGGCAGAACTCATGTAGAATACAATATGTAATAAGTTAAACCTAAATTTGAATAAAACCGAGAGAACACTCTCGATCCAGACCCTAACCGAAAACAACGTATTTTATTTATGCGGTGTCACATAAAACCTATTTCTTCATGGCGACCGTGACAAAGTGACAAAGTGACAAAGTGACAAAGTGACAAGTTCAATGTTACAAAACAATGAAAAAATAATAAATTGAGTGAATACAGGACTGATGCAAAAAACAACGGCCAAGAAGCCAAGACGCAGCGGCGTTAAAGAGCGTATCAGACAAAGAAAAGCAGAACTGATACGACTCCTCTACAAGAATGTAAATCCCCTACCGTGGGAAACTACTGTGGAATTGCACAGCGAGCTCGAATATCTCGACTCACTGTCACAAAACAGCAACAATCAGTCCTGTACATCAAATCAATCAAACACAAGAAAAGAAATTAACAAACACACACATCGTCCAGAGCGTCAACAAATTCCGAAGTTGAAAAAAATGTGCCCAGGAGATTGCAAAGGGCCCCTATTCAGCCCCACATGTATTGGAACGTGCCAAACACTGGCACCGCCTGAAAACGTTGGCCCAGGACAGCAACAATTACAACAATAACAAGCCTGTGCGATGACCAGCACCGGCACCGCCTGAGCTCATAGGCCCCGGACATCAGCAGTAGTAAACGTGTGAGAGGCAGTCCGCCCCTTATGCCAACGCTGGACCACGTGAAGACAACATACAATCAAATGCATGAGAGGCAGGCCGCCCCTTATGCCAACGTTGGAAAACACAAAGGGTGAACTGACCGACAGCGCTACCAAGAGCGTACAACAAAAAACAACATAAATTTTAATAATTAATAATATTAAATTGTAAAAATATTGTAATGCCCGACGACATTGAGTCGACCGGCAAGACGTTTGGCCCGTAAAGCCATTCGAAAACATTAGGCAGGAAAATATTTTGTAAAAACAAACAAATCATTATATGTCTACAGAGACAAATAAAATAAGTAAAACAATTGAAATTATTGACAACTTTGACACCATGGGCGTTGTTGATGTAAAAAGTGTAGACTCGACAGCTAATGTTATAAATAAAGTCGAAGTCGAGAAATTAGACTTGCATTTGATAAGTACGCTGTTAATAATCATTGTAATACTAATGACAGCTAATGTACTTTTCAAAATATACAAACTACACAATAAATGCCTTAAAAAGAAATACATGAGCAAGGCAACTGATTTAGACAAAGTCTAAATCGAAAAAAAAAAATTTTTTCTCTTTGTAAAACTAAAACAAAAAAAAAAATATATAATGAATTTGTAATAACATAATCATTTCAAAAAAAAACTTTTTTAATAAATAAGAATATTACAAAAAAAAAAAAAAATTCTTAACAACAAATAGATGAGCAGTAAAATATTATGGAATGGGAAGCGATCAGAGATAGGATATTAGAAATTAAAGTAAAGTTTGACAAATCTTACAAATGCTTAGCACAAAATAGAGACATTCAAAAACATACAATAAATAAACACGCTAATATATTAGTAGAAAGCTTTAATGCAGCTCGTCAACTAATATATGACCATAGGAACAAATTAAAAAGTAACCATTGGTCACAAGTGTGTAGAGTATTAAGCAAACTTAAGGAAAATTTACTAATCATCAAATCCAAACACGATTTGGATATAACAATACCAACTGTCCTAAACACAGCAATATCTGTAAAAAACGAATCAGAAAAACAGGAAAGTAATTCAGAATCTGAAGAAAATCAAGATATTGAATTACAAGACAGTGATATAAACAATCTAACGATACCAGCAACAATAACGTTGACTGAATCGTCAGATTTTGATTCTGATTCAGAAATACATTCAGAACAAAAACCAATTACAATGGCTCAAACAACAATTGAGTTTATTAAAACAGCCTCGTCTATACTTTCGGAGTATGACGGCAAAGCTGAAAATTTGCACAGTTTCAAAGATGCGTTGAATCTAATAGATTCACTTAAAGGCGATCATGAAGCAACTGCAATAAGCTTGATAAAGACCAAACTAAAGGGTCACGCAAGAAATTTAATAAGCGATGAAAACACAATCGCTGAAATTATTGCAAAACTATCAAGAACTATAAAAGGAGAATCAGTTGAAGTATTATCAGCTAAACTCTTAAACTTACAACAAAAAAGCAAAACTGCCAACAATTACACACAAGAAGTTGAGCAATTGACAAAAGCCCTACAAGGCGCTTACATCAATGATGGTTTAAGCTCTGACTTAGCCATCAAATACAGCACAGCACAAGCTGTAAAGGCCATGACCAAAAACTGCGCTATCGATAAGGTAAAACTTATCATGCAGGCAGGCACATTCAATAATATGAATGATGCCATATCCAAATTCGTAGACAGTTGCACAGAAGCAACAGGACAGCCTAACACTGTCCTATATTGCCAAAATCACCCTCACCGTGGCGGACACCGCGGCAGGAGTAATTTCAGAAGCCGACCGTTCAACAGGGGAGGCTTTCGCTATAACAATAACAATGGCAATAGATACAACAATAGCAGAGGCAACCAACGAGGCAACTCGTACAGAGGCGCCCAAAACAGAGGACGTGGACAGCAGAGTCAGGTTCGAGTTACACAAGGTAGCTCGGAAAACCAGCAAGCCCCCTTGAGCAACCCATAGTGAAAATACTAAACATAAATCTAAGTCTCAGTAGCATAATTAAGATACATAACAGAAAAAATAATATTCCACTAACACTGCTTGTAGATACTGGAGCAAATGTCTCAATCTTAAAAAACAATAACATAAATTCAAATATAAATCAAAATTACAAAACAGATATATCAGGAATTGGACAGGGAACAATACAATCAATTGGACAATCTACAATTGATCTACTTTTCGATTACTTTGTAATCAGTCACGACTTTCAAATAGTCTGTAATGATTTTCCCATACCATGCGATGGAATTCTTGGACTAGACTTCATTAGAAAATTTAATTGCATACTAGATTATCAAAATGATGAATTTATCTTGAAACCAAAATCACTAAATTATCAAATACATGTACCACTATTACATAACGATGTGGACAATCCACTACTATTACCAGCTAGATCAAAAGTAATGAGAAAAATTACGCTTCTGACAAATGAAGAAACTGTATTGATACCAAACCAGGAAATTCACCCTGGGGTATTAATAGCTAACACTTTGGTAGCAAGTAATAGTGCAATAGTTCGTATTTTAAATACAACAAATGACAATATTAAAATTCAAAATCCAAAAGTAAAATTCGAATCAATAGAAGATTACGAAATTAAAAAACAAACCATAAACCAAAGTAATAGAAGCAATGAAGTCTTGAAAAAACTAAAATTTCCTGAGCAATTTAAGGACAAGCTTACTGATTTATGCACCAAATACAGTGACATATTTGGTCTAGAAACAGAAGCTATTTCATGTAATCATTTTTATAAACAAAAACTAAGACTTGCAGATAAAACCCCAGTATATATCAAGAATTATAGAAATGCTGAATCTGAGAAGCCCGAAATAAACAGACAGGTCGAAAAACTTATCAAAAACGGTATAGTCGAACCGTCAATATCCGAATATAATAGCCCACTTCTCTTGGTACCCAAGAAATCTCTTCCAAATTCTACAGAAAAAAAATGGCGTTTAGTAGTTGATTATCGCCAGATAAATAAGAAACTTCTAGCAGACAAATATCCACTACCAAGGATAGAAGAAATCTTAGACCAACTAGGACGAGCAAAATATTTTTCATGTCTCGATCTTATGTCTGGATTTCATCAAATAGAATTAGATGAGAAATCTAGAAATATAACATCATTTTCCACGAACTCCGGTTCTTATCGCTTCACGCGATTACCTTATGGTTTAAAAGTAGCCCCAAATTCGTTTATGCGAATGATGACACTCGCATTTACCGGTCTTGAACCATCGCAAGCATTTCTGTATATGGATGACTTGATAGTCATTGGCTGTTCTGAACAGCACATGTTTAAAAATTTGACAAATATTTTTGACTTGTGTAGAAAACACAACTTAAAATTAAGCCCAGAGAAATGTTCATTTTTCATGCATGAGGTTACATTCCTAGGTCATAAATGCACAGATCATGGCATCCTCCCGGATGATAAAAAATACGATGTTATTAAAAACTATCCAATACCTACTGATGCGGATAGTGCACGACGATTCGTCGCGTTCTGTAACTATTACAGACGATTTATTCACAATTTCGCACAATATTCACGCCATTTGACTAGATTGTGTAGAAAGAACATTCAATTCGAATGGACAAAAGAATGTAATGACGCATTTAATTATTTAAAAAAGGCACTAATGAAACCAACATTACTGCAATATCCTGATTTCAGCAAAGAATTTTGCATAACCACAGATGCAAGTAAACACGCATGTGGTGCGGTACTAACCCAAGAGTACAACAATATGCAGCTACCAGTTGCATTTGCGTCACGATCATTCACAAAGGGAGAAAGCAATAAATCAACTGCAGAGCAGGAATTAACCGCAATCCATTGGGCAATAAAACACTTCCGACCATACGTCTATGGCAGGCATTTCTTAGTTAAAACAGATCATAGACCCTTAACATTTTTATTTTCAATGAAAAACCCAACATCAAAATTAACAACAATGAGACTAGATTTAGAAGAATACCAATTTACGGTAGAATATCTCAAGGGGAAAGATAATCACGTAGCAGATGCATTATCCAGAATTAAAATAGAATCACTGATAGAAATAAATAGGAACATAATGATGGTCCAAACGAGATCATCAAAACGACAGCAAAATATCTGCGCAGATAATAAAATAAAATTGCAAAAAGAAATAAAAGAGCCCAATGTCTATGAAGTCATTAGCAATAATGACGTAAAGAAATTTGTAAAAATAATATTCGATAAATCCAAATGTTTATTTAAACAAGGAAAAAGAATTATTTCACAATTTTCAGTTAATGATTTGTACTCCAATGAAAAATTCGACTTAGGTCAATTCTTTCAAAGGCTTAATTCAGAAGCCGGGTTACATAAAATTGTTAATTTACAGTTGTCACCAAGTGAACAAATTTTCGAATCTGTATCACTAAATGAATTTAAAAATATGGGCAATAAATATTTAAATACAATAAAAGTAGCGCTACTAAATAAAGTGACACACATAGACAAAAACGACGAAAGTCAAATTAAAGCAATTCTGTCGAAATACCATGATGATCCTATAGAAGGAGGCCATACAGGAATTACGCGTACCCTGTTAAAAATTAAGAAATACTATTACTGGCCCCAAATGACTAAGACAATAACAAGATATGTGAAAACTTGTATGAAATGCCAACAGGCAAAAACCACAACACATACTAAAGCTCCCATGATATTAACAAATACTCCAAATACTGGATTTGACACTGTTTTAATAGATACAATTGGACCGTTACCTCGAACAGAGAACGGCAATGAGTATGCAATAACTATAATATGCGACTTAACCAAATATCTAGTTACAATACCAGTAAAAGACAAAAGTGCAAAAACAGTTGCTAAAGGAATATTTGAATTTTTTGTATTAAAGTACGGTCCTATGAAGACGTTCATAACGGACATGGGTACTGAATACAAAAATTCACTTATAAATGACTTGTGCAAGTATATGAATATAAATAATATATACTCAACAGCACATCATCACGAAACATTAGGGACAATTGAAAGGAGTCATCGAACATTTAACGAATTTGTTCGTTCATACATTTCGATTGACAAAGACGATTGGGACATATGGTTGAACTATTTCACCTATTGTTTCAATACTACTCCATCAACAGTACACGAATACTGTCCTTATGAACTAGTTTACGGCAGATTACCAAGACAGTTCACAGAATTCAATAGTATAACTAAAATAGATCCTATATATAACATAGACGATTATGCTAAAGAATTTAAGTTTAGATTAGAGACAGCTTATAAAAGAGCAAAAAATTTAATAGACGTAGAAAAACAAAAACGAAAATTAGAATATGACAAAAAATTAAATGACATAGTACTTGAAGTAGGAACCCTAGTACTTCTAAAAAACGATACAGGACATAAGTTAGAAAGTAAACATTTAGGTCCGTATAAAGTTATAAGTATAGAAGATAGAAACAACATTCAAATAGATGTAGGAAAAAAGAAACCACAGATAGTAAATAAGAACAGATTAAAGCTATTCAAAAGTTAAAAAAAAAAAAAAAAAAAAATAATAAAATAAAATAATATTGCAATTTATAGGTCTGATCAGCCAAAATATAACTAAACAACAAAAACATAATAAAATAAATAAATAAGTAAATACAAAAAAAAAAAATTTTTTTTAAATATATACAAAATTTTTTATTAATACCAACACATTTTCATTTTATATTATTTTTCTAAGTACATATATAATATAAAACAAAAAAAAAAAAAATAATAATTTTTTAATAATTAAATAAAATAACTACATAGTATATTACGTTATTTTTCAAAAGGAGGGAGATGTAGTATGCACATATATCGAGAGCACACTGTACCCAGTGTGTTTCACTTATATTAAACAGCAACACTTTGTTGCCACTTAAACATAAACCAAACAACGACACTTTGTCGTTATGTCAACATAAGCACATTTCGAGTGCAATGTAATATGATCGCATTGGAACTCAGCGGGCGCAATTAAAGCCAAGTCAGCATTCCCATGCATTGACCGATCATAATATGTATGTGCATAACTCTCGCTCTCTAATATATACATAAGCATATATACATAAGGCGCTCTCGCCGACTTCTCTGCCGACGCTTCAGCGGCAGAACTCATGTAGAATACAATATGTAATAAGTTAAACCTAAATTTGAATAAAACCGAGAGAACACTCTCGATCCAGACCCTAACCGAAAACAACGTATTTTATTTATGCGGTGTCACATAAAACCTATTTCTACAATTTACTGTCCGATCGGAATGAAATTTTCATCAAAATTCTATGACACTTTTCTCTTCGTCTGTGCAATCTTGAATTTATAGCTTTTAAATTGCCCTTATAATTTCGATATGAAATTTTCTATGTCAATTTTAGGGGGGTAAAGGGGGCGTGGCCGAATTCTGAAACAAACTTGATCTGCTTGCAATAACGAGGAACCTACATACCAATTTTGGTGTCTCTAGCATTTAAAGTGCTCTTTTAATATGGATATGAAATTTTCTATGTCGATTTTTGGGCGGTAAAGGGGGCGTGGCCGATTTCTGAAACAAACTTGATCTGCTTGCAATATAGACAAAGCTACATACCAAAATTGGTGTATTTAGCTCTTATAGTCTCTGAGATCTAGGTGTTCATACAGACGTCAGGACAGCAGGACGTCAGGATAGACGGACATTGCTATATCGACTCGATGCTGATCAAGAATATATATACTTTATGGGGTCTGCCACGCCTCATTCTGCCTGTTACGCACATTTTCGTTAAAACAAACCCAATATACCCCTGTCCTTTTTTAAGTACGGGGTCTAAAAATAATCACCTGGATCTCAGAGACTATAAGAGATAGAGATACCAAATTTGGTGACAATACTGCTATGTTGCGCACGCAGATCAAGTTTGTTTTAGAATTTTGCCACGCCCCCCAAATATCCTGTAATCGACAAAAAAGTAAAATATCCAAATACAAGGCCAATTTAATAGGTACAGATGTCAAAATCTGCACACACACTAAACACAATTTTGATAATGCATCCTGAAAACTGCATTGCAATCGGATAACAAATACAGAAGATATTAATTAAAAACTTCACATTTCTCATGCGTACGTGCAGTGGCCCGATTTTGGTACAAAACTTGCAGCAATGCAAGCGATTTGTGGGTACATAGGACCCGGGATCAAAACGGCTCTTTGTTTTGAACAAAATTTTTATTATTTTTTTTTTTTTTTTCTGTTCATTGCATTAAATTAATTACATATTAATTAATAATTACATACTTTATTAATGAATACTTTAAATACTTAATCAATAATTTTATGTGATGCACATTTTGCAATCAGTGCCATGAATTAGCAGCAAAACGAATTTAGTTCTATAAATAGCTTTATTTGCACATATATGTATATGTGTTCGCACATCAATATCATACTTACATGTTTAGCGCTTTTCTTCTAACGAGCGAGACATAATTGAAACAAAAGAAACGTGAAAACGGACAACGAAAAAAAATGATATACATCAGCGGTGGGCAAGCCCTTGCTCGCGCTGCTCGCGTTGCTCGCAACGGTAAATTGGCTTGCTCGCAATTTTTGACAATACAACAACCACTTTTTATTACCCCCAATAAAACAAAACAACAAACACACAGCAAATGCTCGAGTTTCGGCTGCGACGCTGACCGTCATAAAAGTGTTCATTTTGCTAAGATTTATGACTTCAGTAGCGTTTTGTACACTGTGTGAAAAGTTTTGATGCGTTTTGATGCATTTTGATCTTTACCACATAATAAGAGTTAGACTTACAAAATAAAATTAATTAGAACTTCTTTTAGTGTATAATTGTTTTGGCTCATCAAAACCAACAACAACCACACAGATCTTTCGTCGCGGCGCACAGAGTCATAAAAGTGTTCATTTTGCTTTAATTTATGACTTTAGAAGTTGTGTTTGTTGTAGATGTTGTTGTAGTGCTCGCGACAGCAAATTTTGTGCCCACCGCTGATATACATTGATATTGCCACCCGAAAATATGATGCTGCGATGGCTCTGATGGTAGAGCCGTGTGTTTCGAGGTGATGAGTCGAGTGTTCGATTCACGATTCAATCTTGCCCATGTGCAACATTTTTTTTTTTTTTTCAACTATTTTCTTTTTTACAATTTGTACTTTTTTAACAATTTGTACTTTTTTAACAACTTGAATTTTTCTTTAATTTTGTGAAAAGAGTAACTAAATGTATGGAAACACAAAATCAACGCCACAAGGCCAAATTCTATATAAATGAACAAAAGGAATTGACCACACCGGGAATCGAACCGCCACAATTTCGTCGCAAAGCAAAGATCATCCATCTCAGCCACCGCCACGATATGTCTATGGCCAAAATAACCAAAGCATGTAATTTTTATTGTGTCTGCTTTGCAATTTTCTTTTGTTTCATTTATGTTCTCTCATTATCGTTTGTTCTATTAAAAGGAGGGGAATAGTGCAAAGCTTGCAAAGCTCACTCACACTAGCTTACTCTACATTAATTCGATCGATTGCTTTAAGTGCGTACTGTGTCTTACTGTGATTTGTGATTAAATTAATTTAATCGGTAGCTAATTAGAGCGGCGATGTATTTTATTAACTATTTTATTTATACTTCTAATTAATTCTTTAATAAATAATCTGTATTTTATTATTCACGTATTTTATTATAGTTAGTATTAATACCAGTTCTGTCACAGACTAGCACCCCTAACTGTAAGCTATAGTATAGCATATAGTCTGTAGCATTTTATGTTCACCATATTTCATTGAAATTGAATTAATCGGACGTGAACGTTTGGGTACCGAGCAAGTTACTGTCGAGTGCGCTCGACTGTAGACATACCACACCTCATCGCGAGCGAAGCGAGCAAAGGGCGGAACCCCCTTGTTTTTTTTGTGTATGTGTCGCCGGCAATAATCTAACAAAAGTGAAGTGCTAATATACATATGTACTTACATATGTAATGTAAGCTGTATGTATGTAAGCTGGGAAAATTGTCAGTAAGCATTAAAAAAAAGTAAAATGTTTGAAAAAGTGCCGTCGGCAAAACGGAACAATTTTGTGTGTGTATAGACAAACATATACATATGTACAAGTAGAACATTAGATTCTCCGCTAATAAACAAAAAGAATGTGTAGAAATATGTATGTATATACAGTTTGTCAATTAATTGTTTGCAAAATGATATAGTTGTTCGATCTGCCACGCCCCGTTCTGCCTGTTAGATACATTCTGCCAAATGCATTATACCCTATTTTGACCATTTTCAATGGGCTCAGGGTATAAAAAGGCACACAAAAAACACTTTAACTAACAAATTTTGTGGTAAGCAGAAAAGGATCAAGAGTATCTGAAGATCCTATGGAGAAATGACCCAAAATATCCTGTTAAAGAATTCAAGTTAACAACAGTAACGTATGGGACTACATCGGTGCCGTTTTTAGAAACAAGATGCTTGATGGAAATATCAGAAAGATGTTTCGGAATTCGGAAATGGACATCGAATGACAAATCAGTTACAACAACATTATCTAGCAAGGTCACCGAGAAATTATTTGAAATAAATAACGAAGAAACATAAAAAACTCTGAGGCTAAAATAGAATCCACAAGACGATCACTTCAGCTTCAAAATATGCAGTCCAACAGACACCAAATTAACAAAACGAACAATTTTATCAACGTTAGCTAGAATTTTCGACCCATTGGGATGGCTGTCACCAATAACAATTGTGGCCAAATTGTTCATTCAAAAGCTTTGGATGTCGGAAATAAGCTGGGACGAGACACTGAGTACAACGGTATCAGAAGAATGGGTAGAATTTAACAAAAATCTAAAATCCATTGATAGCATAAAGATTCCACGTTGGACAGGAGCATCACTTAGCACACTACTAGAAATTGATGGATTGGCGGATGCCTCTGAAATGGCATATGCTGCGGTCATATATGGGAAGACACCCACGGGTATAGCTATAATTACCAACAAAACGAAAGTAAACCCAATCAAAAACCGGAAGACGTTGCCAAAATTGGAATTGTGTGCAGCACATCTACTAGCAAAATTACTAAATGTCGTTACATCTACAATACAAGTAAATGCAGAGATACATGCTTGGAGCGATTCTACAATTACTTTAGGATGGATCAGGAACAATAGAAATAAAGACAAATTCGTGCGAATGAGGATAGAACAAATCGAAGAATTGGCGCCGACAGCAACATGGAGACACGTAGGAACAAGATAAAATATGGAACAAAATAAAATATGGTGGAATGGTCCAGACTGGTTGAAAAAGGATCCAAAAGAGTGGCCAACAGAAAAAGAAAACGTAGTAAAAATTAATCTTCAAACACATGACAGCGAAGACTTTCTAAACATATTGGAAACCAAATTCAGCAGATTTAAAAAAATTAATTAGTATCATCGCATACGTCAGACGATTTTTAAGCCTGGACAAGAAAAATTACAACCAAGGATGACTATCGGCGAATGAGCTAAGATAAGTTAAACAAGTGATAGTAATACATTACCAGTATAGAGAATAAACAGCCGAAGTAGTGAAACTTAAGGAAAAATTACAAATAGTCACGAAAAGTAAAATTGCTCCTCTACATCCATTCCTTGACGATTATGGAGTTTTGAGAGGCAGCAGATAACAATTCACAGAGCACTGTTGCCAACTTAGCTTTTTCCCGTCAAATCTGGCTCTTTTCAAAGTCAAACTGCGGGAAAAATACGAAAACAGCGGGCAGTGAGAATTCGCTTTTTTCCAAATATTTTTTGCTTCTTTCCGCTTCTTTACAAAACGAAAAAAAAATGATAAGTTTCCAGGGTTAACATAATTGAGTACCTGTAATATCGACGAATTATCGAATTTTAAATAAGCACTTACTCTTATGCCAAGAATTTTTTTAATGCTCAGAATAATAGCAATATTAAGCGGCAATACAATGACATACATTTGATAAATTGGGAAAACATTGAAGATTCCTTAAAGTTTTATGAAAAAGTGTTTGCCTACAAGGATGCCGGAGGACAAAGCAGATTCATGGACTTGGCCAACCTTGCAAAGTCGGTGTTGTCCTTGCCTTGATCGAACTCCGAGGTAGAGAGGGTTTTTAGCCAGATTAACGTTGTTAAAACCAAGCTGAGAAATAGAAAGAATCTCGCCATGGTAAACGCGATTTATGCGTCAGGTAAGAAATTAAATCTTTCTGTATTATTGAGTCAATAATGAAATGGGTTGCGTAGATTCAATAAATGTTGCCTGGACTACAAATTACCCCAAAAGTTCTTAAGTTTAGTTGGTACATTAAAATTATATGACCAAGAAAACAATGATTATGTTGATATTGACAATATCATTGACTGTTTGTAAAAATATTTATAAATAAAAAAAACAGCTTTTTTTGCGCATTTTGGTTTCAAATTTTAGCTTTTTTTCGACTTGTTTCCCGTCAAAAACAGCTTTTTTTTCTTGAAAAAAGTTGGTAACACTGTCACAGAGCTACAATGCAATCAAAAGCATCCACTGATAAAGAAAATCGCATCTAGCAGACCTAATAATTGAGAAGGCACACTTGGAACAAATATCTAAAGCTAATATCTAAAATGAAAACGCATTCTGGCAAAAACAGGAAAGACGAATATTTGGTCACCCTACAAAAACGACTAAAATGGTAAAAGGAGTCATCAAAACTAGAAATAGGTTAAATTGTGTTAATATAGAATAAAAATACAAGTCCAACAAAATGGCCACTTGGACGAATCGAAGAAACACACCCTGGAGTAGATGGAAAGGTCAGAGTTGTCTCAATTAAAACTCAAAACAAGCGGGAAAGGCTATAGTCGAGATCCCGACTATATGATACCCGTTACTTACTTAAATATATTGAAAAGTACTTTAAAGAAAATACTTGTTTTGCTCTGAAAACTTTAATTCGCCATAACTGTCGTTCTACATGTCCGATCTTGATGCGATTTCGTGGGATAATAGATAATGCTAATAGATAACGGTAATAATCACAAAAAACGTATTATCTTAAAAACTGTGGGTGTGGTGGTTTTTCGCGATTTGCGGGGGCGGATGGGGGCGTGGATTAAATTTTAAACAAACTTGATCTGCGTGAGGTATATATAAATCTGTATGCCAAATTTGGTTACTCTATCTTTTTTAGTTTCTGAGATTTCTTTGTTCAGACTGTTTTTCGCTATTTGCGGGGGCGGAGGGGGGCGTGGCTTAAATTTGAAACAAACTTGATCTGCGTGGGGTATATAGAAGTCTTTTAGTGAAAGTTTGGTATCTCTATCTCTTATGGTCTCTGAGATCCTTTTGTTCATACAGACAGACAGACGGACATGGCTATATCGACTCGGCTATTGATGCTGATCAAGAATATATATACTTTATAGGGTCGGAGATGCCTCCTTCTCCCTGTTACATACATTCCAACGAACACAATATACCCTTATACTTATTTTTTATAAGTAACGGGTATAAAAATGAAGTAATAACAAGTGGGAAAGGCTATAGTCGAGATCCCGACCATAGGATACCCGTTACTTATATCTATACATTAGCGATTCAATCCTAATGTTATATTTGCGTTGCAAGAACTAGTTGAGAATTTTAAGCATTCTAATAAGGTTTAACAATACAAAAACTATTGCATACTCTAGGGGGCACCTGTTGCTTCAACAACTTAGGCGCGCAATAACTGCTTATCTACTTGTCCGATCTTGTTGCGATTCAGTGGGATAATAGATAATAATAACAGATATCGGATATTACCAAAAAATACGTATTATATGAAAAATTGTGGGTGAGGTGGTTTTTCGCGATTTGCCGGGGCGAAAGGGGGCGTGGCTTAAATTTGAAACAAACTTGATCTGCGTGAGGTATATGGAAATCTGTGTGCCAAATTTGGTTACTCTATCTCTTATAGTCTCTGAGATCCGTGTGTTTATACAGACGGACGACCAGTTTTTCGCGAATTACGGGCGTGGAATGAGGCGGGTCAAAAATTTAAAACAAAGTTGACCTGCTCCAACGCTTTTGTGATCTTCGTGTGAAAGTTTGGTTACTCTATATCTTATGGTCTCTGAGATCTAGGCGCTCACACAGACGGACATGGCTATATCGACTCGGCTGTTGATGCTGATCAAGAATATATATTTATGTGGTCGGAGATGCCTCCTTCTGCCTGTTACGCACATTCCAACGAACACAATATACCCTTTTTTATGTTAATCCAAATTAATATAAATACAATTTATTATTTAATTGTACAATGGTGTGTGAGTGTGTAATTGTGTGTGTAGTGATAATTGTCGCAGCTTCCGTGGTGCGAGCAGATTGATTTATGTACAGCGACTGACTTATGTTAACCGACGGGTGCGTAAGAGAGCAGCCTCGGTTAACATAAGTAGCATACATAACATAATGTAAGTAGCATACATAACACCCCTTAACACCCAGATGCGTCGTAGTACTGCGGGGGGTTCCTTCTTCGGTGAGACCTGCGGGGCGACACCACCACAGGTGACGATGGAGACGACACAGCGAGTGGTTCTCCAAGCGACGGTTGCACTGACGTTGCAAGCTTGGACTTTGCTGTTGCTGTGAGTCATCAGATTGTGCGTCTAATCCACGGCTACCACTCGGTGGTAAGGGCTCTCGACTTCGCAATTGATCCTGATGTCGTCTAACGATTCGCGAATCACTTAGACGAACGTTGTATGAAATGGGACCAGTTTTATCCGACACCAGACCTTCCACCCACTTTGGTCCAGCAGCATAATTACGGACCCAGACAGAAGTACCTGTATCAAAATGTTTAGTATTGACGCAATCGTTGACCTTACCATACGTAATCTCTTGTGGCTGAATCTTGTCAAAATAGGATCTCAACTCTCGATTCATCAACAATTCGGCAGGTGTTCGGTTCGTGCTCGAGTGTGGAGTCGTATGCTGGCTGAATAGGTATCGGGCCAATGCAAGATCAATGTCGATGCTGCGGTCAAACTTCTTCTTCGTGCTTTGCACCATTCGCTCGGCTTGGCCGTTTGTAGCAGGATGAAAAGGTGCTGAACGAATATGGCGGATAAGGTTTCTCTCCATAAACTCTCTGAATTCGTCCGACGTAAAAGCAGTTCCGTTGTCTGAAACGACTTCATCTGGAAGTCCATGGGTGGCGAAAAGTTGCCGTAAGTACTTGATGGTGGCGGACGACGATGCAGACTTCACGACAGAAACTTCAAGCCATTTGGAGTAATAGTCGGCAACTAATAAGAATGTATGACCGTGAAATGGTCCGGCAAAATCGATATGAAGACGAGCCCAGGGCCGCCTAGCAGATTCCCAATGATGTGTAGCTATTAGTGTTGGGTCATTGCGACTTTGTTGGCATGAGGAACATCGTTGCACGACCTTCTCGATTTCGGCATCGATGTTTGGCCACCACACGTAACTGCGCGTCAACGCTTTCATCTTAACGATCCCTGGATGAGGATCATGTAATGCTTGTAGAATGGTATGCCGCGAAGGAGGGGGAACAATCGCACGGTTGCCCCAGATTAGAACTCCCCTGTTTGCAGAGAGCTCGTCTCGGCGGCTGTAAAACGGAAATAGGTCGTCTGAGCGTTCGAATCTTGTGCCGGGCCACCCCCTTAACAACTAGTTGAGAACTTTACTGAGATGAGGATCTTTCGCAGTTTGTTTTGCCAGCGTCTCCGCATTCACAATTGGAGCAGCTGCCCACTCAATCATTAGCACATCTTCTGTATTAACCGACTTTTCTTTAGAAGGCATTGGGCAACGACTTAAAAAATCTGCGTTTCCAATCTTTGTTCCTGCGCGATGCACCAAATCAAAATTGTAAGCGTTCAGGAAGGTTGCACGTCGCAGCATCACGTTAGACATCACATTGGGCATCGCTTTCGACGTAGTGAAAATTCCCAAAAAGGGCGACCATACACATAATTATGAAATTTTTTGATACCTGATACGAGTGCGACAGCTTCCTGTCAATTTGTGCGTAGTTTCTCTCTTCCTTGGATAGCGTTCTGGAGAAGAATGCAATAGGTTTCTCTGATCCGATCGGGAACTTATGGCTAAGGACTGCTCCTAGCCCGTAAGGAGACGCATCGCACGTTAATACCAATGGCAGACCTCCGTCGTAGTGTACAAGGTACAAGTGTACAAGCTTCTTCGTGGGGCTTTCGCCAAACCCATGGTGGGCCTTTATCCAAAAGGCGATGTAAGGGTTCCGCAATAGTAGCCTTGTGTGGAAGGAATGAGTGGTAAATATTGATAAGGCCCAAAAACGATTGCAACTGTTTTTTATCCTTTGGAGCGGGCGCGCTATAAATCGCCTCAAATTTATCGATGGATGGCCGAATACCTAAGGCATCGATTTTAAATCCCAGGAACTCGACTGACGGTACCCCAAAACGGCATTTGTCCCTTCGCAAACGCAGACCTGCTTTGTCAAAACGACAAAGTACTTCAAATATTCTTCCGGCTAGTTCTTCTTCCGATTTACCCATTATGACGATGTCATCAAAATATGGCAGTACACCAGGCACGTTTTGTAACAAACGCTCGATGTGGCTCTGAAATATTCCGGGTGCGGATGATATGCCAAATTGAAGTCTATGGTTTGTAGCAATGCTGAGCGTTCGTCAACCATCAACTGCTGGTAAGCTTGCGCAAGATCGTTTTTGGCGAACAGCGATCCACCCTCAATGGACGCCAAGAGCGTACTAAAATTAGGGATCTGGTGGCCATGTGGCTTGATGGCCCGATTAAGAGTAGATTTATGGTCGCCGCAAATTTGAATGGAGCCGTCTTTTTTCTGAACCAGAACTGTTGGTGTGGCCCACTCCGAGTATTCAACTGGTTCGAGGATACCTTGCGAACAGAGGCGATCCAGTTCTTCCTCGTACAAGCCCTTTAGTGCGAATGGAATGCGTCTTGGGGGCAACCTTACTGCTGCTGCATTTGGATTAATTTGTAGGGATACCGGTGGTCCGGTGTATCGGCCTAGATCCGGAGAAAACAAGTGCTCGAACTTGTTTAAAATTGCCTTAATACTTGTGTTATGGTTAATGGCGTGAATACCCTCAATACGTATGCCTAGTGGTTCGAACCAGTTGCATACAAGTAGGTTTGTCCCGCCTTCAGATACAATGACAAGCGGTAGATTCTCTATCCGTTACTTGTTGTAATAGATGAACGTATCAACGACTCCCCTTACAGGAATGGGATTCCGTTGATAGTCGCTTAAATTCAAATCACACTTGGTTAAATCTGGGTTTCCTTGCGGCCAAACATAGCGCAATGTAGCTTCTTTGATAATCGTAACGGGAGAACCAGAATCCACTTCAAAAATGCACTTGCGGCCATTGATGACGACTGAAACGGACTTCTTAGGATTTACCAAAGACGTAATGTGGTGTAGTCCAGAACCTCCCTGATCTGCCTTGCGGCGCGAGCCACCTGAGTGTGCGTGGCGCATACTTGGCGTTGGAAATGATGTACCGGATGTTCGTGAACTGTAATGCACTGACCTGAGCTGAGTGTGCCAATGACGCGAGAAGCTCGTATAATGGAGCACTGGCTAACGTAAGGAATGCCGCCTTCTTACGCTCCTCGTTCTTGACGTCATTGGCTAGCAGGAACAATTCAAACCTTTCCCTGTACGACGGCCATTTATTGGAATGCGCCAGATCGCACTGCTCCAAACCACCCATTCCAGCCATGGTATCTCCCGTTGAATTACCAGCACTTGATTGCTGCGAACTCTCAGAGTTCTGCAAAATGTCGCTACTCGTGGTCTGCACTGTACAGTGTTTTGTTAGAGTAGAGGCCGCACCACGTGTAGCCTGATTTTTTAGCTTAGCTTCGTCTTTGCTAATTACGTTTTTCGTATCGGCAGCACTGTCGATGATATCTTCATTGTCCATTTGCTGCAGTGCAAAGAGAACACAACTTCATGTGCAATTATGATAGCGGATTACCAACGTAACGGAACTGCAGTTGTGCGTTGTTGTTGGCGTCGCTGTTCGCTCCGTTATAATTGTGTCGCCTTCTTTGTGCACTCTTTCGAACTGTGTTTCGAACAATCTGGCAGCGTTGCACGAGTGAGAATATGAACACAATTTACCCCGATCAATATTAACTCGCAAACATAAACAAATTTAGTATCCCATCCTCGTCGCCAGTTTTATGTTAATGCAAATTAATATAAATACAATTTATTATTTAATTGTACAATGGTGTGTGAGTGTGTAATTGTGTGTGTAGTGACAATTGTCGCAGCCTCCGTGGTGCGAGCAGATTGACTTATGTACAGCGACTGACTTATGTTAACCGACGGGTGCGTAAGAGAGCAGCCTCGGTTAACATAAGTAGCATACATAACATAATGTAAGTAGCATACATAACACTCTTATACTTATTTTTTATAAGTAACGGGTATAAAAAGACAAAATATGCCCATTGAAAATCGATAAAGAAGAGAACAAAGTAACCTTATTAAGCTGTCATCTTTACGTTAATGAACAACGTCGCAAGTGCAAGTAACACCCATCGACAAGACGCAATGATATTTCTAGACGTTCAAGGAAAACTGGACACAATTTTATCAAAATTGAACCTGATTATTCTTTACAATCTGGAACCATACATATTAGAATTAAACAGAATAAATGGCTAAATTGAGGAAATAGCAATTAACTGCAGATACTTATTTGGTTCAATTTGAAGGAGCATGCCACATGATGACTTAAGCTATGGCCTTTAGATATTCGCAACTGAAAAACTAGTCGGACCGTTCTACAGTCGAGCATACTCGACTGTCAGAGACCCCGTACTTACTATCCAAAAGCAGCCACTGCTAAAAATTAAATAATATTTAAAATAAACTTAAAATAACTTATAGTTTATGTGCCTTCCTAGGGTCTTCTGTTAAACATTATTTATGAACACTAGTCGCACCATTTATCTAATTAAGCTACACTCGTTAAATCGCAAAGTCAATTTCAAAATCACTCGAAGACAACGCGCAAAAAAGAATTAAAGAAGAGCCAATGTAAAGTCAAATAGACATACATATGCGTAATGCATTAGGGAGAGCGAAGCAGCCATATACACAATTCTAAGATCTGTTAAATGCACACATACATACATATTTAAGCACGCGACAAAACAAAAGAAGTTTCTAGCTTAACATTATTATTTGGTCTTGTGAAGCATATGTAAAACATTAACAAAGATAAAACTAAAATACACGTTTAACATGCAAAATGTTGTAATAAATAAATTAACCAACACTTAATTCATATAGTAACATAATTGAAGCTCAAAATTTAGTTTAATAATATATTTGAATCAAAAGAAATTAAAAGATAAATTTATTAAAAACATGAATTTACATAGTAAATGTAAATAACATTAAATTTACATAGAATTCTAACACAACATTTATATAACTGCCAATATAACATTATTTAAATAAAATGATTTAACAGGTATTCGATGCTTAATATGTCAATACAACATTATAAGATAATAATTTAAAAAAAAATATTAAAATTAAATAATACAAAAAAATTTAAAATATCTAAAACTAGGGGGCTCCGCCCCCTGCTCGCTTCGCTCGCCAGTCGGCCATACTCGACTGTCGGAGACCCCGTACTTACTATAGAAATAGAAAAGACTACAATAATTAAAGAATATTTTGCTCGCTAGATGCTGTTGCAAAGCGCTGTAATACATTTCCGACTACTTTTTTTAATGACAGCTATATGATTTATTAGACCGATTTGAACCAACTTCGGTTGAGATATCTCATAAAACATAAAAATTTTCATACTAAAACTTGATTTTCGACCGATTGCTCCTATGTGCGCTATATGATATAGTGGTCCGATTTCAACCAACTTTGGACAGGATATACATATAAAACCAAGTAATTTGTATACTGTATTAGTTTGGTTGAGATATCTCACAAAACAAAAAAGTTTTTCATAATAAGACTTAATTTTCGCCCGATCGGTACTATTGTAGCTACATGATATGGTGGTCCGATTTCAACCAACTTTGGACAGGATATATAAAACCAAGCTATTTGCATACTGTATTAGTTTGGTTGAGATATTTCACAGAACAAAAAAGTTTTTCATAATGAGACTGGATTTTCGCTCTATCGGTCCTATGGCAGCTATATGATATAGTGTTCCGATTTGAACTAGCTTTAGACAGAATATAGAAGACTAACTTAAATGCATATTATATTACTTTGGTTGAAATATCTCACAAAGCAAAAAAGTTTATCATAATAAGACTTAATTTTTGCCCGATCGGTCCCATGGCAGCTATATGATATAGTGGTCCGATTTAAACCAACTTTGGACAGAATATATAAAACCTAATCTTATGCATATTGCATCAGTTTGGTTGAGATATCTCATAAAACTTGATTTTGATATATGATATAGTGGTCCGATCCAAAAAAGAAATGGACTTAGTATATCTGCAATATAGAGGAATTATCGTTGATTATAGACTCGACACTAAATATATTAAAGAAAACTTCGGACGACGACAACAAGCAATGGACAACGAGATTCAAAAACTTCGCAACGATATAGCGGAGAAAATATATATAAACCAAATTGCGCTATCATATCAGATTATGCTTTCACAAATTATTCAGTTGATAGAAAACAGCGAAAATATACAATCAGCAATCACGAACTTATTCATCGACCTGAATCATGGAAGAATCAACCCACAGCTACTCAAACCGTTTCAGCTACAAAAGGAAATCAATGCCATTATAAAAAGACTACCAGCCAAACAAAGACTTCCAGGAGCATCAACAGGTACAGAGCTTAATGAAATATATAACTTAATGGAAACTCAAGCTATGATAATGGATAATCGACTTGTGATACCGACTTGTCTCGATTCCAACTGTAAAACATAAAAGGACGGTCATGGTGCAAATAAAGGCTGAATATCTAGTATATAACTTCAACCAGGATATCTATACTTTGATATCAGCCACCCAGTTAGCGTCATGTGTCTTACAATGCAGCAAACATCTACTATGCAAGGGAAATTGGGCCTGGAAGAGTGCAACCGATAACTCCTGCGAAGTATCAACGTTAAAGCAAAGTCTGGATCCAGATTGTGAATACCAGCAATTTGCAACGGAAGATATGTGGACACAACAGCAACCCCGAAACTCTTGGCTATTCAAAATCTTCACTGACCCAGTTCTGGAATGGACCTGTGGAAATCAGCACAACAAGGTGAAACAAATCTCAGGACAAGGCAAATTGCGACTAGAAAAAGGATGTACAGGTTTTTTTTTTGCAGTCACTACTAGAATTGTTTGGAGCAACTTTTTGCATCTAAACATTTTTTGTTGAAGCCCTAAGAAAAAAGTCAAAAACCAAGATTTTTACATAAATTCAAAAATTTCAATGGGTACTTAATGGGTTAAGAAAAGTTGTGTATCATTCAAACATCATTTAGAAGACCTTTCCATTGATACCAAAATGTTAATGGAGTAACGTGAAATAGCGAAGTAATTTAACTTTAGTTTTGTGTAAATACTTTTGACCACCCTTGTATATTATAGGACCGAGCGAAAGTCAAGTCTTAGTACTTTGTTGCGCAGTGCAGAATGCAAATTTTCAGATATTGTTTTTTTTATATTTATTTAATTTTTTTATATTAAACTTAATTTTGTTCGTCACAAAATGGGATATCAGAATTTTTAACGGTTAGAATATACTTTCGTCACTAGACTTTTACCTCGTGTTGATGTTTTTTTGTGTGATATATAGTACGTGTCTGTAGCTGTTACGGTTTGGAAATGGCGGGAATTTCAATTTTAGTGGGAAATAGCGTTTTCCCGCTAAACTAGCGGGAAATTTAAAAAGTCGTAGAACAAACATTTCTAGATTTTTGAAGTGGAATAATTCCCCATCATTACATCTAAGGATTTTTAGCGCTTTGATACGGACTAACAAACAAACAACCGAACTGACTTTTCATCTCATTTTGAGAAGTGCACTAAAAATTTCAAATCTAATTATCTTTTGAATCAGTAATCGGATTTGGGTGATTGAGGTATCAATCGACGCGTATTTTGGAGTAAAATTTTTTAAATGTAAGAATTTTGTCCCTAATGACCCAGCGGCCCCATTAGTTGCGATCGTTGAAATTTTTCCCCTCCCACTTACACCACCGTATCACGTTAACCAGGTGAGTTAGAAAAAGTTCTAGTATGTCATTTTGTATGTTAGGACTAAACCGGTATACACTATTGGGCACAATTATTTTGACAAAACAAACGCTGTTAATTTTGTCAGTGAAACTTTTGGTAATAGTCTATTAGGCTGGGCCAACTCCAAATCAAAAAAAAAATTTAACCGAAAAAATTAGTTGGCGGTCTCAACTAGTTATACCCTGAGCCCATTAAAAATGGGCAAAAAAGGGTATAATGCATTTGGCAGAATGTATGTAACAGGCAGAAGGGGGCGTGGCAGACCCCCAAAAGTATATATATTCTTGATCAGGATCAACAGTCGAGTCGATTGAGCCATGTCCGTCTGTCCGTCTGTCCGTCTGTTTGAACGCGTCGATCTCAGAAACCATAAGAGCTAGAGACTTCAAACTTGGTATGTAGGTTCCTGTATACCGTACTCAGATCAAGTTTGTTTTTTTTTTTGGATCGGACAACTATATCATATAGCTGCCATAGGAACGATACATCGAAACTGAAGTTTTTGTATGAAAAGCTTCTTTAATTTTTGAGATATCTCAACCAATCTTACACGATATATATTTGGGGTGATATTATACATCCTGACCAAATTTGGTCCAAATCGGCCCACTATATCATATAGCTGTCATACAGTCGCTCTGACGAAAATCAAGTTTTAGTATGAAAAAGTTTTTTGTTTTTTGAGATATCGTAACCAAACTGATAGAATATGTATCTGGGTTGGTATTATACATCCTGACCAAGTTTGGTCCAAATCGGCCCACTATATCATATAGCTGTCATACAGACGATCTGCCGAAAATCAAGTTTTAGTATGAAAAAGTTTTTTGTTTTTTGAGATATCTTAACCAAACTGATAGAATATGCATTTATGTTGGTTTTGTACATTCTGACCAAATTTGGTTCAGATCGGTTCCATATATCATATAGCTGCCATTGGAATAATTGGTCGAAAATCAACATTTATAAAAGAGTACCTGGGCTCAGGGTATCCTACTGTCGAGCGTGCTCGACTGTAGCCGCACCTCACCGCGAGCGAAGCGAGCCGGGGGTAGGCGAGCGAAGCGAGTAGGGGGCGGAGACCCCTTGTTTTTTTTTTAAAAATGTTTAAAGTTTCCATACAAACTAGCCTATTTTTGTTGTTGCTCTGTGCAACTTGTCACTTTACAGCTCGTTTACCAACACTGATTTGGTCACCCGGTCACGAATAGCTTGTGAAACAACTCTATAAACTTCATCCTAGAGGTTTTGAGGAGTGTAAATAAAGGACCGCAGACAAAATTTTTTTTAAAAAAAGTCGCGCGATTTTTTTAAAAAAAATTTTTGCCTGCGCCGCTTTTATTACACGGTTGTATACACACTTTATGTTCATATATATCTTATAAATGCTTCTCCAGTGCACTTCGACCTTCTTTTGGAATTGGAGCTTGGCTAAATATTCCAAATAATTATCTGTTTTCATTCAATTTTTTTTCGATTGAGATTTTTCCAAATAAAACTCACAAATCCATTATATACTTGATAAACTGGCCATAAAATGGACAAGTCAACGAAAAGTAGTGTTGGTAAACGGGCCATAACAGTGACATGTTGCACAAGCAACAACAAAAATAGGCTATTTTGTATGGAAACTTTAAACATTTAAAAAAAAAAAACTAGTTGAGACCGCCAACTAATTTTTTCGGCTAAATTCATGATAAATTGCCCTCTATTTGGGTTTTTTTTTTTGATTGATTTGGAGTTGGCCCAGCCTAATAGACTTTTACCAAACTTTTAAACGGCTTAATATATAATTATTGATTATTTTTTGTATCTTATTAATTTAAACTTAAAAATTAATAAACGAATTTTTCTTCATTGCAACTTAAAAAGATATAAACAACTTAATAAAATATAATGATTTTTTGTCATCCTTTAAAAACTGGGTTACCATACGGGCTTTGTGGCATGGAGCGTTATCTTGCTGCAGGATAAATGATTCCCCTATTAGCCTATCTCCAAAGGGAAATGCATTTTCGTTTAGGGTTTTCAAATATTGACCTTGGTTCATCGAGCAATGTTTTTTACATTAATTACAGCGATAAACTGTGCTACCATTAATGATCTAATAAACACACTTAACTCAGCCTTTTTACCCATGGCTATCAATAATTTTTTTGTTTGTTGTTAACGTCTAATATCCAATTAAGTATAATTTAAGCAATTTTTGATTTACACGTGCTTAAAAGTAGAATACCATTTACTCAATGAGTTTGTCAAAATACTTGTGACAAACAAAAATGAGTTGTCTGCATGCATTCCTATCAGTAGAAAGAGAATGCACAATGTAACCCGCATAAAAATTGGCATGCTGAGAGATAAATATAAATTCTTTGCTTTGCTCGTCATCTTCGCACCGTTAGTTAACGGTATCAAGTGCAATCTAAGATCAATAGCAACAGAAGATTTTTTTAAAATAATTGTGCCCACTAGTGTATAACTCGATCTGATCGGACAGTCATAGTAAGTTTTCCATATTAGCTGTATATACTACTAGTCGACTTTCGCACGAAAATAAAAAGCGTAAGTTAACTTTAAAAAAGTGTTTTTAGACCCCGTACTTAAAAAAAGTACAGGGGTCTATTGCGTTTGTTTTAACGAAAATGTGCGTAACAGACAGAAGGAGGCCTGGCAGACCCTATAAAGTATATATATTCTTGATCAGCATCAATAGCCAAGTCGATATAGCAATGTCCGTCTCTGTCTGTCTGTCTGTATGAACACCTAGATCTCTGAGACTAAAAGAGGTTCCTCTATATTGCAAGCAGATCAAGTTTGTTTCAAAATTCGGCAACGCCCCCTTTATCGCCCACAAATCGAAAAAAAAGATTCATATCCAAATTATAAAAACAAAATTAACAACATATAGGTGCCATAGGACCGATCGGGCGAAAATCAAGTTTTAGTATGAAAAACTTTTATGTTTTATAAGATATCTTAACCAAACTTATAGAATATGCATTTAAGATAGTCTTCTATATCCTGTCCGAAGTTGGGTAAAATCGGTCGACTATATCATATAGCTGCCATAGGACCGATGGGGCGAAAATAAAGTCTTAGAATGCAAAACTTTTTTGTTTTATGAGATATCTCAACCAAAGTAATATAATATGCATTTAAGTTAGTCTTTTATATCCTGTCCGAAGTTGGTTTAATATGCATATAACTTGGTTTTTTATATCATGTCCAAAGTTGAGATATCTCAACCAAAGTAACATAACATTCAAATAACTTGTTTTCATATATCCTGTCTAAAGTTTGTTCAAATCGGACCGCTATATCAAATAGCTGCCATAGGACCGATCGGGCGAAAATCAAGTCTTATTATGAAAAAATGGTATGTTTTATGAGAAATCTCAATCAAACTAATAGAATATGCATTTCAGTTAGTCTTATATATCCTGACCGAAGTTGGTTCAAATCGAACCACTATATCATATAGCTGTCATTGAAAAAAGTAGTCGAAAATGTATAACAACCCTTTGCAACAGCTTCAAGCGAGCAAAATATTTTTTTATTTTTGCAGCCTTTGCTATTTCCATAGTAAGTACGAGGTATGCTCGACTGTAGCACCGCGAGCGAAGCGAGCCGGAGGTTGGAGAGCGAAGCGAGCAGGGGGCGGAACCCCCTAGTTTATTCCGAATTTGGTTCATAATTAATAAGAACACTCTTTTACCTTTCTAATGAGGGGTGCATTGCATATAGTTCAGTACTGAAATTAGTTAACGATTTAAATTTACTTGCGATGAATTGCCACATGCCGTTTTTTTCCACAGAAGAATATTATGAGCAACTTAATAGGCATTTTTTGATAAGCTAACTTTATGAAATTGTTTCAATCAACTTTTAATCGGCTAGAGACATAATTTTACTCTTAGAATATTATATTAAAGTTAGTCTAACGCTAATATGTTGTCTAAAAATGAAGTTTTAGTAAATGCCAATTGCTTGTTACCATATGGTAACGCTGGGAAGATTCGGGTTTAAAATAAAAAAATATTAATTATTAAAAAAATTTGACATTCTGCACTGTGCGCAAAAAGCGTGGGCTTTTTTGTAAATAACAGTTATTTTTTGGGTAGTACCGAATGTAAATTATTTTTTTTATTAATATTTTCATTTTAAATTTGTATGGATATCAGAAATTTTGGGGCTAGAATATGCTTTCGTTACTAGAGTCTTACCTCGTGTAGAGGTTTTTTTTGTGAGATATCAGAAATTTTTTGCAATTTCTTTTGACATTGTAACTTTATTATTAATCTGCCTATTTAACTTTAAATATTTAACTAATTTAAATAATTTTATTTTTATATATTTTAAATAAATTTTTTTTTTTTAATAATAAAGAAAAATGGGATGCTACATCCCCAGCTCGCTTCGCTCGCGTTGAACAGTCGAGCATACTTGACTGTCGGAGACCCTGTACTTATTATGGAAAATAAAAAATACTAATACTTGATTTTCGCCCGATCGGTCCTATGACAGCTATCTGCTATAGTGATCCGATTTGGACCATCTTCGATCAGGATGTATTAAACTAATACAAATGCATATTCTATGAATTTGGTTAAAATATCTCATAAAACAAAAATGTTGTTCATATTAAGACCTAACTTTCGCCCGATCGGTCCAATGACAGCTATATGATGTAGTGGTCCGATTTCAACCAAATTTGGTCAGGATATATTAAACTAAGTTAAATGCATAATTTATCAGTTTTGTTTAGATATCTTATAAAATACAAAAAGTTTTTTGTACTAAAACGTGATTTTCGACCGATACAAAAATGCCTATATTCAGTTAATAGATAATATCTTACAAACCCCTCGTCCAAATTTTATGTTTCATATATCAAAAAACGAGAAATTTTACGTTTTACAACATATTGAAAATAAATAAAAATCGTTGGAGCCGTTTTGTCATAATTGGCCAAAAAGTAAGCTAAAAACCCTTATTTTACTTGTAAATTGTTACCTGAGTACTTTAGAAAAAAAGGCACTCTTAAAATCCCTAAAACACACCTTTCCAATGATATATAAGACATATCTTGAGCTTCTATGAATTGGAAACTATTTGGTTTTTAATTTTAGCGTGAAATAGCGTTTTCCCGCTAAACTAGCGAGAAATTCAAGAAGTCGTTGAACAAACAGTTCTAGGTCTTCAAAGAGGAATATATCCCCATCACTACATCTTAGCTTTTTTAGCGCTTTGATGCAAACAGACAAGCAATCAAATAAACTAACTTTTCATCTCATTTTGAGAAGTCAACCATAAATTTCAAATGTAATTATATTTTGAACCAGTCAACGGATTTGGTAAACTCACTCTAAATAATATATTAGATAGTATCGAACAATAAGTAAGATGAAGTCAAACATACTTCAACACCATGTCAACAATATGCTAATATTATATAAGATCACATATATACAATGATTAAAGTAAGCCAAAACATTGTCAGCACTATATCGAACTCTGTCTAATTATTACATAAGATAACCTATAAAACCCCATACAACTCAATAAACGGAATCAGTTCTTAAGCCAACGCGTGAGTGTTTCTAGTTAGGGATTGGCAAGCGTGTTTACACACTAGTTCCGTAGTTGCGACTAACATCGCGACAGAGTTCAAGTGCAGATTTGCATGCAGTCTGTTTGTTGCTTTCTGTAATAAAAGGGCTTAAATATTATTTTATTATTTTATTTATATTTAATTTAAAACCATTTAAACTTACCTTTTCCAAAAAATGCGCAGTGCGCACTTGTTGTTTACAAGTCGCGTGTTCACATAGTACTGCAGCGCAAAGAAAACGAGAAAATCAATACACATATACACAAAAAGAAGGCGATCGCGTATTTTCAACTCTACGACATCTTGAAAGAAAGAAAGAAAAAGACATAGAACAAAGCAGAAGCGCAAATTCCCAAAGTTGAGTTCAAATTTTGCGTGGAATAGTGCAGTGACGTGTTCCGCAATACCTCGAGAGCCGTGGCTGACTTTGTCGAAGAACATTCTGAATATGAACAAATGGGAAAAAGAGTATGGGGAAAAATATATGGAAAGGAGCAGCGAACGCCTCCGGTAACCGGAACGCGTAACTGACCGTCTAAGGATTTAAAGAGGCCCTCTCTAAATACATGAAGTTTTCCAGGCGAAAGCGATGTGGATTCTTTTCCGTACTTATTCAATTTAATAATTTGGTGTCACAATAATCTGGCACAAACCACATTTCGTATACACAAATTACATCTACATTAGAGTTGACAACTATTTACCGAAATTCATAAATTTTCTTGGCCAAACTTTGTACATTTATATAACCTAACTTCTGCTTTGTAAGAACTGTTAGCGTGGCATGACTGTTTTTACTTGAATATAACAGAGTCTTCACTTTAATGTGATAAAATATATAAGGGGCCCACGCCAATTATTAAAGTATATATAAACCACAAAAAAACCTCTACACAAGGTAAAAGTCTAGTGACGGAAGCAATTTCTAGCCCCAAAATTTCTGATATCCAAATTTGTGACGAACGAAATAACGTTAAATATATAAACTTAAATAAAAATATTAATTTAAAAATAAATCAAGAAAATTAGTATTCTGCACTCTGCGCAAAAGAGTATGCTTCAATGTACATAAAATTATTTTTACAGATATGTGTTATGTGTGATATACAAAAAAACGGGAATTTTATTGACTATAAAATATTGAAATTTGATAAAGACGACATGAGTCAATTCAAAATTGGTAAAAATTTAAACTAAAAAACCCTATTTCTTCTGTAAAATGTTACCTGAGTACTCTAGATAAAAAGTTTAAAAGCTCTCAAACACACCTTTCAAATGATATATAGGACATACCTGTAACTGGATTTTAATTTTAGCGGGAAGAAGTGTTTTCCCGCTAAGCTAGCGAGAAATTCAAATATTCGTAGAACAAACATTTCTAGGTTTTTGAAAAGGATTAAGTCCCCATCATTACATCTTAGGTATTTTAGCGCTTTGATGCAAACATACATACAAACAAACTGACTTTTAATCTCTTCTTGAGAAGTCCACTAAAAATTGCAAATTTAATTATCTTTTGAACTAGTTGTCGGGTTTGGGTGATCGAGGTATCAATCGACGCGTATTTTTGGTTAGAATTATAACTGCAATCATTAAATTTTTCCCCTTCCACTTACACCCGCCTATCTCTTGAGCTAGGTAGGTTGGCAAAAGTTTTAGTACGCCATTTTGTAAGTTGGGACTAAACCTTTCGATCGGTTTATAACTCGATATGATCAGACAGTCATAGCAAATTTTCCATATTAGCTGTATATATTGCTAGTCGCCTTTCGCACCCTTCGTTCTGCTTACTGCGGAATCCGCAGTGAATGCCATCATACAGAAAAGCAGATTAATTGAATATTCATTAAAGATAGGATAAATACTATTATTATGATAATCTCATAAATTATTAAAAAAGTTAAGAGAACAACGCAATACAAAGACAAAGCTTTGGCACCGTCACGCTGAAGCTGCAAAATCACTTGTATGTTTACCACGCAGATAACATTGCCTCTCTCGCAAAGCTTATGAATGAGTAGTTTTCTTTAGTGAGGCAGACAAAATTGTTTTTAAAAAAATTTTTGCTTGCGGCTAGCTTGTTCGGAGCAGAAAATATATAAATATATATATGTTATGCAGAAAATTGCAACACTTACTTATCTAATTCGACCGGCAATAAACACACCATAAATTGAATTAAGTCGTGTTTTTCAATTAAAAACTATAAATATAGGGACATATCGTTGTGCCCTCAAAGCATTGGTGACACCGACGTGATTTTTCCTTTTTTTTTTTTCATTGCATATCGTTGCATCTCGTTGTTGTTTCTTTGCGTGCAAATCGGTGCACACATACACAGACATTCACTGTGCAATCGCGGATAAACATATATATGTACATAGTAGCCCATTGGCGTGTACATATTTATATAAAGTCGCTCACAGCATACAGTTAAAGCACTTTTCTTTAAAAAAAAAATGGAGGTGCAATTGCAATCATACAAGCATACACTCATTGGAAAGACTTGCCGCCAAATTTTACCCTAAGTGCATCGACCCGCGCAAACCGTTGCGCAGAGCAAATCTGAGACAACCGCTATTTTGTCACTTGCTTCTCGCGTATTCGTCGACAAAGTGAATTGCGGCGCGCGCTCATACAGGGTGTTATATTTTGTGCAGACCTTTTCGAGTGTTAGTATCTTGTGTATAAATAATGGCTGAAGATCACGTGCCAACAGGTGCTGTTCACTCTTAAAATGAAATCGACTTTTATAGAGCGAAATCGCAAGCTCTTATGCGTCAAGCTGCTGCGTTTGCCACCTTCTTGAGTGACGAGATGCTCTCAAGTTACGACGAGGCGGATCTGCAATCCCGAACGAAATATTTGGAGTCGTTGAATGCAGATTTTAATGCTGCTCAGACCAGCCTGGAAAAATTGGACCTGTTGAAGCTAGCCGCCGACACTCATGCCAATTTTAATACTATATTCTTCGAACTTGAGGCAAAATTGTTGCGCGAAATGGCCGCTCATCGCAAGAGGTCAAGTAATGCGCATTCTACAACTGTAGTGCGCAACTTTACTGGCGAATCTACAACAAATGGATCACATAGGAAATCGCGGTTGCCCAATCTGGATCTGCCGCATTTTAGCGGCGAATATGCTGATTGGCCGGACTTCTATGCGATGTTTATTACAGTTGTCGATAGTGACCCAGATCTAAGTAACCTCGAAAAGTATCAATATTTACGTGCCAATCTCTCTGGCTCCGCTCTGAAGGCTATACGTGCCATAGAGCCATCGGAAGAGAACTATAAAAAGGCAATTAACGTCTTTATTAATCGATTTGAAAACAAGAGCCTTCTTTTTCAGGCACACGTAAAGGCGATATTTGAGTTGCAAGGTGTCGAGATGGGATCCGGCAAGAGCCTTCGAAGTCTAAGTGACGAAGTCAATTCGCATCTAGATTCAATTCGCAGTCTGGCGACAACTGAGGAGATTTTGGACGGCTTTCTGATCTACATAGTGGAAAATATACTGGACGACATGCGCCGAGATAAATGGGAGGAAATTGTGCCGACATCCAAGCTGCCAACGTGGACTTCAATGAAGACGTTTTTGGAGGAGCGCTGCCGCTCGCTGGAAAACCGAGAAAATGCTAGGGTAAATTTGAGCGCAAATGTGCTGATTGCAAACACTGATAATAATTCGAATCCTTCATCCTGCGAATGTTGTAAAGAAAAGTCTGGCAATGTCGCTAGTACTGACAAAAATCATAATAATAATTCGAATCTTCCATTCTGCGTGTTCTGTGATGCCAACGATCATTATTTAAGCAAATATAATCGATTTTTAAGTCTGAGTCCTAACTTGTGTTATAAGGAGGTAAAACGGATGAATTTGTGCTTAAATTGTCTGCGCAGAGGAGAGTCTGCAGCAGTGCAAGTCGGGACACTGCAAGGAATGCCGCATGAAGCATCATTCATTGCTGCATTTAACGCCAAGCCCACCTGCATCAGCTCCGTCAACTAGTTCTGGTCCTCAGGCTCAGTCCTCTACTTCGTTAATTTCTCGCTCAGCTTCATATATCGAATCGCTCCCTCCACCTGCAACCTCAGATGACTCGCATGCAGATTACGTGTTTCTTGCAACGGCAGTGGTATTCGTTAAAAATCGTTCTGGCGCACTTATTCCATGCCGCGCCATATTGGATTCAGCATCTCAGCTGAATTTTATAACATCGCGCATGGCTAGCATGCTGCAGCTCAAATCGATCAAATCACCTGTTTCGATATCTGGAATAGGAGAGTCATCTTTGGTTTCAGATAGAGTTGTCGATGTTGTCACGCAATCACAGAATGGAGGCTATCGTGCTTCATTCTGGCTGGAGGGCTAGCAAATTTTTCAGTTAGAAATTCAACTCTTGCCTCGATTGCTAGAGCACCCGTTGTTGAAATAAGTGACTAATCGCTTAACGAAATTTTAAAGAGCTTTTGGGAAATCGAGACCAACTACGCCACTGATGCTGTAACTTCTGAGGAAGATGCATTCTGCGAGTATCTTTTTCAAAGGAACTACTCGCGCCTCGAGAATGGTCAATATGCAGTGCGGTTATTTGCCAACAATAGCTTTGAAGCTCTGGGAGACTCGTACTGTCTTGCTCGTCGTCGACTTAAATGCTTGGAAGCTAAGTTGGCAAAAAGCTTTGCACTGAAGGATCAATATTGTGCCTTTCTAAAGGAATATCTGGATTTAAAGCACATGTCGGCTGCATCAAAGCAGCCTGGTGTGCCTCAATATTTTTTGCCTCATCATTGCGTACACAAGCACGACAGCACCACTACCAAGCTTCGCGTAGTCTTCGATGGATCTGTGAAAAGTACATCTGGTCGCTCTTTTAACGATTTGTTGCTAGCAGGGCCGACCATTCAGCCAAAAATATTCAACACCTTGCTTCGTTTTAGATTCTTCAGTACTGCGCTTTATGGAGACATATGCAAAATGTATCGCGGTGTGCGTGTGTCTGATCCCGATGAATACCTGCAGTGCATACTCTGGCGTGAAGATCATGCTCATAAACTCAAGGTATACAAGCTCGACACCGTGACCTATGGAAAAAACCCGGCTTCTTTCTTAGCAATTCGAGCTATGCACCAATTGTCTTTGGATGAGGAGAATGATTTTCCAATAGGCGCCAAGGTCGTTCGCAGAGACTTTTACGTGGACGATCTTATGTCAGGAGGCGACACAGTCGAGGAGGTGAGAGAAATCCGTTGTCAAGTAAAGGAGATACTGCTCCGGGGGCATTTCCCCATTCGCAAGCTGTGCTCAAATGAGCCAGCCGCCCTGGATTTCCCTCCAGGAATGTGACAGAGAACAGTTACTCAAAATTCACGATGGTACTGACTCCGTGAAAGCGTTGGGCCTGGTGTGGAATCCTAGTTCGGATAATCTGCTGTTTAATTATTCGCAAATCACCACCGCAAGTCGTCTTACAAAGCACACTGCTTTGGCAACTATTGCTAGGCTTTAGGAACCACTCGGCTTAATTGCTCCTTTTATAACTAAGGCAAAGATGTTTCTGCAAGCCAAATTTTATGTTTCATATATCAAAAAACGAGAAATTTTATGTTTTACAACATATTGAAAATAAATAAAAATCGTTGGAGCCGTTTTGTCATAATTGGCCAAAAAGTAAGCTAAAAACCCTTATTTTACTTGTAAATTGTTACCTGAGTACTTTAGAAAAAAAGGCACTCTTAAAATCCCTAAAACACACCTTTCCAATGATATATAAGACATATCTTGAGCTTCTATGAATTGGAAACTATTTGGTTTTTAATTTTAGCGTGAAATAGCGTTTTCCCGCTAAACTAGCGAGAAATTCAAGAAGTCGTTGAACAAACAGTTCTAGGTCTTCAAAGAGGAATATATCCCCATCACTACATCTTAGCTTTTTTAGCGCTTTGATGCAAACAGACATGCAATCAAATAAACTAACTTTTCATCTCATTTTGAGAAGTCAACCATAAATTTCAAATGTAATTATATTTTGAACCAGTCAACGGATTTGGTAAACTCACTCTAAATAATATATTAGATAGTATAGAACAATAAGTAAGATGAAGTCAAACATACTTCAACACCATGTCAACAATATGCTAATATTATATAAGATCACATATATACAATGATTAAAGTAAGCCAAAACATTGTCAGCACTATATCGAACTCTGTCTAATTATTACATAAGATAACCTATAAAACCCCATACAACTCAATAAACGGAATCAGTTCTTAAGCCAACGCGTGAGTGTTTCTAGTTAGGGATTGGCAAGCGTGTTTACACACTAGTTCCGTAGTTGCGACTAACATCGCGACAGAGTTCAAGTGCAGATTTGCATGCAGTCTGTTTGTTGCTTTCTGTAATAAAAGGGTTTAAATATTATTTTATTATTTTATTTATATTTAATTTAAAACCATTTAAACTTACCTTTTCCAAAAAATGCGCAGTGCGCACTTGTTGTTTACAAGTCGCGTGTTCACATAGTACTGCAGCGCAAAGAAAACGAGAAAATCAATACACATATACACAAAAAGAAGGCGATCGCGTATTTTCAACTCTACGACATCTTGAAAGAAAGAAAGAAAAAGACATAGAACAAAGCAGAAGCGCAAATTCCCAAAGTTGAGTTCAAATTTTGCGTGGAATAGTGCAGTGACGTGTTCCGCAATACCTCGAGAGCCGTGGCTGACTTTGTCGAAGAACATTCTGAATATGAACAAATGGGAAAAAGAGTATGGGGAAAAATATATGGAAAGGAGCAGCGAACGCCTCCGGTAACCGGAACGCATAACTGACCGTCTAAGGATTTAAAGAGGCCCTCTCTAAATACATGAAGTTTTCCAGGCGAAAGCGATGTGGATTCTTTTCCGTACTTATTCAATTTAATAATTTGGTGTCACAATAATCTGGCACAAACCACATTTCGTATACACAAATTACATCTACATTAGAGTTGACAACTATTTACCGAAATTTATCAATTTTCTTGGCCAAACTTTGTACATTTATATAACCTAACTTCTGCTTTGTAAGAACTCTTAGCGTGGCATGACTGTTTTTACTTGAATCTAACAGAGTCTTCACTTTAATGTGATAAAATATATAAGGGGCCCACGCCAATTATTTAAGTATATATAAACCACAAAAAAACCTCTACACAAGGTAAAAGTCTAGTGACGGAAGCAATTTCTAGCCCCAAAATTTCTGATATCCAAATTTGTGACGAACGAAATAACGTTAAATATATAAATTTAAATAAAAATATTAATTTAAAAATAAATCAAGAAAATTGGTATTCTGCACTCTGCGCAAAAGAGTATGCTTCAATGTACATAAAATTATTTTTACAGATATGTGTTATGTGTGATATACAAAAAAACGGGAATTTTATTGACTATAAAATATTGAAATTTAATAAAGACGACATGAGTCAATTCAAAATTGGTAAAAATTTAAACTAAAAAACCCTATTTCTTCTGTAAAATGTTACCTGAGTACTCTAGATAAAAAGTTTAAAAGCTCTCAAACACACCTTTCAGATGATATATAGGACATACCTGTAACTGGATTTTAATTTTAGCGGGAAGAAGTGTTTTCCCGCTAAGCTAGCGAGAAATTCAAATATTCGTAGAACAAACATTTCTAGGTTTTTGAAAAGGAATAAGTCCCCATCATTACATCTTAGGTATTTTAGCGCTTTGATGCAAAAATACATACAAACAAACTGACTTTTAATCTCTTCTTGAGAAGTCCACTAAAAATTGCAAATTTAATTATCTTTTGAACTAGTTGTCGGGTTTGGGTGATCGAGGTATCAATCGACGCGTATTTTTGGTTAGAATTATAACTGCAATCATTAAATTTTTCCCCTTCCACTTACACCCGCCTATCTCTTGAGCTAGGTAGGTTGGCAAAAGTTTTAGTACGCCATTTTGTAAGTTGGGACTAAACCTTTCGATCGGTTTATAACTCGATATGATCAGACAGTCATAGCAAATTTTCCATATTAGCTGTATATATTGCTAGTCGCCTTTCGCACCCTTCGTTCTGCTTACTGCGGAATCCGCAGTGAATGCCATCATACAGAAAAGCAGATTAATTGAATATTCATTAAAGATAGGATAAATACTATTATTATGATAATCTCATAAATTATTAAAAAAGTTAAGAGAACAACGCAATACAAAGACAAAGCTTTGGCACCGTCACGCTGAAGCTGCAAAATCACTTGTATGATTTCCACGCAGATAACATTGCCGCTCTCGAAGGAGAAAATATATAAATATATATATGTTATGCAGAAAATTGCAACACTTACTTATCTAATTCGACCGGCAATAAACACACCATAAATTGAATTAAGTCGTGTTTTTCAATTAAAAACTATAAAACATATATATGTACATAGTAGCCCATTGGCGTGTACATATTTATATACAGTCGCTCGCAGCATACAGTTAAAGCACTTTTCTTTAAAAAAAAAAAAGGAGGTGCAATTGCAATCATACAAGCATACACTCATTGGAAAGACTTGCCGCCAAATTTTCCCTAAGTGCGTCGACCCGCGCAAACCGTTGCGCAGAGCAAATCTGAGACAACCGCTATTTTGTCACTTGCTTCTCGCGTATTCGTCGACAAAGTGAATTGCGGCGCGCGCTCATACAGGGTGTTATATTTTGTGCAGACCTTTTCGAGTGTTAGTATCTTGTGTATAAATAATGGCTGAAGATCACGTGCCAACAGGTGCTGTTCACTCTTAAAATGAAATCGACTTTTATAGAGCGAAATCGCAAGCTCTTATGCGTCAAGCTGCTGCGTTTGCCACCTTCTTGAGTGACGAGATGCTCTCAAGTTACGACGAGGCGGATCTGCAATCCCGAACGAAATATTTGGAGTCGTTGAATGCAGATTTTAATGCTGCTCAGACCAGCCTGGAAAAATTGGACTTGTTGAAGCTAGCCGCCGACACTCATGCCAATTTTAATACTATATTCTTCGAACTTGAGGCAAAATTGTTGCGCGAAATGGCCGCTCATCGCAAGAGGTCAAGTAATGCGCACTCTACAACTGTAGTGCGCAACTTTACTGGCGAATCTACAACAAATGGATCACATAGGAAATCGCGGTTGCCCAATCTGGATCTGCCGCATTTTAGCGGCGAATATGCTGATTGGCCGGACTTCTATGCGATGTTTATTACAGTTGTCGATAGTGACCCAGATCTAAGTAACCTCGAAAAGTATCAATATTTACGTGCCAATCTCTCTGGCTCCGCTCTGAAGGCTATACGTGCCATAGAGCCATCGGAAGAGAACTATAAAAAGGCAATTAACGTCTTTATTAATCGATTTGAAAACAAGAGCCTTCTTTTTCAGGCACACGTAAAGGCGATATTTGAGTTGCAAGGTGTCGAGATGGGATCCGGCAAGAGCCTTCGAAGTCTAAGTGACGAAGTCAATTCGCATCTAGATTCAATTCGCAGTCTGGCGACAACTGAGGAGATTTTGGACGGCTTTCTGATCTACATAGTGGAAAATATACTGGACGACATGCGCCGAGATAAATGGGAGGAAATTGTGCCGACATCCAAGCTGCCAACGTGGACTTCAATGAAGACGTTTTTGGAGGAGCGCTGCCGCTCGCTGGAAAACCGAGAAAATGCTAGGGTAAATTTGAGCGCAAATGTGCTGATTGCAAACACTGATAATAATTCGAATCCTTCATCCTGCGAATGTTGTAAAGAAAAGTCTGGCAATGTCGCTAGTACTGACAAAAATCATAATAATAATTCGAATCTTCCATTCTGCGTGTTCTGTGATGCCAACGATCATTATTTAAGCAAATGTAATCGATTCTTAAGTCTGAGTCCTAACTTGTGTTATAAGGAGGTAAAACGGATGAATTTGTGCTTAAATTGTCTGCGCAGAGGAGAGTCTGCAGCAGTGCAAGTCGGGACACTGCAAGGAATGCCGCATGAAGCATCATTCATTGCTGCATTTAACGCCAAGCCCACCTGCATCAGCTCCGTCAACTAGTTCTGGTCCTCAGGCTCAGTCCTCTACTTCGTTAATTTCTCGCTCAGCTTCATATATCGAATCGCTCCCTCCACCTGCAACCTCAGATGACTCGCATGCAGATTACGTGTTTCTTGCAACGGCAGTGGTATTCGTTAAAAATCGTTCTGGCGCACTTATTCCATGCCGCGCCATATTGGATTCAGCATCTCAGCTGAATTTTATAACATCGCGCATGGCTAGCATGCTGCAGCTCAAATCGATCAAATCACCTGTTTCGATATCTGGAATAGGAGAGTCATCTTTGGTTTCAGATAGAGTTGTCGATGTTGTCACGCAATCACAGAATGGAGGCTATCGTGCTTCATTCTGGCTGGAGGGCTAGCAAATTTTTCAGTTAGAAATTCAACTCTTGCCTCGATTGCTAGAGCACCCGTTGTTGAAATAAGTGACTAATCGCTTAACGAAATTTTAAAGAGCTTTTGGGAAATCGAGACCAACTACGCCACTGATGCTGTAACTTCTGAGGAAGATGCATTCTGCGAGTATCTTTTTCAAAGCAACTACTCGCGCCTCGAGAATGGTCAATATGCAGTGCGGTTATTTGCCAACAATAGCTTTGAAGCTCTGGGAGACTCGTACTGTCTTGCTCGTCGTCGACTTAAATGCTTGGAAGCTAAGTTGGCAAAAAGCTCTGCACTGAAGGATCAATATTGTGCCTTTCTAAAGGAATATCTGGATTTAAAGCACATGTCGGCTGCATCAAAGCAGCCTGGTGTGCCTCAATATTTTTTGCCTCATCATTGCGTACACAAGCACGACAGCACCACTACCAAGCTTCGCGTTGTCTTCGATGGATCTGCGAAAAGTACATCTGGTCGCTCTTTTAACGATTTGTTGCTAGCAGGGCCGACCATTCAGCCAAAAATATTCAACACCTTGCTTCGTTTTAGATTCTTCAGTACTGCGCTTTATGGAGACATATGCAAAATGTATCGCGGTGTGCGTGTGTCTGATCCCGATGAATACCTGCAGTGCATACTCTGGCGTGAAGATCATGCTCATAAACTCAAGGTATACAAGCTCGACACCGTGACCTATGGAAAAAACCCGGCTTCTTTCTTAGCAATTCGAGCTATGCACCAATTGTCTTTAGATGAGGAGAATGATTTTCCAATAGACGCCAAGGTCGTTCGCAGAGACTTTTACGTGGACGATCTTATGTCAGGAGGCGACACAGTCGAGGAGGTGAGAGAAATCCGTTGTCAAGTAAAGGAGATACTGCTCCGGGGGCATTTCCCCATTCGCAAGCTGTGCTCAAATGAGCCAGCCGCCCTGGAGGGAGAGCCGGAATGTGACAGAGAACAGTTACTCAAAATTCACGATGGTACTGACTCCGTGAAAGCGTTGGGCCTGGTGTGGAATCTTAGTTCGGATAATCTGCTGTTTAATTTTTCGCAAATCACCACCGCAAGTCGTCTTACAAAGCGCACTGCTTTGGCAACTATTGCTAGGCTTTAGGAACCACTCGGCTTAATTGCTCCTTTTATAACTAAGGCAAAGATGTTTCTGCAAGCTCTATAGAAATCCGGCGTCACTTGGGATGAAGTTTTTCGAGAGCCTCTGCTATCGGCATGGCGCGATTTAACCTCTCAGTTCTCAGTTGTACAAAATTTTAAATTTCAACGGTATGCCATGCTGCCAATGGCATCCTACCAATTGCACGCTTTTTGCGACGCCAGCATATCGGCATATGGTGCTTGCGTTTAGCTAAGATCTGAGATAAATGGATCCATATCATTCCAGCTCCTCTCTGCCAAATCTAGGATAGCTCCGTTGAAAACGTTGACCATTACCAAATTAGAACTGTCCGCGGCTCTGCTACTTGCTGAACTGCTTTCGAGCGTCAAGGAAAGCGTCTCATTCGCTTGCGACATTTACTGCTGGTCTGATTCAACTATTGTGTTATCTTGGATAAGTCATGCGTCGTCAGATTTTAAAATTTTTGACTCCAACAGAATAGCGCAAATACAGGAAATGACCAGAGGCATGGCATGGCGTCACGTTCCAACGGAGCTAAATCCGGCAGACATTATCTCGCGAGGTTGTACTCCAGAGGAGCTGTTGGTCTCGGATTTAAGGCTGCACGAACCACCTATTTTGCTATCAGGCAAGTCGGACTGGCCTACGCCGGTCGAAGCCCTGAGGAGTCTCCCGGAGCTGCGTGTCACGGCACTGGTTGCATCCGCGAAGCTGGATATATCTATGGAATGCAAGTATCAAAACTCATTCGGAAACTACAACGTATATTCGCATATGTATTCAGATTTTGGTCAAACTGCAAAAAGGATTCAACCAAAGGCAAAGGGTGCCCTTACAGTTCGCGAAATCTCCTAGGGAATTCGTCTACTTGTAAAGGGAATACAGCAAGTGCACTTCTATGAGGAACACAAAGCTCTTTGTGAGCACAAGCCGATCTCACTCAAAAGCAAGTTGTTATCGCTCAGGCCAGAGCTTGGATCGGATGGATTGCATCGTGTTGGCGGAAGGCTCCGCAACTCATTGTTGGATTATGATGCGATGCACCCAATAATATTGCCAAAGGACTACGCAGTCACGAGAGCAATAAATCAATTTTTCCACCATAAATACCTTCACGCTGGATCGCAGGCTCTTCTCGCATCGTTGTGACAAAAATACTCAACAGTTGAAGGCAAGAAGTTCGTCGCCAGCGTCATTAATAAATGTGTCAGGTGCTTTCGCACAAGGCCCGTTATGTTCGAGCATGTGATGGGAAGATTGCCAGCAGACCGCATGCAGCCAAATCCGGCATTTGACACCACGGGAATTGACTTCTATGGCCCATTCTTTTACAAAGCCAAGGTTCGCAACAAGCCTCCTCACAAATGTTACATCTCGCTATTCGTTTGCTTCTCAACGAAAGCTACGCACCTTGAAGTCGTGCAGGACCTTTCAACAGCATCCTTTATTGCGGCCTTAGGGCGTTTTATAAACTTACGAGGAAAGCCACGCACGAAATGGACCGACAACGCAACTAACTTTGCTGGAGTAAAAAATGAGCTTGCAGAGCTCAAATATTTGTTTTTGAGCGAACCGCATATTGCGTCTGTAGCCGCAGCTTGTCTCTGCGATGGAATTGACTGGAAATGCATCCCTCCTCGAGCGCCCCATTTTGGCGGCTTACGGGAAGCCGCAGTCAAATCAGCTAAGCACAATTTCTACCGAGTCGTGGGCCTGTCCATTCTGACCCTTGTCGAATTGCAGACTCTCGTTTATGAAATTTCTGCTATGCTCAATTATCGTCCACTTTGTCCTCTTTCAGAAAGTCCAGACGATCTTGATGTGCTGACGCCTGCGCATTTTCTCAAGGGCTCCAGCTTCACCAAGTTTCCTGAGCCGGACGTCACTCATCTAAATACCAATCGTCTTAGCCGGTGGCAGCAGGTCAGTCAGATGACCCAAAATTTCTGGAAGAAGTGGAGTACTGAGTATCTGTCGCTGCTTCAAGAAAGGTCCAAGTGGAAAGCTGCACCCAGCAGTTTGCAAGTTTGAAGCGTCGTGCTGCTGAACGAGGACAGCGTGCCACCAGTGTTGCCAATTTAGCTATTTCCCCGTTAGATATAGCGGGTTGCAATTGGCAAATGCGGGATAAATTCTAAACTAGCGGCTAGCGGGAATTATAGCTATTTTTCTGTAGACAACTATTATCTGAAAAGAGGCGGACATTCTCGAGCACTTCAAGGTGGAATCAGCCCAAAATTGAAGAGATTCTGTTTCAATAAGCCAACGTCCACCTTATAAAGTGATCAAATTTACAGGATACCACAAGCTTTTGGGCCGAAGTGTCCAACTACGTGGATGCAGCAGCAAATAAAAGATTTTCGGCACTGGCATCATTTGCGCTAAGTCTTTTATCGCTGCCATGGTCAAACGCAGAGGTGGAAAGACTATTTAGTCAAATGACCAATGTCAAAACTAAGCTGAGAAACAGAATGGCCGTGTAGACAGTAAACTCAATTTTACACAAGGTATTTTATCTGTTCAGCTTATATTTTATAATCTTAGTAACATTAAATTTCATATTTGTAGATACGGACTACGCCGCGAAAACAAATGCTGTCATGACTATGAAGTGCCAGCAGTTTGTTTAAATAAGATAGGGACCAATCAGTCCTACATAAGTTCAGCTGCAGAAAAGGATATGTTGGACGAAATTTAAAAAAATTCTGACTTCTTTCACTACTCAAGCGGTTTTTTTTAGGTACCAAAAAAAAATCTGGCTATTTCTAGCTTTTTTCGAAGGCTAATTTAGCTTTTTTATGAGCCGAAGAGTTGGCAACACTGCGTGCCACCTCTGAAATGGCAGCGTGGGCGGATTTAGGAAGTGATTCCAGGCTCAGATGGCGTCATCAGAGTCGCCATGATCCGCACGGCGCCGGGTATAATCAAGCGAGCCGTGGCCAAGCCGTTCTACCAGACGACTCCAAGTTGATTGAAAACGTGCCGTTTCCAACGGTGGCAGGATGTTCGAAGCAGAACATATAGATTTTCTCCCAAATATTCTTTATTAATTTGCGCCATTGATTAATATCATAATGTGTAACTAATTTCATCCACCACCTGTTTGTATGCAACAAATTTGTTAACAATGCGCCTTTTATGTAAAATGTTAGAGCAATGTTATTCTCATTTTGACAGGCTTATGTTATGCAGAAAATTGCAACTCTTACTTATCTAATTCGACCGGCAATAAACACACCATAAATTGAATTTCGTTGTGTTTTTAAATTAAAAACTATAAATATAGGGACATATCGTTGTGCCCTCAAAACACAAACTAAATAGTTTTTTTCAGGATATTTTATTATGACTTAATTATTTGTCGGCAATATGGCCAGAGCAATAGAGCTATTTTTCTTAGTTTTCCCAGCTTACTTTTTTAAACAATTTTCTCAAATCTCACAGTGGCAACAGGGCATTATTGACAAATCGCGTGGCAAATCGGAACATATAATGAATGAAAGAACGTCCATAATTTGGCTAAACTCGAATTGAGGATCATCTTGACCAGACTCGGACTCAATAAATTATATTTTTTGTTGATGATACACTGTTTTCATCTATTGATTTGATTTCGTCGAAGATTGAACCGATTTTTTAAAAATTTTGCAACTCACGGACGTTATTGCACATCCAAAAGTGTTATAACGCCCTCGGGTCTTATTTCACACTTGTCGCGGGCGTTACTGCAATTTAAAAAGTGAAATAATACCCATGGGCGGTTTTGCAGTTAAGTTGGTGTTATATATCCTGGCCAAATTTTGTTCAGATCTAGTTTTTTATATCATATATCTGCCATAGAAGCAATCGGTCGAAAATTAACTTTCAGTACAGAGTACGTGGGCTCAGGGTATCCGACTGTCGAGCGTGCCCGACCGTTGCACAGAAATGTATATTTATACCCGTTACTTATAAAAAATAAGTATAAGGGTATATTGTGTTCGTTGGAATGTATGTAACAGGGAGAAGGAGGCATCTCCGACCCAATAAAGTATATATATTCTTGATCAGCATCAACAGCCGAGTCGATATAGCCATGTGTGTCTGTCCGTCCGTCCGTCTGTCCGTCTGTCTGTCCGTGTGAGCGCCTAGATCTCAGAGACCATAAGAGATAGAGTAACCAAACTTTCACACGTAGATCACAAATGCGTTGGAGCAGGTCAAGTTTGTTTCAAATTTTGGACCCGCCTCCTTCCACGCCCGTAATTCGCGAAAAACTGGTCATCCGTCTGTATAAACACAAGGATCTCAGAGACTATAAGAGATAGAATAACCAAATTTGTCACACTGATTTCCATATACCTCACGCAGATTTATTTTGTTTCAAATTTAAGCCACGACCCCCTCCGCCCCCGCAAATCGCGAAAAACCACCTCACCCACAATTTTTCATATAATACGTATTTTTTGGTAATAACCGATATCTGTTATTATTATCTATTATCCCACTGAATCGCAACAAGATCGGACAAGTAGAACAGCAGTTATTGCGTGTCTAAGTTGTTAAATCAACAGGTGCCCCCTAGAGTATGCGATAGTTTTTGTATTGTTAAACCTTATTAGAACGCTTCAAATTCTCAACTGGTTCTGGCAACGCAAATATGACATTAGGATTGAATCGCTAATGTATTGAAATAAGTAACGGGTATCCTATGGTCGGGGTCTCGACTATAGCCTTTCCCACTTGTTTTATATGTGTTATATCCGCAAAATCGATTAAAAGATAGAGTGCACTTTCTTTGCGTGTTTTATTTATATTTTGTTTTTATTGAAGTTAAAAGTATGTAATTAAAGAAAAAAAATTGTGTTGTGAATTCTGCATATTTGTTATATTATTAAGTTGTGATTTAAATAACCTTTGTAAAAACCTCTTTTTTTTGAGTAACTCTTAACTTTGGTGAAGTAAAACTTAGTGGGACTATCGAGACTATAATAAATTTGAGTTTATCTGAAAATATGGATCGTCTTCTGTGTAAATAGACTTTCAGCAGTCAGCAGCTGTTAAAACTGTTGATCATTTCAGTAATCATGTTTAGGTGAAAAACACTGATACTTTGGTTAAAAATCTTCTATTAAAGTTATCTAATAAGCCGAATTCGGAATCGAATTTGAGCACCGACTCTCAGCAAATTTTGTAATATATAAGATTTGTCCAATTTTTAATATTATATACTAAAACTTTTTTTTATTATATTTACAAAAAAAAATTGAAACACAAAATTTTTTTATGGTCTTTTTATGTATAAAATAAATTTGAAAAAAATCTTTTGGTATTTGAGTTATTAGTTTTGTTACGCTATATCGGTCCAATCACCCATTGTGCAATCAGACAGAATATGCATCTGGGTTGGTCTTATATATCCTGATGAAATTTTGTATGAATCTGTCAACAAAAACGTAGCTGCAATATCAACTTTCAATACAAACTTTTTTTTGGTTTTTTTAAGCGAAGCGAACAGGACGCTTAACTGCCTTGTTTTGACTTGCACAGTAAAATTGAATTGAGATAATAGAAGTGGTCATATTTTTAGGAATGTATTTTAGAATTAAATGACTTACTTTCAATGAGCATAAAGGTGCCTGTATTCTGCAATTGTTAATTGATTTGCCACTCACCCACAATATTTAAATACACGGAGTGACCTATTGGAGGTGTAGTTGAAATCTGACATTCATAGACTCCCGAATCCTTCCGTTGAGCGTACCTTATGCGAAGTGTCCAGTCCTCAGCATGTGGTGAGTGCATCGCTTCAAATCGTTGATCTGATGTGTATGTATACCGTCCAACGGTAAGTAAATGTATGTCCCGATGACGTACCCAGGAGACCTACGAATGGAAAGTAACTATATAGAAGTTTCTTTCGAGTTATCTATGTATATATATATAAGTTAACACGGGCTGGCACTCTTCTCCCCCTCCCCTATGCCAGCCCAGTTGCGCTGCTGCAACAACAACTACAGCGGGTCATTGGCCGTACCCGGTTGCCGGTCAACACTTTGGCAACCAGCGGTCGGCTACCGATCAGCGGTTTGGCAATCAACAGTTCTGGGTCAGCGTGTGCAACGCCGACTCAGCGAAAACCGCGGGAACTGCTGAGCGGTCAAGTTACAGCGCTTGCACACCAACGTTGGCGCTGACGCTGACGCCGCGGCCAACGCGACGAAGACTTCGTGGGAAGCAGAGCCAGCCAGCGACGGCAGAACTTCTGGAGCGGCGAACTGAACAACATTGTACTTGACGATTAGAATAAGAAATACAATTAAATAAAGAAGCAATTATAACGATTAAACCAAGTCTAATACACTCTATAGAGGGAATCAACTGGTCACAGGAGCCTAATTATCCCAGGAAACCGACATGATTAGGTAAAAGTCGGGCGCCCATGGGGTGCCCAGACTTAACTGGCGCCCGAGCAGGGACCTGTCTAAAACATTAAGATGGGAATCCCTATAGGATAAGTAGATAATAGTGCAAAATGAGTGAGTGAAGAATCGTGTGATAAAAAAAAAAAAAAAAAAAAAAAAAAAAAAAAAATGCAAAAAATGTTACAAAGATAGAAATATGATCGTGGGGTGTTGTGCGAGAAATATAAAATGAAATACAGTTCCAAAAAAAACCCGAGCAATTACCCGCTGCGGTGGTGACGTTCACCTTAAATGTGGTTGAACTATATACACGAGCGTTAACTAATTGTTATAACAATAATATAACCCACCCGCTGCGGTGAACTGCCCGTTCATAACTGAACGGATAACAGATTCACGGGCGCAAGAAAGGTTATCATAAAATAGAGAAGTGACAAACCCGCCGCAGTGATTTACCTAAGGGTACAGAATTCACGGGCGCAATAAAGGTCACAGTTTAACAAAAAAAAAAGATAACCGCTGCGGCAACTTGTTTGCGAGCGGCCCCGTGTACATAACACCAAAAAATATAAAAGAAAAAGTGGTTGTGGCAGCTTGCTAGATACGATCAGTGTTACCAGCACAAGGATCCGCCTAGTGAGTTGTGTGTGTTAACCGTACCCTAGTAGGCTATGCGCCAAAGAGGAACAATAACGAGTGCTATACTCAAAATCGAAAGAAGCCGCACCCACACTAAAAAGAAAAAGTATAGAAGTTAAGAAAAAGAACCACACACGCACGAATTCACTCGTCACTTGTTTTATAAATTAATTTCATTTGTGAGTTTAACAAATTACTAAAGTCGTTTTTTTTTACCTATTTAGAACTTGCACGTTGTAAGTAGAATTTATGTCTACTCGCCTACACAACTTCAGCGCACAGGATTGAATAGCATTCTAAGTGCAAAAGACACAGAGACACACATTGTAACGGGTGAGTGAAACGTTTTCAATAATACAAAAAATAGAAAATAAGAAATTTTTGCCAAAATCCAAAAATCGTTAAACTGGTGACCTACCCAACCTCGCTTTACCTTATCTACCCCGAATCGCATAACATCAGTAGTTCGTCTGGTAAAAAGGAAAATGGAAGAAATGAAAGAAACCCTAACAAAGTTCGATGCGACTCTTAGCGCATTACTTGGCCAGATGGCCGGCATTAAGGAAGACATGAAAAAGGTTAGCGACAAGGTGAATGCTCTCGAAAAAGTCCACGAGAAATCGAGTCCTGTCGTCGCTCAGCCCAAGCCCTTGACGCCAGCACGGACCGAATATGAGCTTAAAGAAATTTCGACGTTGCCAGACTGCGTCAAGGAGCTACAGGTCTTTGAGGGCGAGTTTGAGAACTACGCCTCATGGATCGGAAGGGCTGAAGCAATTCTGAGAGATTATCAAGTAATTAAAGAAAGACCCTTTTACCGTTCAATAGTTCTCCACATTAGGCAAAAGATAAGGGGCAACGCCGAAACGGCCTTGATCTCCTATAACGTACCCGACGACGATTGGTGCGAAATAAAACGTATCCTGACGCTCCATTACGCCGACAAACGCGACCTACGGACACTTGAACATCAAATGAGTCAAATGACCCAGGGGATGAAAACGATGGACGCCTTTTATACATCAGTAAATAATCATTTTGCGCTCATTGTCCGATGTATCAAAAACGGAGATCAGAATTCCGAGATTACTAGCGTTTTGGTAGAATCGTATAGGAACAGAGCCCTAGATGTTTTCATTAGAGGATTGAATGGGGATATGTCAAAGCTGCTGATAATTCGTGGCCCAAAAACCTTGCCAGAGGCATACGCCATCTGCTTGGAACTACAGAATATCACCTCAAAAGTCCACGTACCTTATGGCAATAGGTTTCCGTCCCAACAACCAGGTTTCCGCCCGCCAGGTGGACCTAGGTACCCGTGGGGATATCAACCCAATCAGGTGGTTGCTAATCAAGCCCCGCTGCAGATGCAGCAGTCCTCGCCACGATTTTCGACCCCCAGACCAGCCATTAAAATGGAGTCAAACCATTCAGGGCAGTCCTATCGTTCCAACACTAGCGCGCAGAACTCGAACTTCAAGCGCAGTCCAAGTACTTCATCCAATCTCAACCCGTTCCGCAAGGCCCAGAGATTGTATAACTTGAATACCGTCCCACCTTCTGCGGGTCCCGCTATGTGCGAGTTTGACGAAAAGTCAAACAATGAGATCTACTATGAAGAACCCTACCGCGGGAACGCGGCAATCCTACCGAACGGTCCGCTACAAGCAGACGATCAGCCTCGTACTGAGGGTGAGTTCGGTAACACGGATGAAACAAATTTTATGACCGATGCCTCTCTAGCGTTCCATACATAGAGTATGGCGTGAAGGACGGGGCTAGGTTGCATTTCTTAATAGACACTGGTGCAAACAAGAACTTTATTAGCCCCCAGATAGCCAAGGGTTGCACCCCCTTGTCAACACCATTCCAAGTCCAATCTGCAGCAGGAAAAATAAAAATAACACATCAACTCAAAAGAGCGAAGTAAATGGTCAGATAGAGAGATTCCATTCAACCTTCCTTGAAATCTACAGGTGTCTGAAAAACGACAACCCGAATTTCAAAGTGATGGAATTGGCTTTCATAGCCGTAGACAGATACAACAACTCTGTCCATTCGGTTAAAAACCGGAAGCCGGTTGACATTTTCTTCGACAGAACCTCTAGAATTAACTATCAGGGTCTCACAAACTTCAAAGAACAAACCCACGAAGATATAAGAGGGTTGCTCCAATACAGGCAGAAAATGAATACAGATAGGTTTAATAGGAATAGGGCAAAGCCCATAACTTATAACCAAGGGGAGACTATTTATGTCTCCAACAAACAGATCAAGAGTAAGGAAAAACAACGATTTAAAGCAGAGGAGGTAGGAGAGGATGGTAGGGTCACCATTAAAACAAAATCGGGGAAACTTGTGCACAAGTCCCACTTAAGAAGTTAACAAAATCAATTGAAAACGTTTCACAATTCATTTATTCACCTTAAAATAAGACATACCAAAAACAAAAAAGACACACAAAAAACACAAAAAACACAGAAATAAACAAAAACACTGAAAAACATAAATAAAAAACGAAAAACTAGAGAAATTAAGATATGTCGAACATCTAGAAAATAAGTTCATTAAAAGTAGAACTATAAAGTACCGACCTTATTTTAAGGAACTACAAAACAACTTAGTTAAATACAATGGTATGGGTTTTTTTTTTTTTTTTTTTTGGCAACAAATATACACGAATATCGCTTAAGCTTCACAAAACCAAAATTTGAATAATTACCTTTAAGTCCCACATAACCTTTTGTACACCTCCTTTTTATATTATAAGTTTGATCATAATTCAAACAGTAGCCGCCGTTCATGTCTTTAAATATGACGCACCGGTTATTCCTCTGCAACAAGGCGTAGTTTGGCGGATCAATGGAGTATTTAAGCTGGCTCACGTCATAAACCTAGAACGCATGCAGTGCGTCGTCAATGAACTAACAAACGAGGCCGCTGGAATCAACGATCAGAGAGTCAAGGCTTTGACCGACTACTACCTTCAACAAGCAATGGAGGGGATCACACGAATGACTAGCACGTCATTACGCAGGCCACGATCCGTAGACTGGCTGGGATCAGCATGGAAATGGGTCGCTGGATCACCAGATGCATCGGATTGGAACGCTATCCTGAAGGCGCAGGGCAACGTCGAGAAGAACAACGACCAGCAAATCCGAATAAACACGAGACTTTTCGACTCAACACACGAGTCGCTCCATCGACTCAATGAGGTGATAGCGAAAGTCAACTCGATAGATGGGGACTTCCATGCAACGACAGCCGTGTTGCACAAGTCCATAATCCTTGCAGAAGAGATTAACGAAATGACAAGGGCGTGTCAGTTGGCTAAGACCGGAGTGGTCAATTCCAACTTGCTGGATCACGACGAAGTCGAGACGATCTTGTCGGAAGTAGATAGTCTCCCATACCAAAATGTGGTCGAGGCTGTCGAATTTTCCCGACCCACAATTTTGACAAACGGAACTTCCTTGTTGTACATCTTGGCTATGCCCAAGGTAACGGACAGGAGATATCGGTTGTTGTACCTCTACCCAACGATATCAGATGGAAAGCAAATCGCACTGGAATACAACAAACTGGCCGTGGACGCCTTCGAAACCTACGCCGTCCTGGGGGACTGTCTGTCTATCGGCAACACGACAGTTTGCCAGGAAAAGGATCTTCACAAATTGGCAGAGGATAGCTGCATCCCTCGGTTGGTGAAGGGTGGCCACGCCGCCTGCAACTATGTCAGGAACGAAGAGGAGGTGGTCGAACTTGTCGACGATGGAACAATCTTTTTGACGCACTTCAACGGGACGGTAGCCACCACTGCGAAAAACTACCATTTGGAGGGATCGTTCATTGTTCAATACGACAATGAAACGATCATGATCGGCAACAGGAACTATAGTAGCTACTCGTCTACCCACCTGATGGCAATGCCGGCTGTGTTGACACAAATAACGGCAACGGGATACCAGCTATCGTTGAATTATGTTCACGATTTCAACCTAAAGAATCTACAAAAATTATCTAACATGTCTACGGAAATTCTGATTTCTTATTTCACAGAGTTACTCATGGCTTCAATCTTCATGGCGGTGTTTTACATTGTCTGGAGAAAAATAACGTCAACAAAGGGCATCCCAAAGCTGCGCAGTTCCACCCTGGACCTGGAACCGCAAACCTCTGCAACCAAGGCCTGATGATCTGTGGGACACAGATCTTGCGATGGGGAAGAGTTAACACGGGCTGGCACTCTTCTCCCCCTCCCCTATGCCAGCCCAGTTGCGCTGCTGCAACAACAACTACAGCGGGTCATTGGCCGTATCCGAGTTAACACCGGCTGGCACTCTTCCCCCCCTCCCCTATGCCAGCCCAGCTGCGCTGCTGCAACAACAACTGCAGCGGGTCATTGGCCGTACCCGGTTGCCGGTCAACACTTTGGCAACCAGCGGTCGGCTACCGATCAGCGGTTTGGCAATCAACAGTTCTGGGTCAGCGTGTGCAACGCCGACTCAGCGAAAACCGCGGGAACTGCTGAGCGGTCAAGTTACAGCGCTTGCACACCAACGTTGGCGCTGACGCTGACGCCGCGGCCAACGCGACGAAGACTTCGTGGGAAGCAGAGCCAGCCAGCGACGGCAGAACTTCTGGAGCGGCGAACTGAACAACATTGTACTTGACGATTAGAATAAGAAATACAATTAAATAAAGAAGCAATTATAACGATTAAACCAAGTCTAATACACTCTATAGAGGGAATCAACTGGTCACAGGAGCCTAATTATCCCAGGAAACCGACATGATTAGGTAAAAGTCGGGCGCCCATGGGGTGCCCAGACTTAACTTATATATATATATAAAGTTTTTTGTACAACTGACTGACTGATTTAGCATTGTACAAGCCAAAAGCTTTGAGGTTCGACCTTGAAACTTGGCCAATAATCTTGAGATAATTTCATCGGGATATGGCAAAATGGTGTAGAGAATGGTGTATCAGATTCAGAAGCAGAAGGCCCGGGTTCATGGTTTTTTTTTTTTTTAATCAATTTGACACGTGGGCTCAATTCTCCCATCACAGACAAGATAATATAGTTATAAGTTATCTAAACCAAACTCACAGATTGTTTTTTTATTTCCCATATATAACACCCTGACCAGATTTTGTCAAAATCGGATGACTATATCATATAGCTGTCTTAGGTACAACCAAGCTCAAATTAACATTTATTATGAAAAACTTATTTGTTTCTTAAGAAATATTAACCAACTCACATGTTTATTTGAGACTGCCTGTTACATCTTGACTGAATTTGGTCTACATCGGGTAACTATATCATATAGCTGCTATTAGAACAATTTGATAGAAATTTACTTTAACTAAACTCACAGAATATGTATTTTTCATTTGATGTTACACGCTGTTCAAATTTGGTCTAAGTCGGATGACTATATAATATAGCTGCCATGTGATCGTCGGTTTCAAGTTAACCTTTAATATGAAATACTTTTTTAATCTTTGAAATTTCTTTACCAAACTCACAGATTCGCACGCCAAATATCGAACTTTTCTGCCAAATCACTGCAAACGGCAGCTCGCGCTAGTAACGAAAGCAACACGAAGGGTGCGAAATGCGACCAGCAATATATACAGCTAATACGGGAAATTTGCTACGATTGTTCGATCAGACCGACTTATATACCGAAAAAAGGTTAAGTCTTAACTTAAAAAATGAAATTTATCCAACTCACCTGGGTCATGTGATATGGGGTGTTAGTGGGAGAGGAAAAATTTAAATGATTGCAGCTAATGGGGCCGTTGGGGTCTTTTGGTAAAAATGTATATTTTTAGGCCCACTACTTAAAAAAAGTACAGGTGTCTATTAGGTTTGTTTTAACGAAAATGTGCGTACAGCAGACAGCAGATCAAGTTTGGATCTTTTTAGATCGGACAACAATATCATATAGCGCCCATAGAAACAATCGGTCGAAAGTCAAGTTTTAGTATGAAAAACTTTTTTGTTTTATGAGATATCTCAACAACACTAATACAATATGCATATAGCTTGGTTTTAATATCCTGTCCAAAGTTGGTTCAAATAGGACCCCTAAATCATATAGCTGCTATAGGACTGATCGGGCGAATATCAAGTTTTTGTAAACAAAACTTTTTTGTTTTATAAGATATCTCAACCAAAGAAATAGAATACTTATATTACATGGTTTTATATATCCTGTCCACTATAACATATATCTGCCATAGGACCGATCGGGACAAAATCAATTCTTATTATGATAAAATTTTATGTTTTCTAAGATATCTCAACCAAAGTAATAGAATACGCATATCACTGCGGACGGCAGTCCGCGCTAGTGACGAAAGCAGCACGAAGGGTGAGAAAGGCGACTGTCATAATATATTTGCTACCACAGTCTGATTAGATCGAGATATATATCGATCGAAAGGTTTAGACCTAACTTAAAAAATGCCTTACTAAAACTTTTGCTAACCTGACTGGTTCATGAGATAAGAGGGTGTAAGTGGGATGGAAAAAACTTAAATGATTGCAGCTTATAGGGCCGTTGGAGTCTTTTGGTAAAATTTTGTATTTGTTAAAAATTCTTATTAAAACTAGTCGGACGGTGCTACAGTCGAGCATACTCGACTGTCAGAGACCCCGTACTTACTATACAAAAGCAGCCACAGCTAAAAATTAAATAATATTTAAAATAAACTTAAAATAACTTATAGTTTATATGACTTCATAGGGTCTTCTGTTAAACATTATTTATGAACACTAGTCGCACCATTTATCTAATTAAGTTACACTCGTTAAATCGCAAAGTCAATTTCAAAATCACTTGAAGACAACGCGCAAAAAAGAATTGAAGAAGAGCCAATGTAAAGTCAAATAGACATACATATGCGTAAAGCATTAGGGAGAGCGAGAGAGCCATATACACAATTCTAAGATCTGTTAAGTGCACACATACATACATATTTAAGCACGCGACAAAACAAAAGAATTTTCTAGCTTAACATTATTATTTGGTCTTGTGAAGCATATGTAAAACGTTAACAGAGATAAAACTAAAACTACACGTTTAACATGCAAAATGTTGTAATAAATAAATTAACCAACACTTAATTCATATAGTAACATAATTGAAGCTCAAAATTTAGTTTAATAATATATTTGAATCAAAAGAAATTAAAAGATAAATTTAATAAAAACATGAATTTACATAGTAAATGTAAATAACATTAAATTTACATAGAAGTCTAACACAACATTTATATAACTGCCAATATAACATTATTTAAATAAAATGATTTAACAGGTATTCGATGCTTAATATGTCAATACAACATTATTAGATAATAATATTAAAAAAAGTATTAAAATTAAATAATACAAAAAAATTTAAAATATCTAAAACTAGGGGGCTCCGCCCACTGCTCGCTTCGCTCGCCAGTCGGCCATACTCGACTGTCGGAGACCCCGTACTTACTATAGAAATAGAAAAGACTACAATAATTAAAGAATATTTTGCTCGCTAGATGCTGTTGCAAAGCGCTGTAATACATTTCCGACTACTTTTTTAATGACGGCTATATGATATATTAGACCGATTTGAACCAACTTCGGTCAGAATATATAAGACTAAATAACATATTCTATAAGTTTTGTTGAGATATCTCATAAAACATACAATTTTTTCATACTCAAACTTGATTTTCGCCCGATTGCTCCTATGGGTGCTATATAATATAGTGGTCCGAATTCAACCAACTTTGGACAGGATATACATATAAGACCAAGTAATTTGTATACTGTATTAGTTTGGTTGAGATATCTCACAAAACAAAAAAGTTTTTCATAATAAGACTTAATTTTCGCCCGATCGGTCCTATTGTAGCTACATGATATGGTGGTCCGATTTCAACCAACTTTGGACAGGATATATAAAACCAAGCTATTTGCATACTGTATTAGTTTGGTTGAGATATCTCATAAAACAAAAAAGTTTTTCTTACTAAGCCTTGATTTTCGCCCGATCGGTCCTATGGCAGCTATATGATATAGTGCTCCGATTTAAACCAACTTTAGACAGGATATATAAGACTAACTTAAATGCATATTATATTACTTTTGTTGAGATATCTCACAAAACAAAAAAATTTTTCATACTAAGACTTGATTTTCGCCCGATCGGTCCCATGGCAGCTATATGATATAGTGGTCCGATTTGAACCAACTTAGAACAGGATATATAAAACTCAATCTTATGCATATTGTATCAGTTTGGTTGAGATATCTCACTAACTCTATATTTTCGACCGATTGTTCCTATGAACGCTATATGATATAGTGGTCCGATCCAAAAAAGAAATGTACTTAGTATGCCTGCAATATAGATGAACCTACATACTAAGTTTGGTGTCACTAGCTTTTAAATTGTTCTTATAATTTGGATATGAAATTTTTGTTTTCGATTTGTGGGCGATAAAGGGGGCGTGGCCAAATTTTGAAACAAACTTGATCTGCTTGCAATATAGGCGAGCCTACATACCAAGTTTGGTGGCTCTAGCTCTTATAGTCTCTGAGATCTAGGTGTTCATACAGACGTCAGGACAGACGGACATTGCTATATCGACTCGGCTATTGATGCTGATCAAGAATATATATACTTTATGGGGTCTGCCACGCCTCCTTCTGCCTGTTACGCACATTTTCGTTAAAACAAACCAAATAGACCCCTGTACTTTTTAGACCCCGTACTTAAAAAATCTAGAAATGTTTGTTCTACGACTTTTTGAATTTCCCGCTAGTTTGGCGGGAAAACGCTATTTCCCACTAAAATTGAAACTCCCGCCATTTCCAAACCGTAACAGCTACAGACACGTACTATATATCACACAAAAAACATCAACACGAGGTAAAAGTCTAGTGACGAAAGCATATTCTAACCGTTTAAATTTCTGATATCCCATTTTGTGACGAACAAAATTAAGTTTAATATAAAAAAATTAAATAAATATAAAAAAAACAATATCTGAAAATTTGCATTCTGCACTGCGCAACAAAGTACTAAGACTTGACTTTCGCTCGGTCCTATAATATACAAGGGTGGTCAAAAGTATTTACACAAAACTAAAGTTAAATTACTTCGCTATTTCACGTTACTCCATTAACATTTTGGTATCAATGGAAAGGTCTTCTAAATGATGTTTGAATGATACACAACTTTTCTTAACCCATTAAGTACCCATTGAAATTTTTGAATTTATGTAAAAATCTTGGTTTTTGACTTTTTATACCCTGAGCCCATTAAAAATGGGCAAAAAAAGGGTATAATGCATTTGGCAGAATGTATGTAACAGGCAGAAGGGGGCGTGGCAGACCCCAAAAAGTATATATATCCTTGATCAGGATCAACAGTCGAGTCGATTGAGCCATGTCCGTCTGTCTGTCCGTCTGTCTGTCTGTCCGTCTTTCCGTCTGCTTGAACGCGTCGATCTCAGAAACCATAAGAGCTAGAGACTTCAGGTTAGGTTCCTGGATACCGTACGCAGATCAAGTTTGTTTTTATTTTTGGATCGAACAACTATATCATATAGCTGCCATAGGAACGATACATCGAAAATGAAGTTTTTGTATAAAAAGCTTCTTTAATTTTTGAGATATCTCAACCAATCTCTCACGATATATATTTGGGGTGGTATTATACATCCTAACCAAATTTGGTCCAAATCGGCCCACTATATCATATAGCTGTCATACAGACGCTCTGCCGAAAATCAAGTTTTAGTATGAAAAAGTTTTTTGTTTTTTGAGATATCTTAACCAAACTGATAGAATATGCATTTATGTTGGTTTTGTACATTCTGACCAGATTTGGTTCAGATCGGTTCCATATATCATATAGCTGCCATTGGAATAATTGGTCGAAAATCAACATTTATAAAAGAGTACCTGGGCTCAGGGTATCCTACTGTCGAGCGTGCTCGACTGTAGCCGCACCCCACCGCGAGCGAAGCGAGCCGGGGGTAGGCGAGCGAAGCGAGTAGGGGGCGGAGCCCCCTTGTTTCTTAAGGCTTCAACAAAAAATGTTTAGATGCAAAAAGTTGCTCCAAACAATTCTAGTAGTGACTGCAAAAAAAAACCTGTACATCCTTTTTCTAGTCGCAATTTGCCTTGTCCTGTGATTTGTTTCACCTTGTTGTGCTGACCTCCACAGGTCCATTCCAGAACTGGGTCAGTGAAGATTTTGAATAGCCAAGTGTTTCGGGGTTGCTGTTGTGTCCACATATCTTCCGTTGCAATTTGTTGGTATTCACAATCTGGATCCAGACTTTGCTTTAACGTTGATACTTCGCAGGAGTTATCGGTTGCACTCTTCCAGGCCCAATTTCCCTTGCATAGTAGATGTTTGCTGCATTGTAAGACACATGACGCTAACTGGGTGGCTGATATCAAAGTGTAGATATCCTGGTTGAAGTTAAATACTAGATATTCAGCCTTTATTTGCACCATGTCCGTCCTTTTATGTTTTACAGTTGGAATCGAAAACAAGTCGGTATCACAAGTCGATTATCCATTATCATAGCTTGAGTTTCCATTAAGTTATATATTTCATTATGGCATTGATTTCCTTTTGTAGCTGAGACGGTTTGAGTAGCTGTGGGTTGATTCTTCCATGATTCAGGTCGATGAATAAGTTCGTGATTACTGATTGTATATTTTCGCAGTTTTCTATCAACTGAATAATCTGATATGAAAGCATAATCTGATATGATAGCGCCATTTGGTTTATATATATTTTCTCCGCTATATCGTTGCGAAGTCTTTGAATCTCGTTGTCCATTGCAGTGAATTGTTTGTTGACGTCGTCCGTAGTTTTCTTTAATATATTTAGTGTCGAGTCTATAATCAACGTTTGTGCTCGTCTCTTTCTTTTAATTTTTAGCAGTAATTCGTTGTTGTTAGACCCCGTACTTAAAAAGGTTTGTTTTAACGAAAATGTGCGTAACAGGCAGACTGAGGCGTGGCAGACCCCATAAAGAATATAAATTCTTGATCAGCATCAATAGACGAGTCGATATAGCAATGTCCGTCTGTCCTGACGTCCTGCTGTCCTGACGTCCAGACGTCTGTATGAGCTAAATACACCAAATTTGGTATGTAACTTTGTCTATATTGCAAGCAGATCAAGTTTGCTTCAGAAATCGGCCACGCCCCACGAAGAGAAAAGTGTCATAGAATTTTGATGAAAATTTCATTCCGATCGGACAGTAAATCACCAAGATATTCAAATAATAAATTTTGCTGTTTCGATGATGGAGCGTTGGCAGTAATTAAGATTTTAATAACTTGAAAACATGAAAATTGAATAAACATATTATATAACAAATTGGCCTCCTATACATAATGGGATTCTGTGGCGTAGTGTGCCGAGTCGCAGCGCACGTGATATGGTTAGTCATCCGATCATGAGTTCAAATCCTGGCAGGGACATACGTTTTTTAATTCAATCATTTTGCATGGAAATTTAATTGGTATTTATTATTGTTATGATAACATATAATATTAACATTTAATGTTAACAAACGTTTTTAAAATTATGAAATAGAGTCCTATAAAACCAATATAGAAATTTGGAGACTTGCACGCAATGCGATGTGTGGCTCAATGGGTTGAGCCACCGAAGTTTTAAACTTTCTTTTAAAACTAGGTCGTGCGTTCGATTCCCGGCTCCAACAAAATTTTTTTTTTGCGGGTTCGACTCTTGGCTGAGACAATTTTTAGACCCCGTACTTAAAAAAAGTACAGGGGTCTATTGGGTTTGTTTTAACGAAAATGTGCGTAACAGGCAGAATGAGGCGTGGCAGACCCCATAAAGTTTATATATTCTTGATCAGCATCAATAGCCGAGTCGATATAGCAATGTCCGTCTGTCCTGACGTCTGTATGAACACCTAGATCTCAGAGACTATAAGAGCTAAATACACCAAATTTGGTATGTAACTTTGTCTATATTGCAAGCAGATCAAGTTTGTTTCAGAAATCGGCCACGCCCCCTTTACCGCCCAAAAATCGCCATAGAAAATTTATATCCATATTAAAAGAGCACTTTAAATGCTAGAGACACCAAAATTGGTATGTAGGTTCCTCTATATTGCAAGCAGATCAAGTTTATTTCAGAATTCAGAAAAATTTCATATCCAAAATATAAGGGCAATTTAAAAGCTAGAGATTCAAGATTTTGCAAAATAATTGTGCCCACTAGTGTATACCGGTTTAGTCCTAACATACAAAATGACATACTAGTACTTTTTCTAACTCACCTGGTTAACGAGATACGGTGGTGGAAGTGGGAGGAGAAAAATGTAAACGATCGCAACTAATGGGACCGCTGGGTCATTAGGGAAAAATTTTTACATTTTAAAAATTCTACTCAAAAATACGCGTCGATTAATACCTCAATCACCCAAATCCGATAACTGATTCAAAAGATAATTAGATTTGAAATTTTTAGTGCACTTCTCAAAATGAGATGAAAAGTCAGTTCGGTTGTTTGTTTGTTAGTCCGTATCAAAGCGCTAAAAATCCTTAGATGTAATGATGGGGAATTATTCCACTTCAAAAATCTAGAAATGTTTGTTCTACGACTTTTTGAATTTCCCGCTAGTTTAGCGCCATTTCCAAACCGTAACAGCTACAGACACGTACTATATATCACACAAAAAAACATCAACACGAGGTAGAAGTCTAGTGACGAAAGCATATTCTAACCGTTAAAATTTCTGATATTCCATTTTGTGACGAACAAAATTAAGTTTAATATAAAAAAAATTTAATAAATATAAAAAAAAACAATATCTGAAGATTTGCATTCTGCACTGCGCAACAAAGTACTAATACTTGACTTTCGCTCGGTCCTATAATATACAGGGGTGGTCAAAAGTATTTACACAAAACTAAAGTTAAATTACTTCGCTATTTCACGTTACTCCATTAACATTTTGGTATCAATGGAAAGGTCTTCTAAATGATGTTTGAATGATACACAACTTTTCTTAACCCATTAAGTACCCATTGAAATTTTTGAATTTATGTAAAAATCTTGGTTTTTGACTTTTTTCTTAGGGCTTCAACAAAAAATGTTTACATGCAAAAAGTTGATCCAAACAATTCTAGTAGTGACTGCAAAAAAAAACCTGTACATCCTTTTTCTAAACGCAATTTGCCTTGTCCTGTGATTTGTTTCACCTTGTTGTGCTGACCTCCACAGGTCCATTCCAGAACTGGGTCAGTGAAGATTTTGAATAGCCAAGTGTTTCGGGGTTGCTGTTGTGTCCACATATCTTCCGTTGCAATTTGTTGGTATTCACAATCTGGATCCAGACTTTGCTTTAACGTTGATACTTCGCAGGAGTTATCAGTTGCACTCTTCCAGGCCCAATTTCCCTTGCATAGTAGATGTTTGCTGCATTGTAAGACACATGACGCTAACTGGGTGGCTGATATCAAAGTGTAGATATCCTGGTTGAAGTTAAATACTAGATATTCAGCCTTTATTTGCACCATGTCCGTCCTTTTATGTTTTACAGTTGGAATCGAGACAAGTCGGTATCACAAGTCGATTATCCATTATCATAGCTTGAGTTTCCATTAAGTTATATATTTCATTATGGCATTGATTTCCTTTTGTAGCTGAGACGGTTTGAGTAGCTGTGGGTTGATTCTTCCATGATTCAGGTCGATGAATAAGTTCGTGATTGCTGATTGTATATTTTCGCAGTTTTCTATCAACTGAATAATTTGTGAAAGCATAATCTGATATGATAGCGCCATTTGGTTTATATATATTTTCTCCGCTATATCGTTGCGAAGTCTTTGAATCTCGTTGTCCATTGCAGTGAATTGTTTGTTGACGTCGTCCGTAGTTTTCTTTAATATATTTAGTGTCGAGTCTATAATCAACGTTTGTGCTCGTCTCTTTCTTTTAATTTTTAGCAGTAATTCGTTGTTGTTAGACCCCGTACTTAAAAAGGTTTGTTTTAACGAAAATGTGCGTAACAGGCAGACTGAGGCGTGGCAGACCCCATAAAGAATATAAATTCTTGATCAGCATCAATAGACGAGTCGATATAGCAATGTCCGTCTGTCCTGACGTCCAGACGTCTGTATGAGCTAAATACACCAAATTTGGTATGTAACTTTGTCTATATTGCAAGCAGATCAAGTTTGCTTCAGAAATCGGCCACGCCCCACGAAGAGAAAAGTGTCATAGAATTTTGATGAAAATTTCATTCCGATCGGACAGTAAATCACCAAGATATTCAAATAATAAATTTAGCTGTTTCGATGATGGAGCGTTGGCAGTAATTAAGATTTGAATAACTTGAAAACATGAAAATTGAATAAACATATTATATAACAAATTGGCCTCCTATACATAATGGGATTCTGTGGCGTAGTGTGCCGAGTCGCAGCGCACGTGATATGGTTAGTCATCCGATCATGAGTTCAAATCCTGGCAGGGACATACGTTTTTTAATTCAATCATTTTGCATGGAAATTTAATTGGTATTTATTATTGTTATGAAAACATATAATATTAACATTTAATGTTAACAAACGTTTTTAAAATTATGAAATAGAGTCCTATAAAACCAATATAGAAATTTGGAGACTTGCACGCAATGCGATGTGTGGCTCAATGGGTTGAGCCACCGAAGTTTTAAACTTTCTTTTAAAACTAGGTCGTGCGTTCGATTCCCGGCTCCAACAAAATTTTTTTTTTGCGGGTTCGACTCTTGGCTGAGACAATTTTTAGACCCCGTACTTAAAAAAAGTACAGGGGTCTATTGGGTTTGTTTTAACGAAAATGTGCGTAACAGGCAGAATGAGGCGTGGCAGACCCCATAAAGTATATATATTCTTGATCAGCATCAATAGCCGAGTCGATATAGCAATGTCCGTCTGTCCTGACGTCTGTATGAACACCTAGATCTCAGAGACTATAAGAGCTAAATACACCAAATTTGGTATGTAACTTTGTCTATATTGCAAGCAGATCAAGTTTGTTTCAGAAATCGGCCACGCCCCCTTTACCGCCCAAAAATCGCCATAGAAAATTTATATCCATATTAAAAGAGCACTTTAAATGCTAGAGACACCAAAATTGGTATGTAGGTTCCTCTATATTGCAAGCAGATCAAGTTTATTTCAGAATTCAGAAAAATTTCATATCCAAAATATAAGGGCAATTTAAAAGCTAGAGATTCAAGATTTTGCAAAATAATTGTGCCCACTAGTGTATACCGGTTTAGTCCTAACATACAAAATGACATACTAGTACTTTTTCTAACTCACCTGGTTAACGAGATACGGTGGTGGAAGTGGGAGGAGAAAAATGTAAACGATCGCAACTAATGGGACCGCTGGGTCATTAGGGAAAAATTTTTACATTTTAAAAATTCTACTCAAAAATACGCGTCGATTAATACCTCAATCACCCAAATCCGATAACTGATTCAAAAGATAATTAGATTTGAAATTTTTAGTGCACTTCTCAAAATGAGATGAAAAGTCAGTTCGGTTGTTTGTTTGTTAGTCCGTATCAAAGCGCTAAAAATCCTTAGATGTAATGATGGGGAATTATTCCACTTCAAAAATCTAGAAATGTTTGTTCTACGACTTTTTGAATTTCCCGCTAGTTTAGCGCCATTTCCAAACCGTAACAGCTACAGACACGTACTATATATCACACAAAAAAACATCAACACGAGGTAGAAGTCTAGTGACGAAAGCATATTCTAACCGTTAAAATTTCTGATATTCCATTTTGTGACGAACAAAATTAAGTTTAATATAAAAAAAATTTAATAAATATAAAAAAAAACAATATCTGAAGATTTGCATTCTGCACTGCGCAACAAAGTACTAATACTTGACTTTCGCTCGGTCCTATAATATACAGGGGTGGTCAAAAGTATTTACACAAAACTAAAGTTAAATTACTTCGCTATTTCACGTTACTCCATTAACATTTTGGTATCAATGGAAAGGTCTTCTAAATGATGTTTGAATGATACACAACTTTTCTTAACCCATTAAGTACCCATTGAAATTTTTGAATTTATGTAAAAATCTTGGTTTTTGACTTTTTTCTTAGGGCTTCAACAAAAAATGTTTACATGCAAAAAGTTGATCCAAACAATTCTAGTAGTGACTGCAAAAAAAAACCTGTACATCCTTTTTCTAAACGCAATTTGCCTTGTCCTGTGATTTGTTTCACCTTGTTGTGCTGACCTCCACAGGTCCATTCCAGAACTGGGTCAGTGAAGATTTTGAATAGCCAAGTGTTTCGGGGTTGCTGTTGTGTCCACATATCTTCCGTTGCAATTTGTTGGTATTCACAATCTGGATCCAGACTTTGCTTTAACGTTGATACTTCGCAGGAGTTATCAGTTGCACTCTTCCAGGCCCAATTTCCCTTGCATAGTAGATGTTTGCTGCATTGTAAGACACATGACGCTAACTGGGTGGCTGATATCAAAGTGTAGATATCCTGGTTGAAGTTAAATACTAGATATTCAGCCTTTATTTGCACCATGTCCGTCCTTTTATGTTTTACAGTTGGAATCGAGACAAGTCGGTATCACAAGTCGATTATCCATTATCATAGCTTGAGTTTCCATTAAGTTATATATTTCATTATGGCATTGATTTCCTTTTGTAGCTGAGACGGTTTGAGTAGCTGTGGGTTGATTCTTCCATGATTCAGGTCGATGAATAAGTTCGTGATTGCTGATTGTATATTTTCGCAGTTTTCTATCAACTGAATAATTTGTGAAAGCATAATCTGATATGATAGCGCCATTTGGTTTATATATATTTTCTCCGCTATATCGTTGCGAAGTCTTTGAATCTCGTTGTCCATTGCAGTGAATTGTTTGTTGACGTCGTCCGTAGTTTTCTTTAATATATTTAGTGTCGAGTCTATAATCAACGTTTGTGCTCGTCTCTTTCTTTTAATTTTTAGCAGTAATTCGTTGTTGTTAGACCCCGTACTTAAAAAGGTTTGTTTTAACGAAAATGTGCGTAACAGGCAAACTGAGGCGTGGCAGACCCCATAAAGAATATAAATTCTTGATCAGCATCAATAGACGAGTCGATATAGCAATGTCCGTCTGTCCTGACGTCCTGCTGTCCTGACGTCCAGACGTCTGTATGAGCTAAATACACCAAATTTGGTATGTATCTTTGTCTCTATTGCAAGCAGATCAAGTTTGCTTCAGAAATCGGCCACGCCCCACGAAGAGAAAAGTGTCATAGAATTTTGATGAAAATTTCATTCCGATCGGACAGTAAATCACCAAGATATTCAAATAATAAATTTAGCTGTTTCGATGATGGAGCGTTTGCAGTAATTAAGATTTGAATAACTTGAAAACATGAAAATTGAATAAACATATTATATAACAAATTGGCCTCCTATACATAATGGGATTCTGTGGCGTAGTGTGCCGAGTCGCAGCGCACGTGATATGGTTAGTCATCCGATCATGAGTTCAAATCCTGGCAGGGACATACGTTTTTTAATTCAATCATTTTGCATGGAAATTTAATTGGTATTTATTATTGTTATGATAACATATAATATTAACATTTAATGTTAACAAACGTTTTTAAAATTATGAAATAGAGTCCTATAAAACCAATATAGAAATTTGGAGACTTGCACGCAATGCGATGTGTGGCTCAATGGGTTGAGCCACCGAAGTTTTAAACTTTCTTTTAAAACTAGGTCGTGCGTTCGATTCCCGGCTCCAACAAAATTTTTTTTTTGCGGGTTCGACTCTTGGCTGAGACAATTTTTAGACCCCGTACTTAAAAAAAGTACAGGGGTCTATTGGGTTTGTTTTAACGAAAATGTGCGTAACAGGCAGAATGAGGCGTGGCAGACCCCATAAAGTATATATATTCTTGATCAGCATCAATAGCCGAGTCGATATAGCAATGTCCGTCTGTCCTGACGTCTGTATGAACACCTAGATCTCAGAGACTATAAGAGCTAAATACACCAAATTTGGTATGTAACTTTGTCTATATTGCAAGCAGATCAAGTTTGTTTCAGAAATCGGCCACGCCCCCTTTACCGCCCAAAAATCGCCATAGAAAATTTATATCCATATTAAAAGAGCACTTTAAATGCTAGAGACACCAAAATTGGTATGTAGGTTCCTCTATATTGCAAGCAGATCAAGTTTATTTCAGAATTCAGAAAAATTTCATATCCAAAATATAAGGGCAATTTAAAAGCTAGAGATTCAAGATTTTGCAAAATAATTGTGCCCACTAGTGTATACCGGTTTAGTCCTAACATACAAAATGACATACTAGTACTTTTTCTAACTCACCTGGTTAACGAGATACGGTGGTGGAAGTGGGAGGAGAAAAATGTAAACGATCGCAACTAATGGGACCGCTGGGTCATTAGGGAAAAATTTTTACATTTTAAAAATTCTACTCAAAAATACGCGTCGATTAATACCTCAATCACCCAAATCCGATAACTGATTCAAAAGATAATTAGATTTGAAATTTTTAGTGCACTTCTCAAAATGAGATGAAAAGTCAGTTCGGTTGTTTGTTTGTTAGTCCGTATCAAAGCGCTAAAAATCCTTAGATGTAATGATGGGGAATTATTCCACTTCAAAAATCTAGAAATGTTTGTTCTACGACTTTTTGAATTTCCCGCTAGTTTAGCGCCATTTCCAAACCGTAACAGATACAGACACGTACTATATATCACACAAAAAAACATCAACACGAGGTAGAAGTCTAGTGACGAAAGCATATTCTAACCGTTAAAATTTCTGATATTCCATTTTGTGACGAACAAAATTAAGTTTAATATAAAAAAATTTAATAAATATAAAAAAAAACAAGCGGGAAAGGCTATAGTCGAGATCCCGACTATATGATACCCGTTACTTACTTAAATATATTGAAAAGTACTTTAAAGAAAATACTTGTTTTGCTCTGAAAACTTTAATTCGCCATAACTGTCGTTCTACATGTCCGATCTTGATGCGATTCAGTGGGATAATAGATAATGCTAATAGATAACGGTAATAATCACAAAAAACGTATTATCTTAAAAACTGTGGTTGTGGTGGTTTTTCGCGATTTGCGGGGGCGGATGGGGGCGTGGATTAAATTTGAAACATACTTGATCTGCGTGAGGTATATATAAATCTGTGTGCCAAATTTGGTTACTCTATCTCTTTTAGTTTCTGAGATTTTTTTGTTCAGACTGTTTTTCGCTATTTGCGGGGGCGGAGGGGGGCGTGGCTTAAATTTGAAACAAACTTGATCTGCGTGGGGTATATAGAAGTCTTTTAGTGAAAGTTTGGTATCTCTATCTCTTATGGTCTCTGAGATCCTTTTGTTCATACAGACGGACAGACGGACAGACGGACATGGCTATATCGACTCGGCTATTGATGCTGATCAAGAATATATATACTTTATAGGGTCGGAGATGCCTCCTTCTCCCTGTTACGCACATTCCAACGAACACAATATACCCTTATACTTATTTTTTATAAGTAACGGGTATAACAATATCTGAAGATTTGCATTCTGCACTGCGCAACAAAGTACTAAGACTTGACTTTCGCTCGGTCCTATAATATACAGGGGTGGTCAAAAGTATTTACACAAAACTAAAGTTAAATTACTTCGCTATTTCACGTTACTCCATTAACATTTTGGTATCAATGGAAAGGTCTTCTAAATGATGTTTGAATGATACACAACTTTTCTTAACCCATTAAGTACCCATTGAAATTTTTGAATTTATGTAAAAATCTTGGTTTTTGACTTTTTTCTTAGGGCTTCAACAAAAAATGTTTACATGCAAAAAGTTGATCCAAACAATTCTAGTAGTGACTGCAAAAAAAAACCTGTACATCCTTTTTCTAAACGCAATTTGCCTTGTCCTGTGATTTGTTTCACCTTGTTGTGCTGACCTCCACAGGTCCATTCCAGAACTGGGTCAGTGAAGATTTTGAATAGCCAAGTGTTTCGGGGTTGCTGTTGTGTCCACATATATTCCGTTGCAATTTGTTGGTATTCACAATCTGGATCCAGACTTTGCTTTAACGTTAATACTTCGCAGGAGTTATCAGTTGCACTCTTCCAGGCCCAATTTCCCTTGCATAGTAGATGTTTGCTGCATTGTAAGACACATGACGCTAACTGGGTGGCTGATATCAAAGTGTAGATATCCTGGTTGAAGTTAAATACTAGATATTCAGCCTTTATTTGCACCATGTCCGTCCTTTTATGTTTTACAGTTGGAATCGAGACAAGTCGGTATCACAAGTCGATTATCCATTATCATAGCTTGAGTTTCCATTAAGTTATATATTTCATTATGGCATTGATTTCCTTTTGTAGCTGAGACGGTTTGAGTAGCTGTGGGTTGATTCTTCCATGATTCAGGTCGATGAATAAGTTCGTGATTGCTGATTGTATATTTTCGCAGTTTTCTATCAACTGAATAATTTGTGAAAGCATAATCTGATATGATAGCGCCATTTGGTTTATATATATTTTCTCCGCTATATCGTTGCGAAGTCTTTGAATCTCGTTGTCCATTGCAGTGAATTGTTTGTTGACGTCGTCCGTAGTTTTCTTTAATATATTTAGTGTCGAGTCTATAATCAACGTTTGTGCTCGTCTCTTTCTTTTAATTTTTAGCAGTAATTCGTTGTTGTTAGACCCCGTACTTAAAAAGGTTTGTTTTAACGAAAATGTGCGTAACAGGCAAACTGAGGCGTGGCAGACCCCATAAAGAATATAAATTCTTGATCAGCATCAATAGACGAGTCGATATAGCAATGTCCGTCTGTCCTGACGTCCTGCTGTCCTGACGTCCAGACGTCTGTATGAGCTAAATACACCAAATTTGGTATGTATCTTTGTCTCTATTGCAAGCAGATCAAGTTTGCTTCAGAAATCGGCCACGCCCCACGAAGAGAAAAGTGTCATAGAATTTTGATAAAAATTTCATTCCGATCGGACAGTAAATCACCAAGATATTCAAATAATAAATTTTGCTGTTTCGATGATGGAGCGTTGGCAGTAATTAAGATTTGAATAACTTGAAAACATGAAAATTGAATAAACATATTATATAACAAATTGGCCTTCTATACATAATGGGATTCTGTGGCGTAGTGTGCCGAGTCGCAGCGCACGTGATATGGTTAGTCATCCGATCATGAGTTCAAATCCTGGCAGGGACATACGTTTTTTAATTCAATCATTTTGCATGGAAATTTAATTGGTATTTATTATTGTTATGATAACATATAATATTAACATTTAATGTTAACAAACGTTTTTAAAATTATGAAATAGAGTCCAACAACAAAATTTTTTTTTTGCGGGTTCGACTCTTGGCTGAGACAATTTTTAGACCCCGTACTTAAAAAAAGTACAGGGGTCTATTGGGTTTGTTTTAACGAAAATGTGCGTAACAGGCAGAATGAGGCGTGGCAGACCCCATAAAGTATATATATTCTTGATCAGCATCAATAGCCGAGTCGATATAGCAATGTCCGTCTGTCCTGACGTCTGTATGAACACCTAGATCTCAGAGACTATAAGAGCTAAATACACCAAATTTGGTATGTAACTTTGTCTATATTGCAAGCAGATCAAGTTTGCTTCAGAAATCGGCCACGCCCCACGAAGAGAAAAGTGTCATAAAATTTTGATGAAAATTTCATTCCGATCGGACAGTAAATCACCAAGATATTCAAATAATAAATTTTGCTGTTTCGATGATGGAGCGTTGGCAGTAATTAAGATTTGAATAACTTGAAAACATGAAAATTGAATAAACATATTATATAACAAATTGGCCTCCTATACATAATAGGATTCTGTGGCGTAGTGTGCCGAGTCGCAGCGCACGTGATATGGTTAGTCATCCGATCATGAGTTCAAACCCTGGCAGGGACATACGTTTTTTAATTCAATCATTTTGCATTGAAATTTAATTTGTATTTATTATTGTTATGATAACATATAATATTAACATTTAATGTTAACAAACGTTTTTAACCCTCTACCGCATATAGTGCCATATATGGCTTTTCATTTTTAACGAAATTTATTTTAGCTTAAATGATATCTCAGCGAAGTGGATTATTATTGGCAAATATATTTGCACTATTTTCTATTGGAAAAAAATTTAAAAATAATTATAATTTGGCTTTATTTTGTGTTTTTATGTATTTTGTTAAGACGTCTTTCGTGAACGAAAATGAATTTTGATGAATTTGATGAACAATGAATTTTCGTATGAAGTTTTCACAACAAAAAACAATTTTTTATGTTGAAGAGTAATTTTTGTCTTAAAGAACATAGAGTAATCTTTTATAAAAACTTATAATTTGACTGTAATTAAGCCTTATATTTATTATTTTAAGCAAAAACTGAAAAAGCCAATATGCTATTTTCTCCTAAACTATTTACCCAAAAAAAAAAGTTTGCTCAAATATTTCTTAATTTATACCAAATACACTTTTATATGCATGATAAAAATGTTTTTTTTTAATGATTCTATGAGCATGCATTCGAGGGTTAAAATTATGAAATAGAGTCCTATAAAACCAATATAGAAATTTGGAGACTTGCACGCAATGCGATGTATATAAATTATAAATTGTTCTTATAATTTGGATATGAAATTTTTGTTTTCGATTTGTGGGCGATAAAGGGGGCGTGGCCAAATTTTGAAACAAACTTGATCTGCTTGCAATATAGGCGAACCTACATACCAAGTTTGTAGTGGCTCTAGCTCTTATAGTCTCTGAGATCTAGAGACGTCAGGACAGACGGACAGACGGACATTGCTATATCGACTCGGCTATTGATGGTGCCACGCCTCATTCTGCCTGTTACGCACATTTTCGTTAAAACAAACCCAATAGACTTCTGTACTTTTTTTAAGTACGGGGTCTAAAAACGCGTCGATTGATACCTTGATCACCCAAGTCTGACAACTAGTTCAAAAGATAATTACATTTGAAATTTTTAGTGGACTTCTCAAAATGAGATGAAAAACAAGCGGGAAAGGCTATAGTCGAGATCCCGACCCTATGATACCCGTTACTTACTTTAATATATTGAAAAGTACTTTAAAGAAAATACTTGTTTTGATCTGAAAACTTTAATTAGCCATAACTGTCGTTCTACATGTCCGATCTTAATGCGATTCAATGGGATGATAGATAACGCTAATAGATAACGCTAATAATCACAAAAAACGTATTATCTCAAAAACTGTGGGTGTGGTGGTTTTTCGCTATTTGAGGGGGCGGAGGGGGGCGTGAATTAAATTTGAAACAAACTTGATCTGCGTGAGGTATATAGAAATCTGTGTGCCAAATTTGGTTACTTCATCTCTTTTAGTCTCTGAGATTTCTTTGTTTAGACTGTTTTTCGCTATTTGCGGGGGCGGAGGGGGGCGTGGCTTAAATTTGAAACAAACTTGATCTGCGTGGGGTATATAGAAGTCTTTTAGTGAAAGTTTGGTATCTCTATCTCTTATGGTCTCTGAGATCTAGGCACTCACACTGACGGACAGACGGACAGACACACATGGCTATATCGACTCGGCTATTGATGCTGATCAAGAATATATATACTTTATAGGGTCGGAGATGCCTCCTTCTCCCTGTTACATACATTCCAACGAACACAATATACCCTTATACTTATTTTTTATAAGTAACGGGTATAATTAGTTTGTCTGTTTGTTTGTATGTTTGTCTGTTTGCATCAAAGCGCTAAAAAAGCTAAGATGTAATGATGGGAATTTATTCCTTTTTGAAAACCTAGAAATGTTTGTTCTACGACTTTTTGAAAATCACTCTAGTTAAGCAGGAAAACGATATTTCCCGCTAAAATTAAAACCCAAACAGTTTCCAATCCATATAAGCTGAAGATATGTCCTATATATCATTGGAAAGGTGTGTTGTAGGGCTTTCAGGCGTACCTTTTTTTCTAAATTACTCAGGTAACATTTTACAGGTAAAACAAGGATTTTTAGCTTACTTTTACGCGAATTATGACAAAACGGCTCAAACGATTCATATTTATTTGCAATATGTTGTAAAACGTAAAGTTTCTCTTTTTTTGGTATATGAAACCTAAATTTTGGCTAAGGGGTTTGGAAGATATTATCTATTAACTGAATATAGGCATTTTGTATTGGTCATAAATCACGTTTTAGTACGGGCGAAAATTAGGTCTTAGTATAAAAATTTTGTTTGTTTTATGAGATATCTTAACCAAACTTATAGAATGTGCATTTAATTTAGTCGTATATATCATGACCGAAGTTGGTTCAAAACAGTCCAATATATCATATAGCTGTCATTGAAAAAAGTAGTCGCAAATGTATTACAATGCTCTGCAACAGCATTAAGCGAGCAAAATATTTTTTAATTTTTGCAGACTTTGCTATTTCCATAGTAAGTACGGGGTCGCCGACAGTCGAGTATGCTCGACTGTAGCACCGCAAGCGAAGCGAGCAGGGGGCGGAGCCTCTTGTTAAAATTTAAATTCAAATTTTTATCAAGTCGATTCATACCTTGATCACCCAAATCCAACAACTAGTTCAAAAGAAATTCAAATTTAAAATTTTTAGTGGACTTCTCAAAATAAGATTGTTTGTATCAAAGCGCTTATTCGTCTTTAAAAATCTAGAATTATTTTTGACTTTTTGAATTTCCCACTAAAATTGATATCAAATTTTGTGACGAACAAAATTTAGTTTAATATAAAAATTTTAATTAATAAAAAAAAAAGAAAAAACACGAAAATATTCAAATATGTAATTAAAAATACAGTATAATTTGCTTAGCTGCCTCGATACTTAGCTGCATAGTCAAAATAGCTGCCTAAATTTTAATTTTTCTGCATCATGCTCTCTTTAGTATGAAAATAATTACGTTTGGTTTATCCAACTTAGCAGCCTTTTGAACTTAAGCGCCTCATATCGGCAGTATTTATGTATGGTTTTCTATGAAAATCATGTAAGTTTGCTGCGCCATCTATTGAGAAAGACGCAAATTTTCTTAAATAATTTGTATGCAATATGGCAACTCGTGCAATTTGAATTTCTGCGCATATCCGTTTTTTTTCTTATTGCTTTGATCGTGACTTTCGCTCTATACATACATTTTCAATTGTGAAATGGTAAAAAATGTTAAATCGAAGCGCGTAACTGGTTTAACAATCAGAGAAAAGCCGCAAATTATAGCAGCTGTTAACGATAGGTTAGGTTAGGTTAGAGCGGCTGTCGATTCTACGACTCACTTAGGCCACAGTTGGGCCCATTGTGGTACCGCGGATCTAGGGTTCCCTTCAACCTTTGTGGTGACATGTCACTCAGTAGGGCGTCCAGTTTGATAACTGAATAAATTTAGCGATTTTGCGCGGTGTAATTGACGCAAGTTCACCTAAAGTGGAGAGAAAAGGTTTTCCCAGGGTGTGGAGTCTTCTATTACTCAATGCGGGACAAGAGCAGAAGAAATGTTCGGGTGATTCAATTTCTTCTTCGTCTCTACAGCTCCTGCAGAAATCATTGTATGGGGCATTCAGCCGTGTGGCGTGGATGCCTACCAGCCAATGTCCTGTCAGTGCTCTTACTACTGCAGAGCAGTCTGTTCTGCTTAGTTTACAAAGAATACTAGAACGAGTCTTATTCAGGTGAGGCCAGGTTTGCCTCGCGACACGACAATGGTGTGTGTTTTGCCATCGGTCTTCGCTAACTGTTATAGATTGAGCTAGAAGTAGTAGCTTGCAGGTCGCCAGTGGCATACGCGTCTCCTCCTTGTCAGGAAGGAGGTGTACTGTTGTACCATTCCTGGCTAGTTCATCAGCTATACAGTTTCCTGTAATGTCCTGATGCCCTGGCACCCATATTAGGGAAATGTCGAAATGCTCAGCCATCTCATGTAGAGATTTGCGGCAGTTCGAAACTGAAGTGGAATTAGTTGTGGTCGATTCTATGGACTTGATAGCTGCTTGGCTGTCACTGTATATGTTAATACGGCCCGAATTGACTTGGGATTCTCTTAGGAGTTTTAAGGCTTCATTTATAGCCAGGATTTCGGCTTGAAAGACGCTGCAATGGTCAGGTAGCCTAAAAGAGACCTGTATATATAGATCCTGAGAGTATACCCCTCCTCCCACTTGATTGTTCAACTTTGAACCATCTGTGTAGAAGGATATGGCCCCACTTTGTCCTGGGGTATGTGATGACCATTCCTCCCTGCGTGGAATGGTTGTTTGAAAGGGAGTTTCAATATGCTCAATTGGCATACAGTAGTCCGTTCTAGAAGGAACTATTTGGTTATCCTTAAGGATAGCGGAGTGCCCTGTTGAGCATTCTGTCCAAGAGTTAGAGTCTCTCAGTCGAATTGCTGTCATGGTGGCAATATTTTTGTTAACTTGCCTGATTGGCTGTATGTTAAGAATGGCGTCTAGAGCTTCGCCAGGTGTTGTGTTGAGAGCACCTGTGATGCAGATTTCGGCCATCCTTTGAATTTTGTTGAGCTGTTTGTTTATGGACTGCTTTGTTAAGGCAGGCCACCATATTGCTATACCATATAGTAGTATCGGTCTGACTATAGCTATGTATAGCGAGTGGACGATATATGGCGACATGCCCCATTTCAGGCCGATCGCTTTCCTGTAAGTGTAGAGTGCAACTGTTGCCTTTCTACATCTATCTTGCGTGTTAATTTTCCAGTCCAGCTTCCTGTCCAGAATTAAACCCAAGTATCTGGCGCTTTCGCTGAAGGAGAGGACGGAGTCTTTTATTTTTGGGGGTATTAGATTTTGTATTTTCTAGAGAAAAGTACAAGTTCCGTTTTGGCTGGGTTTACTCCCAGGCCACACTCATCGGCCCAGGTGACCAGTTTTTGTAGATTGACTGACATCAAGTCGCATAGTGTTTGAGGGAATTTTCCCGTGAAAATAAGTGCTACGTCGTCCGCGTAGGCAACCACCTGGCAGCCTCCACCCTCTATGTCGCATAACAGCCTGTTGACTGCTAGGTTCCATAAAAGAGGAGATAGAACCCCTCCTTGAGGTGTTGCCCTACTGACGAACCTGGAGAGTGTTGAAGAGCCAAGTGTGGACGTTACGACCCTGCTTGTGAGCAATTGGTCGATGAGTCCCACTAGCCGGCTTTCAATCCCCAAGTTTGTCAGTGCTCCAGTGATAGCTTCCGGGACGACGTTGTTAAAAGCTCCCTCGATGTCTAGGAAGGCTATGAGGGAGTATTCAGTGAGCGAAAGGGATTTTTCTATAGTGGCGACTACGGAGTGCAAAGCTGTTTCCGTCGATTTGCCTTTCCGATATGCGTGTTGAGAATTAGACAAGAGATGGGGGGGAATGGATGCTCTTAGATGAAGAGCCAAGAGTCGCTCGAAGGTTTTGAGCATAAATGACGACAGGCTGATCAGTCTAAAGTCCTTTGCTGTCGTATGGGATGATTTGCCAGCTTTTGGTATGAAAACTATTTTAGAGACTCGCCATGCGTCAGGTATATGGCCAGTTTTGAGAACTTCTAGAAAGATAGATTGTAGCCAGTTTATGGCAGTGTCTCCTGCTTGTTGTAGTTGAGCAGGAAAAATGCCGTCTGGTCCAGGTGACTTGTACGGTTTAAAGCTGCTTATAGCCCAGGCTATATTGCGTTTGCTTAGAAGAGAGGGAATGATGGGCACCTCAGTAGGGGTTTGGTATCTACCTTGATTGGTTGCTATGCAACCTGGAAAGTGCTTTATTAAGAGTACATCCAGCGACTCTTCGCTTGATGTAGTCCAGGTGTCATCCTCTTTTTTGAGGTATCCAAGTGTGGGGGCAGATTTCGATAAAATCTTCCTCAGTATGGCCGCGTCCGGTGTTGATTCTATGTCAGAGCAAAAAGCTCTCCATGAATCTCTTTTGGCTTGTCGTGTCGCCTTTTTGTACGTTAAAAGGGCGTGTTTGTAATTGAGCCAAGATTCTTCTGCGTTAACAGCCTTGGCTTGATTGAAGAGGTTTCTCGAGCTCTTGCGAAGTTCTTGTAGGTTGGGATTCCACCATGGTGGTTTCTTTCCCCTTTTAGGTCTGCTGATGGGACAAGCAGCCTTGAAAGCAGAGTTGCAAGCCTTAGTAAAGCTGTTAACGATAAAGTCGACCAAAAGGAACTATTGGCTAACTACAAATGCGATAGGTCTACAATAAACCGCATCATTAAACAACTAGCCGAAATTTAAAAGACTGCAGCCGGGTCTGATCTAAAGCGAAAGCGCCAACGAAAAAGCGAACATGACTTAGTGGAAGAAGGGTTGTACAAATGGTTTGAGCAACAGGAAACTAGCAACGTAATTCTTGATCGGCATGTAATTTTAGCTAAGTCAAAAGAGTTTTGTCTAAGGTTGAACGATGACTATTAACCTGATGCCAACTGGCTTTGGCGCTGGCGTAAGCGTCACAACATAAAATATGGAAAAATTCATGGTGAAACTGCTGCAAATGATTCGGTGTCGGCGAATCAATATCAACAAGACATTTTACCAGGATTGATTAAAGACAACAATCCGGAGAATATTTTTAACGCTGACGAAACTGTCCTATTTTATAAAGCAATGCCAACTGTAACATCTTACACTTGTGGAAACCGGAGAAGTGGCAATAAATCGCAAAACATTAGAATAACAATTTTGTTTATCTGCAATGCGACTGGAAGTTACAAAAAAGCGTTTCTAATCGGTAGGTCAAAGTGCCCCCGATGTTTTAAAAATGTCAATTTGCCACTGCCGTACTATGCCAATTAAAAGGCATGGATGACTAGCGAGCTTTTCAAACAAATAATCACGAAAGTTAATGCTGAAATGAAAAAGCAAAATCGAAAGATATTGCTCTTTATCGATAATGCAACAAGTCATTCTGCCGTAAAAATCTGCGACCACATTAACTTTTGCTTTTTGCCAGCAAATACAACGGCTCTACTGCAACCGCTAGACCAAGGCATTATTCACTCATTTATACTGGAGTATAGACGTATTTTGGTCAAACAACAATTGATTGCTGTAAATTGTGGAAAAGCCACAATTGAATTTTTAAAAACAATATCTATACTGGATGTTGTTCACTTTATAAGCCAGGGATGGGCGAAAGTTATAACGACAACTATTCAGAATTGCTTCAAGAAGGTAAGCAATGCATATAAGTCCCATTCGCCACAACTTACAAATGTATCTTTTCAGGCTGGATTTAATCTATGTTTTGATGTCAACGAAAGCGTTACTGATGAAGCTCAATTCGTGGAGACCGTATTTGATGCTCAAATTAATTGGGAAGAATATGCCAATGTTGACGCAGATGTTGCTTGTCATGGTCAGTTAACCGAAGATGAAATTGTGCGGTCTCTTCTTCAAGATGACAAGAAAAGCAGTAGTGAAAGCGAAAGTGACGAGGATAGCGGTGAAATAAACCGCACTTCTATCCAGGAAGGCTTTTGTGCAGTGAAGGTTCTTAAAAACATTTGCATGATTCACAAATATGACGAATTTTTGCAAGCACTGAATTCTTGGGAAAGAAAATTATTCGATCTGAATATCAACGCAGCAGACGTCCAAAAAAAAATTACAGATTATTTTAACAATTAACAATGAAAATATAAAATGAATATTAAAATATGTATTAATATTTTTTAACAATAATTTAGAAATTGGAATGAAAATCAAATTTACCTAAAAAAGATACAAAATGTAAATATGTATTTTATTTGATCTTTAGGTAAGTAAACTCTATTTTTTGTCTAAAAATTTATATTAAATTAACTGCATTTTAAAGATAGCTGCCTCGAAGTTGCTTGCAAAGTACTCGAGGCAGCTAAGCAAATTATACTTTATATGAATTAAAAATACTTAAAGATCGTTCTATTAATAATAAACCTTTTAGTAAATTTAATAAGGAACTAATGTTTAAAACTTTTTATTGACTGCATTTTTAAAGTAAATTATACGAATGAAACTAGTTCTAGAAGTTGACATATCCTTTAGTATGTTTAATTATATTTTTTGCAGGGACCGTAAGTATTGATTATTTTTATTTTTTTTAATACAAAAATCACTTACTGCTAATGGACGTAGAAAAAAACTAACTACCCCAAAATCTTTAGTTTTGTACAATCATTGCATTTCTGCTATGATTTTTAAATTAAATAAATAAAAGTAAGCCTTATTTTACCTGTAAATTGTTACCTGAGTACTTAAAAAAAAAATTTAAGGTACACCCAAAACCCTTCTATACCTTTCCAACGATATATAGGACATATCTGTAGCTTTTACGGTTTGGAAACGGCGGGGGTTTCAATTTTAGCGGAAAATTCAAATATTCGTAATACAATTATTTCTAGATTTTCGAAAAGGAATAAGTCCCCATCATTATGTTTACGCTTTTTTTAGCGCTTTGATACAAACAAACAAACAGACAACCTAACTTTTCATCTCATTTTGAGAAGTCCACTAAAAATTTCAAATGTAATTATCTTTGAACTAGTTGTCAGACTTGGGTGATCAAGGTATCAATCGACGCGTATTTTTGATAAGAATTCAAAATAAAATTCCGCTACCACTTGCACCCCATTAACCACTAACCAATTTGAACTAACTATGGTCAGGAGCTAGAAGTTTAACTTAAATGCTTATTCTGTTAGTTTGGTTACGATATCTCATACTGAGACTAAATTTTTGACCGATCGGTCCTATGACAGCTATATGTTATATTTGTCCGATTTCAACAGAATTTGGTCAGGATATATAAAACTAAGTTAAATGCATATTTTATCAGTTTGGTTGAGATATCACTGCGAACGGCAGTTCGCTCTAGTGACGAAAGCAGCACGAAGGGTGCGAAAGGCGACTAGCAATATATACAGCTAATTTGGAAAATTTGCTTCGACTGTCCGATCAGATTGAGTTATATACCGATCGAAAGGCTTAGACCTAACTTACAAAATGGCGTACTAAAACTTTTGCTAGCACACCTGGTTCATGAGATAAGGGGGTGTAAGTGGGAGGGAAAAAATTTAAATAATTGCAGCTAATGGGGTCGTTGGGGCTTTTTGTTAAAATATTTTCTTTTATAAAAATTCTTATTAAAAATACGCGTCGATTGATACCCCGATCACCCAAATCCGATAACTGGTTCAAAAGATAATCAAATTTAAAATTTTTAGTGGACTTCTCAAAATGAGATGAAAAGTCAGTTTGTTTGTCGGTTCGTTTGCGCGTATCAAAGCGCTAATAAAGCTTAGATGTAATGATAAGGATTTGTTTCTTTTCAAAAATATAGAAATGTTTGTTTTACGACTTTTTGAATTTCCCGCTAGTTTAGCGGGAAAACGCTATTTCCCGCTAAATAGTTTGCAAACCATAGAAGCTACATCTATGTCCTATATATCATTGGAAAGGTTAGTTTGAAGGCTTTTTGGCGTACCTTCAAACTTTTTTTATAAAGTACTAAGGTAACATTTTACAGGTAAAATAAGGTTTCTTAGCTTATATTTTGGCGATTTTTGACAAAACGGCTCTAACGATTTTTATTAAATTGATGTATGTTTTAGTACGTAAATAAATTTTGGTTGAGGGGTTTGGAAGATATTGCCTGTCAACTGAATATATATATTTTTCCATCGGTCGAAAATCACGTTTTAGTTCGAAAATCACGTTTTAGTACTAAAAACTTTTTGGTTTTATGAGATATCTCAACCAAACTGATAAAATACGCATTTTACATTGTTTTATATATCCTGACCAAAGTTGGTTCAAATCGGACCACCATATCATGTAGCTGTCATAGGACCGATCGGATCAAAATTAGGTTTTAGTATAAAAAACTTTTTTGTTTTAAGAGATATTTTAACCAAATTGATAGAATATGCATTTAAGTTAGTTTTATACATCCTGACCGAAATTGGTTCATATCGGACCGCTATATCATATAGCTGTCATAGGACCGATCTGGTCAAAATTAGGTTTTAGTATGAATATGCATTTAAGTTAGTTTTATACATCCTGACCGAAATTGGTAACCGGTAATCAAACCACTATATCATATAGCTAACATAGGACCGATCGGGCGAAAAGTCTTAGTATGAAAAGTAGACAGTAGTAACGCGAGCGAAGCAAACAGGGGCTGAGTCTCTTAGCTATATTTTTTACTATCTCCCTGCATTTATGATAAAGTTAAAATGTCAAAAGCAAAAGCAATTGCAAAAATTTCTGATATCCCACAAAAAAAACCTCTACACGAGGTAAAAGTCTAGTGACGAAAGCAATTTTTAGCTCCAAAATTTCTGATATCCAATTGTGTGACGAGCTAAATTCTGTTTATTATAAAAACTTTAAATAAAAATAAAAATTATTAAAAAAAAAAAAAAACACGAAAATTGGTTTTCGGCACTGTGCAAAAAGTAATTTTTATGTACAAAGAAGCTCTCCCTTTTTGAGCACAGTGCACAATGCCAATTTTCGGGTTTTTATACCCGTTACTTATAAAAAATAAGTATAAGGGTATATTGTGTTCGTTGGAATGTGCGTAACAGGCAGAAGGAGGCATCTCCGACCACATAAAGTATATATATTCTTGATCAGCATCAACAGCTGAGTCGATATAGCCATGTGTGTCTGTCCGTCTGTCCGTCTGTCCGTCTGTCTGTCCGTGTGAGCGCCTAGATCTCAGAGACCATAAGAGATAGAGTAACCAAACTTTCACACGTAGATCAGAAATGCGTTGGAGCAGGTCAAGTTTGTTTTAAATTTTGGACCCGCCTACTTCCACGCCCGTAATTCGCGAAAAACTGGTCATCCGTCTGTATAAACACAAGGATCTCAGAGACTATAAGAGATAGAATAACCAAATTTGTCACACAGATTTCCATATACCTCACGCAGATCAAGTTTGTTTCAAATTTAAGCCACGCCCCCCTCCGCCCCCGCAAATCGCGAAAAACCACCTCACCCACAATTTTTCATATAATACGTATTTTTTGGTAGTAACCGATATCTGTTATTATTATCTATTATCCCACTGAATCGCAACACGATCGGACAAGTAGAACAGCAGTTATTGCGTGTCTAAGTTGTTAAATCAACAGGTTCCCCCTAGAGTATGCAATAGTTTTTGTATTGTTAAACCTTATTAGAATGCTTAAGATTTTCAATTAGTTCTGGGAACGTAAATATGACATTAGGATTGAATCGATAATGTATAGATATAAGTAACGGGTATCCTATGGTCGGGATCTCGACTATAGCCTTTCCCACTTGTTTTTTTTTTTAATAATTTTTATTTTTATTTAAAGTTTTTATAATAATCTGAATTTAGCTCGTCACACAATTGGATATCAGAAATTTTGGAGCTAAAAATTGCTTTCGTCACTAGACTTTTACCTCGTGCAGAGGTTTTTTTTGTGTCTCATAAGACCAAAAAATTTTCGTACTGAAACGAGATTTTCTACCGATACAAAAGTGTCTATATTTAGTTAAAAGGTGATATCTTCCAAACCCCTCAGCCAAAATTTATGTTCTATATACCAAAAAACGCGAAACTTTACGTTTTATAACATATTGAATTTAAATAAATTAAAAAAATATTGCCAAAAACTAAGCTAAAAAACCTTAATTCACCTGGAAACTGTTATGGTGCATTTACACTAGTTGATATATATGTCAATTTTAATACCAACGTGGTCAATTCTAGTGTAAACAGCGGGCAACTCAGTCAACTGTTGCGTTGACTACAAATTGACAATACGAAAAACGCCAGTTGACATTGTGAGTGTAAACATAGTGTAAACGCTTGATGTCAACAGTTGAAGTCAAAATGGCTACGTTGACAATGACAATTCAAATTGACTTCATGTTCGTTCTTTATTTATGCGTTCACAAACATTGTGTATATATTAAAGGTGTCAGCACATGAATTTTGGCATCAATGTTATTTGTTTAACATTTTCTCTGATTTTAACTTAAATAAAACTTATAATAATTTTGAATAAAACTTATAAGAATTTTGAATAAAATCAATTCACAAGTACATTATTAATTGATTATATTGTAGCGTTTGTAGAAACTACAAGACACTGGGTGACCGAGCGGGAACCCTTTGTCGGAATGGGGTTGCGTCACGAGCGGCCAGCAAAGCAACAGCGGACCCAAAACCTGGCTCAAGCCAAACACGAGGGATAGGTTAAATTCTAATTGTCGTTTATTCTCTCAGTACAAATTTTCATATAGCCCGAAACACGTGTCGTTTTTCAAGCGTGTCTTGGAAAAAGAGAGCAAGAAGCAGCGAGTTGTCAAACACCAGCTTTCGCAGGGTCGCACTACACTGTGTCAAGGTTGCCACTCTGACCTTTAAAGCGCGCAATATTTAAATTTGATTACACTTTCGTTACAATAAATATAAATATTTATGTATATATAAGTATGTAAACGAAGCAATTTTCGTGATTTAAAACTGAAGCCGATCACTATCGATCAGCTATCGATGGCCCATCGATAACTGGTAACATAAAATTGCAATTTTAATTGCTGCAATATTCAACAATATTCAATTGTAGAAAATACAAAATTAGTTATTGAGTTTGCAATGCGACTTCTTGCTCTTCATCTTCTTCAAGACATAAAATAAAATATTTACGCCTGTCACTATTGAAAACAACTTGCGAATTTGGTACAATGTATGATACATATAAAATAAATTATAATTATTCTTCAATTTTGAGAATACATCGAAATTTATATGTGCTTTCAACATTTTTAATTTCAAACATTTAAGTACGGTTGATACATACACAATATCGATGTCAACTCTACAGCATTGGCAGCTTGAAAGGCAACGAGTATTGTTGTCAACTAGTTAAAACAGCTGTCAACTTCATCGCCAACCCGTTGCAAATCCTCGCGTTGACCAATTGAAAAAGTAATTGACAAGCATGTTTTTTGGTCAACTATGTCAACTAATGTAAACGCAAGTAATGCGTTGACCTTGGTTGCCAATTGTTGTCATTGCTCGAATTGACGCTTCGTCAACTAGTGTGAATGCACCATTACTTAAGTACTAGTAAAGCCTTTAAAAATTCCTTTCTAACGATATATGGGACATATCTGTAGCTTTTACGGCTTGGAAACGGCGGGGGAAATAGCGACTTTCCGCTAAACTAGCGGGAAATTCAAAAAGTCGTAGAACAAACATTTCTGGAATTTCTAAAAGGAATAAATCCCCATCATTACATTTAATGATTTATAGCGCTTTGATACAAACAAACAAACAAACAGACAAACTGACTTTTTATCTCATTTTGAGTAGTCCACTAAAAAATTTAAATTTGATTATCTTTTGAGCTAGTTGTCGGATTTGGGTGATAGGAATTTTTAAAAAATAACAAATTTTACAAAAAGGCAGCAACGACCCCATTAGCTGCAATCAATAAAAATTTGTCCTTCCCATTTGCACCCCATTATCTCATAACTTGGGTGAGTTAGAAAAAGTTTTAGTATGACATTTTTAAGTTAGGACTAAACCTTTCGATCTGTATATAATTTGATCTGATCGGACAGTTATAGAAAATGTTCCATATTAGCTGTAAATATTGCTAGTCGCCTTTCGCACCCTTCGTGCTGTTTTTGTCACTAGCGCGAACTGCCGACTGCAGCGATACTATTCTTTTATATAATTAAATTCAAATTTAAGATCGAGTTGAAAAGCGAAATAGGAGATCGGCCCAACAAATCATCGAGTTGTCGATATATCGGGAGAAAATAACGATATATTGAGTCTTATTTCGAGTTGTAACCAAAAAAAAATGTTTTAAAATTAAACGTAATTGTAAATATAGAATACACGTGTACTTAAAGTTTGTTTTAATGCCTTATTCAAATATTCACATTAACACATTAACGTTGTAAAGTATCTTAATTATGTTTCTTAGAAAATTAAATTGTGCCATTCAGAGGCGTGTCGAAAAAGTGCAAAGATAAAGGCTGGTAGTCCCTGGTTCCGTGCGGTTTCCATATTTGTCCAATAACTTGAAGGAAGAAGAAACAGTAATCATAAGTCTATAATATCTTTGGTAGTCAAAAGATAACTTACTTGCGTTAAATAACTCAGGACTTCAAAAAGTCAGTCCGCTTAAAATTTGGTAAGAAAATTAACTTTGACAGCCTTTCGGGCAAAATTCGGTTGCAGTGCTCGCTTAAAATTTCTCCTGCTGCTTTTCACCTTTCGGCCGGTACAGAAGTTCCCATGACGATAAGATATTTTGCAGCTATAGGGTACAATTGTGGACAGCTCAATTTAAGTCCATTCCATACTTTCAGTGGAACGTCATCATTGGCAGACAGAGGCATTTTGAACAGGCTTTGCCTGTTGTGCAAAGTGCTTGTGTCGATCCCAAAAGCTGCTTGAGGTCTCCCTAGGTGGGGAAGCCACATCTACATTAATTGGAGATAAAATAGGCTGGATCATGCTCTTAATTTTTGTGACGACCATTGAACATGCTTTGCTCTCCCTAAAATGAAGTTTCTTAAACAATGTGCTCATTTCCAATATTGAATTCTTTAAAATATAATAAGAAAATTAAAAATTAATAAAATAAATAATAGATTGTAAATGCGAAACGTTACCTATAGAGTTGAACCCAAACGCTTACTTATATCGTTAAGCAGCACCTCGCGGCAAATTTCTGCTAACTCGGTTTTTAGCTGCAGCTGAGTTAAGGAGTCGACTAAAATGGATACAATCGGTATCAATTAGCTTCCCGTGGCATAGTTTCCACCCGATAAGATCTTAGAGGCTTCCTCCAGCGGCTTTAAAACTTCGAGCATGTCCTCAGCAACTTCAATTTCTTCGCCATTAAGAATATTTAAGTCTGTTAAGCTTAATAAAATATCTGTGACCTCGGTCTTCAGCGTTAAGAACCGCTTCATCATGTTAAATGTGGTATTCCAGCGGGTAGGAACGTCTTGAATCAGCTGTCAGTCCTAGAAAGAAGCGAATATACATGGGGTCCGTCCACACATCTGTTGTCAAAGTAACGTATTTTTCACTTAACCTATTCCTCCATTTTTTGTCAAGATTCTCATATTTTTCATCGGCCACTTAGTGACTTTGTACCTTGAGGGTAACTTGTACAAAGGTACAGCGCAAGACATAACATATTGAAAGCCTTCATCCTTCATTATGCTAAATGGTTGCGCGTCCTTGGCAATCATAAAAACCATTGCATTATCAAGTAGCTTTGTCTTACTTCCATGTGGAGCAAATACAGTTGCGTTTTCAAACGATTTAGCAATTGGACCTTCAAGTGCACCTTTATCAGGAGCAGGAACGTCAGCTTTTTCCGTTTCCTTCAGTTTTGATGACGAAATATGTTTTCCATTTAGCAAACGGGCTGCAGACAGAGGCTTCTCTATGCTCGTCACTTTATGCACTCGATTTAAATGCGCAATCATATTGGACGTGTTGCCTGAAGTTTGCAACACCTTACCGCAACACTTGCACTTTGCAGACTTTGAATTTAGTCTTACAAATTTGCTCCAGCATGAGCTCTTCAGGCTTTGAATCCTAAAAATTTAAGTAAAATATAATAGACCGCTAAGTTAAAAAATGACCCTTACATATGTACAGTGGCTCAAGGGTACAGTAAAACTTTGGAGCCGGGTAGCCAGTAAACTATTAAAGGTATCAAAATAATTTTAATGCAGTTATTTTCAGCAGTCTTTCATCATTAGTTTGGATACATCACTTTTAATATATTTCTAAAAATAACCTGTACAACTAAGGAAAACTAAAACTATCGCCTTTTCCCATGTCACAGCTTATTTCGTGCAGAGTACTTAATGTTAAATATTTTTTGGAAAACTAAAAAAAAATATATTTTGTGGCCTCCATTTAGTTTAATAGTCCCTTTAAGAATTTTTTCCATTGAAAAATTCAAGTTTCCGGTGGTATCGCTGGAGATTTTTGACCCTCCCTCCAACAGTACGGCTTTAAGCTCATTTTTGTTGGAAATTGTCCTTTTTCGAGTAGCAGATCCAAAATTCGTCCAAAAACTCTTGATTATAATGAGATCAGGTGGCAGGACTAGTGAATCCATTACATAAGGGCAGTTCCACATTAACCAGGACAGCTCAATGCCCGCTTTATGTTTTGCCCAGAAACCTCCGTGTGCCCAGATTTTCGGCGCTTTGGGGCAAATTATAATTTAATAATTGAAGGATCATATACTTATCCATTATGCCATAAAAAAAAACCAGGTTTTCAACGCCTAAGCCCGCCATGGGTGCCTAACTATTGCACAGTCACCGGCATGCTTTAAGATGCTTATTTTGGAGCTCCATATTCGGTTGTCGTCAAACATATTGCATTCCATCGGAACGAAATATGTTACATTTTGACATATGAAGTCATTACAGAAGGAAATTGGACGTGTTTCATCCTCCTGAGCAAATTTTAATCTGCATATAAAGCCAACAGTATGGCTGTATATAGGTAATGTCAATGAGGCAATATTGCAATAATCAGATTTTCTCCAGCAGTGCTACATTCTGCAATATGTGATAATAAAATAAAAAATATTATGTTGATTAGCAATTAGATCTAAATGAAATATGATCTACAATTAGTTATCAAATTTAAAGGTATATCTTACTTTGGCATTTTTTAAATTTATGTGAACTTTTTTTGTCTGCGCGCGATTAAGTTCACTTCAATTCTCGATAAGCACTTAATTCCAAGAAAAATTTCGGTTGCAGATCATTTAGTTCTGCAAATGAACTACAATGAACAAACTCAAGTAAGTTGTCGATATTTTCTTGGAAATCGATTTGATCAACTCGATAGATCGTCAAAAAATCATCGAGTTAAACTACTCGATAATCGCTTCAGATCGCTACTTTTACACATCACCTCGAGCGAAGCGAGCTCGGGGTAGGCGAGTGTAGCGAGCAGGGGGCGGAGCCCCCTTGTTTTTAATATTATTATTTTATTGTAAAGGCAAATAATAAACAATTATTGTAATGCAAATATTTTTAAGCAGTAGTTTGAAGTTCGTAAAGTTAGGAAAAGTTATTTTTTTATGTAAAGAATTTTCTTTTTTTATTTTGAACCGAAACCGAACCTGTATTTCATAACCAAAACTTACCAGAAACTGGAACCCGTTTCGAAACCCATATTCAAAGATTTTTCGTATTCGATTACCGAAAACCTTAATGCGAACATAACCGAAACCGTAACTGAAACCGATATTCGATTCGGTTTTAATCCGTGCTTTGAAGAAAAAAAGGGCTGCATTGCTGTTTACGTTCGAGGTATTAATTTGAAAGTTATCTGCGTTGATATCGCAGTCGATTTGTCGCTCGGTTCCAAAAAAAAATTGGTACTAGAGCCCAGGCGCGCAGCTATGGTGGAGGCAAAAGGGGCAATTTGTCCCGCGCCCCGGGATTGAGGGGCCCCGCGTTCGAGGACCTCCGATGAACTTTCTTACTAACAGGAAAGGTGGAGCAAAAATGTTTTTATTTCTTTTTTGTTTTCTTAAGCTTAAATTAACAAAATAATTCCTTCAAATTCTAATACCGAAATTCAATGTAATTAGAGTTTGACCCCATGCCTACAAATATTATTTAGCGGGACCTCGATTATTATAGGACACAAAACTTTTGTCATACACAGGTGTGTCACAGAAAACGAAACCAACCAAAAATGTATCAACAAAAATTTTCGGAGTTATATCATGCCACCTTCAAGACTATTGCTGAATCTACGGACATAAACAATTTTGAAGCTGCGGCATGAGCTTTACAAAACCACTTAACCAGACGATTTAGTTCAAGATTAACTATGTGAGAAAAGTAGATTATTAAAGACCATTTTAAAATTTTTTTCTCCTTAAGAATTTTGCTCGATCTGCTTCTATCTGTGGTTTTTGGAGAAAATTAGCTTTAATAAAAGATAACTTAAGGACTACAATGAGCGAAGACAGGCTAAATCATTTAGTGACTATCTCCATAGAGCAAGGAAAAGCCAGGACAATTAGCTACGAGAAGGTTTTTAAAGAATTCAGTGCCATAAAGGTCAGAAGTACATTATTTTAAGATTATGTAAGTAATTTAAGAGATTGTATAATTAAATTAAGAAAAAAGGGCCACCAATATTGGTTTGAGTATACCTACCAATAGCCTGAAGTCCTTTCGAGGAAGGTGCATGATGTATTGGCTAAGTTGTTCGTTGCGCTCTTTGCACATAATTTTAGATATCTTGCAGGAAGTTGTGTTCCGCCACCTGCTGTTGATCTGTACGTCTTCTGTTACATTGGTGTTGTCTAGCCTGACGCCTCCCTTTGCAAGAGCATCTGCCATCTCATTTCCATCAATGCCCTGGTGGCTGGGATTCCAGAAGATTCGCACTAACATTTTTGGAATTTACGACTGACGATTGCATGAATCTGATTGCCGCCTGGCTCTCGACAATTAAGTCAATAACATGTTGCGCTGAGCAACTTCTGCTGATTTTCTGATTCGCCTAGAATATGCTGCAGTGGTCCAGTATATGAGAGTTTATATGAGAGTCTTACTCCCGTATCTGCACAATATTTAGCTTGCAAAATCCTCCCCCATGGAGCTGTGTCCGCAGCCTAGGCGTTGGGCTGATTTCCCCGCAGCTAATTGTGCGTAGATCTAGAGAGGCTCGATTTCGAGTATGGTTTCGAGTGTTCTGGGAGGGGTGGATCTCAGCGCCCCTGTGATGCAGAGCATTTCCTGCCGCTCAGTCCTTTCCATTAGCTTGACGTAGGCTTTTTTTTTTGTCGAAAGCTTGCAACCCACAAGAACTCCATACATCAGGGTTGGTCGCACAACCGAGATGTAGATCCAATGCATCGCATATTTCGCTGAGCGTGTGTTCCATAACGGCGCTGAGGGTCGATAGGTTAATGGACAGAACCACGCATTCCAGTGTTCATCCAATGTGTTCAGTCGAAAATATTGCTGCTGTGGCCAAAAGTGTGAGTGACAATCCATCAACATCAGCTCAACAACTTACGCAGGACATTTCTCAGACGTTCCTGCAACGAATTTTGTCTAAAGACTTCTGTCTGAAGCCGTACTAAATTCGATTGATGACGGAGCTTAAGAAGCACGACCATCTGATGCATTTTCAGTTCGCGTAATAAGCCGAAGAGCTCTTGATGGAAGTATTTTTGATCTTAAAATCATCTTTTCAGATGATGGTCATTTGCACCTCGGTCTTTACGTCAATAAGCAGACTTGACGCACGTGGGTCTCCGAAAACCCGCACGTTTTCTTGGAGAAGCCAATGCATTCACAACGAGTGGCTGTTTGGTGCGGTTTATGCTCAGGCGGTATCATTCTCCCGTTTTTCTTTGTAAACAAATCTTCCCGAATAGAAGATGATGATATCGACGATATATGGTTCCAGCAGGATGGCGCTACGTGCCACACAGCCAACATTACAGTCGGTTTCGGTACATTCGAAAATCGATTAGCACTAATAACAAACGAAACCAACTTTTTTTGGATAGATTTGGGGCTACAAATTTTTTTTTCTATGACAGATGTTTTTTCTAGATTTCAACCAGTAGTCTTAGAGCCACCAATTTTTTAATTAAAAAAATTATGATTTTCTGCTTAGCTTTTTTTTTATAGCTTTTTTTACTTTACAATTCAAGGAAAACTCGAAAAAAATAAATTAATTTTTGTTTCTTCTTTATTTACATAGATGTATTAATTATGCGTTGCTTAATATATGAATTATAAAAATGTATGGAGAAACGAATATAATATTTTATCTATACAGAGGTGTGTTTTTTTTTTTTTTTTTTTCGATTTTTATGACTTTCTTGTGGAGCAGCATGACCTTTGGTGTAAACATTTTTTGTCTTTTTAGACCCCGTACTTAAAAAAAGTACAGGGGTCTTTTGGGTTTGTTTTAACGAAAATGTGCGTAACAGGCAGAAGGAGGCGTGGCAGACCCTATAAAGTATATATATTCTTGATCAGCATCAATAGCCAAGTCGATATAGCAATGTCCGTCTGTCCGTCTGTCTGTCTGTCCGTCTGTCCGTCCGTCTGTATGAACACCTAGATCTCAGAGACTATAAGAGCTATAGACACCAAACTTGGTATGTAGGTTCGTCTATATTGCAAGCAGATCAAGTTTGTTTCAAAATTTGGCCACGCCCCCTTTGTCGCCCACAAATCGAAAAACAAAATTTCATATCCAAATTATAAGAACAATTTCAAAGCTAATGACACCAAACTTAGTATGTAGATTCCTCTATATTGCAGGCATATCAAGTTTGATTCTTTTTTGGATCGGACCACTATATCATATAGCTGCCATAGGACCGATCGTGCGAAAATTTAGTCTTAGTATGAAAAACTTTTTTGTTTTATGAGATATCTTAACCAAACTATTACAATATGCATATAAACTGGTTTTATATATCCTGTCCAAAGTTGGTTCAAATCGGACCACTATATCATATAGCTGTCATTGGACCGATCGGGCGAAAATCAAGTCTTAGTATGAAAAACTTTTTTTTTTTATGAGATATCTCAACAAAACTAATACAGTATGCAAATAACTTGGATTTATATTCCTGTCCGAAGTTGGCTTAAATCGGACCACTATATCATATAGCTTCCATAGGACCGATCAGCCGAAAATCAAGTCTTAGTATGAAAAACTTTTTTGTTTTATGAGATATCTCAACTTTACTATTACAGTATGCATATAACTTGGTTTTATATATCCTGTCCGAAGTTGGTTTAAATCGGACAACTATCTCATATGTCATTGAAAAAAATAGTCGAAAATGTATTACAACGCTCTGCAACAGCATCAAGCGGCCAAATTATTTTTTAATTTTTGTAGTCTTTTCTATTTTCATAGTAAGTACGGGGTCTCCGACAGTCGAGTATGCTCGACTGTAGCACCGCGAGCGAAGCGAGCAGGGGGCGGAGCCCCCTAGTTTGAAATACCTTACTGTAATCAGCCGAGAAGGCAATGTCAACTTGCCTCCACGCAGCTCCGATTTGACCCTGTTTTTATACACGTTACTTATAAAAAATAAGTATAAGGGTATATTGTGTTCGTTGGAATGTGCGTAACAGGCAGAAGGAGGCATCTCCGACCCCATAAAGTTTATATATTCTTGATCAGCATCAATAGCCCAGTCGATATAGCCATGTCCGTCTGTCAGTCCGTCCGTCTGTCCTTCCGTGTGAGCGCCTATATCTCAGAGACCATAAGAGATGGAGATACCAAACTTTCACTAAAAGAATTTTATATACCCCACGCAGATCAAGTTTATTTCAAATTCAAGCCACGCCCCCCTCCGCCCACGCAAATAGCGAAAAACCGTCTGAACAAAGAAATTTCATAGACTAAAAGAGATAGAGTAACCAAATTTGGCACACAGTTTTATATATACCTAACGCAGAACAAGTTTGTTTCAAATTTAATCCACGCCCCCCTACGCCTCCGAAAATCACGAAAAACCACCACACCCACAGTTTTCAAGATAGTACGTTTTTTGTGATTATTAGCGTTATCTATTAGCATTATCTATTATCCTACTGAATCGCATTAAGATCGGACATGTAGAACGACAGTTATGGCGAATTAAAGTTTTCAGATCAACACAAGTATATTCTTAAAAGTACTTTTCAATATATTAAGTAAGTAACGGGTATGGTCGGGATCTCGACTATAGCCTTTCCCGATTGTTTTTTTTTTCTTGGGTGCCATCAAGGATAAGTGCTTTCTCTTTCCAGAGACGATTGACGACCTAAAACACGAAATTAAAGTCGCCAATGAGGCGAAAATGAGCTAAAAAATTTTGTCGATCGGATACAATACCTACAACAAGGCTTCCCAGGGCGCCCAAAGGAATATAGTGGTGTTTCACAAATAAACCGCAAAGTTGGGGCTATTCAATTAAAAAACAAGTGGGAAAGGCTATAGTCGAGATCCCGACCATAGGATACCCGTTACTTATTTCAATACATTAGCGATTCAATCATAATGTCATATTTGCGTTGCCAGAATTACTTGAGAATTTGAAGCATTCTAATAAGGTTTAACAATACAAAAACTATTGCATACTCTAGGGGGAACCTGTTGATTCAACAACTTAGACACGCAATAACTGCTGTTCTACTTGTCCGATCTTGTTGCGATTCAGTGGGATAATAGATAATAATAACAGATATCGGTTATTACCAAAAAATACGTATTATATGAACAATTGTGGGTGAGGTGGTTTTTCGCGATTTGCGGGGGCGGAGGGGGGCGTGGCTTTTTGAAACAAACTTGATCTGCGTGAGGTATATGGAAATCAGTGTGACAAATTTGGTTATTCTATCTCTTATAGTCTCTGAGATCCTTGTGTTTATACAGACGGATGACCAGTTTTTCGCGAATTACGGGCGTGGAAGGAGGCGGGTCCAAAATTTAAAACAAACTTGACCTGCTCCAACGCATTTGTGATCTACGTGTGAAAGTTTGGTTACTCTATCTCTTATGGTCTCTGAGATCTAGGCGCTCACACAGACGGACAGACGGACAGACACACATGGCTATATCGACTCGGCTGTTGATGCTGATCAAGAATATATATACTTTATGTGGTCGGAGATGCCTCCTTCTGCCTGTTACATACATTCCAACGAACACAATATACCCTTATACTTATTTTTTATAAGTAACGGGTATAAATATTTGAAAATATCCACCCGTTTTTTTATAGCCATTGTTTTGAGGGCACAACGATATGTCCCTATATTTATTGTTTTAATTAAAAACACGATTAACGTCAATTTATAATGCGTTTATTGCCGGCCGAATTAGCTAATTAAAGCGTTGCAATTTTCTGCTTAACATAAGCGTGCCAAATAGAGTGTAACATTGCTCTAACATTTTATATAAGAAACGCATTGTTTACAGATATGTTGCATACAAACAGGTGATGAAAGAAATTAGTTACATATATTGAATATTAGGCAACGGCAAAAATTAATAAAAAAAAGTTTGGAAGAAAATCTATATGTTCTGCTCCGAACAGACATTTTGAAACGCAACTTTTTCGTGGGCCACCCTGTATTAATAGAAAGTTTGTAGTCTCCCTCGGCTACTATGTCTAAGCTGACTACTCTTAATATAGGAGCAAGCTATGTCCTTTATCCCCAAATCAATATTGATTCAAAATTCTAGTTTAAATCTCTTAAAACTATCGAAAGGTAATCGGTATGCTGGTAGGTAGATAGGTAAATGTTTCAGTACTTACTGTGCGATTTCCCAGGTTTTTGACGCGGCAGGTTAGCTTTACAGTCTTGCCTACAAGACCAGTTATATTGCTGGTTATACTGGTATCGAATGTAGGTCCTCCTGTTCCCGGTGTTGGCAGATCTTGTAGAAAGTCTGTAAAGAACCGCTTTGAGGCACCCTGCGAGTAATCTAAAAAGCAATAGATATAAAACAAAAATAATTTAATCAAAGTGAAGTAAAGACTATACAATATTTGTGGTATAAAATCGTTTTCGTGTGCACTCCGCCGATACTTGTGCTTCATAAATCAAAAAAGTGATACTGTGAAACTATAAAAATATATCAACAGGTTTGGATAAGCGGTTGATGTGGCTACTTTTTGTGTTTTCATACAAAAACAAGGGGGCTCCGCCCCCTACTCGCTTCGCTCGCCTACCCCCGGCTCGCTTCGCTCGCGGTGAGGTGCGGCTACAGTCGAGCACGCTCGACAGTAGGATACCCTGAGCCCAGGTACTTCTTTTATAAATGTTGATTTTCGACCAATTATTCCAATGGAAACTATATGATATATGGAACCGATCTGAACCAAATCTGGTCAGAATGTACAAAACCAACATAAATGCATATTCTATCAGTTTGGTTAAGATATCTCAAAAAACAAAAAACTTTTTCATACACAAACTTGATTTTCGGCAGATCGTCTGTATGACAGCTATATGATATAGTGAGCCGATATCGACCAAACTTGGTCAGGATGTATAATACCAGCCCAGATACATATTCTATCAGTTTGGTTAAGATATCTCAAAAAACAAAAAACTTTTTCATACTAAAACTTGATTTTCGGCAGAGCGACTGTATGACAGCTATATGATATAGTGGGCCGATTTGGACCAAATTTGGTCAGGATGTATAATACCACCCCAAATATATATCGTGTGAGATTGGTTGAGATATCTCAAAAATTAAAGAAGCTTTTCATACAAAAACTTCATTTTCGATGTATCGTTCCTATGGCAGCTATATGATATAGTTGTCCGATCCAAAAATAAAAACAAACTTGATCTGCGTACGGTATCCAGGAACCTACATACCAAGTTTGAAGTCTCTAGCTCTTATGGTTTCTGAGATCGACGCGTTCAAACAGACGGACAGACAGACGGACAGACGGACAGACAGACGGACATGGCTCAATCGACTCGACTGTTGATCCTGATCAAGAATATATATACTTTTTGGGGTCTGCCACGCCCCCTTCTGCCTGTTACATACATTCTGCCAAATGCATTATACCCTTTTTTGCCCATTTTTAATGGGCTCAGGGTATAAAAAACCACTACACGAGGTATAAGTCTAGTAACGAAAGCATTTTGTAGCACCAAAAATTTTTGACAACCTACTTGCGACGAACAAAATTAAGTTTAATAAAAAACAAGGGGGCTCCGCCCCCTACTCGCTTCGCTCGCCTACCCCCGGCTCGCTTCGCTCGCGGTGAGGTGCGGCTACAGTCGAACACGCTCGACAGTAGGATACCCTGAGCCCAGGTACTCTTTTATAAATGTTGATTTTCGACCAATTATTCCAATGGCAGCTTTATGATATATGGAACCGATCTGAACCAAATCTGGTCAGAATGTACAAAACCAACATAAATGCATATTCTATCAGTTTGGTTAAGATATCTCAAAAAACAAAAAACTTTTTCATACTAAAACTTGATTTTCGGCAAATCGTCTGTATGACAGCTATATGATATAGTGGGCCGATTTCGACCAAACTTGGTCAGGATGTATAATACCACCCCAAATATATATCGTGTGAGATTGGTTGAGATATCTCAAAAATTAAAGAAGCTTTTCATACAAAAACTTCATTTTCGATGTATCGTTCCTATGGCAGCTATATGATATAGTTGTCCGATCCAAAAATAAAAACAAACTTGATCTGCGTACGGTATCCAGGAACCTACATACCAAGTTTGAAGTCTCTAGCTCTTATGGTTTCTGAGATCGACGCGTTCAAACAGACGGACAGACGGACAGACAGACAGACAGACGGACAGACAGACGGACATGGCTCAATCGACTCGACTGTTGATCCTGATCAAGAATATATATACTTTCGGGGGTCTGCCACGTCCCCTTCTGCCTGTTACATACATTCTGCCAAATGCATTATACCCTTTTTTGCCCATTTTTAATGGGCTCAGGGTATAAATATTAAATAAATATAAAAGCAAGTGGGAAAGGCTATAGTCGAGATCCCGACTATAGGATACCCGTTACTTATTTCACTACATATAAAAGTACTTTAAAGAAAATTTTCTAACAATACAAAATCTATTGCATACTCTAGGGGGCATGTATTGCCATGTATTGCTTAAAGAATCATTTTCAGACAATAACTGCTGTTCTACTTTTCCGATCGTGTTGCGATTCAGTGGGATAATAAATTATAATAATAGATATCAGTGACTACAAGAAAAACTATATTATCTTAAAATTTGTGGGTGTGGTAGCTTTTCGCGATTTGTGGGGGCGGAGGGGGGCTTTAATTTGAAACAAACTTGATCTGCGTGAGGTATATAGAAATCTGTGTGCCAAATTTGGTTACTTTATTTCTTATAGTCTCTGAGGCTCCTTTGTTTATACAGACCAACGAACGGCTTTTCGCGATTTGCGAGCGCGGAGGGGGGCGTGGCCAAAATTTGAAACAAACTTGATCTGCGCTGGGTATATAGAAATCTGTGTGCCAAATTTGGTTACTCTATCTGTTATAGTCTGTGAGATCCTTTTGTTCATACGGAAAGACGGACCGACGGACAGACACACATGGCTATATCGACTCGGCTGTTGATGCTGATCAAGAATATATATACTTTATAGGGTCGGAGATGCCTCCTTCTCCCTGTTACATACATTCCAACGAACACAATATACCCTTATACTTATTTTTTATAAGTAACGGGTATAACTAGGGGGCTCCGCCTCTTGCTCACTTCGCTCGCGCTGCGTCGAGTATGCTCGACTGTCTGAGACCCCGTACTTACTATGGAAATAGCAAAGGCTGCAAAAATTAAAAAATATTTTGCTCGCTTGGTGCTGTTGCAGAGCGTTGTAATACATTTTCGACTACTTTTTTCATAGACAGCTATATGATATATTGGACCGATTTGAACCAACTTCGGTCATGATGTATACGACTAACTTAAATGCATATTCTATAACTTTGGTTGAGATATCTCATAAAAAATAAAATTTTTTCATACTAAGAGCTGATTTTCGCCCGATCGGTCCTATGGCAGCTATATGATATATTGGTACGATTTAAACCAACTTCATTTAGGATTTATAAAAGGGTGCTTCCACAGAAAACGAATTCTTAAAACTAAAAAAATAAAACTAAATGCTCGATTTGCTTTGTACTGAAAAGAAGAAAGCTCCTCAAATTTGTGATGCGGACAGAGAAAAAGGAAGAACTTTTTATTTGAATGATGCATAGTTTTCGCCCGATCGGTCCTATGACATCTATATGATATAGTGGTCCGGTTTCAACCTATTTTGGTCAGGATAAATGCATATTGTATCAGTTTGGTTGATATATCTCATAAACCAAAATGTTTTTCGTACTAAAACGTGATTTTCGACAGGGTTGTGATTAATTAACTACTTTTGTAATGCATTGGTAATTTCATTAGAATTGAAATACTAATGTGCTAATGAAGAAGAAATTTCATTAGCATTGAAAATTGTAGTGCTAATGAAATTTATTTTCAGTACCATTGAAATATAGTAGTGCTAATGAAAATGAAATTTCAGTAGAATTGAAAATAGTAGTGCAAATGAAATTTTTTGTCACTAGCATTTAAATTTGAAAGAAAATGTAAATAACTTTGAAATATTGACATATAATGAAAATTTATTTTTTGCCATTCAATAGTTTTAATTACATTTTAATTTAAATAACATTGATAATTATTATAATTTTTTTTTAACATATGTTAATAAGAGGTTATTTACATTCAGATGATGCAATAATTATGGAGGGTAAGGTTTGGTGTTTAAAATAAGAAAACATTTTTAGTGTGCTAGAAACAATCGTATTATCTCTTGCTGTTCCATTCACTAGATCGCCAAGCCAAGGCTGTATACTCGGATATGTTGAAGAAAGTACAGTTTGTACAGTTTGTACAGCCTGGCTGGGGGCCCTTACCAAAAATAGCCCAGTCGTTAACGGAGCCTGGATACCTGGCGCCCTCCGGTCGTGATAGCCTTACCTGCATAGTGCGGATCTCTGTGCAGGCGGACCATTCCTTCTCCGCCAATCGTGGGAATCAAAACATGAACTCAATAAACAATACAAACTTAAACAAAAATAATAACAACAAAAATATAAAAAATACAAAAAGAAACACAAAAAAATAAAAACACAAACGACGACGGAATCGCAGATTCTTTGTTTTAGGCAGCGGCAGGGGCTTCAAAGCCTGGCCAAAGCCTAAAACAGTCGCCGGAGATGGTCACCATGCCAGCCAAGTAAACCCGTTTTCCACCCGGGCCTTGGGGTAGATGGAGTGTTTCTACCATCTCCTGTCACCACGGAGGCACAGCAGAGCACTAGTGCGGCAGTGCCACTTTCAGGTGCAGGTGTGATGGGGAAACCTCCAACAGCCAGCGTCGCTAGGAAGTTTTCTTAAGCTGAGAAAAGGAGTGCAAGCAGCATACTCCAGCGACAAAATCCGGGAGCAGAATCCAGTCCCTCGGCGGAATGGCTAGAGAAGGTGGCGTGGGCCAAGAACGTGCTTGCCGCCTACAGCGAGCTGGCGCCTAGGGCGCAGGCACAGGCTCAGGCAAAGAGGCAACGCTCCCAGGAGACTCCCGGCCCATCTGCTAAGAAATCGAGGGTCCAGCTGGGTAAATCCTTTGCCCAGATCGCCAAGGAAAGGATCCTTATAGGGGTTCTTGATCGAGGCGATTCGGGCGGCAGGATCCCCAAAAACCAATGGAAGTGGGTGGAGACGGCACTGGCCACCCGCTGCTTCGAGATGCTGGAGCAGGAGCCTGGACCACCACTAGTCTGCAAAGATGTTGGCTGATACTAGGGTAGCGTGAAGGTGATAGCTTGCGACGATGAGAGATCTGCAGAGCTCTACAAAGCAGCAGTCTCAAATATCGGCGAGGTATACCCAGGAGCCAAGTGTCAAGTGGAGTGATATTCCAGTCCGGCCCAGGGCCAGATTGTGGATCCCATCCTCCATCAAAGAACCGGAGAGAATCTTGAAGATGCTCCAGCGTAGCAACCCAAGTCTCCCTACTCATGACTGGAAAGTTGTCAAGGTAGAGGAGATTAAGGGACCAACAAACCAGGTCGTGCTGATTCTGAACAAAGCATCGCTCGCCCCAATCGAGGCCGCTGGTAACGAGCTGAACTTTGGTTTCAGCTCCGTTTCCATCCGGGTCTACAGATCGGATACCGCGGCCGGGATATTTTCTCCCGACATGCCAGTCGAGGAGGATATAACGGCAGAGCCAGAGGATCCGGAGCATAGCGACGCTGAACGCGGCTACACTTCCGATGCGTCCACCATAACGCGGGATCTTAAAGCAATGTGCCAACTGGGTGAAGGAGAGGCCACCTCTGATGTAGCGTCGGACGATGAGGACGCGAACGTGACAGTGGTGGAGGGACCATCTTCAGATGTCTATAAAGATTCTGCAGATAAACCTCCACCACTGTAAAGCAGCCTCCGCTCCACTGCTACTCCGTCTGGCTGGAGACGGAGCCGACATAGTCCTAGTCCAGGAACCCTGGTTGATTGGTGGTAAGGTTTCTGGACTAGGAACACCAGACTACAAGCTAGTAGTTGCTGAAACACAAGGTAAAACCCGTACCTGCATTCTGGCCAGAAAACATTTGAGTATTTTCTTGCTTCATAATTTCAGCAATGAGGACAACACGGCAGCAAGCCTGGAACTCCAGTCAGCTCCGATAAGGTTGCTGTCCTGCTTATGGCCTATGACCAACCGGGCCCTCCTCCAGAAGAAGTCACGAGAAGTCTAATAAAAGACTGCGAGACGCGAGGTATCAACCTCATCATTGGATGCGATGCCAATGCACACCATACCCAGTGGGGCAGCACAGACATAAACACAAGGGGTGAGTCACTCCTAAACTACCTTCTCAACACTAACCTAGTTTTAGGCAACAAAGGTTGCGAACCTACTTTTATAATTAAGGGCAGGAAGGAGGTCATTGACCTTACCCTGGTATCTTATCCTCTATATGATCTCATCAGAGACTGGAAAGTGGCAGACGATCACTCCTTCTCTGATCATAGATACATTGAATTCTCCCTCAAATCGAGGCACTCTAAACCAGCCCCGTTTACCAACCCAAGAAAGACCAAATGACATTCTGCACTGTGCGCAATAAGGGTGAGCTTTTTTGTACATAAACATTAATTTTGGCGCAGTGCCGAATATTAATATTAATATATAATATTTTTATTTAAAATTTTTATGCGCAGTATTTTTATTTCGTTTGTTACAAAATTGGATATCAGAAATTTTCGGGAAAGAATATGGGCATTTCCACCGCAGCCACAAACTTAAAATTTATCAAAAACTCACATCTTCTGAAATTTTCTTGCAGAAACATTTTCAAGTTATTTTTTTTTTATCATTTAACACATTAATTAGATCTTTAGTTTGAGCATATCGACCGTATTTTTGAAAAAATTACGTTTGTGTCAAGAGTTGACTTCCAAAATGGAGAGATTGTATTATAACAATCTTTTGACGATATCTTTTTTTAGAAACAAAAAATTAATCAAAATGCAAAGAAAACACTTCAGTTCTATTAATAAAGCTTCTTAGTGACTTAAAAAGTAAAAATGTAATTCATTCGAAGTAAACAAAAACATCAAAATAGTGATGGTAAAAAATGTACCGTGCGCGATGTCCCGTGCGAATTTGCATCAATTTGAAATAAAAAAAGTGCAAGTTATCTTTGAAAAAAATCATAACCATTTTTAAGAGGCAACAATGCACAAGAGCTTAAAATTAGTTGCATTAAAATATTGCCTCTGGATTCGCTGAAATTGGTGTTTGAATTGGTTGACCTCACCAGTCACTTCCATTTCGTGTCCTGTGCGAATCACTTAAGCTTTTTCTATTATCTTAAAAATGAAAAATTACCCAAATTCAATCTTTGCACCAATGAAAGAGCTAATCAAATGCTATATGTTAAGCCCTTCATCAGAAAAAAAACCGTTTCCTTTTTACCGTTTTTTTATTTGAATGTATAGTAATGCCCATATGCTATGGTCACTAGAGTTTTACCTTGTGTAGAGGTTTTTTTTGTATATACGCTACAGATATATGCTATATATCGTTGGAAAGCTAAGATTGAGGGCTTTTGGATGTATCCTTAAACTTCTTTTTTTCTAACTGCTCAAGAAAAATTTTACAGGTGACAAAAGGTTTTTTGTCTCACATTTTGGCGATTTAAAAAATTGATAATTGAAAAATGTTAATTATAAAAAAAAAATTGGCATTAATGCTTATGTACAAAAAATCTCATCTTTTTTTCGCACAGTGCAGAATGTAAATTTGTAGACCCCGTACTTAAAAAAAGTACAGTGGTCTATTGGGTTTTTTTTTTTAATAATTTTTATTTTTATTTAAAATAATTATTAAGGGTGTTTTTTTTAGATGCTGGTTTTTCCAGTAGAGATAAAGCTGACATTTTTAGACACCGACTTAAAAAAAATACAGGTGTCTATTGGGTTTGTTTTAACGAAAATGTGCGTAACAGGCAGAAGGAGGCGTGGCAGACCACATAAAGTATATATATTCTTGATCAGCATCAATAGCCGAGTTGATATAGCAATGTCCGTCTGTCCGTCTGTCCCGACGTCTGTATGGATACCTAAATCTCAGAGACTATAAGAGCTAGAGACACCAAACTTGGTATGTGGGTTCTTTTATATTGCAAGCAGCTCAAGTTTGTTTCAGAAATCGGCCACGCCCCCTTTATCGCCCACAAATCGAAAACAAAAATTTCATATCCAAATTATAAGAACAATTTAAAAGCTAGTGACACCAAACTTAGTATGTAGATTCCTCTCTATTGCTGGCATATCAAGTTTGTTTCTTTTTTGGATTGTACCACTATTTCATATAGCGCCCATAGGAACAATCGGTCGAAAGTCAAGTTTTGTTTTTTGTTTTTGTTTTGAGAGATATCTCAACCAATCTGATACAACATAAATAAAACTTGGTCTTATATATCCTGTCCAAAGTTGGTTCAAATCGGACCATTATATCATAAAGCTGACTTAGGACCGATCGGGCGAAAATCAAGTCTTAGTATGAGAAACTTTAATGTTTTATAAGATATCTCAACCAAACTAATAGAATATACATATTACTTGGTTTTATATATCCTGTCCTAAGTTGGTTCAAATCGGAACCTACAACCACCCGGGCCCTCCTCCAGAAGACGTCACGAGAAGTCTAATAAAAGACTGCGAAACTCGAAGTATCAACCTTATCATTGGATGCGATGCCAATGCACACCATACCCAGTGGGGTAGCACAAATACAAACACAAGGTGTGAGTCACTCTTAAACTATTTCCTCAGCACTAACCTAGTTCTAAGTAACAAAGGTTGTGAACCTACTTTCATAATCAAGGACAGGAATAAGGTCATTGACCTTACCCTAGTATCCTATCCAATATATGATCTAATCAGAGACTGGAAAGTGGCAGACGATCACTCCTTCTCTGATCACAGATACATCGAATTATCCCTCAACTTGAGGCACTCTAAACCAATACAATTTACCAATTTGAGAAAGACCAAATGGCCAATATTCACTGCTCTCCTTAAAAAGGCTATCCTAGAGGTAGCACCAGAAGGACTTCACTCTACAGAGCGACTAAGTTACCTAGTAAAAACCTTTACTAAGGCTTGCAACTCTGCTTTCAATGCAGCTTGTCCCATCAGCAGACCTAAAAGGGGGAAAAACCACCATGGTGGAATCCCAACCTACAAAAAATTCGCAAGAGCTCGAGAAATCTCTTCAATCAAGCCATGGCTGTTAACACAGAAGAATCTTGGTTCAATTAAAAACACGCCCTTTTAACATACAAAAAGGCAACACGACAAGCCAAAAGGGATTCATGGAGAGCTTTCTGCTCTGACATAGAATCAACACCGGACGCGGCCAGACTGAGGAAGATTTTATCAAAATCTGCCCCCATACTAGGATACCTCAAAAAAGAGGATGACACCAGTCCTACATCAAGCGAAGAGTCAATGGATGTACTCCTAAAAAAGCAATTTCCAGGCTGCAAAGCAACCAATCAGGGTAGATACCAAACCCCGACTGAGGTGCCAATCAGCCCCTCTCTTCTAAGCAAACGCAACATAACCTGGGCTATAAACAGCTTTAAACCGTACAAGTCACCTGGACCAGACGGCATTTTTCCTGCCCAACTACAACAAGCAGGAGACACTGCCATAAACTGTCTACAATCTATCTTTCTAGAAGTTCTCAAAACTGACCATATCCCTGACGCATGGCGAGTCTCTAAAATAGTTTTCATACCAAAAGCTGGCAAATCATCCCATACGACAACAAAGTACTTTAGACCAATCAGCCTGTCGTCATTTATACTCAAAACCTTCGAGCGACTCTTGGCTTTTCATCTAAGAGCATCCATTCCCCCCATCTCTTGTCTAATTCTCAACACGCATATCGGAAAGGCAAATCGACGGAATCAGCTTTGCACTTCGTCGTCGCCACTATAGAAAAATCCCTTTCGCTCACTGAATACTCCCTCATAGCCTTCCTAGACATCGAATACTTATAATCGTATACTTAATATAACCAAAATTTTCAATAGATCAAAATTATAAATAAGTAAAATAGAAATATCAAAAAGAGCGACAAAAAAATAACTTCAAAAGAAAATATCATATAATAATTTGGGAAAACCATCCATACGCCATAAGGATAATAGGAAAAGGTCTACATTCTTGATTGTATAATATCACGGGTGTTAAATTTGCTCGCTGTTGCTTTTTAGCGAATGGCCGTAGAATTTGTCCACGTTAATACAATTTTTAGCGAGAACGCTAACTAGCAAGCCAAATTAACAAGGGGTTATTCCATTAGTCGGATTTCGGCAATACCTGCAAATTTCTATATATATACCGAATATCTACGACACTTGAATACAAATAGAGTATGGCATTAGCGTTATTCAGAAACAGCTAACTCTTCATCATACCTTTTTTAATCCAATATATGAAGAAAGGAACCGAATTGTGTTGAAATTAAATATGGCATTAGTATTCTTTTAGAAACAGTAACTCGTCGTCATATCCTTTCAATACAAAACAAGGATAGCTAAACGCTTAAATAAAAATAAAATATGGCATTAGTGTTAGTATTAAAACAACTAACTCTTCGTCATACTACTTTTATTCAAACATGGAAAGTGGGAACAAGTTACTGAATATGAAAGGGAAGAAAAATCAACAGATGTTGTTGATTGTTATCAGTTTTCAAAACCGGGAAGCACTTCTTAAGAAACCCAGTTGCCAAAATATTTCCGTGAAACTATTTCTGCCTCTGAATCGCTCAAGAATTGCATGTATGGGTGTGCAATAATTAAACATGTACTTTAAAAATTTGAAATGTCCGAGAGAGCACAATTTAATTAAAACACAGTTGCTCAAATTTCGGTTCCACGTTTGGGCGCCAAATAATTAATTCTGTAACGTTTCTCGAACCTCTAGATAGGTGACTGAGCAGATGTAGGGTATCACTCGTCGGATAAGTAAGATTGATCATATAACGAGATTTGATATATTAAGTATATTCGCGTACCGAGGGAAAAAGAAATTAAGGAACGGGATTAAAGGAGAGGGATGCAGGGGAAAACATAAGATACAATCAATCCAACACTTTTCTTTTGTTACACCAACAGGTGTGAACGCCCATCCTACCATGATCCCTACGGGCCACATATTAAGATAAGGATCCCTCAAAAATTCGCAAGACCACTACCCTATATCCCCATATTGCAGCATGGTTTCCATAATAAATAATTTAGTTCATAGTTAAATTCATATTATATTTATTACTAAACATGGTTATATTTAATTTTAATTAGTTTTAAGAAATTCGAAAAACAAGAAAAATTCAAGAAATCAACGTGACAATAATATTTTTCTATCATTACTTGCTTGAGTGGGTGGCGTTTGTAAAATATTTAATTTCATTTTCATTTACTAATTTTTTTGTTTTGTAATAAATGCAGTGCAACATAAAAGTTATTGATAGTTAATATGTATATGTCGGAGAATAGATGAATAGCTTGAGTGTTGGCACTTTCATATAGTTTAGTGTTGAATAGAGCGTAATTAGTGTTGTTAAACAGCTCGGACAATGTGGGATGACAGCTGATGCTGTCATCGAGTGTGGCTCTCTGAGAGTGTCAGATTTTATTGGTCTTGTCATATAGAAAAAGAGGAAGAAAGGTGCAAGTCACTTAACCTGCACATTGAAAGGCACTAGACGGAGAGACGCACTGCACATTATCGAAATGGCTGAAAACGTAGCAATTGAATACGGAAATAAATCACCGACATCAGAAGTGGGATCCTATTCGCAGCCAATATCAGCGGATGAGCAGTTTCGTGCTTTATTGGAGCAGCAGAATCGCAACTTTCTTGAGTTGGCTAAATCCTTGCGCTCCACGACAAAAGAGTCTCAACAAAATGGCGTCACCAAGCTGCCAAAATTCAACGCAGATGTAGCCGGTGCCGATGCTACGCAGTGGTGCGCCACGGTTGATATTGTCTTAAGCGAGATCGCACTAAGCGAATCGTTGGAGGGCAGTGCGTCATTATGGCTGTCGCAAATTTGTTTTCCCGGGATCACATGGGAACAATTTAAACAGCTTTTTGTGCAGAGGTTCGAAAGCACGGAGACGTCGGCAGCTACCATGATAAACTTAACCCTCTAACACGTAAGACTGTCTTGAGACACTTATTACATTATTCACATTTGCGTAAAAAGTAAGAGCTTTTTCATAATTTAAATTCTTAACGGCAGTAAATAACAAACGCCAGATTTCATGTAGAAGCTTTAAAAGCTCTCAGAAGCTTTTAACGGTACTTTTTATTTTTATTTGCACAGAACATTTTATTTCGCGCGTGAAACTTGAGATGCTGCAAGTTGTGTTTTGCTCTGCTTATAAAAGTCAAAATATAAATCACATTCAGCTCATTATTTTTTTTCGTAAAAGGTATGTTTATTTACTATTAAAATCAAGTTATAGATTTGCAAATACATAATAAACATGCGTTGTAGCAGTGAAATAGTGATAAGTGCCTCGAGACACTTTTTGGGCTTTAAGTGAACTTTTGTTGCCCGCAGCTATTTCAAAACTACTTGCAATTTATGTGCTGATTTTTGTTTGTGGTACGACTTTTCTTAATAAAAAATTTAAATATTAAAAGAAATGGAAAAGCGGACTCGTTTCAAGTTGTCGGACTTGTCAGATGAGCAGTTGCTGGAGTTGTTTGAGTCAGTCCCGTCGGATGAGGAACTGTCAAGCATATCAAGTGACGACGAGGACGACGATTTTAATGTGGTGGAAGCTCTCACCGATGCATTAGAGGATGCTGACACCATCCTCTCAGGCAATGCAGTCTCCACTCTCTCACCGATCTCCACAGCTACGACTCAAGCTAGGCCAAAAAGCGAAGCATCCAATATCGGACTTGCGGTTTGACCAGGTAAACCATTTCCCCCATTGGTTGGATCGAGACAGTGGAAGAAGATGTTGTAAGCACTGTGAAATTTCGCAAACACAGTGCATTTGCACAAAATGCAATCTGCATTTATGCTGCACAGCTTACAAAAATTGTTTTTCAGAGTACCATAAAAAGAAATAAAATGCAACTTTGAAACTTTAAAACGACTTTTTTACACTCAAAGCCCCAAGAGTGCCTCGAGACACTTATTCACTTTTTCTCACCTTACAGGTAAACGAAAGCTTTTACGCACTTTCTGAGTGCATATTTGAGTTTAGAAGCCAGAATTCATTAAAGAAAAAATTATTTGAATAAATTATTTCCATTATTTTAGAAAGTAGCCTTAGAGGGTTAATCAACAGCCGCCCCAAAGACGGTGAATGCTTTGCCGTATACGCGAGCCGTAAAGTAACATCTCTGATGACAAAATGGCGTGGTATGGATTTGGAGGAGATTGTCGTATCAGTCGTTCTAGGACACATGTCCAACTTCGATCGACGGCTGCAAAGAGTGGCGTACACAACGAATGTTCAGAACCGGCGTGATCTACAGTCGGAGCTACAAGTTTTTATGTTGGAAAAGCGTCGTCAGGAATTTCCAGATGAAGGACCTGGATCAAAACGCACGAAGTCATCCACCATAAAGTGCCATAACTGCGGCAAGATGGGGCATAAGAAGTTTGAGTGCAGCGCAACGATGCAAGGTGGAGGATCTATGCGTGATGGCGAACGTAAAGCGACTCAAGCGTTGCAGCAGCGAACGAAAACCAACATTCAGTGTTACCGCTGTCAAGAGATGGGACACATTGCTACACATTGTCCAAAGGGTGTCTCTGGAGGCTGAAAAAGATTTGAAAAGCGAGTGGAGTTGTGCGTCGTGGAAGACCCGAAATCGCAGATGATGCAGCGAGGCGAAAAATTTCAAATTACATTTGATTCTGGAGCCGAATGTTCGTTAGTTAAGGAGAGTATGTCTAGCAAGTTAATGGGTAGGAGAGCAAACAATTTTATTACGATGAAGGGCAAAGGAAACGCCAATATTTATAGTACTGTTCAGATCTTAAGTGAGGTAGTACTTAATGATAATTGTCTTGAAATATTATTCCATGTTGTACCAGACGACTCTCTTAAAAATAATATTGTTATTGGTCGTGAAGTTCTGGCTCAGGGATTGTCAGCTTTAGTTTCATGTGACGGTGTTGAGTTTGTGAAGGCCAAAACAATTAATGTTTGTGCTATACCTGAGGTTAACGACTGTTTTGAGCAGGTTGAAACTGAAGTTTATGGTGTACAAAAGAATAATTTGGTGTCCATTTTGAAAAAGTATTCATCCTCTTTCATTCAGGGAACTCCGCACACTAGAGTTACAACAGGCGAGATGGCTATAAGATTAATCCAGCCAAATAAGACCGTACAAAGGCGGCCATATCGATTCAGTCCTAGCGAAAGAGAGATTGTCCGAGAAAAGGTTCAAGAGTTGATAGAGTGTAAAATAATTAGACCCAGTCGCTCACCATATGCTAGTCCTGCACTGTTGGTAATGAAAAAGAATGGATCTGCCAGACTCTGCGTTGATTATCGAGAGCTAAATTCAAATACTATTGCAGACAAATATCCTCTGCCTCGCATAGCAGATCAGATAGTAAGATTAAATGGAGCCCGATATTTTACCAGCTTAGATATGGCGTCTGGATATTACCAAGTCCCATTACATACCAATTCGATAGAGTATACCGCGTTTGTAACCCCTGATGGACAGTTTGAGTTCTTGGCAATGCCATTTGGGTTGAAAAATGCGCCTTCGGTTTTTCAGAGAGCTGTGATGAAAGCTCTTGGAGATCTTGCATTTTCGTATGTGGTCGTTTATATGGACGATATTCTAATTATAGCACCAACGCAGGAGACAGCTTGAAAGGTTGGAAATTGTTCGTGGCATACTTTCGTCGGCTGGCTTCTCGTTTAACATCACGAAATGTTTCTTTCTCAGAACGACTGTACAATACCTAGGTTATGAGGTATGTGCGGGCGAGGTACGTCCCAACTTGCAGAAAATAGAAGCGTTAAGTGTTTTGCCACCGTCCAGGTCGGCTACCACTTTACGTCAGTTTATCAGGTTAGCCTCTTATTTTCGACAGTTTATACCAGGATTTTCCCAGATGATGAAACCTCTCTTTTTTCTTAACTCAGAGAAAAACGGTTTTGAGTGGAAAGCAGAACACGAAAGGATCCGCCAGAAAGTTATCGAAGTTCTTATCAACAAACCGGTGTTGACAATTTTTGACCCTCAGTTTTCCATTGAATTACATACGGACGCAAGCGCAATCGGGTATGGAGCTATCCTTTTGCATCGCATTAACAGTAGGCCTCATGTAGTGGAATATTTCAGTAAGACAACAAGTCCATGTTAGGCGAGATATACTTCTTATGAGTTGGAAACACTCGCAGTAGTAAATGCAGTAAAACATTTTCGACACTATTTACATGGCAGAAAATTTGTAATTTTCACTGATTGCAATTCGCTAAAATCTTCCCAAAAGAAGGTTGAGTTATCACCTAGGGTTTATCGTTGGTGGGCGTTTTTACAGACGTTTGACCTTGAAATACAATATCGAGAGGGGAAGCGCATGGCGCATGTTGACTTTTTGTCTAGAAATCCGCTCAGTCCTGAGATTAGGTCGGCCCATAATAAGGTCGTGGAAAAGAGAATTTCTCTAACAGAAATTTCTGAAAACTGGCTCTTGTCTGAACAACAGCGTGATCACGACATAAAGGAAATAGTTACAAAGTTTAAGACTCATGATCTCTCTGAAGACGTTGGTAAAACATACGAATTGAGAGCTGGAGTTTTATATCGGAAAATTCAGAGAAATTCTAAGACTTGTTGTTTGCCAGTTGTACCACGTGCGTTTAGGTGGTCAGTAATTAATCAGGTGCATGAGTCAATAATGCATCTTGGGTGGCAGAAAACTCTTGATATGGTGTATGAACATTATTGGTTCGATTGTATGGCAAAATATGTTAGAAAGTTCGTCGAGAATTGTATTATTTGTAGGGTTTCAAAATCATCATCAGGAAAAGTGCAGATGGAGCTTCATCCGATCCCAAAAGTCAGTATTCCATGGCACACGCTTCACATAGACATTTCAGGAAAATTAAGTGGCAAAAGTGACCGTAAAGAATATGTGATAGTTTTGATAGACGCTTTTTCCAAATTCGTTTATTTATATCATACCTTTACTCTAAGCTCCGAGGATTGTGTGAACGCAGTAAAATCGTCAATTTACCAATTCGGTCAATTTACCACTCTTAAGAACTTATTTACTGCCGTTGAGACAAGCAATAGAACATGGCAAGATGCGTTAGGAGAAGTCCAATTAGCCATAAACTGCACCGTCAATCGGGTAACAAAATCAAGTCCTTTAGAGCTATTGATAGGTAAGATTGCACGGCCCCTAGGTTTGCTTCCTATTAGCGAAGACGAGAATCAGGTAGACTTACAGGAAATTAGAGTAGAAGCTGAAAAAAATATGAAAAACGCAGCAGCGTATGAAAAGCAAAGATTTGATCCAAGTAAGGCTAAAGTAATCAACTTTAAGGTTGGAGTTCACGTATTACTAAAGAGTGAAGAAAGACATCAAATGAAACTAGACCCAAAGTTCCGAGGACCTTTTGTGGTGCTAGAGATATTGGAAGGCGATAGATATATGCTAAAGTCCATGACGAGCAATAGAAAATATAAATACCCACATGAAAGTTTGCGAAGGCTGCCAGATGGACAGGTGCCAAGTGAGTTAGACATCGAAGAAACTGAGCTAGACCCGCCAGGCTGTAGTGTGTAAGAAGCAGTTGAAACAGACTGTAGAAGAAGAAACAGTTGAAACAGACTGTAGAAGAAGAAACAGTTGAAACAGACTGTAGAAGGAGAAACAGTTGAAACAGATTGTAGATGGAGAAACAGTTGAAACAGACTGTAGAAGGAGAAACAGTTGAAACAGACTGTAGATGGAGAAACAGTTGAAACAGACTGTAGTATGATAAACAGTTGAAACAGACTGTAGATAATGGCGGAAGAAGCAAAGTTGTCGATGCTCATGGGGGTACCTGACCAGGCTGGAGAGAATGAATGTTGCTTTAGAACGATAAAGAGAATTAGAAATGAAATGATATAAAGATTAACAAGATTGTTAAGTGAAGTTGAAGTTAATAAAACGATTGTTAGTAATAAGAATGTAATTTTAAAATATAACTGAATGTTAAATGAAACGACTTATGTAATAAAAACACTTATTGATTAATACACGAGGACGTGTGATTTATCAGAATGGCCATGTCAGAGAATAGATGAATAGCTTGAGTGTTGGCACTTTCATATAGTTTAGTGTTGAATAGAGCTTAATTAGTGTTGTTAAACAGCTCGGACAATGTGGGATGACAGCTGATGCTGTCATCGAGTGTGGCTCTCTGAGAGTGTCAGATTTTATTGGTCTTGTCATATAGAAAAAGAGGAAGAAAGGTGCAAGTCACTTAACTTGCGCATTGAAAGGCACTAGACGGAGACACGCACTGCACATTATCGAAATGGCTGAAAACGTAGCAATTGAATACAGAAATGAATCACCGACATATACATAATATTTCAAAAAAATTTTGTTTTTATGACAGCCCGAAAGTATGCTGAGTTATTATTTTCTTTGATACTTCGACATGTTAAGGTGACTAACGAACCGACCAAAAAGCTTTTATATGTTTAAGGCCTCTCTCCAGCAGGCCAGGAACTAATAATTCCTGTCAAACTTCATATAAAAAAAACTTTGGCAAGAATTTTTAGTTTTCGTTTTCGTTTCGTGTGTATCCAGCAACTTGAACGAAATCCACAAATTCATATCGATATTTGCCATATCGATAGCATGTGTGGATTGAGAGAACAGCTGATGAGTCTATCAAGAAAATATATATATCAATTTTTCCTGGTGGACTCATACAAATGTCAAACATGGAGACTCAATGTGCTGTGAGCAAAACAAAAAAAAGAGATTTGAATTTTCAACGCGAGGAAAGATAACTTTAATTAAAGCAGTGGAGGCGCGACCATGTCTTTGACGAATCGCAAATAAGAATCATTTTGATAAAATATATGTGTAAAGTGTATGAAAAAGTGTTGCTGGAAAAATAATTGAATAATAATTGGCGCAACCAACACAATCACTTCATCATCCAAATTTATTTGCTTTCTTTTTTAATTTTAGTTGACCTTTCAAATTTGGCGCTGCTTACAAGTCAAACTGATTTGTTAAAGTGACCATGTACGTTTTTGGTGAATGGTCAAAAATATGCCAGTTTTAGGTAAATATTTTATGCATATTAGGTGCTTGGTCTCCCTGTTTTAGTTATGTTCCACAAACACAAAAAATAATTGTCAAATTCCTGACAAGGAATTTTAAGTTGCTGGAGTCAGGCCTTTACAGAAAAATAATAAACAATGTATAACACTTACGGCTTACAATCCCACGATGAAAGATCTTTCAGTGTGTGCGTGGCCGATGTTGGTTAGGTGCATGTCTGAAATAAAAGCTTATGATCGGGTTCGGGTCTTGGGTGAGCTTTGATAAGCAAAGGTAAATTATATGAAAACAAATTATGAAATTAACATCAATTAAACCATTGGATGATTTGCATTCATTTATGCTTATGGTATTTGCATTAATTGCGTTAGCTAGCCTTGGTTTTTAAAATATACATTTATTAACTGAAACTTTAAACTCTTTCGTGTTTTGTAGGCACCACCATACCGCACTCGCAAATTACAAAAGCGTTTAGAAATCCTTTACAAAATCTTGAAACGAAAGAATGGCAGAAGGTCTTCAACAATGTTGGCAGCACAATTTGAACAATTCATGCCACTTAAGCAGTTATTTCTGCCACTTGGATAGCCTCTGCTATTAGCCAATTTTGAGGTTGGGGACAAGGCACCTTCACAGGGTCAATATTACACCATTTCTTCGATCCCGAAGTTGAAAATTTTAACGGCAGACGAAATCCAGCGCACACAAAGGACGAGATCCCACGTAGAAAAAGATTTCCGCCAACACCAATTCAAACGGCAACGATGTTTGAATTGTGCATTGAGAGCGTTGTGACGTCACTTAGCCGAGTCACACACCTTTAGTAGGCCATTCGCGCAGAGCTTTTGCACAGCTTGACTGCGAAGTTAGAACAGCGAAGAAAGATAAACAGAGACACACACACACTAATTAGTCACTGCTCACCTCAATTAAATTGACCTAGCTTACCCGTTTGGGAATCGGCACAGCTACAGTTGAATCTAGATTCAAATTTAAAATTATGTGTAGTGGCTGCTCGTCGCCAAAGACAATTTGTAGGCTGCGATCTTGCAGGAAAAAGGGAGAATTTGTGTGATTTATTGCAGCTATCTGCACAGAGCATACTTACATAGGCCAATTTTGCACTAAATTCTTTCAAAATGGCACTTGTCAACTTAGTAAATTTCACTGCGATTAATTCGCGTACAAGTGTTTTCTTTGATGGCCACGAGGTGAAAAGAACGCTTGTGAAAATAATGGAAGCATAAGGGCATAATTCTTTTGAAATTCATTTTGTGCTGCATATTTGCAGTTTTGGGTTGCTACCAGGGCTGCAATACAATCAACTCAAAGTGGTATTACCAATTTTTAACTACTAAAGTCCCCGCTAGAGGGCGAAAAGTAAAAATTATCGAATTCATTTATTCAAATTAATATTCATTGCATATTATCTATTGTATTCATGGCAATAAACTTCATTTAATTTAACTTATTATTATTATTTATGTGAACTATAAAGTTTCGGCATCGGCGCAGTCAGCTGGTCACTTGCTAGCTGCTTGCAATGCGTGTACTGCTTTTACAAATAGCTAAAACTAATTTTGCTGCCTACTTCTAGGAGGGAAAATATATGTCTTATATTTCAAATACGTTAATTTCAAAGTTAGTTTAAAATTAAATGACACTACAAGCGGAACTTCACACTCTCCCCGGCCAAAATCACACTTAAGGGGTTGCAAACACCTGAAGTGTGATCACCGCTTGGAGACTACATATTCCGATTAACCAAGGGATACGTCATGGCTTTATATCTTTGGCATGATACTTGCCATCGTATCTACCATTTAAGTCTTTAATGTCATAAAAGCTGTTGCCAAGTTTACGCTGTATTCTTGCTTTTTCAAAGACTGGGGCTCATTTCGCACTAAATCCCTTTGTGAAGTTACTCTGTGTGAAATTGCGTTGGTACACTTCTTGACCATTTTTAAAGTCAACATCTCGGCTTCTAAGATTATAAGAGCGCTCGTTGCGAGCGAACTGCTGCTGAATACCTTGTTGAGCTTTTTGCCTGATTATTTCAAACGAGTCATCTCTGTCAAATCGAACCGTTCGATCTTCAAGCTGATATGTTTCTCCATTGGTGATCATATGCTGACCAAAAGCTACACGGTAAGGACTCGTATGAACAGCCGAGTGTTTGCTAGACCGTAATGGCCAGGTAATGTGACTTAATTGGGAATCCCAGTTTAACTGATTCGGCTCGATATAAGTCTAAATAGCAGCAATCACCGACCTATTTACTCTTTCTGAAGCGTTGGCCTGCGGTGAATATATATAGCCGTGTAAAAATGCTTTATATTATATTTGTTGAGCAATTCGTTAAACTTATGGGACTTGAACTGTACACCATTGTCGGAAACTATTGTTTCGGGTATGCCAACAAAATTAAACAAATCTTCTTCCATAAATCTAAATATGGCCTCTGCTGTGAATTTAATTATGGGCCTTAGAAAGGGAAATTTTGAAAACTGATCTAGAACAACAAATATTCCAATATTACCAGATCTACTTCTGGGATATGGACCCAAAAAATCGACATAAATCTTCTGAAAGAATCTACTGGTTTCCGATGATTTTCCTAATGGTGGTTTCAAACTTTGATGGTGGTGCTTGGTAGTTTTGCAAACGGAACAATTATTGATAAACGTTGCTACATCAACTACCATATTGGGCCAGTAAAAATATCGACGTAAGGTCTCTAATGTTTTATTTATGTCACTATAAGCGGCTAAAGGGTCTTCGTAACTGCGTTTCAATAATTTTGGCACCATAGTCACGGGAATCCACAATTTCCAGCACAAATCATCCACTACTGCATCCCCATTGGCATGCTCCGAGCGTCGATATACATAATTATTCAGTTATTTCATGTTTGGCAGCTGGGATTTATTGCGCTCCACGAAAGCTTTTATTTCCAAATATTCTGTTGAATAAAAATTGTCCGAATTCAAATCTATCAGGCTGTCTAAGCAAATGGCTGATAGATCTTCAGTAAAGACACGAGATAATCCATTTGGAACTAGGTTTTCACTACCTTTGCGATGATAAATTTTAAAGTTATAGCCTGGTAATTTTAAGGACCATCTGGCTAATCTAAAGCTTAAGTCTGCCAGGGACATTAACCACTTTAACGACACGTGGTCGGCGTATATAGAAAATTGACGCAAAGAATGGCAGCGAGTCACTCCTTTTCAGTTACCGAATAACTTCGCTGGCATTTGCTGAGCTTCCTGGACATAAAAGCTATAGGCACGTCGATCCCTTGCTCATCTTTCTGCATCAATACTCCACCTACGAAAGTGTGGCTTGCGTCGCAATGAATTGAAAAAGGAGCAGAGAAATCTGGACTATGCAGCACAGGGGCATTACACATTTTGTGTTTTAATAACTCAAATGCCTTTTGAGCCGCGTTTGTCCAAATAAACTTATGATGGTTCTTTAGAGTGTCCGTGATAGGTGAAGTTACTCCAGCATAATTTTGGATGAACTTATGGTACCATCCCGTGACGCCTAAGAACCTACGAACTTGTCGAACCGATCGTGGATCTGGAAAATCTTTTATTGCCGAAACTTTCTCTGGATCGGCTTTAATAGTTCCATGACCAATGATATCACCCAAATATTTAACCTCTTGCCGACAGAATTAGCTTTTTTCCACATTGATCGTCAATCCTGCTTGCGCTAATCGAATGGCAAGTTCTTTTAAAACGCGAATATGCCTATCAAAAGTATCGGCCACGGCCAGCAAATCGTCTAGATATATAAAGATCTCATTGCGCAAAGAGGCTGGTATGACTTTTTCCATCAATTTGGAAATCTTTTGAGGAGCATTGCACAAGCCGAAGGGCACTACCGTGAACTGGTAGAGAGTCCTTCCTGGCACAGCAAATGCTGTCTTCTCACGAGCTGACGCTTCAAGCGGGATTTGCCAATAAGCGTCTTTTAAGTCGATACTCGTAATATATGGAGCTTTTGGTAATCGACTTAGAATACCATCAATTAAAGGCATAGGAAAAGCATTTTTAGTTGTTACTTTATTGACTTTGCGTCTGTCAATGCACCTTTCCTGGCTTCTGAACAATAACAACGGGAGAGGACCAAGGACAGTTAGATTCCTCAATGACTCCAAGTTGTAATATCCTATCTAATTCTTTGTACATAAGCTTCTCCACAGCTGGCGATACCGCGAAGTGACAGGGCTCTGACATTTATTGGCTAAAAATACAGGAAGTAAATCGAACGATTTCCAAAAATCTATGCATAAATAAAGATCTTGAGCTAAAGTGGGTACAATATAAAAAGTTATATACTTGCTGATGTTGCGAAAGCTAACAGACGTTGTAAATTTTCCAACAATTGCTTGTCGTTGGCCATCTGCGGTACGTACTGCTGACGAAAGAGGCTTATATAATTCTCTCTTGAGCAACAACTCAACCGCAAACTTGCCACCAACACAGCTGATCGAGACACCGGTGTCCATGAGTCCACTAAGTGTCTTATCGAGTATCTGAACTTCAGCGTATGGACACCAAACTTGACTGTTGCTTACAACAGAACTTAATAGGGCTTTCTTCAATTCTTTTTGCTTGGCTTTATAAGATAACCAACGAAGTTTCTTTCTTTTATCTGCTACTGTCTCATTAGGGGTCTCAAATTGGGGGTTTTGCATCTGTCGATGCAGTGGAATGACTGGTATTAAAGACAAATCCGGTAATTTACAATCCGAGTTGGTGTCCCTGAAGGTTACTCGGTGCTTGTACATATCGGCCTGGCCGCAGCCATAGCAAAAGACACGACGCTCTGCTACGCAATCTTGATATCGATGGCCATTAACGCCACAATTCCAACAGGAAAAAACCATAGACGCTAATTCGCCATAGACGTCATCGGTATCAACCTCATCATCGTTAGCAAATTTAGACTGAGTGTAAACTTCGTTTACAAACCGCTTTGGGGGAGCACGAGGGACAGGTTTGTTAACTGTTTTCATAAACCTCTCTCGCTTGCGAATTATTTCTCGTAGCTGAACTATAGTGTATATTGGGACATACAAAATCTCGTGCTGAGTAACTGGCAATAAATTTGCACGCAACACTTCTAATAATGACAATTCAGACATAGGTTGCACAAGCCGATCCGCTAATGACACAATGGCCTCATAGAAAGTGTCAAAGGGCTCGTTTGGCTTTTGCTTACGTTCGGAGATAGCTGTCCGAATTTCCAAATTGGTTCGGCCATCTTTAAACTGAGCTTGTAGGGCTTTACCTAATGCCTTCCATTCTATAATATCTACGCTTTTATGATAACGCCAGAACCATTCACTGGCGCTACCTTCAAAGAGGTTGCTCGCATATCGAGAAAGTAAGCCAAAGTTTCTATCGAGAGTCTGAAAATCATCTACTGAAATGGCTGAGTGTCCTGAGAATCGAACTTTCCAATTAGCAATTATTTGACTGATGCGTTCAGGACGTAAACAACTAGATTGCTGATCCATTGTCATGGGTGGTCATGTTTTGAGGTCTATAACCACCTCCTACATGATTCGGCAAACCAACAAAATCTTCAAAGGATTGGTGTCGCATCGCTGGGGAAACACCTGGGGGTCTTGAATCGACTACAGATTGAGCTGAATGGACTGCAGTTTGCAGATTTAAGCTCTGAAACCCAGCAAATTGGGTTTGCTGCGTCATCACTGCGGACATAGCATTTATTATGGATTGCTGTATGTCATTGGACATTGCTCTATTCGCTTGCTCTTGAATCGAAGAGTTAGAACCTACTGCCTGATGGGCAGCCTCTGTGACACTAGCAACATCTGTTTCTGATAGTGGAGGTGCACTCATCTGTGCTGCAGACTTAGACCTGGTCATAGCTCCAGAGGTTGCTGCTTGTGCGGTTGAATATTCTTGTGCTTAGCTCAATGTGGATTTACTAAGCGCTGTACGATAAACCGGACAGACTTTTTTACTACCCCCTCGAGTATTAAAAAAGACGTTATAAGAAACATGGTTGCATCTGGTAATCACCAGCTGATTTGGGTGTTCGACTTCCTTTGTACAAACACAGCATAAAGGTTCCTGATCATGAACCGAGCTAAGATTCTCTTTACTACTTTGTGCCATGGCTTTTACTATTAGTTAGACTATAGGCAAATTATAACGAATACTTATAATCGTATACTTAATATAACCAAAATTTTCAATAGAGCAAAATTATAAATAAGTAAAATAGAAATATCAAAAAGAGCGACAAAAAAATAACTTCAAAAGAAAATATCATAAAAAATTTTGGGAAAACCATGCATACGCCATAAGGATAATAGGAAAAGGTCTACATTCTTGATTGTATAATATCACGGGTGTTAAATTTGCTCGCTGTAACTGTTTAGCGAATGGCCGTAGAATTTGTCCACGTTAATACCATTTTTAGCGAGAACGCTAACTAACAAGCCAAATTAACAAGGGGTTATTCCATTAGTCGGATATCGGCAATACCTGCAAATTTCTATATATATACCGAATATCTACGACACTTGAATACAAATAAAGTATGGCATTAGCGTTATTCAGAAACAGCTAACTCTTCATCATACCTTTTTTAATCCAATATATGAAGAAAGGAACCGAATTGTGTTGAAATTAAATATGGCATTAGTATTCTTTTAGAAACAGTAACTCGTCGTCATATCCTTTCAATACAAAACAAGGATAGCTAAACGCTTAAATAAAAATAAAATATGGCATTAGTGTTAGTATTAAAACAACTAACTCTTCGTCATACTACTTTTATTCAAACATGGAAAGTGGGAACAAGTTACTGAATATGAAAGGGAAGAAAAATCAACAGATGTTGTTGATTGTTATCAGTTTTCAAAACCGGGAAGCACTTCTTAAGAAACCCAGTTGCCAAAATATTTCCGTGAAACTATTTCTGCCTCTGATTCGCTCAAGAATTGCATGTATGGGTGTGCAATAATTAAACATGTACTTTAAAAATTTGAAATGTCCGAGAGAGCACAATTTAATTAAAACACAGTTGCTCAAATTTCGGTTCCACGTTTGGGCGCCAAATAATTAATTCTGTAACGTTTCTCGAACCTCTAGATAGGTGACTGAGCAGATGTAGGGTATTACTCGTCGGATAAGTAAGATTGATCATATAACGAGTTTTGATATATAAAGTATATTCGCGTACCGAGGGAAAAAGAAATTAAGGAACGGGATTAAAGGAGAGGGATGCAGGGGAAAACATAAGATACAATCAATCCGACACTTTTCTTTTGTTACACCAACAGGTGTGAACGCCCATCCTACCATGATCCCTACGGGCCACATATTAAGATAAGGATCCCCCAAAAAATTGGCAAGACCACTACCCTATATCCCCATATTGCAGCATGGTTTCCATAATAAATAATTTAGTTCATAGTTAAATTCATATTATATTTATTACTAAACATGGTTATATTTAATTTTAATTAGTTTTAAGAAATTCGAAAAACAAGAAAAATTCAAGAAATCAACGTGACAATAATATTTTTCTATCATTACTTGCTTGAGTGGGTGGCGTTTGTAAAATATTTAATTTCATTTTCATTTACTAATTTTTTGTTTTGTAATAAATGCAGGGCAACATAAAAGTTATTGATAGTTAATATGTATATGTCGGAGAATAGATGAATAGCTTGAGTGGTGGCACTTTCAGATAGTTTAGTGTTGAATAGAGCGTAATTAGTGTTGTTAAACAGCTCGGACAATGTGGGATGACAGCTGATGCTGTCATCGAGTGTGGCTCTCTGAGAGTGTCAGATTTTATTGGTCTTGTCATATAGAAAAAGAGGAAGAAAGGTGCAAGTCACTTAACCTGCACATTGAAAGGCACTAGACGGAGAGACGCACTGCACATTATCGAAATGGCTGAAAACGTAGCAATTGAATACGGAAATAAATCACCGACATCAGAAGTGGGATCCTATTCGCAGCCAATATCAGCGGATGAGCAGTTTCGTGCTTTATTGGAGCAGCAGAATCGCAACTTTCTTGAGTTGGCTAAATCCTTGCGCGCCACGACAAAAGAGTCTCAACAAAATGGCGTCACCAAGCTGCCAAAATTCAACGCAGATGTAGCCGGTGCCGATGCTACGCAGTGGTGCGCCACGGTTGATATTGTCTTAAGCGAGAAACCGTTACATGGCAGCGCTTTAGTTCTGGCACTAAGCGAATCGTTGGAGGGCAGTGCGTCATTGTGGCTGTCGCAAATTTGTTTTCCCGGGATCACATGGGAACAATTTAAACAGATTTTTGTGCAGAGGTTCGAAAGCACGGAGACGTCGGCAGCTACCATGATAAACTTAATCAACAGCCGCCCCAAAGACGGTGAATGCTTTGCCGTATACGCGAGCCGTAAAGTAACATCTCTGATGACAAAATGGCGTGGTATGGATTTGGAGGAGATTGTCGTATCAGTCGTTCTAGGACACATGTCCAACTTCGATCGACGGCTGCAAAGAGTGGCGTACACAACGAATGTTCAGAACCGGCGTGATCTACAGTCGGAGCTACAAGTTTTTATGTTGGAAAAGCACCGTCAGGAATTTCCAGATGAAGGACCTGGATCAAAACACACGAAGTCATCCACCATAAAGTGCCATAACTGCGGCAAGATGGGGCATAAGAAGTTTGAGTGCAGCGCAACGATGCAAGGTGGAGGATCTATGCGTGATGGCGAACGTAAAGCGACTCAAGCGTTGCAGCAGCGAACGAAAACCAACATTCAGTGTTACCGCTGTCAAGAGATGGGACACATTGCTACACATTGTCCAAAGGGTGTCTCTGGAGGCGGAAAAAGATTTGAAAAGCGAGTGGAGTTGTGCGTCGTGGAAGACCCGAAATCGCAGATAATGCAGCGATTTCAAATTACATTTGATTCTGGAGCCGAATGTTCGTTAGTTAAGGAGAGTATGTCTAGCAAGTTAATGGGTAGGAGAGCAAACAATTTTATTACGATGAAGGGCAAAGGAAACGCCAATATTTATAGTACTGTTCAGATCTTAAGTGAGGTAGTACTTAATGATAATTGTCTTGAAATATTATTCCATGTTGTACCAGGCGACTCTCTTAAAAATAATATTGTTATTGGTCGTGAAGTTCTGGCTCAGGGATTGTCAGCTTTAGTTTCATGTGACGGTGTTGAGTTTGTGAAGGCCAAAACAATTAATGTTTGTGCTATACCTGAGGTTAACGACTGTTTTGAGCAGGTTGAAACTGAAGTTTATGGTGTACAAAAGAATAAATTGGTGTCCATTTTGAAAAAGTATTCATCCTCTTTCATTCAGGGAACTCCGCACACTAGAGTTACAACAGGCGAGATGGCTATAAGATTAATCGAGCCAAATAAGACCGTACAAAGGCGGCCATATCGATTCAGTCCTAGCGAAAGAGAGATTGTACGAGAAAAGGTTCAAGAGTTGATAGAGTGTAAAATAATTAGACCCAGTCGCTCACCATATGCTAGTCCTGCACTGTTGGTAATGAAAAAGAATGGATCTGCCAGACTCTGCGTTGATTATCGAGAGCTAAATTCAAATACTATTGCAGACAAATATCCTCTGCCTCGCATAGCAGATCAGATAGTAAGATTAAATGGAGCCCGATATTTTACCAGCTTAGATATGGCGTCTGGATATTACCAAGTCCCATTACATACCAATTCGATAGAGTATACCGCGTTTGTAACCCCTGATGGACAGTTTGAGTTCTTGGCAATGCCATTTGGGTTGAAAAATGCGCCTTCGGTTTTTCAGAGAGCTGTGATGAAAGCTCTTGGAGATCTTGCATTTTCGTATGTGGTCGTTTATATGGACGATATTCTAATTATAGCACCAACGCAGGAGACAGCTTGAAAGGTTGGAAATTGTTCTTGGCATACTTTCGTCGGCTGGCTTCTCGTTTAACATCACGAAATGTTTCTTTCTCAGAACGACTGTACAATACCTAGGTTATGAGGTATGTGCGGGCGAGGTACGTCCCAACTTGCAGAAAATAGAAGCGTTAAGTGTTTTGCCACCGTCCAGGTCGGCTACCACTTTACGTCAGTTTATCAGGTTAGCCTCTTATATTCGACAGTTTATACCAGGATTTTCCCAGATGATGAAACCTCTCTTTTTTCTTAACTCAGAGAAAAACGGTTTTGAGTGGAAAGCAGAACACGAAAGGATCCGCCAGAAAGTTATCGAAGTTCTTATCAACAAACCGGTGTTGACAATTTTTGACCCTCAGTTTTCCATTGAATTACATACGGACGCAAGCGCAATCGGGTATGGAGCTATCCTTTTGCATCGCATTAACAGTAGGCCTCATGTAGTGGAATATTTCAGTAAGACAACAAGTCCATGTGAGGCGAGATATACTTCTTATGAGTTAGAAACACTCGCAGTAGTAAATGCAGTAAAACATTTTCGACACTATTTACATGGCAGAAAATTTGTAATTTTCACTGATTGCAATTCGCTAAAATCTTCCCAAAAGAAGCTTGAGTTATCACCTAGGGTTTATCGTTGGTGGGCGTTTTTACAGACGTTTGACTTTGAAATACAATATCGAGAGGGGAAGCGCATGGCGCATGTTGACTTTTTGTCTAGAAATCCGCTCAGTCCTGAGATTAGGTCGGCCCATAATAAGGTCGTGGAAAAGAGAATTTCTCTAACAGAAATTTCTGAAAACTGGCTCTTGTCTGAACAACAGCGTGATCACGACATAAAGGAAATAGTTACAAAGTTTAAGACTCATGATCTCTCTGAAGACGTTGGTAAAACATACGAATTGAGAGCTGGAGTTTTATATCGGAAAATTCAGAGAAATTCTAAGACTTGTTGTTTGCCAGTTGTACCACGTGCGTTTAGGTGGTCAGTAATTAATCAGGTGCATGAGTCAATTATGCATCTTGGGTGGCAGAAAACTCTTGATAAGGTGTATGAACATTATTGGTTCGATTGTATGGCAAAATATGTTAGAAAGTTCGTCGAGAATTGTATTACTTGTAGGGTTTCAAAATCATCATCAGGAAAAGTGTAGATGGAGCTTCATCCGATCCCGAAAGTCAGTATTCCATGGCACACGCTTCACATAGACATTTCAGGAAAATTAAGTGGCAAAAGTGACCGTAAAGAATATGTGATAGTTTTGATAGACGCTTTTTCCAAATTCGTTAATTTATATCATACCTTTACTCTAAGCTCCAAAGATTGTGTGAACGCAGTAAAATCGTCAATTTACCAATTCGGTCAATTTACCACTCTTAAGAACTTATTTACTGCCGTTGAGACAAGCAATAGAACATGGCAAGATGCGTTAGGAGAAGTCCAATTAGCCATAAACTGCACCGTCAATCGGGTAACAAAATCAAGTCCTTTAGAGCTATTGATAGGTAAGATTGCACGGCCTCTAGGTTTGCGTCCTATTAGCGAAGACGAGAATCAGGTAGACTTACAGGAAATTAGAGTAGAAGCTGAAAAAAATATGAAAAACGCAGCAGCGTATGAAAAGCAAAGATTTGATCCAAGTAAGGCTAAAGTAATCAACTTTAAGGTTGGAGATCTCGTATTACTAAAGAGTGAAGAAAGACATCAAATGAAACTAGACCCAAAGTTCCGAGGACCTTTTGTGGTGCTAGAGATATTGGAAGGCGATAGATATATGCTAAAGTCCATGACGAGCAATAGAAAATATAAATACCCACATGAAAGTTTGCGAAGGCTGCCAGATGGACAGGTGCCAAGTGAGTTAGACATCGAAGAAACTGAGCTAGACCCGCCAGGTTGTAGTGTGTAAGAAGCAGTTGAAACAGACTGTAGAAGAAGAAACAGTTGAAACAGACTGTAGAAGAAGAAACAGTTGAAACAGACTGTAGAAGGATAAACAGTTGAAACAGACTGTAGATGGAGAAACAGTTGAAACAGACTGTAGAAGGAGAAACAGTTGAAACAGTCTGTAGAAGGAGAAACAGTTAAAACAGACTGTAGTATGATAAACAGTTGAAACAGACTGTAGATAATGGCGGAAGAAGCAAAGTTGTCGATGCTCATGGGGGTACCTGACCAGGCTGGAGAGAATGAATGTTGCTTTAGAACGATAAAGAGAATTAGAAATGAAATGATATAAAGATTAACAAGATTGTTAAGAGAAGTTAAAGTTAAGAAAACGATTGTTAATAATAAGAATGTAATTTTAAAATATAACTGAATGTTAAATGAAACGACTTATGTAATAAAACACTTATTGATTAATACACGAGGACGTGTGATTTATCAGAATGGCCGTGTCGGAGAATAGATGAATAGCTTGAGTGTTGGCACTTTCATATAGTTTAGTGTTGAATAGAGCGTAATTAGTGTTGTTAAACAGCTCGGACAATGTGGGATGACAGCTGATGCTGTCATCGAGTGTGGCTCTCTGAGAGTGTCAGATTTTATTTGTCTTGTCATATAGAAAAAGAGGAAGGAAGGTGCAAGTCACTTAACTTGCGCATTGAAAGGCACTAGACGGAGAGACGCACTGCACGTTATTGAAATGGCTGAAAACGTAGCAATTGAATACGGAAATGAATCACCGACATATACATAATATTTCAAAAAAAATTTGTTTTTATGACAGCCCGAAAGTATGCTGAGTTATTATTTTCTTTGATACTTCGACATGTTAAGGTGAATAACGAACCGACCAAAAAGCTTTTATATGTTTACAGAAAAATAATAAACAATGTATAACACTTACGGCTTACAATCCCACAATGAAAGATCTTTCAGTGTGTGCGTGGCCGATGTTGGTTAGGTGCATGTCTGAAATAAAAGCTTATGATCGGGTTCGGGTCTTGGGTGAGCTTTGATAAGCAAAGGTAAATTATATGAAAACAAATTATGAAATTAACATCAATTAAACCATTAGTTGATTTGCATTCATTTATGCTTATGGCATTTGCATTAATTGCGTTGGCTAGCCTTGGTTTTTAAAATATACATTTATTAACTGAAACTTTAAACTCTTTCGTGTTTTGTAGGCACCACCATACCGCACTCGCAACTTACAAAAGCGTTTAGAAATCCTTTACAAAATCTTGAAACGAAAGAATGGCAGAAGGTCTTCAACAATGTTGGCAGCACAATTTGAACAATTCATGCCACTTAAGCAGTTATTTCTGCCACTTGGATAGCCTCTGCTATTAGCCAATTTTGAGGTTGGGGACAAGGCACCTTCACAGGGTCAATATTACACCATTTCTTCGATCCCGAAGTTGAAAATTTTAACGGCAGACGAAATCCAGCGCACACAAAGGACGAGATCCCACGTAGAAAAAGATTTCCGCCAACACCAATTCAAACGGCAACGATGTTTGAATTGTGCATTGAGAGCGTTGTGACGTCACTTAGCCGAGTCACACACCTTTAGTAGGCCATTCGCGCAGAGCTTTTGCACAGCTTGACTGCGAAGTTAGAACAGCGAAGAAAGATAAACAGAGACACACACACACTAATTAGTCACTGCTCACCTCAATTAAATTGACCTAGCTTACCCGTTTGGGAATGGGCACAGCTACAGTTGAATCTAGATTCAAATTTAAAATTATGTGTAGTGGCTGCTCGTCGCCAAAGACAATTTGTAGGCTGCGATCTTGCAGGAAAAAGGGAGAATTTGTGTGATTTATTGCAGCTATCTGCACAGAGCATACTTACATAGGCCAATTTTGCACTAAATTCTTTCAAAATAGCACTTGTCAACTTAGTAAATTTCACTGCGATTAATTCGCGTACAAGTGTTTTCTTTGATGGCCACGAGGTGAAAAGAACGCTTGTGAAAATAATGGAAGCATAAGGGCATAATTCTTTTGAAATTCATTTTGTGCTGCATATTTGCAGTTTTGGGTTGCTACCAGGGCTGCAATACAATCAACTCAAAGTGGTATTACCAATTTTTAACTACTAAAGTCCCCGCTAGAGGGCGAAAAGTAAAAATTATCGAATTCATTTATTCCAATTAATATTCATTGCATATTATCTATTGTATTCATGGCAATAAACTTCATTTTATTCAACTTATTATTATTATTTATGTGAACTATAAAGTTTCGGCATCGGCGCAGTCAGCTGGTCACTTGCTAGCTGCTTGCACTGCGTGTACTGCTTTTACAAATAGCTAAAACTAATTTTGCTGCCTACTTCTAGGAGGGAAAATATATGTCTTATATTTCAAATACGTTAATTTCAAAGTTAGTTTAAAATTAAATGACACTACAAGCGGAACTTCACACTCTCCCCGGCCAAAATCACACTTAAGGGGTTGCAAACACCTGAAGTGTGATCACCGCTTGGAGACTACATATTCCGATTAACCAAGGGATACGTCATGGCTTTATATCTTTGGCATGATACTTGCCATCGTATCTACCATTTAAGTCTTTAATGTCATAAAAGCTGTTGCCAAGTTTACGCTGTATTCTTGCTTTTTCAAAGACTGGTGCTCATTTCGCACTAAATCCCTTTGTGAAGTTACTCTGTGTGAAATTGCGTCGGTACACTTCTTGACCATTTTTAAAGTCAACATCTCGGCTTCTAAGATTATAAGAGCGCTCGTTGCGAGCGAACTGCTGCTGAATACCTTGTTGATCTTTTTGCCTGATTATTTCAAACGAGTCATCTCTGTCAAATCGAACCGTTCGATCTTCAAGCTGATATGTTTCTCCATTGGTGATCATATGCTGACCAAAAGCTACACGGTAAGGACTCGTATGAACAGCCGAGTGTTTGCTAGACCGTAATGGCCAGGTAATGTGACTTAATTGGGAATCCCAGTTTAACTGATTCGGCTCGATATAAGTCTAAATAGCAGCAATCACCGACCTATTTACTCTTTCTGAAGCGTTGGCCTGCGGTGAATATATATAGCCGTGTAAAAATGCTTTATATTATATTTGTTGAGCAATTCGTTAAACTTATGGGACTTGAACTGTACACCATTGTCGGAAACTATTGTTTCGGGTATGCCAAAAAAATTAAACAAATCTTCTTCCATAAATCTAAATATGGCCTCTGCTGTGAATTTAATTATGGGCCTTAGAAAGGGAAATTTTGAAAACTGATCTAGAACAACAAATATTCCAATATTACCAGATCTACTTCTGGGATATGGACCCAAAAAATCGACATAAATCTTCTGAAAGAATCTACTGGTTTCCGATGATTTTCCTAATGATGGTTTCAAACTTTGATGGTGGTGCTTGGTAGTTTTGCAAACGGAACAATTATTGATAAACGTTGCTACATCAACTACCATATTGGGCCAGTAAAAATATCGACGTAAGGTCTCTAATGTTTTATTTATGTCACTATGAGCGGCTAAAGGGTCTTCGTAACTGCGTTTCAATAATTTTGGCACCATAGTCACGGGAATCCACAATTTCCAGCACAAATCATCCACTACTGCAACCCCATTGGCATGCTCCGAGCGTCGATATACATAATTATTCAGTTATTTCATGTTTGGCAGCTGGGATTTATTGCGCTCCACGAAAGCTTTTATTTCCAAATATTCTGTTGAATAAAAATTGTCCGAATTCAAATCTATCAGGCTGTCTAAGCAAATGGCTGATAGATCTTCAGTGAAGACACGAGATAATCCATCTGGAACTAGGTTTTCACTACCTTCGCGATGATAAATTTTAAAGTTATAGCCTGGTAATTTTAAGGACCATCTGGCTAATCTAAAGCTTAAGTCTGCCAGGGACATTAACCACTTTAACCACTTTAAATTGACGCAAAGAATGGCAGCGAGTCACTCCTTTTCAGTTACCGAATAACTTCGCTGGCATTTGCTGAGCTTCCTGGACATAAAAGCTATAGGCACGTCGATCCCTTGCTCATCTTTCTGCATCAATACTCGCACTACGAAAGTGTGGCTTGCGTCGCAATGAATTGAAAAAGGAGCAGAGAAATCTGGACTATGCAGCACAGGGGCATTACACATTTTGTGTTTTAATAACTCAAATGCCTTTTGAGCCGCGTTTGTCCAAATAAACTTATGATGGTTCTTTAGAGTGTCCGTGATAGGTGAAGTTACTCCAGCATAATTTTGGATGAACTTATGGTACCATCCCGTGACGCCTAAGAACCTACGAACTTGTCGAACCGATCGTGGAACTGGAAAATCTTTTATTGCCGAAACTTTCTCTGGATCGGCTTTAATAGTTCCATGACCAATGATATGACCCAAATATTTAACCTCTTGCCGACAGAATTAGCTTTTTTCCACATTGATCGTCAATCCTGCTTGCGCTAATCGAATGGCAAGTTCTTTTAAAACGCGAATATGCCTATCAAAAGTATCGGCCACGGCCAGCAAATCGTCTAGATATATAAAGATCTCATTGCGCAAAGAGGCTGGTATGACTTTTTCCATCAATTTGGAAATCTTTTGAGGAGCATTGCACAAGCCGAAGGGCACTACCGTGAACTGGTAGAGAGTCCTTCCTGGCACAGCAAATGCTGTCTTCTCACGAGCTGCCGCTTCAAGCGGGATTTGCCAATAAGCGTCTTTTAAGTCGATACTCGTAATATATTGAGCTTTTGGTAATCGACTTAGAATACCATCAATTAAAGGCATAGGAAAAGCATTTTTAGTTGTTACTTTATTGACTTTGCGTCTGTCAATGCACCTTTCCTGGCTTCTGAACAATAACAACGGGAGAGGACCAAGGACAGTTATATTCCTCAATGACTCCAAGTTGTAATATCCTATCTAATTCTTTGTACATAAGCTTCTCCACAGCTGGCGATACCGCGAAGTGACGCTGCTTTATAGGCTTTGAATTGCCAACGTCTATCTCATGATTCAGTTTTGCCGAGTCCTTTCTCAGCGAAGGATGGAAATGCATTGATAGTCATAACTAATAGATCATGTTCTTGAGGCATAAGGGGTGTTTGGTCATCAATACAACCAAGTTCACTAATAACAGGGCTCTGACATTTATTGGCTAAAAATACAGGAAGTAAATCGAACGATTTCCAAAAATCTATGCATAAATAAAGATCTTGAGCTAAAGTGGGTACAATATAAAAAGTTATATACTTGCTGATGTTGCGAAAGCTAACAGACGTTGTAAATTTTCCAACAATTGCTTGTCGTTGGCCATCTGCGGTACGTACTGCTGACGAAAGAGGCTTATATAATTCTCTCTTGAGCAACAACTCAACCGCAAACTTGCCACCAACACAGCTGATCGAGACACCGGTGTCCATGAGTCCACTAAGTGTCTTATCGAGTATCTGAACTTCAGCGTATGGACGCCAAACTTGACTGTTGCTTACAACAGAACTTAATAGGGCTTTCTTCAATTCTTTTTGCTTGGCTTTATAAGATAACCAACGAAGTTTCTTTCTTTTATCTGCTACTGTCTCATTAGGGGTCTCAAATTGGGGGTTTTGCATCTGTCGATGCAGTGGAATGACTGGTATTAAAGACAAATCCGGTAATTTACAATCCGAGTTGGTGTCCCTGAAGGTTACTCGGTGCTTGTACATATCGGCCTGGCCGCAGCCATAGCAAAAGACACGACGCTCTGCTACGCAATCTTGATATCGATGGCCATTAACGCCACAATTCCAACAGGAAAAAACCATAGACGCTAATTCGCCATAGACGTCATCGGTATCAACCTCATCATCGTTAGCAAATTTAGGCTGAGTGTAAACTTCGTTTACAAACCGCTTTGGGGGAGCACGAGGGACAGGTTTGTTAACTGTTTTCATAAACCTCTCTCGCTTGCGAATTATTTCTCGTAGCTGAACTATAGTGTATATTGGGACATACAAAATCTCGTGCTGAGTAACTGGCAATAAATTTGCACGCAACACTTCTAATAATGACAATTCAGACATAGGTTGCACAAGCCGATCCGCTAATGACACAATGGCCTCATAGAAAGTGTCAAAGGGCTCGTTTGGCTTTTGCTTACGTTCGGAGATAGCTGTCCGAATTTCCAAATTGGTTCGGCCATCTTTAAACTGAGCTTGTAGGGCTTTACCTAATGCCTTCCATTCTATAATATCTACGCTTTTATGATAACGCCAGAACCATTCACTGGCGCTACCTTCAAAGAGGTTGCTCGCATATCGAGAAAGTAAGCCAAAGTTTCTATCGAGAGTCTGAAAATCATCTACTGAAATGGCTGAGTGTCCTGAGAATCGAACTTTCCAATTAGCAATTATTTGACTGATGCGTTCAGGACGTAAACAACTAGATTGCTGATCCATTGTCATGGGTGGTCATGTTTTGAGGTCTATAACCACCTCCTACATGATTCGGCAAACCAACAAAATCTTCAAAGGATTGGTGTCGCATCGCTGGGGAAACACCTGGGGGTCTTGAATCGACTACAGATTGAGCTGAATGGACTGCAGTTTGCAGATTTAAGCTCTGAAACCCAGCAAATTGGGTTTGCTGCGTCATCACTGCGGACATAGCATTTATTATGGATTGCTGTATGTCATTGGACATTGCTCTATTCGCTTGCTCTTGAATCGAAGAGTCAGAACCTACTGCCTGATGGGCAGCCTCTGTGACACTAGCAACATCTGTTTCTGATAGTGGAGGTGCACTCATCTGTGCTGCAGACTTAGACCTGGTCATAGCTCCAGAGGTTGCTGCTTGTGCGGTTGAATATTCTTGTGCTTAGCTGAATGTGGATTTACTAAGCGCTGTACGATAAACCGAACAGACTTTTTTACTACCCCCTCGAGTATTAAAAAAGACGTTATAAGAAACATGGTTGCATCTGGTAATCACCAGCTGATTTGGGTGTTCGACTTCCTTTGTACAAACACAGCATAAAGGTTCCTGATCATGAACCGAGCTAAGATTCTCTTTACTACTTTGTGCCATGGCTTTTACTATTAGTTAGACTATAGGCAAATTATAACGAATACTTATAATCGTATACTTAATATAACCAAAATTTTCAATAGAGCAAAATTATAAATAAGTAAAATAGAAATATCAAAAAGAGCGACAAAAAAATAACTTCAAAAGAAAATATCATAAAATAATTTGGGAAATCCATGCATACGCCATAAGGATAATAGGAAAATGACTACATTCTTGATTGTATAATATCACGGGTGTTAAATTTGCTCGCTGTAACTGTTTAGCGAATGGCCGTAGAATTTGTCCACGTTAATACCATTTTAAGCGAGAACGCTAACTAGCAAGCCAAATTAACAAGGGGTTATTCCATTAGTCGGATATCGGCAAAACCTGCAAATTTCTATATATATACCGAATATCTACGACACTTGAATACAAATAGAGTATGGCATTAGCGTTATTCAGAAACAGCTAACTCTTCATCATACCTTTTTTAATACAATATATGAAGAAAGGAACCGAATTGTGTTGAAATTAAATATGGCATTAGTATTCTTTTAGAAACAGTAACTCGTCGTCATATCCTTTCAATACAAAACAAGGATAGCTAAACGCTTGAATAAAAATAAAATATGGCATTAGTGTTAGTATTAAAGCAACTAACTCTTCGTCATACTACTTTTATTCAAACATGGAAAGTGGGAACAAGTTACTGAATATGAAAGGGAAGAAAAATCAATAGATGTTGTTGATTGTTATCAGTTTTCAAGACCGGGAAGTACTTCTTAAGAAACCCAGTTGCCAAAATATTTCCGTGAAACTATTTCTGCCTCTGAATCGCTCAAGAATTGCATGTATGGGTGTCCAATAATTAAACATGTACTTTAAAAATTTGAAATGTCCGAGAGAGCACAATTTAATTAAAACACAGTTGCTCAACTTTCGGTTCCACGTTTGGGCGCCAAATAATTAATTCTGTAACGTTTCTCGAACCTCTAGATAGGTGACTGAGCAGATGTAGGGTATCACTCGTAGGATAAGTAAGATTGATCATATAACGAGATTTGATATATTAAGTATATTCGCGTACCGAGGGAAAAAGAAATTAAGGAACGGGATTAAAGGAGAGGGATGCGGGGGAAAACATAAGATACAATCAATCCGACACTTTTCTTTTGTTACACCAACAGGTGTGAACGCCCATCCTACCATGATCCCTACGGGTCACATATTAAGATAAGGATCCCTCTAAAATGACGCAAGACCACTACCCTATATCCCCATATTGCAGCATGGTTTATCTAATAAATAATTTAGTTAAATTCAAATTATATTTATTACTAATGGTTATATTTAATTTTAATTAGTTTTAAGAAATTCGAAAAACAAGAAAAATTCAAGAAATCAACGTGACAATAATATTTTTCTATCATTCCTTGCTTTGGCGTTTGTAATATTTAATTTCATTTTCATTTACTAATTTTTTGTTTTGTAACAAATGCAGTGCAACATAAAAGTTATTGATAGTTAATTTGTATACATAATATTTCAAAAAAATTTGTTTTTATGACAGCCCGAAAGTATGCTGAGTTATTATTTTCTTTGATACTTCGACATGTTAAGGTGAATAACGAACCGACCAAAAAGCTTTTATATGTTTACAGAAAAATAATAAACAATGTATAACATTTACGGCCTTCAATCCCACGATGAAAGATCTTTCAGAGTGTGCGTGGCCGATGTTGGTTAGGTGCATGTCTGAAATAAAAGCTTATGATCGGGTTCGGGTCTTGGGTGAGCTTTGATAAGCAAAGGTAAATTATATGAAAACAAATTATGAAATTAACATCAATTAAACTATTAGTTGATTTGCATTCATTTATGCTTATGGCATTTGCATTAATTGCGTTGGCTAGCCTTGGTTTTTAAAATATATATTTATTAATTGAAACTTTAAACTCTTTCGTGTTTTGTAGGCACTAGAGGTCTGCATGAACGCACTCAAAATTTGAGTCCAATTGAATGCAACTGAATGATGCTGAATGAGTTGAATGCAACGCATAGTTCGAAATGAATTTGTATGAGTTTGAGTGAAGTTGTGTTTCAAACGTTCGGCATTCTTACGAGATGAATTCGAATAAACGAAGGTGCAAAAACGAAGGATGAATTTGGCACTGCCAAACAAATTCGAATTACTCGAATGTTCTGTGCGCAGTGCGCAGCTGTGTTACTTTGATTAAACTTTTCTTACGACTAGTCGCAAAAACGGATGGAAAAATTAGCGAACAAGGTCAAGCCGTCAACGAGCCAGTGAGTATTTTAGTGGGTGTATTCAAAATTGTGGATTATTGTCTAATAATTATATATGTATTTGTCCGTCCACAGTGATTGTTTAGTTTTCAGAATCTTAGTTCGTTGATTGTATTTGTGTGATATATATGTACATGTGTGTATATGTTTCGTGCGTCCACTCTTTTTCAAGCAGATTAAATAATACTAGTAATTTTGTTTTAAATATAGGACTCGCCAACTGCTGCACATGTGGCAATTAAAGAAAAAATTCTTAACGGAGAATTTAGTTAAGGCGATAAGAGAGGCCGCAGCAAGGTTTGGGATTTTTTTTCCAAAATAATAAAATAAAATGGCGAAGAAATGGCTAATTTTGTAGCGTGTAAAAAGTGCTTCACCGTCTATAAGTTTTCCGGAAGCACTTCTAATCTTGTTAAACACAAATGCTACACAATGAGCTCCCAAAACCTTTATGACGCTCCCCAAGTAGAGGTTAATCAAGAAACAAAGCAGGAGGGTATCGCTCTAATTACTGAATGGTCAGTTAAGAACTGCCGTTCTTTTAAAGTGATTGACGATTCTGGTCTAAAGAAGTTTGCAACATTTTTAATCAGAGTTGGAGCTACTTTTGGTGCTAATGTGGACATTGATAAACTGTTACCCCACCCAACAACAGTATCGCGGAATATTTCAGTCCTTTACCAAAAACACTTTGACCCTATAAAAGCGGAAATTCAGAAGTACAAATGCTTCGGGTACTCGATAACAAGCGACATATGGACGGACGATTTCTTAAAATCATCATACATATTCTGCACTTTGCATTATGTAAAGGAAGGAATTCTTGTGGACCGTCTAATGGCGATGAAGTCCATGGAACAGCTGTTTAAAATTTGCTTTTAACTTGCCTCTTATCTGTAGGCTTTAATATTCGCTCAAAGATTGCGGATATTTTAACTAACTTTGGATGCGACCTTGAGGAGGACAACCCCGTAATTGTTACTGACCGTGGATCAAACATGATAGCCGCATTTCGTGATAGGGAAAAAATTCACTGTATAAACCACTTGCTGAACAACACTATAGAGAAAGCAATCAAAGCCGTCCCTGAGATGGCAGAAATAGTTGCCATTTGCAGCAAGCTGGTTAAATACTTTAATAAATCAGGCTCAAACTCGTGTTTAGGGCTTTCTCTGAAGAGTCTTTGTCCCACCCGCTGGAACACAGTTTTCTATTTGCTAAAGTCTATAGAAGCAAATTGGGTTGATATCACAAATATCCTAATAGAGAAAAATGAAACAAATAGAATAGACGGCATCAATGTAAACCACCTAAGTTCAATTGTCCGCCAGCTAGATATTTTTGAAGGTGTGTCAAAGAAATTTGAGGCAAGCAAACGACCAACGATCCATTTAATTATTCCAAACATTCATAAATTAAAAAAATCATGCCTTCCCGATGTAACTGACAGTTAAATTATTGAATTATTTAAGTTCGCTTTACATAGTCAAATTTTAGATACAGTTTTTCCAAATTTAACCAAATACCACAAAATCGCACTTTTTCTTTTTCCGCCAACGAACAAATTAATGCAATTTTCACAAGCTGATAAGGAAAATGTTATTAAAGACTGCAAAGAAATCATGGCAACTTTTTCTATTAATATTAGTCTTGTTGATGGTACAGAAAAAGAAACCGCTGTCGACGACGCATTTGCCGACTATATCGAAGTCCATACAAATGGTGGCACTATCAATCAGATAGACCAAGAAATTATTGGTTATACCAATATAAACGTTATGTATAATAACGACTTCGATTGTCTGGCTTGGTGGCATATGCACAAACATTTCTTTCCGCTGTTACCCAAAACAAGTTGCAAAATATTTTCAATACCAGCAAGCAGCGCGGCTTCTGAAAGAGTATTTTCAGACGCACGGAATTTGATAACCGAAAAACGTTGTGTCATTGCCACCAATCCAGACAACGTTAACAAAATAATGTTTCTACATTCAAATTTAGATTAAACACATATATGTAAATATTCAATAATTATAAAAATAAAAATGTATTTAAATGGCTTCAAGTCATCCCTATAAACATTTTTTCTCATTCTTTTTACGCAGCGCTCATTCTTCATCATGTTCTTGCACAACGTTCTGGTTAATTCGAATGACCTCAAACCAAATTCGACTTCTCTCTCATTCACATTCGGGCCTCTTCGTTTGAATGTTGTCCTAGTAAGTCTCATACGAGCTCTTCATTCAGCCGAAGTCATACGAGCTCGAATTCGAATTCACTCGTTCATTTTAAGTGCATACGTTTCATCTGTCATTTTGAGTGCATTCATGCAGCCCTCTAGTAGGCACCACCATACCGCACTCGCAAATTACAAAAGCATTTAGAAAATCTTTAAACGAAACAATGCCAGAAGGCCTTAAACAATGTTAGCAGCACAATTTGAACAATTCATACCACTTGAGCAGTTATTTCTGCCACTTGGATAGCCTCTGCTATTAGCAAATTTTGAGGTTGGGGACAAGGCACCTTCATTACACCATTTCTTCGATCCCGAAGTTGAAAATTTTAACGGCAGACGAAATCCAGCGCACACAAAGGACGAGATCCCACGTAGAAAAAGATTTCCGCCAACACCAATTCAAACGGCAGCGATGTTTGAATTGTGCATTGAGAGCGTTGTGACGTCACTTAGCCAAGTCACACACCTTTAGTAGGCCATTCGCGCAGAGCTTTTGCACAGCTTGACTGCGAAGTTAGAACAGCGAAGAAAGATAAACAGAGACACACACACACTAATTAGTCACTGCTCACCTCAATTAAATTGACCTAGCTTACCCGTTTGGGAATCGGCACAGCTACAGTTGAATCTAGATTCAAATTTAAAATTATGTGTAGTGGCTGCTCGTCGCCAAAGACAATTTGTAGGCTGCGATCTTGCAGGAAAAAGGGAGAATTTGTGTGATTTATTGCAGCTATCTGCACAGAGCATACTTACATAGGCCAATTTTGCACTAAATTCTTTCAAAATGGCACTTGTCAACTTAGTAAATTTCACTGCGATTAATTCGCGTACAAGTGTTTTCTTTGATGGCCACGAGGTGAAAAGAACGCTTGTGAAAATAATGGAAGCATAAGGGCATAATTCTTTTGAAATTCATTTTGTGCTGCATATTTGCAGTTTTGGGTTGCTACCAGGGCTGCAATACAATCAACTCAAAGTGGTATTACCAATTTTTAACTACTAAAGTCCCCGCTAGAGGGCGAAAAGTAAAAATTATCGAATTCATTTATTCCAATTAATATTCATTGCATATTATCTATTGTATTCATGGCAATAAACTTCATTTTATTCAACTTATTATTATTATTTATGTGAACTATAAAGTTTCGGCATCGGCGCAGTCAGCTGGTCACTTGCTAGCTGCTTGCACTGCGTGTACTGCTTTTACAAATAGCTAAAACTAATTTTGCTGCCTACTTCTAGGAGGGAAAATATATGTCTTATATTTCAAATACGTTAATTTCAAAGTTAGTTTAAAATTAAATGACACTACAAGCGGAACTTCACACTCTCCCCGGCCAAAATCACACTTAAGGGGTTGCAAACACCTGAAGTGTGATCACCGCTTGGAGACTACATATTCCGATTAACCAAGGGATACGTCATGGCTTTATATCTTTGGCATGATACTTGCCATCGTATCTACCATTTAAGTCTTTAATGTCATAAAAGCTGTTGCCAAGTTTACGCTGTATTCTTGCTTTTTCAAAGACTGGTGCTCATTTCGCACTAAATCCCTTTGTGAAGTTACTCTGTGTGAAATTGCGTCGGTACACTTCTTGACCATTTTTAAAGTCAACATCTCGGCTTCTAAGATTATAAGAGCGCTCGTTGCGAGCGAACTGCTGCTGAATACCTTGTTGAGCTTTTTGCCTGATTATTTCAAACGAGTCATCTCTGTCAAATCGAACCGTTCGATCTTCAAGCTGATAAGTTTCTCCATTGGTGATCATATGCTGACCAAAAGCTACACGGTAAGGACTCGTATGAACAGCCGAGTGTTTGCTAGACCGTAATGGCCAGGTAATGTGACTTAATTGGGAATCCCAGTTTAACTGATTCGGCTCGATATAAGTCTAAATAGCAGCAATCACCGACCTATTTACTCTTTCTGAAGCGTTGGCCTGCGGTGAATATATATAGCCGTGTAAAAATGCTTTATATTATATTTGTTGAGCAATTCGTTAAACTTATGGGACTTGAACTGTACACCATTGTCGGAAACTATTGTTTCGGGTATGCCAAAAGAATTAAACAAATCTTCTTCCATAAATCTAAATATGGCCTCTGCTGTGAATTTATTTATGGGCCTTAGAAAGGGAAATTTTGAAAACTGATCTAGAACAACAAATATTCCAATATCTACTCTGGGATATGGACCCAAAAAATCGACATAAATCTTCTGAAAGAATCTACTGGTTTCCGATGATTTTCCTAATGGTGGTTTCAAACTTTGATGGTGGTGCTTGGTAGTTTTGCACGCGGAACAATTATTGATAAACGTTGCTACATCAACTACCATATTGGGCCAGTAAAAATATAGACGTAAGGTCTCTAATGTTTTATTTATGTCACTATGAGCGGCTAAAGGGTCTTCGTAACTGCGTTTCAATAATTTTGGCACCATAGTCACGGGAATCCACAATTTCCAGCACAAATCATCCACTACTGCATCCCCATTGGCATGCTCCGAGCGTCGATATACATAATTATTCAGTTATTTCATGTTTGGCAGCTGGGATTTATTGCGCTCCACGAAAGCTTTTATTTCCAAATATTCTGTTGAATAAAAATTGTCCGAATTCAAATCTATCAGGCTGTCTAAGCAAATGGCTGATAGATCTTCAGTGAAGACACGAGATAATCCATCTGGAACTAGGTTTTCACTACCTTCGCGATGATAAATTTTAAAGTTATAGCCTGGTAATTTTAAGGACCATCTGGCTAATCTAAAGCTTAAGTCTGCCAGGGACATTAACCACTTTAACCACTTTAAATTGACGCAAAGAATGGCAGCGAGTCACTCCTTTTCAGTTACCGAATAACTTCGCTGGCATTTGCTGAGCTTCCTGGACATAAAAGCTATAGGCACGTCGATCCCTTGCTCATCTTTCTGCATCAATACTCGCACTACGAAAGTGTGGCTTGCGTCGCAATGAATTGAAAAAGGAGCAGAGAAATCTGGACTATGCAGCACAGGGGCATTACACATTTTGTGTTTTAATAACTCAAATGCCTTTTGAGCCGCGTTTGTCCAAATAAACTTATGATGGTTCTTTAGAGTGTCCGTGATAGGTGAAGTTACTCCAGCATAATTTTGGATGAACTTATGGTACCATCCCTTGACGCCTAAGAACCTACGAACTTGTCGAACCGATCGTGGAACTGGAAAATCTTTTATTGCCGAAGCTTTCTCTGGATCGGCTTTAATAGTTCCATGACCAATGATATGACCCAAATATTTAACCTCTTGCCGACAGAATTAGCTTTTTTCCACATTGATCGTCAATCCTGCTTGCGCTAATCGAATGGCAAGTTCTTTTAAAACGCGAATATGCCTATCAAAAGTATCGGCCACGGCCAGCAAATCGTCTAGATATATAAAGATCTCATTGCGCAAAGAGGCTGGTATGACTTTTTCCATCAATTTGGAAATCTTTTGAGGAGCATTGCACAAGCCGAAGGGCACTACCGTGAACTGGTAGAGAGTCCTTCCTGGCACAGCAAATGCTGTCTTCTCACGAGCTGCCGCTTCAAGCGGGATTTGCCAATAAGCGTCTTTTAAGTCGATACTCGTAATATATTGAGCTTTTGGTAATCGACTTAGAATACCATCAATTAAAGGCATAGGAAAAGCATTTTTAGTTGTTACTTTATTGACTTTGCGTCTGTCAATGCACCTTTCCTGGCTTCTGAACAATAACAACGGGAGAGGACCAAGGACAGTTAGATTCCTCAATGACTCCAAGTTGTAATATCCTATCTAATTCTTTGTACATAAGCTTCTCCACAGCTGGCGATACCGCGAAGTGACGCTGCTTTATAGGCTTTGAATTGCCAACGTCTATCTCATGAGTCAGTTTTGCCGAGTCCTTTCTCAGCGAAGGATGGAAATGCATTGATAGTCATAACTAATAGATCATGTTCTTGAGGCATAAGGGGTGTTTGGTCATCAATACAACCAAGTTCACTAATAACAGGGCTCTGACATTTATTGGCTAAAAATACAGGAAGTAAATCGAACGATTTCCAAAAATCTATGCATAAATAAAGATCTTGAGCTAAAGTGGGTACAATATAAAAAGTTATATACTTGCTGATGTTGCGAAAGCTAACAGACGTTGTAAATTTTCCAACAATTGCTTGTCGTTGGCCATCTGCGGTACGTACTGCTGACGAAAGAGGCTTATATAATTCTCTCTTGAGCAACAACTCAACCGCAAACTTGCCACCAACACAGCTGATCGAGACACCGGTGTCCATGAGTCCACTAAGTGTCTTATCGAGTATCTGAACTTCAGCGTATGGACGCCAAACTTGACTGTTGCTTACAACAGAACTTAATAGGGCTTTCTTCAATTCTTTTTGCTTGGCTTTATAAGATAACCAACGAAGTTTCTTTCTTTTATCTGCTACTGTCTCATTAGGGGTCTCAAATTGGGGGTTTTGCATCTGTCGATGCAGTGGAATGACTGGTATTAAAGACAAATCCGGTAATTTACAATCCGAGTTGGTGTCCCTGAAGGTTACTCGGTGCTTGTACATATCGGCCTGGCCGCAGCCATAGCAAAAGACACGACGCTCTGCTACGAAATCTTGATATCGATGACCATTAACGCCACAATTCCAACAGGAAAAAACCATAGACGCTAATTCGCCATAGACGTCATCGGTATCAACCTCATCATCGTTAGCAAATTTAGGCTGAGTGTAAACTTCGTTTACAAACCGCTTTGGGGGAGCACGAGGGACAGGTTTGTTAACTGTTTTCATAAACCTCTCTCGCTTGCGAATTATTTCTCGTAGCTGAACTATAGTGTATATTGGGACATACAAAATCTCGTGCTGAGTAACTGGCAATAAATTTGCACGCAACACTTCTAATATTGACAATTCAGACATAGGTTGCACAAGCCGATCCGCTAATGACACAATGGCCTCATAGAAAGTGTCAAAGGGCTCGTTTGGCTTTTGCTTACGTTCGGAGATAGCTGTCCGAATTTCCAAATTGGTTCGGCCATCTTTAAACTGAGCTTGTAGGGCTTTACCTAATGCCTTCCATTCTATAATATCTACGCTTTTATGATAACGCCAGAACCATTCACTGGCGCTACCTTCAAAGAGGTTGCTCGCATATCGAGAAAGTAAGCCAAAGTTTCTATCGAGAGTCTGAAAATCATCTACTGAAATGGCTGAGTGTCCTGAGAATCGAACTTTCCAATTAGCAATTATTTGACTGATGCGTTCAGGACGTAAACAACTAGATTGCTGATCCATTGTCATGGGTGGTCATGTTTTGAGGTCTATAACCACCTCCTACATGATTCGGCAAACCAACAAAATCTTCAAAGGATTGGTGTCGCATCGCTGGGGAAACACCTGGGGGTCTTGAATCGACTACAGATTGAGCTGAATGGACTGCAGTTTGCAGATTTAAGCTCTGAAACCCAGCAAATTGGGTTTGCTGCGTCATCACTGCGGACATAGCATTTATTATGGATTGCTGTATGTCATTGGACATTGCTCTATTCGCTTGCTCTTGAATCGAAGAGTCAGAACCTACTGCCTGATGGGCAGCCTCTGTGACACTAGCAACATCTGTTTCTGATAGTGGAGGTGCACTCATCTGTGCTGCAGACTTAGACCTGGTCATAGCTCCAGAGGTTGCTGCTTGTGCGGTTGAATATTCTTGTGCTTAGCTGAATGTGGATTTACTAAGCGCTGTACGATAAACCGAAGAGACCCCCTCAAGTATTAAAAAAGACGTTATAAGAAACATGGTTGCATCTGGTAATCACCAGCTGATTTGGGTGTTCGACTTCCTTTGTACAAACACAGCATAAAGGTTCCTGATCATGAACCGAGCTAAGATTCTCTTTACTACTTTGTGCCATGGCTTTTACTATTAGTTAGACTATAGGCAAATTATAACGAATACTTATAATCGTATACTTAATATAACCAAAATTTTCAATAGAGCAAAATTATAAATAAGTAAAATAGAAATATCAAAAAGAGCGACAAAAAAATAACTTCAAAAGAAAATATCATAAAATAATTTGGGAAAACCATGCATACGCCATAAGGATAATAGGAAAATGACTACATTCTTGATTGTATAATATCACGGGTGTTAAATTTGCTCGCTGTAACTGTTTAGCGAATGGCCGTAGAATTTGTCCACGTTAATACCATTTTAAGCGAGAACGCTAACTAGCAAGCCAAATTAACAAGGGGTTATTCCATTAGTCGGATATCGGCAAAACCTGCAAATTTCTATATATATACCGAATATCTACGACACTTGAATACAAATAGAGTATGGCATTAGCGTTATTCAGAAACAGCTAACTCTTCATCATACCTTTTTTAATCCAATATATGAAGAAAGGAACCGAATTGTGTTGAAATTAAATATGGCATTAGTATTCTTTTAGAAACAGTAACTCGTCGTCATATCCTTTCAATACAAAACAAGGATAGCTAAACGCTTGAATAAAAATAAAATATGGCATTAGTGTTAGTATTAAAGCAACTAACTCTTCGTCATACTACTTTTATTCAAACATGGAAAGTGGGAACAAGTTACTGAATATGAAAGGGAAGAAAAATCAATAGATGTTGCTGATTGTTATCAGTTTTCAAGACCGGGAAGTACTTCTTAAGAAACCCAGTTGCCAAAATATTTCCGTGAAACTATTTCTGCCTCTGAATCGCTCAAGAATTGCATGTATGGGTGTCCAATAATTAAACATGTACTTTAAAAATTTGAAATGTCCGAGAGAGCACAATTTAATTAAAACACAGTTGCTCAACTTTCGGTTCCACGTTTGGGCGCCAAATAATTAATTCTGTAACGTTTCTCGAACCTCTAGATAGGTGACTGAGCAGATGTAGGGTATCACTCGTAGGATAAGTAAGATTGATCATATAACGAGATTTGATATATTAAGTATATTCGCGTACCGAGGGAAAAAGAAATTAAGGAACGGGATTAAAGGAGAGGGATGCGGGGGAAAACATAAGATACAATCAATCCGACACTTTTCTTTTGTTACACCAACAGGTGTGAACGCCCATCCTACCATGATCCCTACGGGTCACATATTAAGATAAGGATCCCTCTAAAATGTCGCAAGACCACTACCCTATATCCCCATATTGCAGCATGGTTTATCTAATAAATAATTTAGTTAAATTCAAATTATATTTATTACTAATGGTTATATTTAATTTTAATTAGTTTTAAGAAATTCGAAAAACAAGAAAAATTCAAGAAATCAACGTGACAATAATATTTTTCTATCATTCCTTGCTTTGGCGTTTGTAATATTTAATTTCATTTTCATTTACTAATTTTTTGTTTTGTAACAAATGCAGTGCAACATAAAAGTTATTGATAGTTAATTTGTATACATAATATTTCAAAAAAATTTGTTTTTATGACAGCCCGAAAGTATGCTGAGTTATTATTTTCTTTGATACTTCGACATGTTAAGGTGAATAACGAACCGACCAAAAAGCTTTTATATGTTTACAGAAAAATAATAAACAATGTATAACATTTACGGCTTACAATCCCACGATGAAAGATCTTTCAGAGTGTGCGTGGCCGATGTTGGTTAGGTGCATGTCTGAAATAAAAGCTTATGATCGGGTTCGGGTCTTGGGTGAGCTTTGATAAGCAAAGGTAAATTATATGAAAACAAATTATGAAATTAACATCAATTAAACCATTAGTTGATTTGCATTCATTTATGCCTATGGCATTTGCATTAATTGCGTTGGCTAGCCTTGGTTTTTTAAAATATATATTTATTAATTGAAACTTTAAACTCTTTCATGTTTTGTAGGCACTAGAGGTCTGCATGAACGCACTCAAAATTTGAGTCCAATTGAATGCAACTAAATGATGCTGAATGAGTTGAATGCAACGCATAGTTCGAAATGAATTTGTATGAGTTTGAGTGAAGTTGTGTTTCAAACGTTCGGCATTCTTACGAGATGAATTCGAATAAACGAAGGTGCAAAAACGAAGGATGAATTTGGCACTGCCAAACAAATTCGAATTACTCGAATGTTCTGTGCGCAGTGCGCAGCTGTGTTACTTTGATTAAACTTTTCTTACGACTAGTCGCAAAAACGGATGTAAAAATTAGCGAACAAGGTCAAGCCGTCAACGAGCCAGTGAGTATTTTAGTGGGTGTATTCAAAATTGTGGATTATTGTCTAATAATTATATATGTATTTGTCCGTTCACAGTGATTGTTTAGTTTTCAGAATCTTAGTTCGTTGATTGTATTTGTGTGATATATATGTACATGTGTGTATATGTTTCGTGCGTCCACTCTTTTTCAAGCAGATTAAATAATACTAGTAATTTTGTTTTAAATATAGGACTCGCCAACTGCTGCACATGTGGCAATTAAAGAAAAAATTCTTAACGGAGAATTTAGTTAAGGCGATAAGAGAGGCCGCAGCAAGGTTTGGGATTTTTTTTCCAAAATAATAAAATAAAATGGCGAAGAAATGGCTAATTTTGTAGCGTGTAAAAAGTGCTTCACCGTCTATAAGTTTTCCGGAAGCACTTCTAATCTTGTTAAACACAAATGCTACACAATGAGCTCCCAAAACCTTTATGACGCTCCCCAAGTAGAGGTTAATCAAGAAACAAAGCAGGAGGGTATCGCTCTAATTACTGAATGGACAGTTAAGAACTGCCGTTCTTTTAAAGTGATTGACGATTCTGGTCTAAAGAAGTTTGCAACATTTTTAATCAGAGTTGGAGCTACTTTTGGTGCTAATGTGGACATTGATAAACTGTTACCCCACCCAACAACAGTATCGCGGAATATTTCAGTCCTTTACCAAAAACACTTTGACCCTATAAAAGCGGAAATTCAGAAGTACAAATGCTTCGGGTACTCGATAACAAGCGACATATGGACGGACGATTTCTTAAAATCATCATACATATCCTGCACTTTGCATTATGTAAAGGAAGGAATTCTTGTAGACCGTCTAATGGCGATGAAGTCCATGGAACAGCTGTTTAAAATTTGCTTTTAACTTGCCTCTTATCTGTAGGCTTTAATATTCGCTCAAAGATTGCGGATATTTTAGCTAACTTTGGATGCGACCTTGAGGAGGACAACCCCGTAATTGTTACTGACCGTGGATCAAACATGATAGCCGCATTTCGTGATAGGGAAAAAATTCACTGTATAAACCACTTGCTGAACAACACTATAGAGAAAGCAATCAAAGCCGTCCCTGAGATGGCAGAAATAGTTGCCATTTGCAGCAAGCTGGTTAAATACTTTAAGAAATCAGGCTCAAACTCGTGTTTAGGGCTTTCTCTGAAGAGTCTTTGTCCCACCCGCTGGAACACAGTTTTCTATTTGCTAAAGTCTATAGAAGCAAATTGGGTTGATATCACAAATATCCTAATAGAGAAAAATGAAACAAATAGAATAGACGGCATCAATGTAAACCACCTAAGTTCAATTGTCCGCCAGCTAGATATTTTTGAAGGTGTGTCAAAGAAATTTGAGGCAAGCAAACGACCAACGATCCATTTAATTATTCCAAACATTCATAAATTAAAAAAATCATGCCTTCCCGATGTAACTGACAGTAAAATTATTGAATTATTTAAGTTCGCTTTACATAGTCAAATTTTAGATACAGTTTTTCCAAATTTAACCAAATACCACAAAATCGCACTTTTTCTTTTTTCGCCAACGAACAAATTAATGCAATTTTCACAAGCTGATAAGGAAAATGTTATTAAAGACTGCAAAGAAATCATGGCAACTTTTTCTATTAATATTAGTCTTGTTGATGGTACAGAAAAAGAAACCGCTGTCGACGACGCATTTGCCGACTATATCGAAGTCCATACAAATGGTGGCACTATCAATCAGATAGACCAAGAAATTATTGGTTATACCAATATAAACGTTATGTATAATAACGACTTCGATTGTCTGGCTTGGTGGCATATGCACAAACATTTCTTTCCGCTGTTACACAAAACAAGTTGCAAAATATTTTCAATACCAGCAAGCAGCGCGGCTTCTGAAAGAGTATTTTCAGACGCACGGAATTTGATAACCGAAAAACGTTGTGTCATTGCCACCAATCCAGACAACGTTAACAAAATAATGTTTCTACATTCAAATTTAGATTAAACACATATATGTAAATATTCAATAATTATAAAAATAAAAATGTATTTAAATGGCTTCAAGTCATCCCTATAAACATTTTTTCTCATTCTTTTTACGCAGCGCTCATTCTTCATCATGTTCTTGCACAACGTTCTGGTTAATTCGAATGACCTCAAACCAAATTCGACTTCTCTCTCATTCACATTCGGGCCTCTTCGTTTGAATGTTGTCCTAGTAAGTCTCATACGAGCTCTTCATTCAGCCGAAGTCATACGAGCTCGAATTCGAATTCACTCGTTCATTTTAAGTGCATACGTTTCATCTGTCATTTTGAGTGCATTCATGCAGCCCTCTAGTAGGCACAACCATACCGCACTCGCAAATTACAAAAGCATTTAGAAAATCTTTAAACGAAACAATGCCAGAAGGCCTTAAACAATGTTAGCAGCACAATTTGAACAATTCATACCACTTGAGCAGTTATTTCTGCCACTTGGATAGCCTCTGCTATTAGCAAATTTTGAGGTTGGGGACAAGGCACCTTCATTACACCATTTCTTCGATCCCGAAGTTGAAAATTTTAACGGCAGACGAAATCCAGCGCACACAAAGGACGAGATCCCACGTAGAAAAAGATTTCCGCCAACACCAATTCAAACGGCAGCGATGTTTTAATTGTGCATTGAGAGCGTTGTGACGTCACTTAGCCGAGTCACACACCTTTAGTAGGCCATTCGCGCAGAGCTTTTGCACAGCTTGACTGCGAAGTTAGAACAGCGAAGAAAGATAAACAGAGACACACACACACACACACTAATTAGTCACTGCTCACCTCAATTAAATTGACCTAGCTTACCCGTTTGGGAATCGGCACAGCTACAGTTGAATCTAGATTCAAATTTAAAATTATGTGTAGTGGCTGCTCGTCGCCAAAGACAATTTGTAGGCTGCGATCTTGCAGGAAAAAGGGAGAATTTGTGTGATTTATTGCAGCTATCTGCACAGAGCATACTTACATAGGCCAATTTTGCACTAAATTCTTTCAAAATGGCACTTGTCAACTTAGTAAATTTCACTGCGATTAATTCGCGTACAAGTGTTTTCTTTGATGGCCACGAGGTGAAAAGAACGCTTGTGAAAATAATGAAAATAAGGGCATAATTCTTTTGAAATTCATTTTGTGCTGCATATTTGCAGTTTTGGGTTGCTACCAGGGCTGCAATACAATCAACTCAAAGTGGTATTACCAATTTTTAACTACTAAAGTCCCCGCTAGAGGGCGAAAAGTAAAAATTATCGAATTCATTTATTCAAATTAATATTCATTGCATATTATCTATTGTATTCATGGCAATAAACTTCATTTAATTTAACTTATTATTATTATTTATGTGAACTATAAAGTTTCGGCATCGGCGCAGTCAGCTGGTCACTTGCTAGCTGCTTGCACTGCGTGTACTGCTTTTACAAATAGCTAAAACTAATTTTGCTGCCTACTTCTAGGAGGGAAAATATATGTCTTATATTTCAAATACGTTAATTTCAAAGTTAGTTTAAAATTAAATGACACTACAAGCGGAACTTCACACTCTCCCCGGCCAAAATCACACTTAAGGGGTTGCAAACACCTGAAGTGTGATCACCGCTTGGAGACTACATATTCCGATTAACCAAGGGATACGTCATGGCTTTATATCTTTGGCATGATACTTGCCATCGTATCTACCATTTAAGTCTTTAATGTCATAAAAGCTGTTGCCAAGTTTACGCTGTATTCTTGCTTTTTCAAAGACTGGTGCTCATTTCGCACTAAATCCCTTTGTGAAGTTACTCTGTGTGAAATTGCGTCGGTACACTTCTTGACCATTTTTAAAGTCAACATCTCGGCTTCTAAGATTATAAGAGCGCTCGTTGCGAGCGAACTGCTGCTGAATACCTTGTTGAGCTTTTTGCCTGATTATTTCAAACGAGTCATCTCTGTCAAATCGAACCGTTCGATCTTCAAGCTGATAAGTTTCTCCATTGGTGATCATATGCTGACCAAAAGCTACACGGTAAGGACTCGTATGAACAGCCGAGTGTTTGCTAGACCGTAATGGCCAGGTAATGTGACTTAATTGGGAATCCCAGTTTAACTGATTCGGCTCGATATAAGTCTAAATAGCAGCAATCACCGACCTATTTACTCTTTCTGAAGCGTTGGCCTGCGGTGAATATATATAGCCGTGTAAAAATGCTTTATATTATATTTGTTGAGCAATTCGTTAAACTTATGGGACTTGAACTGTACACCATTGTCGGAAACTATTGTTTCGGGTATGCCAAAAGAATTAAACAAATCTTCTTCCATAAATCTAAATATGGCCTCTGCTGTGAATTTATTTATGGGCCTTAGAAAGGGAAATTTTGAAAACTGATCTAGAACAACAAATATTCCAATATTACCAGATCTACTTCTGGGATATGGACCCAAAAAATCGACATAAATCTTCTGAAAGAATCTACTGGTTTCCGATGATTTTCCTAATGGTGGTTTCAAACTTTGATGGTGGTGCTTGGTAGTTTTGCAAACGGAACAATTATTGATAAACGTTGCTACATCAACTACCATATTGGGCCAGTAAAAATATAGACGTAAGGTCTCTAATGTTTTATTTATGTCACTATGAGCGGCTAAAGGGTCTTCGTAACTGCGTTTCAATAATTTTGGCACCATAGTCACGGGAATCCACAATTTCCAGCACAAATCATCCACTACTGCATCCCCATTGGCATGCTCCGAGCGTCGATGTACATAATTATTCAGTTATTTCATGTTTGGCAGCTGGGATTTATTGCGCTCCACGAAAGCTTTTATTTCCAAATATTCTGTTGAATAAAAATTGTCCGAATTCAAATCTATCAGGCTGTCTAAGCAAATGGCTGATAGATCTTCAGTGAAGACACGAGATAATCCATCTGGAACTAGGTTTTCACTACCTTCGCGATGATAAATTTTAAAGTTATAGCCTGGTAATTTTAAGGACCATCTGGCTAATCTAAAGCTTAAGTCTGCCAGGGACATTAACCACTTTAACGACACGTGGTCGGCGTATATAGAAAATTGACGCAAAGAATGGCAGCGAGTCACTCCTTTTCAGTTACCGAATAACTTCGCTGGCATTTGCTGAGCTTCCTGGACATAAAAGCTATAGGCACGTCGATCCCTTGCTCATCTTTCTGCAGCAATACTCGCACTACGAAAGTGTGGCTTGCGTCGCAATGAATTGAAAAAGGAGCAGAGAAATCTGGACTATGCAGCACGGGGCATTACACATTTTGTGTTTTAATAACTCAAATGCCTTTTGAGCCGCGTTTGTCCAAATAAACTTATGATGGTTCTTTAGAGTGTCCGTGATAGGTGAAGTTACTCCAGCATAATTTTGGATGAACTTATGGTACCATCCCGTGACGCCTAAGAACCTACGAACTTGTCGAACCGATCGTGGAACTGGAAAATCTTTTATTGCCGAAACTTTCTCTGGATCGGCTTTAATAGTTCCATGACCAATGATATGACCCAAATATTTAACCTCTTGCCGACAGAATTAGCTTTTTTCCACATTGATCGTCAATCCTGCTTGCGCTAATCGAATGGCAAGTTCTTTTAAAACGCGAATATGCCTATCAAAAGTATCGGCCACGGCCAGCAAATCGTCTAGATATATAAAGATCTCATTGCGCAAAGAGGCTGGTTTGACTTTTTCCATCAATTTGGAAATCTTTTGAGGAGCATTGCACAAGCCGAAGGGCACTACCGTGAACTGGTAGAGAGTCCTTCCTTTTTTTTTTTTTTTTTTTTTTTTTTTTTACGTTGGCTTTATTTATTGAATCTTCTCCAAGGGAGACTTACAATAAGTTTATCAAATCTTATATTTAACGCTTAACTAACAGTCATGTTGACTTAATATGAACTACGGTGCCCCAAGTGTTTATTGCTGGGCTGGAAGGTCGTTTCGCTGAAGACGGGTTCGACTGCAAACCCGAGTTAATTGCCGAGCAAGTGGATTGGGGTGCAGGGATAACTTAATGTTGTAGCTCGCCTTTTGTCGTGCTATCTCATCTTTAACGAATATAACGTTCAAATCTCTATGAATGTTGTCGTTTCGAACATACCACGGTGCCCCAGTGATAGTCCTCAAGATTTTCGATTGTACTCGCTGGATGATATCAATATTGCTACTGCACGCGTTTCCCCATAGCTGCGAGCCGTAGGTCCACACTGGTTTTATGGTGGAATTGTAGAGTAGGACCTTGTAGTCCAAGCTGAGAGGAGATCGGTGGTTTAAAAGCCAATAAAGTTTATTGGCTTTCAGTTTAATCTGCGTTTTCTTTGCTTCAATGTGACGACGCCAGGTGAGCCGCCTATCAAGGTGAACGCCAAGGTACGTTACTTCTTTGGCTTGTGGAAGTTGCCTATTAGAGAGTGTCAACGGAGGACATGTTTGCATGTTGAGGGTAAACGTGATGTGTTTACATTTTTGGTTATTTACTTTAATACGCCAGTCGGCTAACCATTTCTCTACTACCGCCAAATGTTCAGCTAGACGTGCTGTTGCCTGAATGGGGCATCTGGAGCGACTGAGGATTGCGGTATCGTCTGCAAATGTGGATGTTGTTAGCCGCTCATTTATCGGGATGTCCGCTGTGTATATTACGTATAGTGTTGGTCCCAGAACACTTCCCTGAGGAACTCCAGCTTCTATAATGTGATCGTTAGATGTAGTAGTGTTGCATCTAACTGCGAAGACTCTATTGTAGAGGTACGACTCGAGTAGCTTATGAGTGTACACCGGAAGCGTTGTTTTGATTTTGTGCATGAGGCCATCAAGCCACACTCGATCGAAAGCCTGGGAGACGTCGAGGAATATTGCACTGCAGTATTCCCGATGTTCGTATGCTGTACGTATTTCTGATGTTATTCGGTTGACTTGCTCGATAGTTCCATGCTTTTCTCTGAAGCCAAATTGATGTGTTGGGATTGCATTGCGTGTTATCATATGAGGAATTATGCGCGTCAGTAGGCATTTTTCAAAAAGCTTGGACAAGCACGGTAGTAGACTAATTGGTCTATAAGATGATGGTATTGTATGATCTTTTCCAGGTTTGGGTATCATTATAATGACCGACTTCTTCCATTTTTTTGGGAAGTAGCCAAGTGTTGTAATCGCGTTGAAAAGCTTACAGATGAGGGAAATAGCACAGTTTGGAAGTTCAATGATCATTTTTTGATTTATTTGATCACAGCCTGGAGCTTTTTTTGATTTCATCTGTTCTTTTATGACTTTTCCAATTTCGTTCGCACGGAACTGAGGTGGTTCAGACTCGCCTGGATTATGAGGTGCGCAGGAAGAAAGTACGAATGAATTTGTTGCGGGATTTGGTTGGAATACATTACGTAGGTGAGTGGCAAATGTGTTGGCTCTGTCTATGTCGCTACGGGCCCAGCAGCCTGAAGAGTTTCTTATAGGCGTTACCGTTTCGATCGGCGCACTTAGCGTTGGGTGAGCCCTCCACAAAGGATGCTTGGTACTGGTTGGTGACAATTGCTCTATGTAGCGGCGTTGGGCATCTGTTTCTTCTTGCTTTAGAGCTTTGCTGAGTCTGCGCGAAGCATCTTTAAAGCGTTGTTTGGTAGATGGCGACCGGTGGGACTGCCATTCACGTCGCAATCGTCGCTTTTCCAGAACAAGTTGTTCTATTTGAAGATTAGTTTTGCGTTGTTTGGTCTGCACATGCGCATGTTGTGGAGTAGAGATTTTAGCTGCTTCTACAAGTACAGATTCTAATAAATCAGCGGAGCAGTCGATGTCCGCTTCAATGTTGAATTGCGGGGTAAGATCGAGGTGAGTGCTTACGTATTTCTTGTACTTGAGCCAGTTGGTTCTGTGTGTTGTAAGTCTATTAGGATATTCCATATATACCGGGGATTGGAGTAGATTTAATAACACGGGGGAGTGGTCGGATGACAGATCCGAAAGTGCTTCGGCGCTTATTAGATTGCGTGGGATGTTTTTTGTCACAGCAAAATCTATTAAGTCTGGTTGTTTGTTAGGGTCTGCTGGCCAGTATGTAGGACTACCCGGGGAAACATAATTGAGTTTGTTGCTTGGTTTTATGATTGCATTGTATAACTGCCTTCCCTTAGTGGTCACAAGGCGAGAGCCCCAGTGCGGGTGTTTCGCATTGTAGTCTCCTGCTGCTAAGAATCGCTGTCCCAGTGAGTTGTAGAATTGCATGAATTGATCTTCAGAGATTGTAAAACGGGGAGGACAGTATACAGCGGCAATAGTAAGATTATTGATGTCCGATTGTACAGTTATGGATGTGGCTTGTAGATAGTTTTTCGCGTACCTTTTGTGGAATTGATGTTTGATACGGTTTCTTATTAGAATACCGGTTCCACCGTGTGCTTTTCCGTCCGGATGATCAGTGCCGTAGAATATATAGCCGTGAATTTGGAAATTATATTTGTTAGTGAGATGCGTCTCAGAAAGCAGCATTACATCAATGTGTTTGTCGTTTAGGAATTGAGTAAGTTCAAGTTTATGCCGTGAAACACCGTTGGCGTTCCACAGAGATATTCGTAGAGGCGTCATTGATTATTTTGATTGTTGAGATGCGAGCATCTGTATCAAGGTGTTTTGATTTTGCATAAGGTTTTGCATAGTTGATTTCATAAACGACATGAATTCCATCATACTTTGTTGTAGGGTGAAAATCATTGCTTCAATAGAGTTTTGTGACTGTTGCAAGGGCTGCTGAGCGTTAACCATACTCAAATCTTCTTGGATTACACTAGAAGGTGCTGCTGAGGGAGATGGTTTTTGCAAGCCAGATTTTAAAGCACTAGCGAAAGAAATGCCGTTGATAGTGTTTGCGGGACCAAGTGAGGACCTGGCTGCTTTGGCGAAAAAGACGTCGGGTGTAGTTTGGGATGCTATAACTGCAGCTGGCAGGTGCTGATGACGAGTTGTTGGTACTCGTCGGATACGGTTTTTTAGTTCCTTGTACACTGGACAGCCTCTGTAGTTCGCTGTGTGATTTCCACCGCAGTTGCCGCACTTTTTTGTATTAGGGTCATCTTTGTTGACTGAGCAGGAGTCTGGGCCATGGGAGTCTCCACAAGCCACACATACCGGACGCAACATGCAATACGACCTGGTATGCCCATATTCCTGGCAGTTCGAGCATTGAACTGGGCCGTTCCGTTTGTGTGGTTCCTCAACAGTGATCCGGCGATGCAACAGGAGCTGTATCTTGTAGATCGGGTGCACTTCATTTTTCTTTGGAGCTTTACTGTCTGGCTCCAGCTCAACTTTGAAGAGAGGTTGCGGTATTTTATTTTTGTTTATTATATTTGTGACTCTCTTAGCGAGAAAGCCCTTTTCTTTTAACGCACTTGAGATCTCGGAAGGGGGGACATCCGGTTCAATACCTTTAAGTACCACCTGCAGGCCTTTGCTGCTTTTTAGTTGGTAAGTGTAGAAGCTTTTTTTAGCTTCATTTAGATAACGGGAGATTTTACGGAAATGCTCCTCGTCTTTTGTTTGGAGCTTTATTTCGTGAATATTCCCTTTTATTAGAGGAATGACATGAAAGTTGTTGTTTCCAATGAGATCAACAATCTTGTTCACCAGTGCGTTGGATATCTTCTCCCTAATGTATATAGGTGGGGGCTTAGGTTTCTTTGGTCCATGTCCAGCTTCGGTAGGTTGTTCGTTGACAGTATCAGCCAGCGGCGCAAACCTATTGTTGGTGTTTATTGGGTCCCCAGCAGTTTGGTTTAAGTCACCGCGGTTTATTTTTGTTTTATTTCCCAGTATTTTTTGTGGGCTTAGTTTTCGCTTGGGTACTATTTGAAAGTAGCGATCCATTCCGGTCTGCCTAGCCGGAACCGTTGGTTTTGACGCTGCGCTTGCATTCGAAGATTGTGCTTGGTCAGCAGAAGATGGTACGACGACTGTTGACACAGTTAAAGTTGTTGTTGCTGTAGCGTCAGCTGCAGTGGCTTGTGAGGGCAAATTTGGTGGTGAAAGAGGTTTATGCGGGGAGACGATCGGCATTGGAGAGGCACACTCTTCGCTCCAGCTTTTTGGAGTTGTAGTTGGTAAATTCGGAGAGCAAGAACGCGCTCTCGTATCTTCTGCGGCTAAGAGGTTCTGCTTTGATTTTTCGGTTATTTGTGCTGTTGTGTCGGAGACATAGCTAAAGTAAGCGTTATTTTTGGCCAAAGAGAGTCGTCGCTCGTCTTGCTCGCGCTGACGGTGGGCACGGGTATCGTAGTGACTCATCGTAGTTAGCACTTGTTCAATACAAATTCTATTTGATTTGTTTATAGATTATAGAATAGAGAGTCCTTCCTGGCACAGCAAATGCTGTCTTCTCACGAGCTGACGCTTCAAGCGGGATTTGCCAATAAGCGTCTTTTAAGTCGATACTCGTAATATATGGAGCTTTTGGTAATCGACTTAGAATACCATCAATTAAAGGCATAGGAAAAGCATTTTTAGTTGTTACTGTATTGACTTTGCGTCTGTCAATGCACCTTTCCTGGCTTCTGAACAATAACAACGGGAGAGGACCAAGGACAGTTAGATTCCTCAATGACTCCAAGTTGTAATATCCTATCTAATTCTTTGTACATAAGCTTCTCCACAGCTGGCGATACCGCGAAGTGACGCTGCTTTATAGGCTTTGAATTGCCAACGTCTATCTCATGAGTCAGTTTTGCCGAGTCCTTTCTCAGCGAAGGATGGAAATGCATTGATAGTCATAACTAATAGATCATGTTCTTGAGGCATAAGGGGTGTTTGGTCATCAATACAACCAAGTTCACTAATAACAGGGCTCTGACATTTATTGGCTAAAAATACAGGAAGTAAATCGAACGATTTCCAAAAATCTATGCATAAACAAAGATCTTGAGCTAAAGTGGGTACAATATAAAAAGTTATATACTTGCTGATGTTGCGAAAGCTAACAGACGTTGTAAATTTTCCAACAATTGCTTGTCGTTAAGGCTTATATAATTCTCTCTTGAGCAACAACTCAACCGCAAACTTGCCACCAACACAGCTGATCGAGACACCGGTGTCCATGAGTCCACTAAGTGTCTTATCGAGTATCTGAACTTCAGCGTATGGACGCCAAACTTGACTGTTGCTTACAACAGAACTTAATAGGGCTTTCTTCAATTCTTTTTGCTTGGCTTTATAAGATAACCAACGAAGTTTCTTTCTTTTATCTGCTGCTGTCTCATTAGGGGTCTCAAATTGGGGGTTTTGCATCTGTCGATGCAGTGGAATGACTGGTATTAAAGACAAATCCGGTAATTTACAATCCGAGTTGGTGTCCCTGAAGGTTACTCGGTGCTTGTACATATCGGCCTGGCCGCAGCCATAGCAAAAGACACGACGCTCTGCTACGCAATCTTGATATCGATGACCATTAACGCCACAATTCCAACAGGAAAAAACCATAGACGCTAATTCGCCATAGACGTCATCGGTATCAACCTCATCATCGTTAGCAAATTTAGGCTGAGTGTAAACTTCGTTTACAAACCGCTTTGGGGGAGCACGAGGGACAGGTTTGTTAACTGTTTTCATAAACCTCTCTCGCTTGCGAATTATTTCTCGTAGCTGAACTATAGTGTATATTGGGACATACAAAATCTCGTGCTGAGTAACTGGCAATAAATTTGCACGCAACACTTCTAATAATGACAATTCAGACATAGGTTGCACAAGCCGATCCGCTAATGACACAATGGCCTCATAGAAAGTGTCAAAGGGCTCGTTTGGCTTTTGCTTACGTTCGGAGATAGCTGTCCGAATTTCCAAATTGGTTCGGCCATCTTTAAACTGAGCTTGTAGGGCTTTACCTAATGCCTTCCATTCTATAATATCTACGCTTTTATGATAACGCCAGAACCATTCACTGGCGCTACCTTCAAAGAGGTTGCTCGCATATCGAGAAAGTAAGCCAAAGTTTCTATCGAGAGTCTGAAAATCATCTACTGAAATGGCTGAGTGTCCTGAGAATCGAACTTTCCAATTAGCAATTATTTGACTGATGCGTTCAGGACGTAAACAACTAGATTGCTGATCCATTGTCATGGGTGGTCATGTTTTGAGGTCTATAACCACCTCCTACATGATTCGGCAAACCAACAAAATCTTCAAAGGATTGGTGTCGCATCGCTGGGGAAACACCTGGGGGTCTTGAATCGACTACAGATTGAGCTGAATGGACTGCAGTTTGCAGATTTAAGCTCTGAAACCCAGCAAATTGGGTTTGCTGCGTCATCACTGCGGACATAGCATTTATTATGGATTGCTGTATGTCATTGGACATTGCTCTATTCGCTTGCTTTTGAATCGAAGAGTCAGAACCTACTGCCTGATGGGCAGCCTCTGTGACACTAGCAACATCTGTTTCTGATAGTGGAGGTGCACTCATCTGTGCTGCAGACTTAGACCTGGTCATAGCTCCAGAGGTTGCTGCTTGTGCGGTTGAATATTCTTGTGCTTAGCTGAATGTGGATTTACTAAGCGCTGTACGATAAACCGAACAGACTTTTTTACTACCCCCTCGAGTATTAAAAAAGACGTTATAAGAAACATGGTTGCATCTGGTAATCACCAGCTGATTTGGGTGTTCGACTTCCTTTGTACAAACACAGCATAAAGGTTCCTGATCATGAACCGAGCTAAGATTCTCTTTACTACTTTGTGCCATGGCTTTGACTATTAGTTAGACTATAGGCAACTTATAACGAATACTTATAATCGTATACTTAATATAACCAAAATTTTCAATAGAGCAAAATTATAAATAAGTAAAATAGAAATATCAAAAAGAGCGACAAAAAAATAACTTCAAAAGAAAATATCATAAAACAAGGGGGCTCCGCCCCCTGCTCGCTTCGCTCGCCTACCCCCGGCTCGCTTCGCTCGCGGTGAGGTGCGGCTACAGTCGAGCATGCTCGACAGTAGAATACCCTGAGCCCACGTACTCTTTTATAAAAGTTGATTTTTGTTTGTTCCTACGGCAGCTATATGATATATGGAACCGGTTTGAACTAAATCTGGTCAGAATGTACAATACCAACATAAATACATATTCTAGCAGTTTGATTAAAATATCTCAAAAAGCGTCTCTATTGTAGCTATATGATATAGTGGTCTGATTTGAACCAAATTGGGTCAGGATGTAAATTACCAGCCGAGATGCATATTCTATCAGTTTGGTTCTGATATCACAACAAAAACTTTTTCATACTAAAACTTGATTTTCGATGTATCGTTCCTATGGCAGCTATTTGATATAGTGGTCCGATTTGAACTTTATTTGGTCAGGATGTGGAATACCAGCCCAGATACATATTCTATCAGTTTGGTTCTGATATCTCAACAAACAAAAAACTTTTTCATACTAAAACTTGATTTTCGATGTATCGTTCCTATGGCAGCTATATGATATAGTGGTCCGATTTGAACTTTATTTGGTCAGGATGTGGAATACCAGCCCAGATACATATTCTATCAGTTTGGTTCTGATATCTCAACAAACAAAAAACTTTTTCATACTAAAACTTGATTTTCGATGTATCGTTCCTATGGCAGCTATATGATATAGTGGTCCGATTTGAACTTTATTTGGTCAGGATGTAGAATACTAGCCCAGATACATATTCTATCAGTTTGGTTCTGATATCTCAACAAACAAAAAACTTTTTCATACTAAATTTGATTTTCGATGTATCGGTCCTACGGCAGCTATATGATATAGTGGTCCGATTTGAACCCTATTTTATCAGGATGTAGAATACCAGCCCAGATACATATTCTTTCAGTTTGGTTCTAATTTCTCAACAAACAAAAAACTTTTTCATACTAAAACTTGAATTTCGATGTATCATTTCTATGGCAGCTATATAATATAGTGGTCCGATCCAAAAATAAAAACAAACTTGATCTGCGTACGGTATACAGGAACCTACATACCAAATTTGAAGTCTCTAGCTCTTATGGTTTCTGAGATCGACGCGTTCAAACAGACGGACAGACAGACAGACGGACAGACGGACAGACAGACGGACAGACAGACGGACATGGCTCAATCGACTCGGCTATTGATCCTGATCAAGAATATATATACTTTTTGGGGTCTGTCACGCCCCCTTCTGCCTGTTACATACATTCTGCCAAATGCATTATACCCTTTTTTGCCCATTTTCAATGGGCTCAGGGTATAATAATTTGGGAAAACCATGCATACGCCATAAGGATAATAGGAAAATGACTACATTCTTGATTGTATAATATCACGGGTGTTAAATTTGCTCGCTGTAACTGTTTAGCGAATGGCCGTAGAATTTGTCCACGTTAATACCATTTTAAGCGAGAACGCTAACTAGCAAGCCAAATTAACAAGGGGTTATTCCATTAGTCGGATATCGGCAAAACCTGCAAATTTCTATATATATACCGAATATCTACGACACTTGAATACAAATAGAGTATGGCATTAGCGTTATTCAGAAACAGCTAACTCTTCATCATACCTTTTTTAATCCAATATATGAAGAAAGGAACCGAATTGTGTTGAAATTAAATATGGCATTAGTATTCTTTTAGAAACAGTAACTCGTCGTCATATCCTTTCAATACAAAACAAGGATAGCTAAACGCTTGAATAAAAATAAAATATGGCATTAGTGTTAGTATTAAAGCAACTAACTCTTCGTCATACTACTTTTATTCAAACATGGAAAGTGGGAACAAGTTACTGAATATGAAAGGGAAGAAAAATCAATAGATGTTGCTGATTGTTATCAGTTTTCAAGACCGGGAAGTACTTCTTAAGAAACCCAGTTGCCAAAATATTTCCGTGAAACTATTTCTGCCTCTGAATCGCTCAAGAATTGCATGTATGGGTGTCCAATAATTAAACATGTACTTTAAAAATTTGAAATGTCCGAGAGAGCACAATTTAATTAAAACACAGTTGCTCAACTTTCGGTTCCACGTTTGGGCGCCAAATAATTAATTCTGTAACGTTTCTCGAACCTCTAGATAGGTGACTGAGCAGATGTAGGGTATCACTCGTAGGATAAGTAAGATTGATCATATAACGAGATTTGATATATTAAGTATATTCGCGTACCGAGGGAAAAAGAAATTAAGGAACGGGATTAAAGGAGAGGGATGCGGGGGAAAACATAAGATACAATCAATCCGACACTTTTCTTTTGTTACACCAACAGGTGTGAACGCCCATCCTACCATGATCCCTACGGGTCACATATTAAGATAAGGATCCCTCTAAAATGTCGCAAGACCACTACCCTATATCCCCATATTGCAGCATGGTTTATCTAATAAATAATTTAGTTAAATTCAAATTATATTTATTACTAATGGTTATATTTAATTTTAATTAGTTTTAAGAAATTCGAAAAACAAGAAAAATTCAAGAAATCAACGTGACAATAATATTTTTCTATCATTCCTTGCTTTGGCGTTTGTAATATTTAATTTCATTTTCATTTACTAATTTTTTGTTTTGTAACAAATGCAGTGCAACATAAAAGTTATTGATAGTTAATTTGTATACATAATATTTCAAAAAAATTTGTTTTTATGACAGCCCGAAAGTATGCTGAGTTATTATTTTCTTTGATACTTCGACATGTTAAGGTGAATAACGAACCGACCAAAAAGCTTTTATATGTTTACAGAAAAATAATAAACAATGTATAACATTTACGGCTTACAATCCCACGATGAAAGATCTTTCAGAGTGTGCGTGGCCGATGTTGGTTAGGTGCATGTCTGAAATAAAAGCTTATGATCGGGTTCGGGTCTTGGGTGAGCTTTGATAAGCAAAGGTAAATTATATGAAAACAAATTATGAAATTAACATCAATTAAACCATTAGTTGATTTGCATTCATTTATGCCTATGGCATTTGCATTAATTGCGTTGGCTAGCCTTGGTTTTTTAAAATATATATTTATTAATTGAAACTTTAAACTCTTTCATGTTTTGTAGGCACTAGAGGTCTGCATGAACGCACTCAAAATTTGAGTCCAATTGAATGCAACTAAATGATGCTGAATGAGTTGAATGCAACGCATAGTTCGAAATGAATTTGTATGAGTTTGAGTGAAGTTGTGTTTCAAACGTTCGGCATTCTTACGAGATGAATTCGAATAAACGAAGGTGCAAAAACGAAGGATGAATTTGGCACTGCCAAACAAATTCGAATTACTCGAATGTTCTGTGCGCAGTGCGCAGCTGTGTTACTTTGATTAAACTTTCTTACGACTAGTCGCAAAAACGGATGTAAAAATTAGCGAACAAGGTCAAGCCGTCAACGAGCCAGTGAGTATTTTAGTGGGTGTATTCAAAATTGTGGATTATTGTCTAATAATTATATATGTATTTGTCCGTTCACAGTGATTGTTTAGTTTTCAGAATCTTAGTTCGTTGATTGTATTTGTGTGATATATATGTACATGTGTGTATATGTTTCGTGCGTCCACTCTTTTTCAAGCAGATTAAATAATACTAGTAATTTTGTTTTAAATATAGGACTCGCCAACTGCTGCACATGTGGCAATTAAAGAAAAAATTCTTAACGGAGAATTTAGTTAAGGCGATAAGAGAGGCCGCAGCAAGGTTTGGGATTTTTTTTCCAAAATAATAAAATAAAATGGCGAAGAAATGGCTAATTTTGTAGCGTGTAAAAAGTGCTTCACCGTCTATAAGTTTTCCGGAAGCACTTCTAATCTTGTTAAACACAAATGCTACACAATGAGCTCCCAAAACCTTTATGACGCTCCCCAAGTAGAGGTTAATCAAGAAACAAAGCAGGAGGGTATCGCTCTAATTACTGAATGGACAGTTAAGAACTGCCGTTCTTTTAAAGTGATTGACGATTCTGGTCTAAAGAAGTTTGCAACATTTTTAATCAGAGTTGGAGCTACTTTTGGTGCTAATGTGGACATTGATAAACTGTTACCCCACCCAACAACAGTATCGCGGAATATTTCAGTCCTTTACCAAAAACACTTTGACCCTATAAAAGCGGAAATTCAGAAGTACAAATGCTTCGGGTACTCGATAACAAGCGACATATGGACGGACGATTTCTTAAAATCATCATACATATCCTGCACTTTGCATTATGTAAAGGAAGGAATTCTTGTAGACCGTCTAATGGCGATGAAGTCCATGGAACAGCTGTTTAAAATTTGCTTTTAACTTGCCTCTTATCTGTAGGCTTTAATATTCGCTCAAAGATTGCGGATATTTTAGCTAACTTTGGATGCGACCTTGAGGAGGACAACCCCGTAATTGTTACTGACCGTGGATCAAACATGATAGCCGCATTTCGTGATAGGGAAAAAATTCACTGTATAAACCACTTGCTGAACAACACTATAGAGAAAGCAATCAAAGCCGTCCCTGAGATGGCAGAAATAGTTGCCATTTGCAGCAAGCTGGTTAAATACTTTAAGAAATCAGGCTCAAACTCGTGTTTAGGGCTTTCTCTGAAGAGTCTTTGTCCCACCCGCTGGAACACAGTTTTCTATTTGCTAAAGTCTATAGAAGCAAATTGGGTTGATATCACAAATATCCTAATAGAGAAAAATGAAACAAATAGAATAGACGGCATCAATGTAAACCACCTAAGTTCAATTGTCCGCCAGCTAGATATTTTTGAAGGTGTGTCAAAGAAATTTGAGGCAAGCAAACGACCAACGATCCATTTAATTATTCCAAACATTCATAAATTAAAAAAATCATGCCTTCCCGATGTAACTGACAGTAAAATTATTGAATTATTTAAGTTCGCTTTACATAGTCAAATTTTAGATACAGTTTTTCCAAATTTAACCAAATACCACAAAATCGCACTTTTTCTTTTTTCGCCAACGAACAAATTAATGCAATTTTCACAAGCTGATAAGGAAAATGTTATTAAAGACTGCAAAGAAATCATGGCAACTTTTTCTATTAATATTAGTCTTGTTGATGGTACAGAAAAAGAAACCGCTGTCGACGACGCATTTGCCGACTATATCGAAGTCCATACAAATGGTGGCACTATCAATCAGATAGACCAAGAAATTATTGGTTATACCAATATAAACGTTATGTATAATAACGACTTCGATTGTCTGGCTTGGTGGCATATGCACAAACATTTCTTTCCGCTGTTACACAAAACAAGTTGCAAAATATTTTCAATACCAGCAAGCAGCGCGGCTTCTGAAAGAGTATTTTCAGACGCACGGAATTTGATAACCGAAAAACGTTGTGTCATTGCCACCAATCCAGACAACGTTAACAAAATAATGTTTCTACATTCAAATTTAGATTAAACACATATATGTAAATATTCAATAATTATAAAAATAAAAATGTATTTAAATGGCTTCAAGTCATCCCTATAAACATTTTTTCTCATTCTTTTTACGCAGCGCTCATTCTTCATCATGTTCTTGCACAACGTTCTGGTTAATTCGAATGACCTCAAACCAAATTCGACTTCTCTCTCATTCACATTCGGGCCTCTTCGTTTGAATGTTGTCCTAGTAAGTCTCATACGAGCTCTTCATTCAGCCGAAGTCATACGAGCTCGAATTCGAATTCACTCGTTCATTTTAAGTGCATACGTTTCATCTGTCATTTTGAGTGCATTCATGCAGCCCTCTAGTAGGCACAACCATACCGCACTCGCAAATTACAAAAGCATTTAGAAAATCTTTAAACGAAACAATGCCAGAAGGCCTTAAACAATGTTAGCAGCACAATTTGAACAATTCATACCACTTGAGCAGTTATTTCTGCCACTTGGATAGCCTCTGCTATTAGCAAATTTTGAGGTTGGGGACAAGGCACCTTCATTACACCATTTCTTCGATCCCGAAGTTGAAAATTTTAACGGCAGACGAAATCCAGCGCACACAAAGGACGAGATCCCACGTAGAAAAAGATTTCCGCCAACACCAATTCAAACGGCAGCGATGTTTTAATTGTGCATTGAGAGCGTTGTGACGTCACTTAGCCGAGTCACACACCTTTAGTAGGCCATTCGCGCAGAGCTTTTGCACAGCTTGACTGCGAAGTTAGAACAGCGAAGAAAGATAAACAGAGACACACACACACACACACTAATTAGTCACTGCTCACCTCAATTAAATTGACCTAGCTTACCCGTTTGGGAATCGGCACAGCTACAGTTGAATCTAGATTCAAATTTAAAATTATGTGTAGTGGCTGCTCGTCGCCAAAGACAATTTGTAGGCTGCGATCTTGCAGGAAAAAGGGAGAATTTGTGTGATTTATTGCAGCTATCTGCACAGAGCATACTTACATAGGCCAATTTTGCACTAAATTCTTTCAAAATGGCACTTGTCAACTTAGTAAATTTCACTGCGATTAATTCGCGTACAAGTGTTTTCTTTGATGGCCACGAGGTGAAAAGAACGCTTGTGAAAATAATGAAAATAAGGGCATAATTCTTTTGAAATTGATTTTGTGCTGCATATTTGCAGTTTTGGGTTGCTACCAGGGCTGCAATACAATCAACTCAAAGTGGTATTACCAATTTTTAACTACTAAAGTCCCCGCTAGAGGGCGAAAAGTAAAAATTATCGAATTCATTTATTCAAATTAATATTCATTGCATATTATCTATTGTATTCATGGCAATAAACTTCATTTAATTTAACTTATTATTATTATTTATGTGAACTATAAAGTTTCGGCATCGGCGCAGTCAGCTGGTCACTTGCTAGCTGCTTGCACTGCGTGTACTGCTTTTACAAATAGCTAAAACTAATTTTGCTGCCTACTTCTAGGAGGGAAAATATATGTCTTATATTTCAAATACGTTAATTTCAAAGTTAGTTTAAAATTAAATGACACTACAAGCGGAACTTCACACTCTCCCCGGCCAAAATCACACTTAAGGGGTTGCAAACACCTGAAGTGTGATCACCGCTTGGAGACTACATATTCCGATTAACCAAGGGATACGTCATGGCTTTATATCTTTGGCATGATACTTGCCATCGTATCTACCATTTAAGTCTTTAATGTCATAAAAACTGTTGCCAAGTTTACGCTGTATTCTTGCTTTTTCAAAGACTGGTGCTCATTTCGCACTAAATCCCTTTGTGAAGTTACTCTGTGTGAAATTGCGTCGGTACACTTCTTGACCATTTTTAAAGTCAACATCTCGGCTTCTAAGATTATAAGAGCGCTCGTTGCGAGCGAACTGCTGCTGAATACCTTGTTGAGCTTTTTGCCTGATTATTTCAAACGAGTCATCTCTGTCAAATCGAACCGTTCGATCTTCAAGCTGATAAGTTTCTCCATTGGTGATCATATGCTGACCAAAAGCTACACGGTAAGGACTCGTATGAACAGCCGAGTGTTTGCTAGACCGTAATGGCCAGGTAATGTGACTTAATTGGGAATCCCAGTTTAACTGATTCGGCTCGATATAAGTCTAAATAGCAGCAATCACCGACCTATTTACTCTTTCTGAAGCGTTGGCCTGCGGTGAATATATATAGCCGTGTAAAAATGCTTTATATTATATTTGTTGAGCAATTCGTTAAACTTATGGGACTTGAACTGTACACCATTGTCGGAAACTATTGTTTCGGGTATGCCAAAAGAATTAAACAAATCTTCTTCCATAAATCTAAATATGGCCTCTGCTGTGAATTTATTTATGGGCCTTAGAAAGGGAAATTTTGAAAACTGATCTAGAACAACAAATATTCCAATATTACCAGATCTACTTCTGGGATATGGACCCAAAAAATCGACATAAATCTTCTGAAAGAATCTACTGGTTTCCGATGATTTTCCTAATGGTGGTTTCAAACTTTGATGGTGGTGCTTGGTAGTTTTGCAAACGGAACAATTATTGATAAACGTTGCTACATCAACTACCATATTGGGCCAGTAAAAATATAGACGTAAGGTCTCTAATGTTTTATTTATGTCACTATGAGCGGCTAAAGGGTCTTCGTAACTGCGTTTCAATAATTTTGGCACCATAGTCACGGGAATCCACAATTTCCAGCACAAATCATCCACTACTGCATCCCCATTGGCATGCTCCGAGCGTCGATATACATAATTATTCAGTTATTTCATGTTTGGCAGCTGGGATTTATTGCGCTCCACGAAAGCTTTTATTTCCAAATATTCTGTTGAATAAAAATTGTCCGAATTCAAATCTATCAGGCTGTCTAAGCAAATGGCTGATAGATCTTCAGTGAAGACACGAGATAATCCATGTGGAACTAGGTTTTCACTACCTTCGCGATGATAAATTTTAAAGTTATAGCCTGGTAATTTTAAGGACCATCTGGCTAATCTAAAGCTTAAGTCTGCCAGGGACATTAACCACTTTAACGACACGTGGTCGGCGTATATAGAAAATTGACGCAAAGAATGGCAGCGAGTCACTCCTTTTCAGTTACCGAATAACTTCGCTGGCATTTGCTGAGCTTCCTGGACATAAAAGCTATAGGCACGTCGATCCCTTGCTCATCTTTCTGCAGCAATACTCGCACTACGAAAGTGTGGCTTGCGTCGCAATGAATTGAAAAAGGAGCAGAGAAATCTGGACTATGCAGCACGGGGCATTACACATTTTGTGTTTTAATAACTCAAATGCCTTTTGAGCCGCGTTTGTCCAAATAAACTTATGATGGTTCTTTAGAGTGTCCGTGATAGGTGAAGTTACTCCAGCATAATTTTGGATGAACTTATGGTACCATCCCGTGACGCCTAAGAACCTACGAACTTGTCGAACCGATCGTGGAACTGGAAAATCTTTTATTGCCGAAACTTTCTCTGGATCGGCTTTAATAGTTCCATGACCAATGATATGACCCAAATATTTAACCTCTTGCCGACAGAATTAGCTTTTTTCCACATTGATCGTCAATCCTGCTTGCGCTAATCGAATGGCAAGTTCTTTTAAAACGCGAATATGCCTATCAAAAGTATCGGCCACGGCCAGCAAATCGTCTAGATATATAAAGATCTCATTGCGCAAAGAGGCTGGTATGACTTTTTCCATCAATTTGGAAATCTTTTGAGGAGCATTGCACAAGCCGAAGGGCACTACCGTGAACTGGTAGAGAGTCCTTCCTGGCACAGCAAATGCTGTCTTCTCACGAGCTGACGCTTCAAGCGGGATTTGCCAATAAGCGTCTTTTAAGTCGATACTCGTAATATATGGAGCTTTTGGTAATCGACTTAGAATACCATCAATTAAAGGCATAGGAAAAGCATTTTTAGTTGTTACTGTATTGACTTTGCGTCTGTCAATGCACCTTTCCTGGCTTCTGAACAATAACAACGGGAGAGGACCAAGGACAGTTAGATTCCTCAATGACTCCAAGTTGTAATATCCTATCTAATTCTTTGTACATAAGCTTCTCCACAGCTGGCGATACCGCGAAGTGACGCTGCTTTATAGGCTTTGAATTGCCAACGTCTATCTCATGAGTCAGTTTTGCCGAGTCCTTTCTCAGCGAAGGATGGAAATGCATTGATAGTCATAACTAATAGATCATGTTCTTGAGGCATAAGGGGTGTTTGGTCATCAATACAACCAAGTTCACTAATAACAGGGCTCTGACATTTATTGGCTAAAAATACAGGAAGTAAATCGAACGATTTCCAAAAATCTATGCATAAATAAAGATCTTGAGCTAAAGTGGGTACAATATAAAAAGTTATATACTTGCTGATGTTGCGAAAGCTAACAGACGTTGTAAATTTTCCAACAATTGCTTGTCGTTTAGGCTTATATAATTCTCTCTTGAGCAACAACTCAACCGCAAACTTGCCACCAACACAGCTGATCGAGACACCGGTGTCCATGAGTCCACTAAGTGTCTTATCGAGTATCTGAACTTCAGCGTATGGACGCCAAACTTGACTGTTGCTTACAACAGAACTTAATAGGGCTTTCTTCAATTCTTTTTGCTTGGCTTTATAAGATAACCAACGAAGTTTCTTTCTTTTATCTGCTGCTGTCTCATTAGGGGTCTCAAATTGGGGGTTTTGCATCTGTCAATGCAGTGGAATGACTGGTATTAAAGACAAATCCGGTAATTTACAATCCGAGTTGGTGTCCCTGAAGGTTACTCGGTGCTTGTACATATCGGCCTGGCCGCAGCCATAGCAAAAGACACGACGCTCTGCTACGCAATCTTGATATCGATGGCCATTAACGCCACAATTCCAACAGGAAAAAACCATAGACGCTAATTCGCCATAGACGTCATCGGTATCAACCTCATCATCGTTAGCAAATTTAGGCTGAGTGTAAACTTCGTTTACAAACCGCTTTGGGGGAGCACGAGGGACAGGTTTGTTAACTGTTTTCATAAACCTCTCTCGCTTGCGAATTATTTCTCGTAGCTGAACTATAGTGTATATTGGGACATACAAAATCTCGTGCTGAGTAACTGGCAATAAATTTGCACGCAACACTTCTAATAATGACAATTCAGACATAGGTTGCACAAGCCGATCCGCTAATGACACAATGGCCTCATAGAAAGTGTCAAAGGGCTCGTTTGGCTTTTGCTTACGTTCGGAGATAGCTGTCCGAATTTCCAAATTGGTTCGGCCATCTTTAAACTGAGCTTGTAGGGCTTTACCTAATGCCTTCCATTCTATAATATCTACGCTTTTATGATAACGCCAGAACCATTCACTGGCGCTACCTTCAAAGAGGTTGCTCGCATATCGAGAAAGTAAGCCAAAGTTTCTATCGAGAGTCTGAAAATCATCTACTGAAATGGCTGAGTGTCCTGAGAATCGAACTTTCCAATTAGCAATTATTTGACTGATGCGTTCAGGACGTAAACAACTAGATTGCTGATCCATTGTCATGGGTGGTCATGTTTTGAGGTCTATAACCACCTCCTACATGATTCGGCAAACCAACAAAATCTTCAAAGGATTGGTGTCGCATCGCTGGGGAAACACCTGGGGGTCTTGAATCGACTACAGATTGAGCTGAATGGACTGCAGTTTGCAGATTTAAGCTCTGAAACCCAGCAAATTGGGTTTGCTGCGTCATCACTGCGGACATAGCATTTATTATGGATTGCTGTATGTCATTGGACATTGCTCTATTCGCTTGCTTTTGAATCGAAGAGTCAGAACCTACTGCCTGATGGGCAGCCTCTGTGACACTAGCAACATCTGTTTCTGATAGTGGAGGTGCACTCATCTGTGCTGCAGACTTAGACCTGGTCATAGCTCCAGAGGTTGCTGCTTGTGCGGTTGAATATTCTTGTGCTTAGCTGAATGTGGATTTACTAAGCGCTGTACGATAAACCGAACAGACTTTTTTACTACCCCCTCGAGTATTAAAAAAGACGTTATAAGAAACATGGTTGCATCTGGTAATCACCAGCTGATTTGGGTGTTCGACTTCCTTTGTACAAACACAGCATAAAGGTTCCTGATCATGAACCGAGCTAAGATTCTCTTTACTACTTTGTGCCATGGCTTTGACTATTAGTTAGACTATAGGCAACTTATAACGAATACTTATAATCGTATACTTAATATAACCAAAATTTTCAATAGAGCAAAATTATAAATAAGTAAAATAGAAATATCAAAAAGAGCGACAAAAAAATAACTTCAAAAGAAAATATCATAAAACAAGGGGGCTCCGCCCCCTGCTCGCTTCGCTCGCCTACCCCCGGCTCGCTTCGCTCGCGGTGAGGTGCGGCTACAGTCGAGCATGCTCGACAGTAGAATACCCTGAGCCCACGTACTCTTTTATAAAAGTTGATTTTTGTTTGTTCCTACGGCAGCTATATGATATATGGAACCGGTTTGAACTAAATCTGGTCAGAATGTACAATACCAACATAAATACATATTCTAGCAGTTTGATTAAAATATCTCAAAAAGCAAAAAACTTTTTCATACTAAGACCTAATCTTCGATTGAGCGTCTCTATTGTAGCTATATGATATAGTGGTCTGATTTGAACCAAATTGGGTCAGGATGTAAATTACCAGCCGAGATGCATATTCTATCAGTTTGGTTCTGATATCACAACAAAAACTTTTTCATACTAAAACTTGATTTTCGATGTATCGTTCCTATGGCAGCTATTTGATATAGTGGTCCGATTTGAACTTTATTTGGTCAGGATGTGGAATACCAGCCCAGATACATATTCTATCAGTTTGGTTCTGATATCTCAACAAACAAAAAACTTTTTCATACTAAAACTTGATTTTCGATGTATCGTTCCTATGGCAGCTATATGATATAGTGGTCCGATTTGAACTTTATTTGGTCAGGATGTGGAATACCAGCCCAGATACATATTCTATCAGTTTGGTTCTGATATCTCAACAAACAAAAAACTTTTTCATACTAAAACTTGATTTTCGATGTATCGTTCCTATGGCAGCTATATGATATAGTGGTCCGATTTGAACTTTATTTGGTCAGGATGTAGAATACTAGCCCAGATACATATTCTATCAGTTTGGTTCTGATATCTCAACAAACAAAAAACTTTTTCATACTAAATTTGATTTTCGATGTATCGGTCCTACGGCAGCTATATGATATAGTGGTCCGATTTGAACCCTATTTTATCAGGATGTAGAATACCAGCCCAGATACATATTCTTTCAGTTTGGTTCTAATTTCTCAACAAACAAAAAACTTTTTCATACTAAAACTTGAATTTCGATGTATCATTTCTATGGCAGCTATATAATATAGTGGTCCGATCCAAAAATAAAAACAAACTTGATCTGCGTACGGTATACAGGAACCTACATACCAAATTTGAAGTCTCTAGCTCTTATGGTTTCTGAGATCGACGCGTTCAAACAGACGGACAGACAGACAGACGGACAGACGGACAGACAGACGGACAGACAGACGGACATGGCTCAATCGACTCGGCTATTGATCCTGATCAAGAATATATATACTTTTTGGGGTCTGCCACGCCCCCTTCTGCCTGTTACATACATTCTGCCAAATGCATTATACCCTTTTCTGCCCATTTTCAATGGGCTCAGGGTATAATAATTTGGGAAAACCATGCATACGCCATAAGGATAATAGGAAAATGACTACATTCTTGATTGTATAATATCACGGGTGTTAAATTTGCTCGCTGTAACTGTTTAGCGAATGGCCGTAGAATTTGTCCACGTTAATACAATTTTAAGCGAGAACGCTAACTAGCAAGCCAAATTAACAAGGGGTTATTCCATTAGTCGGATATCGGCAAAACCTGCAAATTTCTATATATATACCGAATATCTACGACACTTGAATACAAATAGAGTATGGCATTAGCGTTATTCAGAAACAGCTAACTCTTCATCATACCTTTTTTAATCCAATATATGAAGAAAGGAACCGAATTGTGTTGAAATTAAATATGGCATTAGTATTCTTTTAGAAACAGTAACTCGTCGTCATATCCTTTCAATACAAAACAAGGATAGCTAAACGCTTGAATAAAAATAAAATATGGCATTAGTGTTAGTATTAAAGCAACTAACTCTTCGTCATACTACTTTTATTCAAACATGGAAAGTGGGAACAAGTTACTGAATATGAAAGGGAAGAAAAATCAATAGATGTTGTTGATTGTTATCAGTTTTCAAGACCGGGAAGTACTTCTTAAGAAACCCAGTTGCCAAAATATTTCCGTGAAACTATTTCTGCCTCTGAATCGCTCAAGAATTGCATGTATGGGTGTGCAATAATTAAACATGTACTTTAAAAATTTGAAATGTCCGAGAGAGCACAATTTAATTAAAACACAGTTGCTCAACTTTCGGTTCCACGTTTGGGCGCAAATAATTAATTCTGTAACGTTTCTCGAACCTCTAGATAGGTGACTGAGCAGATGTAGGGTATCACTCGAAGGATAAGTAAGATTGATCATATAACGAGATTTGATATATTAAGTATATTCGCGTACCGAGGGAAAAAGAAATTAAGGAACGGGATTAAAGGAGAGGGATGCGGGGGAAAACATAAGATACAATCAATCCGACACTTTTCTTTTGTTACACCAACAGGTGTGAACGCCCATCCTACCATGATCCCTACGGGTCACATATTAAGATAAGGATCCCTCTAAAATGTCGCAAGACCACTACCCTATATCCCCATATTGCAGCATGGTTTATCTAATAAATAATTTAGTTAAATTCATATTATATTTATTACTAATGGTTATATTTAATTTTAATTAGTTTTAAGAAATTCGAAAAACAAGAAAAATTCAAGAAATCAACGTGACAATAATATTTTTCTATCATTCCTTGCTTTGGCGTTTGTAATATTTAATTTCATTTTCATTTACTAATTTTTTGTTTTGTAACAAATGCAGTGCAACATAAAAGTTATTGATAGTTAATTTGTATACATAATATTTCAAAAAAATTTGTTTTTATGACAGCCCGAAAGTATGCTGAGTTATTATTTTCTTTGATACTTCGACATGTTAAGGTGAATAACGAACCGACCAAAAAGCTTTTATATGTTTACAGAAAAATAATAAACAATGTATAACATTTACGGCTTACAATCCCACGATGAAAGATCTTTCAGAGTGTGCGTGGCCGATGTTGGTTAGGTGCATGTCTGAAATAAAAGCTTATGATCGGGTTCGGGTCTTGGGTGAGCTTTGATAAGCAAAGGTAAATTATATGAAAACAAATTATGAAATTAACATCAATTAAACCATTAGTTGATTTGCATTCATTTATGCTTATGGCATTTGCATTAATTGCGTTGGCTAGCCTTGGTTTTTAAAATATATATTTATTAATTGAAACTTTAAACTCTTTCGTGTTTTGTAGGCACTAGAGGTCTGCATGAACGCACTCAAAATTTGAGTCCAATTGAATGCAACTAAATGATGCTGAATGAGTTGAATGCAACGCATAGTTCGAAATGAATTTGTATGAGTTTGAGTGAAGTTGTGTTTCAAACGTTCGGCATTCTTACGAGATGAATTCGAATAAACGAAGGTGCAAAAACGAAGGATGAATTTGGCACTGCCAAACAAATTCGAATTACTCGAATGTTCTGTGCGCAGTGCGCAGCTGTGTTACTTTGATTAAACTTTTCTTACGACTAGTCGCAAAAACGGATGGAAAAATTAGCGAACAAGGTCAAGCCGTCAACGAGCCAGTGAGTATTTTAGTGGGTGTATTCAAAATTGTGGATTATTGTCTAATAATTATATATGTATTTGTCCGTCCACAGTGATTGTTTAGTTTTCAGAATCTTAGTTCGTTGATTGTATTTGTGTGATATATATGTACATGTGTGTATATGTTTCGTGCGTCCACTCTTTTTCAAGCAGATTAAATAATACTAGTAATTTTGTTTTAAATATAGGACTCGCCAACTGCTGCACATGTGGCAATTAAAGAAAAAATTCTTAACGGAGAATTTAGTTAAGGCGATAAGAGAGGCCGCAGCAAGGTTTGGGATTTTTTTTCCAAAATAATAAAATAAAATGGCGAAGAAATGGCTAATTTTGTAGCGTGTAAAAAGTGCTTCACCGTCTATAAGTTTTCCGGAAGCACTTCTAATCTTGTTAAACACAAATGCTACACAATGAGCTCCCAAAACCTTTATGACGCTCCCCAAGTAGAGGTTAATCAAGAAACAAAGCAGGAGGGTATCGCTCTAATTACTGAATGGACAGTTAAGAACTGCCGTTCTTTTAAAGTGATTGACGATTCTGGTCTAAAGAAGTTTGCAACATTTTTAATCAGAGTTGGAGCTACTTTTGGTGCTAATGTGGACATTGATAAACTGTTACCCCACCCAACAACAGTATCGCGGAATATTTCAGTCCTTTACCAAAAACACTTTGACCCTATAAAAGCGGAAATTCAGAAGTACAAATGCTTCGGGTACTCGATAACAAGCGACATATGGACGGACGATTTCTTAAAATCATCATACATATCCTGCACTTTGCATTATGTAAAGGAAGGAATTCTTGTAGACCGTCTAATGGCGATGAAGTCCATGGAACAGCTGTTTAAAATTTGCTTTTAACTTGCCTCTTATCTGTAGGCTTTGATATTCGCTCAAAGATTGCGGATATTTTAGCTAACTTTGGATGCGACCTTGAGGAGGACAACCCCGTAATTGTTACTGACCGTGGATCAAACATGATAGCCGCATTTCGTGATAGGGAAAAAATTCACTGTATAAACCACTTGCTGAACAACACTATAGAGAAAGCAATCAAAGCCGTCCCTGAGATGGCAGAAATAGTTGCCATTTGCAGCAAGCTGGTTAAATACTTTAATAAATCAGGCTCAAACTCGTGTTTAGGGCTTTCTCTGAAGAGTCTTTGTCCCACCCGCTGGAACACAGTTTTCTATTTGCTAAAGTCTATAGAAGCAAATTGGGTTGATATCACAAATATCCTAATAGAGAAAAATGAAACAAATAGAATAGACGGCATCAATGTAAACCACCTAAGTTCAATTGTCCGCCAGCTAGATATTTTTGAAGGTGTGTCAAAGAAATTTGAGGCAAGCAAACGACCAACGATCCATTTAATTATTCCAAACATTCATAAATTAAAAAAATCATGCCTTCCCGATGTAACTGACAGTAAAATTATTGAATTATTTAAGTTCGCTTTACATAGTCAAATTTTAGATACAGTTTTTCCAAATTTAACCAAATACCACAAAATCGCACTTTTTCTTTTTCCGCCAACGAACAAATTAATGCAATTTTCACAAGCTGATAAGGAAAATGTTATTAAAGACTGCAAAAAAATCATGGCAACTTTTTCTATTAATATTAGTCTTGTTGATGGTACAGAAAAAGAAACCGCTGTCGACGACGCATTTGCCGACTATATCGAAGTCCATACAAATGGTGGCACTATCAATCAGATAGACCAAGAAATTATTGGTTATACCAATATAAACGTTATGTATAATAACGACTTCGATTGTCTGGCTTGGTGGCATATGCACAAACATTTCTTTCCGCTGTTACACAAAACAAGTTGCAAAATATTTTCAATACCAGCAAGCAGCGCGGCTTCTGAAAGAGTATTTTCAGACGCACGGAATTTGATAACCGAAAAACGTTGTGTCATTGCCACCAATCCAGACAACGTTAACAAAATAATGTTTCTACATTCAAATTTAGATTAAACACATATATGTAAATATTCAATAATTATAAAAATAAAAATGTATTTAAATGGCTTCAAGTCATCCCTATAAACATTTTTTCGCATTCTTTTTACGCAGCGCTCATTCTTCATCATGTTCTTGCACAACGTTCTGGTTAATTCGAATGACCTCAAACCAAATTCGACTTCTCTCTCATTCACATTCGGGCCTCTTCGTTTGAATGTTGTCCTAGTAAGTCTCATACGAGCTCTTCATTCAGCCGAAGTCATACGAGCTCGAATTCGAATTCACTCGTTCATTTTAAGTGCATACGTTTCATCTGTCATTTTGAGTGCATTCATGCAGCCCTCTAGTAGGCACAACCATACCGCACTCGCAAATTACAAAAGCATTTAGAAAATCTTTAAACGAAACAATGCCAGAAGGCCTTAAACAATGTTAGCAGCACAATTTGAACAATTCATACCACTTGAGCAGTTATTTCTGCCACTTGGATAGCCTCTGCTATTAGCAAATTTTGAGGTTGGGGACAAGGCACCTTCATTACACCATTTCTTCGATCCCGAAGTTGAAAATTTTAACGGCAGACGAAATCCAGCGCACACAAAGGACGAGATCCCACGTAGAAAAAGATTTCCGCCAACACCAATTCAAACGGCAGCGATGTTTTAATTGTGCATTGAGAGCGTTGTGACGTCACTTAGCCGAGTCACACACCTTTAGTAGGCCATTCGCGCAGAGCTTTTGCACAGCTTGACTGCGAAGTTAGAACAGCGAAGAAAGATAAACAGAGACACACACACACACACACTAATTAGTCACTGCTCACCTCAATTAAATTGACCTAGCTTACCCGTTTGGGAATCGGCACAGCTACAGTTGAATCTAGATTCAAATTTAAAATTATGTGTAGTGGCTGCTCGTCGCCAAAGACAATTTGTAGGCTGCGATCTTGCAGGAAAAAGGGAGAATTTGTGTGATTTATTGCAGCTATCTGCACAGAGCATACTTACATAGGCCAATTTTGCACTAAATTCTTTCAAAATGGCACTTGTCAACTTAGTAAATTTCACTGCGATTAATTCGCGTACAAGTGTTTTCTTTGATGGCCACGAGGTGAAAAGAACGCTTGTGAAAATAATGAAAATAAGGGCATAATTCTTTTGAAATTCATTTTGTGCTGCATATTTGCAGTTTTGGGTTGCTACCAGGGCTGCAATACAATCAACTCAAAGTGGTATTACCAATTTTTAACTACTAAAGTCCCCGCTAGAGGGCGAAAAGTAAAAATTATCGAATTCATTTATTCAAATTAATATTCATTGCATATTATCTATTGTATTCATGGCAATAAACTTCATTTAATTTAACTTATTATTATTATTTATGTGAACTATAAAGTTTCGGCATCGGCGCAGTCAGCTGGTCACTTGCTAGCTGCTTGCACTGCGTGTACTGCTTTTACAAATAGTTAGTTAGTTAGTTAACCACTTGTCAGCGTTTGTTTCCTTTCCCTTATGTTACTCAGAACCTTACTAAGAGTTTGGACCGTAGATTTATCGGATCAGGATTCCCACGTCGTCTTTTTTAGCGATCGTTGACAGGTTCCCGTTGTTTGTTTGTTTGTTTGTTTGTTTGTTTGTTTGTTTGTTTGTTTGTTTGTTTGTTTGTTTGTTTGTTTGTTTGTTTGTTTGTTTGTTTGTTTGTTTGTTTGTTTGTTTGTTTGTTTGTTTGTTTGTTTGTTTGTTTGTTTGTTTGTTTGTTTGTTTGTTTGTTTGTTTGTTTGTTTGTTTGTTTGTTTGTTTGTTTGTTTGTTTGTTTGTTTGTTTGTTTGTTTGTTTGTTTGTTTGTTTGTTTGTTTGTTTGTTTGTTTGTTTGTTTGTTTGTTTGTTTGTTTGTTTGTTTGTTTGTTTGTTTGTTTGTTTGTTTGTTTGTTTGTTTGTTTGTTTGTTTGTTTGTTTGTTTGTTTGTTTGTTTGTTTGTTTGTTTGTTTGTTTGTTTGTTTGTTTGTTTGTTTGTTTGTTTGTTTGTTTGTTTGTTTGTTTGTTTGTTTGTTTGTTTGTTTGTTTGTTTGTTTGTTTGTTTGTTTGTTTGTTTGTTTGTTTGTTTGTTTGTTTGTTTGTTTGTTTGTTTGTTTGTTTGTTTGTTTGTTTGTTTGTTTGTTTGTTTGTTTGTTTGTTTGTTTGTTTGTTTGTTTGTTTGTTTGTTTGTTTGTTTGTTTGTTTGTTTGTTTGTTTGTTTGTTTGTTTGTTTGTTTGTTTGTTTGTTTGTTTGTTTGTTTGTTTGTTTGTTTGTTTGTTTGTTTGTTTGTTTGTTTGTTTGTTTGTTTGTTTGTTTGTTTGTTTGTTTGTTTGTTTGTTTGTTTGTTTGTTTGTTTGTTTGTTTGTTTGTTTGTTTGTTTGTTTGTTTGTTTGTTTGTTTGTTTGTTTGTTTGTTTGTTTGTTTGTTTGTTTGTTTGTTTGTTTGTTTGTTTGTTTGTTTGTTTGTTTGTTTGTTTGTTTGTTTGTTTGTTTGTTTGTTTGTTTGTTTGTTTGTTTGTTTGTTTGTTTGTTTGTTTGTTTGTTTGTTTGTTTGTTTGTTTGTTTGTTTGTTTGTTTGTTTGTTTGTTTGTTTGTTTGTTTGTTTGTTTGTTTGTTTGTTTGTTTGTTTGTTTGTTTGTTTGTTTGTTTGTTTGTTTGTTTGTTTGTTTGTTTGTTTGTTTGTTTGTTTGTTTGTTTGTTTGTTTGTTTGTTTGTTTGTTTGTTTGTTTGTTTGTTTGTTTGTTTGTTTGTTTGTTTGTTTGTTTGTTTGTTTGTTTGTTTGTTTGTTTGTTTGTTTGTTTGTTTGTTTGTTTGTTTGTTTGTTTGTTTGTTTGTTTGTTTGTTTGTTTGTTTGTTTGTTTGTTTGTTTGTTTGTTTGTTTGTTTGTTTGTTTGTTTGTTTGTTTGTTTGTTTGTTTGTTTGTTTGTTTGTTTGTTTGTTTGTTTGTTTGTTTGTTTGTTTGTTTGTTTGTTTGTTTGTTTGTTTGTTTGTTTGTTTGTTTGTTTGTTTGTTTGTTTGTTTGTTTGTTTGTTTGTTTGTTTGTTTGTTTGTTTGTTTGTTTGTTTGTTTGTTTGTTTGTTTGTTTGTTTGTTTGTTTGTTTGTTTGTTTGTTTGTTTGTTTGTTTGTTTGTTTGTTTGTTTGTTTGTTTGTTTGTTTGTTTGTTTGTTTGTTTGTTTGTTTGTTTGTTTGTTTGTTTGTTTGTTTGTTTGTTTGTTTGTTTGTTTGTTTGTTTGTTTGTTTGTTTGTTTGTTTGTTTGTTTGTTTGTTTGTTTGTTTGTTTGTTTGTTTGTTTGTTTGTTTGTTTGTTTGTTTGTTTGTTTGTTTGTTTGTTTGTTTGTTTGTTTGTTTGTTTGTTTGTTTGTTTGTTTGTTTGTTTGTTTGTTTGTTTGTTTGTTTGTTTGTTTGTTTGTTTGTTTGTTTGTTTGTTTGTTTGTTTGTTTGTTTGTTTGTTTGTTTGTTTGTTTGTTTGTTTGTTTGTTTGTTTGTTTGTTTGTTTGTTTGTTTGTTTGTTTGTTTGTTTGTTTGTTTGTTTGTTTGTTTGTTTGTTTGTTTGTTTGTTTGTTTGTTTGTTTGTTTGTTTGTTTGTTTGTTTGTTTGTTTGTTTGTTTGTTTGTTTGTTTGTTTGTTTGTTTGTTTGTTTGTTTGTTTGTTTGTTTGTTTGTTTGTTTGTTTGTTTGTTTGTTTGTTTGTTTGTTTGTTTGTTTGTTTGTTTGTTTGTTTGTTTGTTTGTTTGTTTGTTTGTTTGTTTGTTTGTTTGTTTGTTTGTTTGTTTGTTTGTTTGTTTGTTTGTTTGTTTGTTTGTTTGTTTGTTTGTTTGTTTGTTTGTTTGTTTGTTTGTTTGTTTGTTTGTTTGTTTGTTTGTTTGTTTGTTTGTTTGTTTGTTTGTTTGTTTGTTTGTTTGTTTGTTTGTTTGTTTGTTTGTTTGTTTGTTTGTTTGTTTGTTTGTTTGTTTGTTTGTTTGTTTGTTTGTTTGTTTGTTTGTTTGTTTGTTTGTTTGTTTGTTTGTTTGTTTGTTTGTTTGTTTGTTTGTTTGTTTGTTTGTTTGTTTGTTTGTTTGTTTGTTTGTTTGTTTGTTTGTTTGTTTGTTTGTTTGTTTGTTTGTTTGTTTGTTTGTTTGTTTGTTTGTTTGTTTGTTTGTTTGTTTGTTTGTTTGTTTGTTTGTTTGTTTGTTTGTTTGTTTGTTTGTTTGTTTGTTTGTTTGTTTGTTTGTTTGTTTGTTTGTTTGTTTGTTTGTTTGTTTGTTTGTTTGTTTGTTTGTTTGTTTGTTTGTTTGTTTGTTTGTTTGTTTGTTTGTTTGTTTGTTTGTTTGTTTGTTTGTTTGTTTGTTTGTTTGTTTGTTTGTTTGTTTGTTTGTTTGTTTGTTTGTTTGTTTGTTTGTTTGTTTGTTTGTTTGTTTGTTTGTTTGTTTGTTTGTTTGTTTGTTTGTTTGTTTGTTTGTTTGTTTGTTTGTTTGTTTGTTTGTTTGTTTGTTTGTTTGTTTGTTTGTTTGTTTGTTTGTTTGTTTGTTTGTTTGTTTGTTTGTTTGTTTGTTTGTTTGTTTGTTTGTTTGTTTGTTTGTTTGTTTGTTTGTTTGTTTGTTTGTTTGTTTGTTTGTTTGTTTGTTTGTTTGTTTGTTTGTTTGTTTGTTTGTTTGTTTGTTTGTTTGTTTGTTTGTTTGTTTGTTTGTTTGTTTGTTTGTTTGTTTGTTTGTTTGTTTGTTTGTTTGTTTGTTTGTTTGTTTGTTTGTTTGTTTGTTTGTTTGTTTGTTTGTTTGTTTGTTTGTTTGTTTGTTTGTTTGTTTGTTTGTTTGTTTGTTTGTTTGTTTGTTTGTTTGTTTGTTTGTTTGTTTGTTTGTTTGTTTGTTTGTTTGTTTGTTTGTTTGTTTGTTTGTTTGTTTGTTTGTTTGTTTGTTTGTTTGTTTGTTTGTTTGTTTGTTTGTTTGTTTGTTTGTTTGTTTGTTTGTTTGTTTGTTTGTTTGTTTGTTTGTTTGTTTGTTTGTTTGTTTGTTTGTTTGTTTGTTTGTTTGTTTGTTTGTTTGTTTGTTTGTTTGTTTGTTTGTTTGTTTGTTTGTTTGTTTGTTTGTTTGTTTGTTTGTTTGTTTGTTTGTTTGTTTGTTTGTTTGTTTGTTTGTTTGTTTGTTTGTTTGTTTGTTTGTTTGTTTGTTTGTTTGTTTGTTTGTTTGTTTGTTTGTTTGTTTGTTTGTTTGTTTGTTTGTTTGTTTGTTTGTTGACACATGTCTTTATCAAATATTAACCCGAATCGTCCTGAGCAACATTTTTTCGAATTTATTAATGAAACTTTCAGGACTGGTGAATTTGAGTTCGCTGAATCCGAAAAAAATATTCGTTTTGATCGTCCTTGTCAGGATAATCGACAGGACCATTTTTTCGACTGTTACCATATGGTAACGCTGGGAAGTACAGGGTACAGGTTTACTTAATACTACAAAATACAAATATTTTTGAAAAAATCAAATAAATACAGCTTCATTCAACAGGGGGGATCTATCTTGATATATAGGACCAAATTTGGGTTAAATCGGTGCAGTATATCGTATGTATAACAAAACTGTCATAGGAACAAACGGGGTCAAATTCACCTTTAGTAAGGAAAACTTTTTTCTATTCTGGCATATTTCAACCAAACTCTTAGAATATGTATCTGATATGTTCCTATACATCCTGAGCAAATTTGGTTCAAATCGGACCACTATATCATATAGCTGTCATAGGAGCAATCATATTTTATGAACAAAACAGTGCGAAACGCGAATAAAATGTATGGAAAAAACCTGTACCCTGTACTTCCCAGCGTTACCATATGGTAACACGAAAATAAAAAATGAAAATTAAGAGAGAAAAAGTGGTTTTTATTTAGATTTTTTGTTCAAAATTAATAAGTGCACTCTTTTACCTTTCTAATGATGTGTGCATTGCATATAGTTCAGTACTAAATTTAGTCAAACGGTTTAAGTTTACTTGCGACGAATTGCCAAATGCCGTTTTTTTGCACTGCAGAATATAATGAGCAACTTAAAGCTCACTTTTCGATCAGCTAACTTCAAGAGATTGTTTCAATCAACTTTTTATCAGTTAGAGACAACAATTTACTCTTAGAATATCTTATAAAAGTTAATCTAACGTTAATATGTTGTCTAAAAATTAAGTTTTAGTAAATGCCTATTGCTTGTTACCATATGGTAACGCTGGGAAGATTCGGGTTAATATGTTATACCCAATAAAATTCCGCGTTTTTTTTTGTATATCACACATATCTGTAAAAATTAGTTTCGGCGAAATATTACCATTTAAGTATAAATATACATATTACATAAGGCTGAAAGCTGACAGCGGCAATAACGTGTCATAGCAGCATCCGAATTTCATTGGAATCGTCGAAGGATTGCTTCAAAATTATAAGAAAATGGGAGTTAACATGTCTCTGAAAATCCATTTCTTGAATTCACACTTGGACAGTTTCGTGTCCAACTTAGGCGATGTAAGCGACGAAGGCGGGGAACGATTTCACTAACAGCAGGGAATAATACCGAAACCGGTACCGGAACCCGTAACCGAAATTAACCGTTTCTTGTTGAATACCGGAACCGAAACCGTAACCGTAATAAATTTGTTTATAAGAACCGAAAATCGAAACGTTTGTACCGGTACGCTTCCGGCACACTTTTCCAAAAATATTTTTTTGTTTTCATATGTATATAATTTTTCCAATTTTGCTTTCTAACTTTAAATTTAGGTAAGGATTATCTTGATAAAATACAAACATATAGTACGTGTGTATGTACAAATCTGTAAATATATTTTTGTTTTATAACATTTTTAGCTCGATACCCAAAAAATGGGTATAGAGCCTATTAGATTCGTGTCGATTATGGTACAGAATTTTGAACACATATATCTCCGCAACTATAAAAGTAAGAGCAACCAAATTTGGTGACAGTACTTCTAGGATGTTGATCTATACTAAGTTTGTATTTAAATTTGACCCCGCCCACGTCCGCCCACGTAAATGATATAAAATCTAATAACAAGAGCACTATTAAAGCTACAGCATTAAGACTTGGCACACAGGATGGGGGGACGAGTCCTGAGGTGTGCTGAAAATTTCAGATCGGTTTATAAACAGGGAAGTAGTTTGAGAAAATATGATATATGGAGAAAATATAATCACCTGGATCTCAGAGACTATAAGAGATAGAGATTCCAAATTTGGTGACAATACTGCTATGTTGCGCACGCAGATCAAGTTTATTTTAGAATTATGCCACGCCCCCCAATTATCCTGTAATCGACAAAAAACTAAAATATCCAAATACAAGGCCAATTTAATAGGTACAGATGTCAAAATCTGCACACACACTAAACACAATTTTGATAATGCATCCTGAAAACTGCATTGCAATCGGATAACAAATACAGAAGATATTAATTAAAAACTTCACATTTCTCATGCCTACGTGCAGTGGCCAGATTTTGGTACAAAACTTGCAGCAATGCATGCGATTTGTGGGTACATTGGACTCGGGATCAAAACAACTCTTTGTTTTGAACCAAATTATTTATTATTATTTTTATTTTTTTATTTTTTTTTTTCATTGCATTAAATTAATTACATATTAATTAATAATTACATACTTTTTAAATGAATACTTTACATACTTAATCAATAATTTTATGTGATGCACATTTTGCAATCAGTACCATGAATTAGCAGCAAAACGAATTTGGTTCTATAAATAGCTTTATTTGCACATGTATGTATGTGTGTATGTAGGGCTTCTCTTCTAACGAGCGAGACATAATTGAAACAAAAAAAACGTGCAAAACGTACAACGAAAAAAAATGATATACATTGATATTGCCACATGCAAATATAATGCTCCGATGGCTCTGATGATAGAGCCGTGTATTTCGAGGCGATGAGTCGAGAGTTCGAATTCCGTTTCAATCTTGCCCATGTGCAACTTTTTTTTTTTTTTTTTGTCAACTATTTCCTTTTTTTTTGTCAACTATTTTCTTTATTACAATTTGTACTTTTTTAACAACTTGTATTTTCTTTGATTTTGTGAAAAGAGTAACTAAATATATATATATAATATAATCTGTATTTTATTATTCACGTATTGTATTATAGTTAGTATTAATACCAGTTCTGTCACAGACTAGCACCCCTAACTGTAGGCTATAGGATAGCATATAGTCTGTAGAATTTTATGTTGACCATATTTTACTGAAATTGAATTAATCGGTTGTGAACGTTTGGGTATCGAGCAAGTTACTGTCGAGTGCGCTCGACTGTAGACATACCACACCTCATCGCGAGCGAAGCGAGCCGGGGGTAGGCGAGCGAAGCGAGCAGGGGGCGGAGCCCCCTTGTTTTTTTTGCTTTAATCAAATTGCTGTACCGGTTCGTACCGGTACTGATACCGGAGCCGAAAGGAAAAAACCCAAATAGAACCGTTTACCGAAATAGTTGTTTCGGGACGTACCGGAACCGAAACCGATATTTGTTTCGGCTTGATTCCCTGGTTAAAAGCTATAGAGCGACGTTATCAGGGCTCGTCAGAACATGATGGGCGATTACGTTTGGAATCTTATACGGGAATCTAATTCCATTGCCGAAAGCAGAACAGTACGTTACTCAAACCATTTTTGAAGTACTATTTATGCTACATCGTCTTAAAACTTAAATAGCATGTAATAGCTTCAAAAAGAAATTGTGAACTTTTGTTTTAAAAAAAAAAGTTTTAATATAAAAACATGTAAGCATTAAAAAAATTAATCTAGACTTATTTATGGTCCTATTTCCTTGGACCACTCCCCAAAGAAACTTGATTTCGACCGATCGTTCTTATGGCAGCTATATGATATAATGTACCGATTACAACCAAATTTAGTCAAAATGCGTAAAATAACAACAAATTAATATTGTGTAAGATTCTTAAAAAACAAAAATCTTTTTCATACTAAATTTGATTTTCTAACGATCACTCCTATGGCAGCTATATGAAAAAAATGTGTAAAGTAACAACAAACTGATAATGTGCGAGATTGGTTAAGATATCTCAAAAATTACAAAAAAATTTTATACTACAGATCATGTCGCTCTACAAGGAAGACATCAAAGTCGACAAGAACATGCCTAGACACAAAAAAATATTATATCGCAGTCTCTATACAGATTTTGATGAATCATTTCTTAAACGACGCGCAATTAATGCAGCTATGTAAATGAAATAGAAAACAAAATCCTTGAATTTTAAAGTAAAAAAAGTTAAAAAAAAAAAAAAAGCTTAACAAAATCATAATTTTCTTAATTCAAGAATTGATATCTCTTAAACTACTGGTTTAGATCTAAAACTTTGTATTTAAGAATTATAGACATATTTATTGGATTTCAGGAAAAGTACTGTTTTTGAAAATCGTCATTCATTCTCGAGTAATGATGACAAAATTGGGCGCACCTCTAAAAAAAAGTGTGAGAAAAAGAGCCAATTTTAAAAAATTCTTTTAAAAAAATTTCAGCACAAAAAAAGAATGGGTTTGGTTCGTGTAATAGCCAAAAAGTACATATTTGTTACCTAGTCTTATCTAAGAATATTTAAAGAGGCCCTGCGCGTAAAGAGAGACAAACTGCTAACAGCTGTATTCACACGACGTGGGATTGTTCATGCTAGACTTTGTGGGGAAGGGAGGAGGTCCACTGCATTAAGAGCATTGATGAGCTCTCTGCATTTTGGGCCTCTCTTCATTCATCTGCTTCACTTACGACCAATACTATGAACGATTCGTATTAAATTTCGCGAGCGAAGCGAGCCGGGGGTTTGTGAGCGAAGCGAGCAAGGGGCGGAGCTCCCTAGTATCATTATACAATTTTTAAATGTTGTATGCATTATTTAATGCACAAATTCCTTCACGACGATGTATTGTACAAAACGGGAACCGATTTTCCTTGAAAGTATGTCGTTGTGGACATCCAAGCTCCTCAACATCAACCAGATGTGGTTCTCTTAAAAATATTTCCAGAAATCGTTTCCTTTCAATGCCTTACATAAGAAATCTTTTTCTGCAGTTATTTTTCTTAGAAAGTTTCGTGTTTGAGTGAAATAGTTTATTCCGTCATTCCAGTGTATTTTATGATGATTTTTAGTTAACCCAGTAGCAGATTTTCATGACTTTTTATTTAGTTGAGTAAAATTATAATGAATTGTTTATCGAGTGTGGGTTCTTTGTGAAATACCATCCCAATTTCCTTTAAAAAAATCCTTGAACATCGATCGCTACAATGTCTTCAACCATTTTACATGTATTTTGTTAGTCGACTCGTTGAACTAAACCGTTTAATGGGTTGTATTCGACTAAACGATCATGTATAAGCAGACAATACACTTGTGTATCCGCATCGCTTGCTTGCTTAGGTTCCGTTGAAATTCTTACATCAATGGGACCAGATTTCACCATTTCATTTTGATATGATAAATCTATTACACCGGTGGTGTTAATACCGCTTGTGATTCACGGTTGTAGTAACTAGTTTTAAATCTCGAATACATTTCATACAAGTGAGCATATCGATCCTTACTAAAATCAACATTCAAATCATCATCGGGATGGGTTTCAGAATTCAAATACACTTTCAAGTTTGATAAATGGTTTGTAATAAGTTGACCCTTTAGCATGAAACCTATTATTGCAAACCGAGGACGTTCTCTAGCAGCTAACTTAACATTCCAAACATGATGAGTACCTTGAATAAGCTTAGGGTTTACATATGCGTCCCAACTACGAAATGCAAGCGGTAGATTAGTACCACTTTTGATAATATCATACATTTTTAGTTTTGCAACATCACTGGGAGTTACATTGGGAATTTTCCAAGATATATTTGTAACTTCTAATTCAAATGTGTTAATATTTTTTACCTTGTGATACACATCATCAAGATTTTTGGTTAGTAACAGCACGAGATCATGCTTACAGCTTACCAAAACCTTTCTATAGTCTTCAGCGAATCCAAATAAATGTTTTAAGGAGACAGAAAAGTTAAAATTACCAGTAAAAGCAACATCATTTCCCCCACCCCATCCGAAACGTGAAAACGATCGAATCTCAAGATTGTTCAATGAGACAAAGTTTTTTAGCGGTGAAGTGACACCAACAAAACGCGTTCTATCGACCTCACACCCATTTATTTCGTATTTTATTTCATCCAAAATGTATGCCATACAATTATTTTTAAATGCTGCAACAACACCGTCCGTCGTAGTTGTTTTGTCTGCCAGAACTTTTTGAACAACTCCTTGAAAAGTCCTTAAAGTCCTACTCTTACAAGTCTTGATTTTGAAGTGTAGTTCGAATTTTATCATTTGTTTTAAATGTCTGTTGATATGATGAGCATGTGTGATATTCTTTCTTCGATATACTTTCATCTGAGAAAGGTTTTTCTCGCACATTTAATATTTCATTCATTTTGTTTTCGTTCTTGTTATATTCGAAGCTGGAATCCCAATGATTTTAAATACAATCTATTTTTTAGTGTGAGCGTGCTCCTCTTCAAGTTTGTTCATCTTCGTTAGCTATTAGTAGTGCAAGGTTTTGGGTATATACCCGACCTTTTATTGTATATAATCATTCTATCTTTCGTAAATGTATACGAATTGTTGCGGTTTCACCACTTAAGTTAACCAAATCTCCGTCCTGATCAGTTATGCGTAAAGCTAGAGTACTTATTTCTCTACAGCTGACCGGTAAATAAATGAGATTGTGGGGTGTGACACTCGATTTATAGCCTGGGAGAACAGTGATGCCAAACTCATGCAGTACATGATTTGCAACGTTATCCACATATGAAGCGCTAACAATGTTGCATTCTAAGCGAATCGTATTAATTTTAAAATTATTGATAGGTAGATCGGAAAGATAAGTAGCATTTGGCTTTAGCACATTTTGATTAGAGCCAAACAATTGACCAATTGATTTATCCCTATTAAAGTATATTGATTGTTTGCTGGTTAAGATCTATACTTGAAGTGTATTATTATTTAGTTTAATTGTGATTGTATTCTCAAAGTCAGTACCTTTTAGCTTCGAATAAATAAACTCGATAATATCATCGAGTTCATAGGAATTGTGATCACTTGTTTACCAATGTGGAAAAGAATGTTGTTTGTATCAACATTGGGGATTGAGTTGTACATGTGAAAGTCAATCACTGCGTACTCATATTGTCCATTCAATTCGATGGAGGGAAAATAGTATGTGTTTATAATGGGAATATTCCCATTTATCGATAATGTTAATGATCTAGTCATTGTGAAATCAGAGGTTTAACTGTGGTTAATATTCACACACACCCAATCTTATATTCAAAAACATTTTAAATTATAATAAACTGATCGAAGCCCTTTCTAAAGCGTACTTTATCCATGTCATCGTCTTTAATTATCAACAAGAATCCGAACTTATCGTCCCAACTTTTTTTTTTACTAATTTTCACGAATGAATCATAACTCATGTCTGTGTTAATATGATCACGATATATATGTCTCATATTTAGATCATCTTGCTTAACCCGAATCGTCCTGAGCCACTTATTTCTTCACGAAAATTTCAGGACTTATAGATTTGAGCTCGCTGAATCCGAAAAACACATTAATTTTATTCGTCCTTGTTAGGATAATCGACAGGACCAATTTTTCGGCTGTTACCATTTGGTAACGCTGTATATAGTATAATATAGTGGTCCGATTTAAACCAAATTTGTTAAGGATGTAAAAGAACATATTAAATACATATTCTAATAGTTTGGTTGAGATATCTCAGAAATCAAAAAAGTTTTCCATACTAGAGGTGAATTCGACCCCTATTGATCCTATGACAGCTGTGCTATATATAAATGCCGTTTTTTTGCACTGCAGAATATAATGAGCAACTTAATGCACATTTTTCGATCAGCTACCATCATGAGATTGTTTCAATCAACTTTTAATCGGTTAGAGACAACATTTTACTCTTAGAATATTATATTAAATTTAGTCTTACGCTAAAATGTTCAATGCTTGTGAACTTTTTGAAGCCGTGGCGCTGTGAGAAAATTACAAGCTGTGTTGACATTAACGGCAGTCATTTTGGCTTAGCACAGCTCTGTGAAGAACATTTTAAGTGACGTCAATGTGAACACTTTCACTAGTGTCACGGACTGACAAAAATTGCCGCAGACTGTGATGCCGTATTGTGCCCCTATGTAATCCCAGCATTATGCCATGCAGCATCTCGCTGTGCGACATGTCTCATCGATAAGCTATCGATAGTCTTGATGTTAAATTTAACAGCTAGCTATCGGCCTGCTACAGAGGCAAGGGTCATCCTGTACTCGATATTCGAGAAGATGGCGACTTGTAGCAGCCGAGGGTATGGCGATAGATGACGACATGGAAGATGCAGAGGACGGTGACCTGACGATCGTAGTTAACCCGTCATGTGAAACAGACACCTAAGATGTTGTTTGTGCTGCAGATCAATCTGCATAAGAACAGAACAGCAACGCGGAGCTTCTTATAGCCCTGACAGGAACGACAGGAAGCGCCTAATGGTGGCTTCCTACTACATGGCACACGACAGACCGGCACCACATGAGGAGCTAAAGAGACTTGTAGACGTAGCAAGCTCCAAAGAAAAACATCTTGTCATTGGTACGGATGCCAATTCCCACCATCCGGTGTGGGGAAGCCCGGATACCAACGACAGAGGTGAGTCACTCCTTGACTTTATTCTATCAACTAACAAAGCCAGAGCAAACGTAGGTGAGGAACATACGTACGTAAAGCCCACCTCGTCTAATATGCTCGATTTAACACTAGTTAGGGGCAATAGCAACTTGTTATAGGAGGTCGATGGACTATGCGTTTTACGCATCGTGCCCACTTATAACAACAATAGGGAAAACAAGGCCACACTGGTGGTGCCTGGACCTCATAATTCAAAAGAAAACCCTCAGAGAATTCTTCAAGATCGCCAGACAAGCGGACGAAGAAATTGTACACGAGTAATATAAACTCATGCTCAGAAGATATAAGACTGAAACAGCTAAACTAAGGAAGCTGCTCTACAAGCAGCCCATTATACAAATTTAGCCTAAACTAGAAGAAGGCAAAAGGCCAATAAGTCTAACCTCGTTTCTACTAAAGACTGCTGGATCTTCACATCATGAACAATGTGGGATGACTTACCTACTAAAGGGAAGTCAGTAGAAACACAAATAATATACACTAGGAGTATTTGTGGACATCTCTGGAGCATTAAACTATGTATCCACTGCAGCAATAACAGATAGTGTTAAAGCAACCAACACTCACCCAGCCATTATCCACTAGATACACAACCTCTTCGGTTGCAGCCGAGTCTAATCAAAGTGGGCTACACAGAGGCACATCACAATTTGGAATTTTATCTCCCCTAATATGGAGCATGGTGGTCGACGAGCTAACCAACCGAGCTGCTAACCGCCTATGCTGATGACATAAGTATAATTAAATCGAGAGTCTATCCATTGACCCTCAGCTCCGTTATGGAACACACACTCTTTTTACAAAAAGGTATTAGGTTCCGCAATGAATCCCCCCGAAAATTAACGAAGTTCGAATAACACCAAAAACACAAGTCAAATACTTAGGCTTGGTGTTGGACAGCAAGTCATGGAGAGCCAATGTTGATGAAACGGTGAAGAAAGCTACCATTGCGCTATATGCGTCCAAAAAGATTTTAAGCTGCACGTGGGGTCTCTCACGTGCTCTGATGCATTGGATCTACATCTCGGTTGTGCGACCAACAATGATGTATGGAGTCCTTGTGCTTTGGCAAGCTTCGGAAAAGCAAACCAACGCCAAGCTAATGGAAAGGACTCAGCGTCAGGCAATGCTCTGCATGACAGGGGCGCTGAGTTTCCCCTCTACCAGATCACTCGAAACCATACTCGAAATTGAAGATCTACGCATAATTAGCTGCGGGGAAGTCAGCCCAACGCCTAGTTGCGTCTGGTAACCTATCACTCCAAGGCTGCGGGAACAGCTCCATCGGGAGGGATATTGCCAAACAACTGCTTTCATGGAACTAGAGGAATGGAAAACGGCCCCGGTCCGGTTGCCCGGCACATCAAAACAGCACAATCGGTAATTGACATATATGTCCATGGCCAGGCGGATATTAAATCATTGAAGTCTTCAGTCGAAAGTTCCAAAAATATATTGGGAAGTAGGGAAGCACTAGACTCATTAAGCATGACTAGGTCAGTGCGGATCTTCTGGATTCCCAGTTACCAGGGCATTGATGGAAACGAGACGGAGCATGCTTCTGTAACGGAAGGTCTCACTGAGAATGCTACATAGCGATCGGGAGAAATCGGCGTGGACTAAAGTTGACAGCAGGTGGCCAAACACTACCCCCTGCAATGTATATACATTTATGTTCAAGGATCGCAACGCACAACTCAGCCACTACGTCATACATCTTCCTCGGAAGGACCGCACGCTAATGGTAGGCTTACTAACCGATCACTGTCTTGATGTGCGGCACGCCTCCAAACTTGGTATCCCCAACGACAATAGCTGCATAAAATGCGCTGAGTCTGGGGTCTTGGAGATCCTAAAACATCTTAACTGCAACTGCGCAACTCTATCACGGGCAAGACTAAGGAACCTTGGAGCCCCGATGCTGGCATCACTAGATGTTGCCGCTGAAATGGCCGCAAGAGAACTACTTGCCTTCGCTAATAGAATATCAATCCTACAGGATTTCAAGCCAGCGTAATGACCATGGCACCCAAATATCCGCGAGGGCCGTCCAAACTCATCTTCCAGCTCATCTTGTCCTTATTATATTTTTCAATCGAACACGATGTTTAAACTCTCTATTTCATAACACACCATTGTCTCATCTATAAGTTCTTTAAAATTTTCTTTCATTCCTGCTTACATTGTCTCCTTAAGGAATGCTGTTCTTCTATAATTGCTCCGTTGAATAAGCTTTTTAATCTATCCCATGAATCTTCAACATATCCGTGGAAATAATCTTACATTATTCCCCTCCACAAAAAATGTAGTAAATCTGTTATTTCAAACTACAAAGGCTTTGCAAAACTATCAGCCATTCCAAAATTATTTGAAAAAAATACTGTTTCTTCTGTGCAGCATCTCTGTAAATCAATGATTTTCCCTGCACAATGGGGCCATTTCTCAATTTGCGTTTCAATATTTTGCGTTGCATATCTTTTGAACCATTGACAATATATATATATCTCATATTTAAAAAGCATTTAATACAAGCTTCTTTAGGTTGTGGGTGACAAGGATGCAATGAGAACAAGTCAAAGCTCCGACTTAGTTAAGGCGGAGTGATTATTTCTTGTCCTCTGAGCATCAAGTCGACTCATGGTTCAGAAATGTTCTGTACACCCTTTCTTACGAGATTGGACCTCCTCGTGGTGTCCCCTGAAAGCGTACAGTTGTACGGCTAACATTGAGCGGCGACAGCAATCCCCGTCTCATCCAACAACCCGATATCCTGTCTACAACCTATCCTTATCCAAGACCTGGGCAAGGGTCTTTAAACGGCCTACCCTCAAGTCAGGGGCGTTATGCGAACCGTACCCGCTGACTTACAAAGTTCGCAGCTGAGGGTTTAATTCTAGCTATGCTCAGACGGAGCCTTCCCGGCGGTCGGGCAACCCCGGGTCGTAACCATCACTGCCATGGTCAACCCCCTGTCTCCCAGCCACCCCCATTCTCCCCACCACCAATGCGGGCGTTTATGATCTGTCAATAAACCCCCCAACAACCGCCTCGGATAAACCGAGACAAACGACGGATGTCGATACAAGTGATATTGACGAGGTGGCACTACTCGGCTTCAGCCAGGAGACAAGTGCAAAAATCAGGGGGTGTTGCTCAGACGAGCACATCCCAAACCGACAACACTACCAGTCAATCCACTGCTGCTAATCCCGGAGGGGATGGTAAGCCGAAATCGGTATACCAGCTGCTCAATTCAAGGGCCAGTCGTTGCCGTTTCGTTCTGCGTAAGATCGCAAAGAACGAAGTGGATGGTACGATTGACCCGCGCGACGCTGAGGACAAAGCGCGATGTCAAGAGACAATAGCGAAGTTCGAGGCTGAAAGGGGGCGAGAGACGCACTGGGTGGTTCCCAAACCACCTCGTTCGGCAAGACCGAGACCAGGACTTTCAGCGAGGTGGCCAAAGACAGCCTGTCGATGGCTGTCATAGACGAGCTCAACGCTGATGAGAAGCTGCTGGCGGAGAAGTGGGGTGAGGTGGAGACTAAACTCTCCGATTTGGTTATGGACCACGTCCTGGCCAGACCGGGGAGCTCCATCCCAGCCTACGACTCGTCGGACGTGATCCGTGGCAACAGGGTAATCACCTGCGTGGACGAGGCGTCAAGAGTGTTCCTGGCAGAATGTGCCGCCAAGATCGGCGACGCATGGGACGGACTTTAAATCAAGCTCGTCCCAGCCAGTGACATCCCCCAGCGTCTTCGGGCGCACATCTGGTTGCACAAGGGGCAAACGGATCACGACAAGCTGATCCGGACACTGTGGGCAATGAACCCAGACATCAATACCGATGAAGGCAGAGCAGGTCATGAAGGCGATCCAGCCATTCCCGTTGCTGATCAATGAGGAATGTCTGGCGCAGCTGGAGGCCAAGGACCACAGACTTTGGTGCAGAGTACGCAAAGCCAAGATTAAGGTTTTTCGTAACGAACCGCCAGACAAAATCCTGGAGGAGGTCGACGACGTCATTGGGCTGTTGAATGACCTGCTGCTGGTGGAAAAGTCGGTTGCCGACACCGGTACCGACAACACAACCGCTCACACACAATAATACCCAAGTCGTGCAGATCAACCTAAAGCGTACCAGGGTCGCTTCAGATAATCTGTTGGTCCTTCTCCGCGAGGAGGACATTGACATAGGCATCATCCAAGATCCCTGGACGCGTGGCTCTAAGGTCATGGGCCTGACAGCAACAGGCTACGAATCCTTCTACCTAAACACCGGAGGTAGGCCGAGCGCTTGTTTACTAATAAGATCAACTTTTAAAGCACTTTTAATCCCTAGTCTGAGTAACAAGGACCTGGCAGTTGTCAGGACCGAGCTGAGCCTGGTCGAAGCGCTGCATATTGCCTCGGCATACATGGCGCATGACGAACCGGCCCCACCAGCATCAGTGGAACGGCTCCAAGAATATGGGGAGAGGACCAGGACAGACCTACTGATAGGGTACAACGCCAACTGTAGACACACAATGATCGAGGTGAGTCTCTCTTCGAGTATATTATCAACAGGAACATTACTATCTGTAACAAACGCATCACCCCAACCTTTGTATTCCCCAGTACTGAGGAACATCAAGGTTGGGAGGAGGTCCTTGATCTCAGACTGCTTACAGGTAACAACATGTTACAAGTAAAAAATTTGCGAGGTACTACGCTCTACTGTCTTCCAGACCACAGGTACATAAAATTCGAGATTTATATCGACGTTACCAAGATCGGAAAAATACGTAACCCGCGAAAACCGGATTGGAACAAGTTCGCCAAGCTTGATCAATCCAAAATAGGTAAAGAACAATAAACAAGGAGCGATCGCAATAGATGGGGAAGTCGACAAACTCAACACCATACTCAATAAGGCCTAGGTATCCTCCTGCCTGGTGACGTACGCAAGAAAGCGGTACCCACCGAGGTGGAACCAGGAACTGGCAGAGTTACGGAGGACTTCTAGGAAAGTGTTCAACCAAAGCTATGCTAGCAAAGTATGGCATCCATATAAGGACGCACTGAAGGCATACAAGCAGGCGCTATATAAGGCCAAGAAAGAATCCTGGGCCAAGTCAAGGACACGGCCAGAATCGCCAAGATTCTATCGAAAGAACACAACAATCCGAGTCTGTTAAACAAGGTGGATGGTAGCAGTACACAGTCAATCAGAGAATCCTTGAAGATACTGGTAGACACACACCTTCCAGCAAACAACAAAGCGGAGATTGAAACTCACCCAGCTATCAGCATTTACGTTGATAGTAACGAGGAAATAATCTCAAGAGAACGACTCTCTGGGCGATAAACACCTTTGACCCAAACAAAAGTACAAGGCCGGACGGAATTACACCGAAGATGCTACAAGTAGCAAACGGCTACCGACCCATAAGTCTCACATCATTCAGCCTTAAGACGTTAGAAAGAATATTGGATATTTATAACCGTAATAAGATTGAAGGGAAGCAATGCAAAGCACAACATGCATATACAATAGCGAAATCTACCGAAACAGCACTACACGAAGTAATACGACAGGTGGAAGCATCCCTAGCAGCAAAACAATGCACAATGGCTGCCTACTTAGACATAGAAGGAGCCTTTAACAATGTAAAAGCGGACTCCATCCTGAAATACCTCAAAGGCCTAGATGTCGAGGGACACATCAGCTCATGTATTGGAGGTGATAATCTCACGCGATACGTGAGCAGAGACACACCCCAGGGGGGAGTACTTTCCCCGCTTCTTTGGCTAATAAATATGAATAAGATACTTCTACAGCTAAACGCAGGGGGGGTCCAAGCTATAGCATACGCCGACGACGTTGTACTGCTAGTATCCGGACCCTTCGTAGACACAATCAGCAATATATTGGAGGGAAAACTTAGAAAACTAAGCGACTGCGCTAAGTCGTGCGGCCTAAAGTCATAAAGCAAAGTGTCTAGGAGTGATACTTGACCCCAAGCTATCATGGAAACTAAATATAGAAGAAAGAGTTAGGAAAGAATGCATAGCTAACTACTCATGCAAAAAAGCCTTCAGCAAAAACTGGGGGTTGCACCCAAGAATGAGACTGTGAATGTATACCGCACTAGCCAGACCCATACTGACATACGGTGCACTGGTCTGGTGGCCAGCTCTCTTGAAGAAATATAATATAGATAAGCTAGCAAGGTTACAACGAACGGCATGTGCAGGAGCCACTGGTGCAATGAGATCATGCCCAACGGCGGCACTCAATTTTATATTAAACTTTATGCCGATCGAAATGCACATAGAAAGCATCGCAGCACAAGCTGCTTTCAGACTCAGAGAGTCTGATAGCTGGAAGGATAAGAGCACCGGACACAACAGCATACTTCAGAAGACCTGCATAGGAACGTCCACTAGGACAGACTATATGGTCGCCAAGACAAACTTTGAGCAAAAGTTAAAAACTAGAATACCGTCTAGAGATGAGTGGGCTAGAGGGAATCAGGGAATCACACTACAACGAGGAATCCAAGATGGACTGTGGGGGCCGGAGTGTACTCGCCGGATTAAGAAGTGGAAAAGTCAATTTATCTTCCTGGATCCACGAGTGTGGTCCAGGCAGAGACCTTCGCAATAATGGAAGCAGCCAAACTTCTGTTTTTGCGAAGTCTCGTGAACTCGAAGGTAGCATTCTTCTCTGATAGTCAAGCGGCCATCAAGGCTCTTAGCTCTGTCAGACAAAATTACAGGTTAACAATAAACTGTAAGAACACCCTGAATGCAGTGAGCCGACAGAATAACGTAGCCCTTATATGGATCCCAGGCCAAAGGGACCATGAGGGCAAGGAAAGTGCTGACGAACTGGCCACAACAGGGTCAGAGCTAACTACAACACCAAAAGAGGTACGACCACCTCTGAACAGCATAAAAAGTCAAATACACTTACGGCCACAGTAACAGGACACTGGCATATAGGAACACATGCCATGAAAACAAGACCATTCAACCAACAGTGCCGTAGTTGTAAAAACGAGCGGGAAGTGTTATCTCCAGAGAATCTACTCTGTCACTGCGCAGCACTCAGCAGAGGCAGACACATGATGGTCGGAAAGTACACACTAGACTCACTAAGCGAAGTGAGCAACATCACACCAGACCAAATATTGAGATTTCTAAGCCACAGCAAGTGGTTATATACATCGCAGTCACAACCGGTTTTTATTCTTTATTTATACGAAAGGTTGGTTCTCGACCAACTCTTCACACATACCTACCTACCTCGTACCTTATTAATAAAAAACAAAAACATAAAACAAAATTTAAAAAAAAAATTTTTAATTAATTTTATATTGGAAAAATGTTAATTAGTTTTAAATAATTCAAGAACAGACTCTTTTAATAAAGACTTTTTTAAGAATCGGTATAATAAAAAAATTGGTCTATTACATTTCGAATGAACCAAAATTAACATTAATAATAAACACAAAAAAAACCTCTATGCGACGTAAATGTCTACTGACGAGAGCAATTTCTAGCCCCAATATTTCTGATATCCCATTTTGTGACGAACAAAATTAAGTTTAATATACAAATTTTAAATAAAAATAAATTGCGAAAATTGGCATTCTGCACTGTGCTCAAAAAGGGTGAGCTTCTTTGTACACAAATATTACTATCTGCGGTGCCGTAAAAAGAAGAAGAATAGTTTCACAACAACTCCATAGATAACTTTCCGTCGGAGTAAATTTCTGGGGCAAAATTTTAAATATCGCAGCTAATGGGGCCGTTGGGGCCATTTGATAAAATTTTTAATTTTTTAATTGTAATCAAAAAAACGCGTCGATTGATTTCTCGATCACCCAAATGCGACAAATAGTTCAAAATAAATATGTTAATTTTAAATTTTTAGTGGACTTCTCAAAACGTGATCAAAAAATTGTTTGTCTGTTTGTTTGTTTGTCTGTTTGCATCAAAGCGCTAAAAAAATCTTAGATGGGGATATATTCCTTTTAGAAAATTTAGAAATGTTTGTTCTACGACTTTTTGAAAAAAACGTTAGTTTAACGGGAAAACGCTATTTCCCGCAAAAATTGAAACCCCAATAGTTTCCAAACCATACAAGCTACAGATATGATATATATATAGGAAAGGTGAGATGGATATTTGAGAGCTTTTCGGCGTACCTTTTCTGAAGTACTCAGGTAACGTTTTACAGGTGAAATAAGGTTTTTTAGCTTACATTTAGGCGATTTCTGACAAAACGCCTCGAACGATTTTTATTAAATTTTTTTGAGGGGTTTGGAAGATATTACCTGTTAGCTTAATATATACATTTTTCTAGCAGTGGAAAATCACGTTTAAGTACGAACAACTTTTTGGTTTTTTTGCGATATCTTAACCCAACTGATACAATATGCATATTTAACTTGATTTTATATATCCTGACCAAAGGTGGTTTAATTCGAAGCACTATATAATTAAAGGAAAAGTGTTTTATAATATGAAAGAAATTTAACAAATAAATTTTTTCAAAGATCCAATGCCAAAAGAAAAAGAAAAAGATTTACATATAGTAGTGCAGAGGATAGTGTCGTAGACTCACTGAACGATTTTTTAACTTTTAATTTAATTTATAAGCTTTAATATTACAATCATGCTCAAATTAACAATTATTATGAAAAACTTTTATGTTTCTTAAGACATATTAATCAAACTCACAGATTGTGTAACAGATAACAGGCAGTTACACCCTGACCGAATTTGGTCAACATCGGGTTACTATATCATAATGCTGCCATTGAAACAATTGGATGGTAATTAACTCTTAGTATGAAAATTATTTTTTGTTTTTTGAGCTATCTCAAATAAACTCACAGAATATGTCTTTTTTACTAAATGTAACATCCTGTTCCTCCGGCCCGGACTATGAGTGTTGTTCGTACCGTGCTGAGAGTCAGCCTGGCTGAGGGATCGGGCCAAAAACTAGCTTGGTCGCTAACGGTAGGCACGGACCTCTCCTTTGTCGCGCTTCTCGTGGGAACTTAAGAATGGAAAAAAAAAATTTGGACTACCGCAGTATCTCCCTCTCCTTGATAGGGAGCGGCCCTTCAATGTGGTAGACAATCCTCCACATCGTCAGGCTCCGGCTAATAGGAGAGTGCCACAGGCACAGCACAGGAAGGCATCAGGCCAGCAAGCAACACGGCATGAGCAAAGGAGCACGGTTGGAGTAGGAAAATGCAGCATCGTCCATCCACGAAAAAGGATTTTTTGCCGAACGGCGGGACGAGCGGAATCTCGCGTGTCCCATGCGGATGTTGCGAAAATAAAAAGTGGCCGTGTTACCAATAGATTATATCCAGGGGACTTGTCCGCGCTTGAGGAGGCCATCCTGGATGAAGTCATACTGACGGGATGGGACACAGTGGTCTCTTTCGTGGGCATTCACTTCAGGGTGGGTCACCTGATAATTGATTGCACCGACGAAGACTCGGCAGACTGGCTGATAACCGTGGCGTCAAGACTTCAGTCATGGAAGGGCGTACCCCTTAATAGTAAGATGGGAGAGGACATCTCATCACCGCATAATATATCGATATTTTGCGCGAGAAGTGTGTAACGGTCTACTAATTCCAAACCCAAACTGAGCAAACCGCCACCGAAATAGAGAAGTCCCCTGTGGCGATAACGGAACCATAACCAATAACTATCGGCGGATCCAGTGTTCATTTGGCAGATCCCACCAATTCATTGAACAATCTGGCTGGAACATAAACCGTGCGAAGGCGGCCTCGGCCGTCCTAGCCAGATTGTTTACCAACCAACAGCTTGGGCTAGCTCTAGTACAGGAGCCATGGTGCAACAATGGCATCAAAGGCCTGTACACAGCGGACTCAAAGGTAATATGGATCAAAGGGATCAAGTGCCTAGAACATGCATAATGGTAAGGAAATGTATTAATTATACCATCCTTTCAGAATTCCTCAGCTGGAATGCGCGTGTCTGATCATGAAACCATCCTATTTGACATAGAAGTTAATATGGATAGCAGCATACCAGCGCGCAATCCCAGGAAACTAACTTGGATAAGAATAAAATGATCCTGCAACTAAACTGGAACTAGAGAGAGGTAGGCACTTTAGACAGTAGCAAAATAAATGCATATGAAGAAAGCTGTCCTTTTGGAAGGAAGCGCACAGAAACAGACGCCCTTTGGTGGAACGACCGCCTCTTTAACAGAGCAAAGTGAGACGGAATATGGGACTCATACCGTGAAAGCCTGACCTCCTGACAACAAGGAGATAAGAAAGGTTAAACGGAATAATTATCGCGTATTCTGCGAAAGTATTGAGGGTGCCCTATTCCATAGGGCACTTTCGAAACGTACACCGGAAGCGAGCCTAGCATTGAAAAGAAGGGATGGCACCTTCACGAGCAGTAGCATAGCTTGACTAGAGCTTCTATATGAGACGCACTTCCCAGGGAGCATCCCCTTACATGAAGATTCCGTCGAGATAAGAAACATCATCAGGCCAACGTGCACCGACAGGGAAATTGCCAAGTCAATGGTCACGACGGCATTTGGGCATTTGGAACTTTCCAGCCATTCAAGTCTCCAGGCCTGGATATGATATCACCATCCTTTCTACAGCAAGGACCGGGTATACTCCTCCCTATCCTTAGAAGGATAATGATTAGCAGCCTTGCACTTGGTCACATACCGAGTACATGGCGAAGAGCTAGGGTGGTCTTCAAACCCAAGGTAGGGAAGAAAGATATCGCCAACCCCAAGTACTTCAGACCAATCATCGTTTTTAATGAAAACGTTAGAAAAGCAGGTGGACTATAATATAAAAAAAAGAACACTGCTGATGTAAGCTCCTCTGCACCCAACGCAGCATGCATACAGAGCTGGCTGTTGCACGGATACGGCCCTATATCAACTACACCGCACCCTGCGACAATAAGGAGGTGGCAATATGCGCCTTTCTGGACATAGATCGTGCCTTCGACAACATGTTCCACGTGGCTGTCCAGGCAGCCCTGTCCAGGAGGGGTCAAGATCCAACCACAAGCTGATGGATTTCCTCATTGCTGGGATCTAGACAAGCCATGGCAACAGTACAAGACAGAACTGTTACACAAAAGGATTTCCTAAAAGAGGAGTTTTGTCTCCACTACTTTGGAGTCTGTTAGTAGACGAGCTACTTAGCAAACTTGCCAGCCATGGAATTCAATGTCAGGGCTACGCTGATGATATTGTCATCATAGAGAGAGGCAAATTCGAAGAGAAATTTCTACGACATTGTACAGTTGGGCCTAAGGATAACGAGTGACTGGTGTGGTAAGGTGGGCCTCAATCTCAACCCCCCAAAAAGAATTTTGGGAGACAGATTTCTATAAATTGAGCATTCACTTCAACCAAAATACTGATTACATGCATATTTTTCCTCTTTGTCCAACCAATTTGGAAAATAATTTTTATTATCATAAATTTATCTGATATCAGATGATCAGCTCGTTTCCAGTGATTGCTAAGTCGGTTAAGTCATTGCATGCCATTTTCTTAAAGGAAATATGTCCTTCTGCTATTTTTATAAGGAACATTACTTGCTTTAGCTGCTCTCTGATCACATAACTTGAGTCGGACACTTTCTATGAAAGAACCCACTTGCGTAATATGTCTGTATTAGTGGCATTCATATGAGATTTTGGTTTGTTTTTGGTTGCTTTGTAGTTCTGGAATACCGCTGGATACATAGCTTCTCCATCCTACCACAATGCAGTGCTTCATCTCTCTTTCCTCATTGAGATTGGCCCTGAGGTGGTGGTATTCCAACATATTTAGATTCCAGCCTACCGCACTTGTAATCCTGCCACAATACCGAACTAACGATAACTAATTGAATCTAAGACGAGAACTCAGCGGGAAGAAGGCTGAATTTGAAGACCAGTTGGTTCAAGTGTTGGAAATAAATATCGGATGCTCTAGAAAGGCTTGAAGCACGCAGTTGATTTGGATAATTGTTTTCCATGTACACAGTAGGTGAAACCTATGCCTGAGCATTGAATGAGAGGCTTAACTCTTAACGAAATGCAACGGAATTATCACATTCAATAATTTTTAAATTTTCTAATAGTTCACGAATAGTCTGGGTTTCTAGATTGAATATTGTCGAAAACATAAATGGAGTCCCATCACTTTTATCACTGCTAAACTTATTATCGCTTCTACCAAATCTATTTACTCAAGCAATTGTTCATTTAACCCGAATCTTTCCAGCGTTACCATATGGTAACAAGCAATAGGCATTTACTAAAACTTAGTTTTTAGATAACATATTAACAATATATTAACCTTTATTTGATATTCTAAGAGTAAATTGTTGTCTTTAACTGATAAAAAGTTGATTGACACAATCTCTTGGAGTTAGCTGATCGAAAAATGCGCATTAAGTTGCTCATTATATTCTGCAGTGCAAAAAACGGCATTTGGCCATTCGTCGCATGTAAATTTAAATCGTTTAACTAATTTTAGTACTGAACTATATGCCATGCACCCATCATTAGAAAGGTAAAAGAGTGCTCTTTTTAATTATGAAACAAATTTTAAATAAAAAACACTTTTTTAAAGTTAATTTACGCTTTTTATTTTCGTGTTACCATATGGTAACGCTGGGAAGTACAGGGTACAGGTTTTTTCCATACATTTTTTCGCTTTTATTTACAGTTTTGTTCATAAAATATGATTGCCCCTTTGGCAGCTATATGATATAGTGGTCCGATTTGAACTAAATTTGGTCAGGATGTGTAACAACATATAAGACACATATTCTAAGAGTTTGGTTGAGATATCTCAGAATAGAAAAAAGTTTTTCATACTAAAGGTGAATTTGACCCCGATTGTTCCTATGACAGTTGAGTTATATATACGATATACTGCACCGATTTGACCCAAATTTGGTCCAATATATCAAGGAAGAGCGCCCCTGTTGCAATAAGTTGTGTTTATTAGACTTTTTCTCTAACATTTGTATTTTGTAGCATTAAGAAAACCTGTTCCCTGTACTTCCCAGCGTTACCATATGGTAATAGCCGAAAAAATGGTCCTGTCGATTATCCTGACAGAACGAACAAAATGAATGTGTTTTTCGGATTCAGCGAACTCAAATTTATCAGCCCTGAAATTTTCATTAAGAAATTCGAAAAAATGTTGCTCAGGACGATTCGGGTTAAAATTGCTTATAAATTAAAATATTTTATAAATAATTGACATTAAAATTTAAGTAAATTGCATATTAATACATTCAAAAAGAACTTTAGAAGCAAAAAATAGCTAAAGCTATCGCCAAAAGCCGCGTGCATTTTGTAATGAGTGTAACAAGATTTCAAAAAAAATTATTTTTATACTTTTACTAAAAACACGTCTTTCGGGTTTAGGTGGTAAATATCAACTAACTCTTCTCTATTGATAATGATTTACAATAAAACTTAAATTAGGTTTACATAAGTGCTTATTTAGTTTTCTAACGAACTACCGGTTGACATGTGCCGGATCGTTGACCGGTTATTGGTTTGAATTTAATAACAATCGATGAACTATGCATTTCCTGTTTGCTGTATTACTTTAATAAATTGCTTATTGGGTTTTTTATATTTCTTAAGAACTTCTATTGGTTGGCATGTGCAAGATCGTTAAGCTGTGCATTTCCTGTTATGCATTATTTTAATATTTAGCATTTAATGAGTTGAGCAATTCTTGTACTTTATTATTAAGAGGTGATAAAGGGGAAATTGGGTTTTGGATATACGTGGGAAGTGAGGTGGGGTTATACATAACTCGTGCGTTATTTCCTTGTGATGCAAGCGAACTACCATATTTTTTTCCGCTCAAACCGACAAGACCGTCTACAGACGGTCTTCAGTTCTTCGCGTTTTAAGAATACTTCTAGTTGCATTTTGTAATTTATTTTTTTTAAAGCATAATAGAAAAATATTACCTACTAGCCGTGTAATTCCAAATCGAAAGATTTTGTCAATATTTTTGTGTTGTCGATTGAAACTGCAATTGATTTTGTCATAATGTTAAAAATCGGTTCTTAATCGTCAGAAAATCAATTCTTCATACATTAAAAGAAGTATTTATTAGTGTTCCATTTATATTTAAAAAACGAAAGACCGTCTACAGACGGTCCTACCCGTTAGAGGGTTAAATTTCGGATCACATGTACAGAACACGATATCGAAGTGCTCCAGAGCACTTTATGCATGTCGCAGCTTAGCCCGGAAGTCATGGGGCACATCACCGAAAATAATCAGATGGCTATACTTAATGGTAGTCGGGCCTATGCTCACTTATGGAGCAATAGCCTGGGGTGATAGAACACAGCTTATCAGCGCCAAGAAAAAGTTGCAAAGACTGCAACGAATGGCCTGCGTATGCATGATAGGGGCTATGAGCACTTGCCCGACAACGGCCATAGAAGCTCTAATGGAGCTCACGGCACTCCATATTTTCATTGAGATGCAACTAAGAGTGACTCTACGTAGGAAGGCACGGGAGATGGTCGGTAGTCACTGTATCCTCAGCAACAGAGAAAAAGAACTGGTTTCAGGAGATCTTCCCTTATTGGTGCAACCAAGGGTAGAATTGGCGGCCGAATATATGTTCGCAGCAAGAAGGAATGGACAACACTCGACGAGGTCCACCCACCATAAAATGGTACACCGATGGTAAGAGTACGGGACTCGGAGTTGAAGGCCCTCGGATATGATACCATGAATCTCTAGGAACTTATACCAGTATATTTTAAGCAGAAGTATGTGCGATTGGGAGGTGTGCGAACCTTAATCTCAAACGAAACTATGGGAATTTAGAAATTGACATCTTATCTGAAAGCCAAGCAGCTCTAAATGCACTAAGTAAGGCGAAAATAACGTCTAAAATAGTGCATGAGGTGCGGACCAAGCTTAACCAACTGGGATCATATAATAGGCTAACACTTAGATGAATCCCAGGAACGAAGCAGATGACAAACTAGCCAGAATGGGTGCAGAGAAGCACCTAATAGGCCCAGAACCGTTCTGTGGAATAGGAAGACACACGATACGGAAGTACCTCCGCAAAGAGACGACTACAACGGTCGTATTGGCTGGGGACGACGGGTCTTAGACAAGCCAAACATCGTCTAGTTAACTATAACCAAAAGCGGTTTAAACAAGTAATCTCATTGGCGCAGAATAGACTCAAGATACTTACTGGGCTCATGACAGGGCACTGTAGACTGAGAAGTCACCTATCTAAATTAGAAATTGTAAGCAACGGTACCTGCCGTTTTTTCAATTGCGAGGATGAGTCCTCACTGCATATCTTAAAAGAGTGTGCAGCCTTAACTAATCGTAGATGTAACATTCTAGGGAGGTAGAAACACACAGTAGACATTGCAAATCTCAATCCTGTTAAAATTCTGGAATTTGTGCACGAAATGGGGCTAATGGATGAGCTATAGGCTGAGTAGGAGTAGCAGTTTCCCGCAATTATAATAATACACCCTGTTCAAATTTGGTCTTAGTCAGATGACTATATAAAATCATGTCTCAAATTTTTCTACCAAATCTAGAATTTTCCCGTCAAATTTGGTGATCAGCGTGAACAAAATTATTCGTTTCTCTTTCAAAAAGTGTTATTTAAATTTACATATAGCCAGCGGGCTAAGGAGCTAGGTGGCATAGTGTATAAACTTCAGATAAAGAGGTCTGCGGTTTGAGTCTCAGGGCGGTAAATGTTTTATTGTTATTTTTAGACCCCGTACTTTAAAAAAGTACAGGGGTCTATTGGGTTTGTTTTAACGAAAATGTGCGTCCATAAAGTATATATTTTCTTGATCAGCATCAAGGCCGAGTCGATATAGTCTGTATGAACACCTAGATCTCAGAGATTATAAGAGTTAGAGACACCAAACTTGATATGTAGGTTCCTCTATATTGCAAGCAGATCAAGTTTGTTTTAGAATTTGGCCACGCTCCCTTTACCGCCCAAAAATCGACATAGAAAATGTAATATCCATATTATAAGAGCACTTTAAAAGCTAGAGACACTAAACTTAGTATGTTGACTCCTCTATATTTTAAGCAGATCGAATTTGGCTTTTTTTTTTTTGGATCGGACCACTATATCATTTAGCGCCCATAGGAACAATCGGTTGAAAATCAAGTTCAAGTATGAAAAACTTTTTTGTATTATGAGATATATCAACCAACCTGATACAATATGCATAAGACTTGGTTTTATATATCCTGTCTAAAGTTGGTTCAAATCGGACCACTATATCATAAAGCTGCCATAGGTCGGATCGGGCGAAAATAAAGTCAAAGTAAGAAAAACTTTTTTGATTTATACGATATCTCACCAAACTAATATAATATGCATATGAGTTAATAAAAAAAATATTCAAAAGCTCCAAAATGAATCTTCAACAACATCCGGCCTCTAGCTGCAGTAGCCCCAATATTGCTGAGCCCAGCGTCTGGACAACTTCCCGCACGCGCAACCCAATTGCCAAAATTCGTGGAATATTTGGCAACAAGTCAGGTGATCCAGAAATGTCGCAACGCCGCTGCTGCCTCTGCCAACGACGCTGCCAATTCACTAAGCTCTCTTAGGGTTCTTATTAGCTTAGTTTAATTAGTCTAAAATTTGTAACCAACAAGAACAGTCCTACTGGACATAATAAAGATTAATTTTTTATAAACCATGAACTTATAAGAATTTAACTTATAACATGGTTTTATATATCCTGTCCAAAGTTGGTTCACTATATTGGACCACTACATCATATAGGACTACTTTTTTTAATGACAGCTATATGATATATTGAACCGATTTGAAACAACTTCGGTCAGAATATAAAATACTAACTTAAATGCATATCCTATAAGTTTGGTTTTGATATCTCATAAAAGATTTTTTCATACTAAAACTTGATTTTCTCCCGATCAGTCCTATGGCAGCTATATGATATAGCGGTCCGATTTGAACCAACTTAGGACAGACAACAAACTTTAATTCATATTCTATAAATTTTGGTTCAGATATCTCATAAAACATAAAATTTGTTAATACTAAAACTTGACTTTCGCCCGATCAGTCCTATGGCAGCTATATTATATGGTGATCCAATTTGAACGAACTTTGGACAAGATATATAAAACCAAGTTATATGCATATTCTATTACTTTTGTTGAGATATCTCATAAAACAAAAAAGTTTTTTATACTAAGACTTGATTTTCGACCGATTGTTCCTATAGCTACACGATATAGTGGTACGATCCAAAAAAGAAACAAATTGATATGCCTGCAATATAGAGTAATATACATACTAAGTTTGGTGTCTCTAGCTTTCAAATTGCTCTTATAATTTGGATATGAAATTTTCTTTGTCGATTTGTGGGCGATAAAGAGGAGTACCTGAATTATGAAACAAACTTGATCTGCTTGCAATATAGACGTAACTGCATACCGAGTTTGGTGTCCTAAGCTCTTATAGTCTCTGAGATCTAGGTGCTCATACAGACGTCATGACGTTTGCACAGACGGACATTGCTATATCGATTCGGCTATTGATGCTGATCAAAAATATAAATATATTATTTGGGGTCTGCCACACCTCATTCTGCCTGTTACGCACATTTTCATTAAAACAAACCCAATAGACGCCTGTACTTTTTTTAAGTCCGGGGTCTAAAATCCGAAAATTGGCTATTTTTTTGTCCAAAGAAGCTCACCATTTTGCGCACAGTGCAGTACTTGTATAGATTACTATCTTTATGATGTATGCTAAAAATTTCATTGCGATCGGATAATAAACAACTAATATATTAAGCAAATAAGTTTCGCTTTGCACGTCGTGGTCCGAACAGTCTGTAGGGGTGGGGAAAGCAGCAGGTACTCATAATATGTTAGTGTTATGTTTCGCTTTCGCCTGGAAAGCTTCATGTAGTTAGAGAGGATCTCACCAAATCCACAGACGGTCAGTTACGCGTTCCGGTTACAATAATCATTAGCTTTCAGGAAAAGTAAAACTTTTGAATATCGGTTTTGGCATTCTCAAGAAATGACAACAAAAATGGGCGGACCTCTAAAAAAAAAGAAAAATAGGACAAATTTTAAAAAATTCTGTCATAGAAACAAAAAAGTTTTTCGTTTGGAGCCCCAAATCTATCCAAAAAAGTTGGTTTGGTTCAATTCAGACCAAAAAAATCCATATATGTTGCCTAGTGTAATCAATTGGAATTGAGTCAATTAGCATATATTGAAAGTGTTTTTACTAAAGTTTAATATGGACCAGTGCAACCCTGTAAATTCGTAACCTCCAAATAAACTAAATTTTAAATTATTAAAGTCAGATGAAAGAGACGAAGCTCCTTGTTAGAGTTTAGTTGGATGTCTTATGTATCCCAAAAAAAAAACCTGTAGCGAGGTAAAACTCTAGTGACGAAAGCATATTCTAGCCCCAAAATTTCTGATATCCAATTTTGTGACGAACGAAATTAAAATAATACGCATAAAAATTTAAAATAAATATATTAATTATTATAAAAAAAATTGACATTCGGCACTGCGCATAAATTAATTTTGATGTACAAAAAAGCTCACCCATTTTGCGCATAGTGCCGAGTGTCAACGTTTCTTTTTTATAATGAATATATTTATTTCAAATATTTATGCGTATTATTTTAATTTCGTTCGTCACAAAATTGGATATCAGAAGTTTTGGGGCTAGAATATGCTTTCGTCACTAGAGTTTTACCTCGCGTAGAGTTTTTTTTTGTGGGATATCAGAAATTTTTGCTTTGACATTGTGGCTTTATCACTAATGAGGCAGATATTAAAATATGTAAATTTATTTGTTGAATTTGTTTTATATTTAAAATACAATATTTCTTTAATAATAAAGAGAAAAAGGTTATATAAATTTAATATGCGTTGCAGAAAGACGCAAGCCCGAGTTCTCAAAAAAAAAAAGTTAACTGTCTGCCAAAGCTGGGGTTTCTTCACCGCAAAACAAAACTTTCTGGCAACGCCGGTTGTTTATGCCGCGTAAGCTGTATGCTACGTAGGCTTGCTGCTATGACCAGGCCCGTCGAGAGGGGGGGGCAGCCAGGGCAAATGCCCCGGGGCCCGGAGGATCTTGGGGGCCCGGCTGCTGGTAGGAAGTTTTTATCAAATGAAAATACTGTAACTACAAAAAAGGAAACATGGGTTTCAAAATAAATTTCTTATATTCATATATATGAGGGGCCCGTGAGCGTGGTCTGTCCCGGGGCCCGGATCGGCTCTCGACGGCCCTGGCTATGACACGTTATTGCCGGTGGCAGCTTTCTACTTTTTGTAATATGTATATTTACACTTAAATGGCAATATCTCTCCGAAACTAATTTTTACAAATATGTGTGATATACAAAAAAACGAGGAACTTTATTGGCTATAACATATTAAAATTTGATAAAGACGACATGTGTAAATTTTTCTAAAATAGCCAAAATGTAATTATTTCACCTGTAAAATGTTACCTGAGTAATTTAGAAAAAAAGTTTAAGGGCAGAACTAAAAGCCCTCAATAACACCTTGTTAACGATATAAAGAACATATCTGTAGCTTTCACGGTTTGGAAACAAACAGGCAAACTTTTCATCTCATTTTGAGAAGTCCACTAAAAATTTCAAATTTAATTATCTTTTGAACCAGTTATCGGATTTGGGTGATCAAGGTATCAATCGACGCGTATTTTTAATAGGAATTTTTATAATTTTAACAAAAAGCCCTAACGGCGCCATTAGCTGCAGTCATTTAAGTTTTTTCTCTCCCACTTACACCCCCTTATATATTGCTAGTCGCCTTTCGCACCCTTCGTGCTGCTTTCGTCACTAGCGCGGAGTGCCGTCCGCAGTGATAGTGGACCGATCCAAAAATAAACATAACTTGATCTACCTTATCCAGCAACCCACATGTCAAATGTGAAGTCTTTAGCGTCTATAGTTTCGAGATTAACGCAACGGACAGACACCCGGTCTGGAGTGTTGGTACAGATCAAGAACATATATTCTTTGTGGAATCTACCATATCTGTACAACTAATATATTCAATTTTTTCAATTTTTAGGCGAATCAGGATATGATAAGATATTTATTTATTTCAATTAAATTTATTATATACTCATGAAATTGGTAATTATTTATGCTCCAACTTGAATTTTAATAGGTCGAATTTTTATCCAAGACAATTCATAGTCCTCAGGACCGGTTTCTATTTTCAAAATGTACAGTTTGTACTAGCATTTTTTTTTTTTGTAAGTACAAACGTTCACAAACAATTTGTATTTAGCAAACGTGTGCTCAAACTGTGTTCAGACAAGGGCAAATACAAAGCAAAATTTTAGCTTTAAAATGTGTGCAAACACACCTTACCTTAAGACAGCATCTTGGTCTAACCAATTGATATATCGATGGCTGCAGAAGACTGTGTCACTACTTTGAGTACTAGAATACGCGTAAAGCTTTGTGCTTCGTTGTGTCAAGTCGTGTTTTACCGATGCTCTGTCAAAGTGATCGTTATTTACTAACAAAATCGGTATTTGGCAATTGTTTTATGTGAAATTCTACTACATGTGCATTTGTGTTATTTAAGCTAATTACACTAGGCAACAGCCAAAAAATTACACTAACCAAACCCACTTTTTTGGATAGATTTGGGGCCAAAAACGACGAAAAACATTTTTTTTTTTCTATGGTGAAATTTTTTTTTTAGAATTTTTCAAAAATCTGGCTTTATGTTCGTACTTTTTTTCAGAAGTGAGTCCACTTATATCATCATTACTCGAGAATGACATAACCGATTTTCAAAAGCTTTACTATTTCTGAAAGTCAATGAATATATCTATAATTCATTAATACAAAGATTTAGATTTAAGCCAATAGTTTAAGAGTCATTCATTTTTGAATTAAGAAAATTATGATTTTTTAAAATTTTTTTTTTTAGCTTTTTTTACTTTAAATTCGAGGAAAAGTCGAAAAAAATGTATTACATTTTGTCTTCTATTTTATTTACATAGCTGCATTAATTACGCGTCGTTAAAGATATGATTAATCAAAATCTGTAAAGAATCGGCGATATAATAAATTTTTGTGTCTAGACATGATTTTGTCGACTTTTTTGACTTCCTTGTAGAGTGGCATAACTTTTAGCATGAAAATTTTTTGTGATTTTTGAGATATCTTAACCAATCTTACACAATATCAATTTGTTATTATTTTACACATTTTGACCAAATTTGGTTCAAATCGGTTTACTATATCATATAGCTGCCATAGGAACGATCGTTCGAAAATCAAGGTTTTTACTATTATTTTCAATACTATTTTCATGATTTGCGAAAAGACGAGCTGTATTTAAGCCGCCATCACAGCCATAACGTTTTATGGAACAATTGATTTGATTTTTATTGATCAGAAGATAAACGGTGAGCGCTTCAAAACATTGTTGGAGTCTGTTTTTCCAAAACCTAATGATCTTTTCGGACCAATACCATGGATTTTTCAACAAGATAATGCTCCTATTCACAACGCTCGAGTAGTAAAGTCATTTATTTCGAGTCAAAACGTTAAAGTCATGACTTGGCCACCATATTCTACAGACCTCAACGTAATTGAAAATGTTTGGGGCTGGCTTACACGGAAAGTATATGAAGGGGGAAAGCAATACAAAGATATAGAAACATTATCTGCAGCAATTAAACTTGCTTGGAGCGAGATTTCGCTGAGCTACATAGAATCCCTGTATCATTCAATGAAGGACCGAATATATGAACTTATTACGAACAAGGAGGCAGTACTCATTACTGAAATTATTTTTTCTTTTTTTCTAATAAGTCAATTAGATACATAAATTAAAAATGGAATTTTTTAATAAGTTAAGTTTAAAAACAGAATTTCGTTAAGTTTGTACAATCTTTCGAATAGTGTACTTGAAGAATAATTGAATAACTAAGGTTTCTGCATTTCAACTTTTTTTCAATTGTATTCAAAATAAAAGTTATAAAATATTTTGTAATGTAAATAATGGTGCGTCAAACCTATTGACCAGCAGTGTATTTCTAACAAGTCCGGTCTGCTGTGAGTCTTGTCGTGAGTCCAAATTGAATATGAGTAAGTTCATGAGGTATACAAAGCTGGGTTTTAATACCCTATACAAAGCGTTTAATAAACTTCAATGTGAGTTTCAAGCCATGGAAGATAAATTTAATAGTTTAAATGACGTTTGCACAGACAGACATTGCTATATCGATTCGGCTATTGATGCTGATAAAAAATATTAATATATTATTTGGGGTCTGCCACACCTCATTTTGCCTGTTACGCACATTTTCATTAAAACAAACCCAATAGACGCCTGTACTTTTTTTAAGTCCGGGGTCTAAAATCCGAAAATTGGCTATTTTTTTGTCCAAAGAAGCTCACCATTTTGCGCACAGTGCAGTACTTGTATAGATTACTATCTTTATGATGTATGCTAAAAATTTCATTGCGATCGGATAATAAACAACTAATATATTAAGCAAATAAGTTTCGCTTTGCACGTCGTGGTCCGAACAGTCTGTAGGGGTGGGGAAAGCAGCAGGTACTCATAATATGTTAGTGTTATGTTTCGCTTTCGCCTGGAAAGCTTCATGTAGTTAGAGAGGATCTCACCAAATCCACAGACGGTCAGTTACGCGTTCCGGTTACAATAATCATTAGCTTTCAGGAAAAGTAAAACTTTTGAATATCGGTTTTGGCATTCTCAAGAAATGACAACAAAAATGGGCGGACCTCTAAAAAAAAAGAAAAATAGGACAAATTTTAAAAAATTCTGTCATAGAAACAAAAAAGTTTTTCGTTTGGAGCCCCAAATCTATCCAAAAAAGTTGGTTTGGTTCAATTCAGACCAAAAAAATCCATATATGTTGCCTAGTGTAATCAATTGGAATTGAGTCAATTAGCATATATTGAAAGTGTTTTTACTAAAGTTTAATATGGACCAGTGCAACCCTGTAAATTCGTAACCTCCAAATAAACTAAATTTTAAATTATTAAAGTCAGATGAAAGAGACGAAGCTCCTTGTTAGAGTTTAGTTGGATGTCTTATGTATCCCAAAAAAAAAACCTGTAGCGAGGTAAAACTCTAGTGACGAAAGCATATTCTAGCCCCAAAATTTCTGATATCCAATTTTGTGACGAACGAAATTAAAATAATACGCATAAAAATTTAAAATAAATATATTAATTATTATAAAAAAAATTGACATTCGGCACTGCGCATAAATTAATTTTGATGTACAAAAAAGCTCACCCATTTTGCGCATAGTGCCGAGTGTCAACGTTTCTTTTTTATAATGAATATATTTATTTCAAATATTTATGCGTATTATTTTAATTTCGTTCGTCACAAAATTGGATATCAGAAATTTTGGGGCTAGAATATGCTTTCGTCACTAGAGTTTTACCTCGCGTAGAGTTTTTTTTTGTGGGATATCAGAAATTTTTGCTTTGACATTGTGGCTTTATCACTAATGAGGCAGATATTAAAATATGTAAATTTATTTGTTGAATTTGTTTTATATTTAAAATACAATATTTCTTTAATAATAAAGAGAAAAAGGTTATATAAATTTAATATGCGTTGCAGAAAGACGCAAGCCCGAGTTCTCAAAAAAAAAAAGTTAACTGTCTGCCAAAGCTGGGGTTTCTTCACCGCAAAACAAAACTTTCTGGCAACGCCGGTTGTTTATGCCGCGTAAGCTGTATGCTACGTAGGCTTGCTGCTATGACCAGGCCCGTCGAGAGGGGGGGGCAGCCAGGGCAAATGCCCCGGGGCCCGGAGGATCTTGGGGGCCCGGCTGCTGGTAGGAAGTTTTTATCAAATGAAAATACTGTAACTACAAAAAAGGAAACATGGGTTTCAAAATAAATTTCTTATATTCATATATATGAGGGGCCCGTGAGCGTGGTCTGTCCCGGGGCCCGGATCGGCTCTCGACGGCCCTGGCTATGACACGTTATTGCCGGTGGCAGCTTTCTACTTTTTGTAATATGTATATTTACACTTAAATGGCAATATCTCTCCGAAACTAATTTTTACAGATATGTGTGATATACAAAAAAACGAGGAACTTTATTGGCTATAACATATTAAAATTTGATAAAGACGACATGTGTAAATTTTTCTAAAATAGCCAAAATGTAATTATTTCACCTGTAAAATGTTACCTGAGTAATTTAGAAAAAAAGTTTAAGGGCAGAACTAAAAGCCCTCAATAACACCTTGTTAACGATATAAAGAACATATCTGTAGCTTTCACGGTTTGGAAACAAACAGGCAAACTTTTCATCTCATTTTGAGAAGTCCACTAAAAATTTCAAATTTAATTATCTTTTGAACCAGTTATCGGATTTGGGTGATCAAGGTATCAATCGACGCGTATTTTTAATAGGAATTTTTATAATTTTAACAAAAAGCCCTAACGGCGCCATTAGCTGCAGTCATTTAAGTTTTTTCTCTCCCACTTACACCCCCTTATATATTGCTAGTCGCCTTTCGCACCCTTCGTGCTGCTTTCGTCACTAGCGCGGAGTGCCGTCCGCAGTGATAGTGGACCGATCCAAAAATAAACATAACTTGATCTACCTTATCCAGCAACCCACATGTCAAATGTGAAGTCTTTAGCGTCTATAGTTTCGAGATTAACGCAACGGACAGACACCCGGTCTGGAGTGTTGGTACAGATCAAGAACATATATTCTTTGTGGAATCTACCATATCTGTACAACTAATATATTCAATTTTTTCAATTTTTAGGCGAATCAGGATATGATAAGATATTTATTTATTTCAATTAAATTTATTATATACTCATGAAATTGGTAATTATTTATGCTCCAACTTGAAATTTAATAGGTCGAATTTTTATCCAAGACAATTCATAGTCCTCAGGACCGTTTTCTATTTTCAAAATGTACAGTTTGTACTAGCATTTTTTTTTTTTGTAAGTACAAACGTTCACAAACAATTTGTATTTAGCAAACGTGTGCTCAAACTGTGTTCAGACAAGGGCAAATACAAAGCAAAATTTTAGCTTTAAAATGTGTGCAAACACACCTTACCTTAAGACAGCATCTTGGTCTAACCAATTGATATATCGATGGCTGCAGAAGACTGTGTCACTACTTTGAGTACTAGAATACGCGTAAAGCTTTGTGCTTCGTTGTGTCAAGTCGTGTTTTACCGATGCTCTGTCAAAGTGATCGTTATTTACTAACAAAATCGGTATTTGGCAATTGTTTTATGTGAAATTCTACTACATGTGCATTTGTGTTATTTAAGCTAATTACACTAGGCAACAGCCAAAAAATTACACTAACCAAACCCACTTTTTTGGATAGATTTGGGGCCAAAAACGACGAAAAACATTTTTTTTTTTCTATGGTGAAATTTTTTTTTTAGAATTTTTCAAAAATCTGGCTTTATGTTCGTACTTTTTTTCAGAAGTGAGTCCACTTATATCATCATTACTCGAGAATGACATAACCGATTTTCAAAAGCTTTACTATTTCTGAAAGTCAATGAATATATCTATAATTCATTAATACAAAGATTTAGATTTAAGCCAATAGTTTAAGAGTCATTCATTTTTGAATTAAGAAAATTATGATTTTTTAAAATTTTTTTTTTTAGCTTTTTTTACTTTAAATTCGAGGAAAAGTCGAAAAAAATGTATTACATTTTGTCTTCTATTTTATTTACATAGCTGCATTAATTACGCGTCGTTAAAGATATGATTAATCAAAATCTGTAAAGAATCGGCGATATAATAAATTTTTGTGTCTAGACATGATTTTGTCGACTTTTTTGACTTCCTTGTAGAGTGGCATAACTTTTAGCATGAAAATTTTTTGTGATTTTTGAGATATCTTAACCAATCTTACACAATATCAATTTGTTATTATTTTACACATTTTGACCAAATTTGGTTCAAATCGGTTTACTATATCATATAGCTGCCATAGGAACGATCGTTCGAAAATCAAGGTTTTTACTATTATTTTCAATACTATTTTCATGATTTGCGAAAAGACGAGCTGTATTTAAGCCGCCATCACAGCCATAACGTTTTGTGGAACAATTGATTTGATTTTTATTGATCAGAAGATAAACGGTGAGCGCTTCAAAACATTGTTGGAGTCTGTTTTTCCAAAACCTAATGATCTTTTCGGACCAATACCATGGATTTTTCAACAAGATAATGCTCCTATTCACAACGCTCGAGTAGTAAAGTCATTTATTTCGAGTCAAAACGTTAATGTCATGACTTGGCCACCATATTCTACAGACCTCAACGTAATTGAAAATGTTTGGGGCTGGCTTACACGGAAAGTATATGAAGGGGGAAAGCAATACAAAGATATAGAAACATTATCTGCAGCAATTAAACTTGCTTGGAGCGAGATTTCGCTGAGCTACATAGAATCCCTGTATCATTCAATGAAGGACCGAATATATGAACTTATTACGAACAAGGAGGCAGTACTCATTACTGAAATTATTTTTTCTTTTTTTCTAATAAGTCAATTAGATACATAAATTAAAAATGGAATTTTTTAATAAGTTACTTTTCTTCCAAAAAATAAATTTGTTTAAGTGCGCCTATTCTAGTGACAAAAAAAAAAGTGCCTTAATTTAAAAAGCTTTGAGAAAATGTTTAAAAACAGAATTTTGTTAAGTTTGTACAATCTTTCGAATAGTATACTTGAAGAATAATTGAATAACTAAGGTTTCTGCATTTCAACTTTTTTTCAATTGTATTCAAAATAAAAGTTATAAAATATTTTGTAATGTAAATAATGGTGCGTCAAACCTATTGACCAGCAGTGTATTTCTAACAAGTCCGGTCTGCTGTGAGTCTTGTCGTGAGTCCGAATTGAATATGAGTAAGTTCATGAGGTATACAAAGCTGGGTTTTAATACCCTATACAAAGCGTTTAATAAACTTCAATGTGAGTTTCAAGCCATGGAAGATAAATTTAATAGTTTAAAATTTGAAGATGAACCTGGCAATAATTTTCTGTCTCAAAATCCAAATATTATGGTCACACCAGCTCGATCTTTAGCTCTTTCTCCAGCTACTCCGACTCAAGTCAATATTGGGCAACAGCTGGAATATTTCACTCCCGACCCTGCAGGGAGCTCTCACAATGAGTTGGTTACTGAGTCACCAAATAATAATGTTGCCTCTGGTTCCCGATCATTGCAATTACCTATGCCTAAAGTAGGGTTGTTAAACTTCTTTCTGCTGTTCCTCCTAGCAGACAAATTTTCGTCTCTTGGCTTGCTCCTGATACTTCGGTTGATGATGTTAAAGCCTACATCCAAGCCAGGAATATTGCTACTAATATTACTGTGGAAAAGTTTAAGTTTAATTACGTAAGGGATATTTCCACTTTTAAAATAAGTGTTTCGTCTGAAGTTTTTGACTGTTTATGTTCAAATACTTTTTGGCCGATGGACTTAATTGCTAAAGAATATTTATCAACAAAAAGAATTCGGCCTCCGATTACACTGCCTCGAAATCCTTCTGGCTCCTCAACTTCCTCTTCTGTGGTGCCAAAAAACTAAATTCTTTTCTCCTTCTATCCTATCAAAATGTTAGAGGTCTAAATACTAAACTTTCTAAACTATATGTAGATAGTCTATCTTTTAATTTCAATTTAATTGTGCTTACAGAAACTTGGCTGAAGCCCGAAATACCAGATTCATCTATTTTTTACAGTAGGTACACCTTGTTTCGATGTGATCGTCTATCACGAAGGGGAGGTGGTGTCCTTATTGCCGTTGACTCTGACCTTTCTTTGGAGCTAGTTCCAATTACCGTTCCCTCAAATATTGAGTTTGTAGCCATTAAAATATCTTTAAATGGTTTCTCCATTTTAACAACCTTCTCATACATTTCGCCGGATTTAGATATGTCTATTTATCACGAGCATCTGCGCGCTATTCGATTGATCTCATCCATGTTATCCTATAATGACATCTTACTGGTATTCGGTGATTTTAATTTACCTAATGTGGTATGGTCGGATTCGCCAAATGTGTTGGTTCCGTGTTTCCGGAGCTTTTTGATGAGTGCGTTCCCCGTGAGTTTCCTAGGAGAGCTAATAGACATCCGTGGTTTTCTCGGGAGCTAACGCGGCATTGGCTTCCAACCGGGCCCCGATGGAGTTCCCGGATGTGTACTTCGATACTGTTCTGGTTCTCTATGTAAGCCACTACTAAAATTATTTGAGTTGTCTGTAAATTCTTGCTTATTTGCCCACTCTCATATACTATGCTTTTCGTATAATGACATAAATTCCCATCACTTTTTACAAGCAGATGTCGATTCTTTTTTCGCCAGGTGTAATTTTAATCAATTACATCTAAACTGTTCAAAGTGTAAGGTTATGTCATTTTACAGAAGCAGGTCTCATATATTTAACTACACGATCGACCGAAACTGCTTGGAGAGACTTAATCGCGTGAATGATTTAGGAATACTCCTTGATCATAAGTTAAAATTTGATCTTCATAATGCACACACTGTCAATAAGGCTACACAAGTTTTTGGATTCATTAAACGATGGTCTAAGGAATTTGATGACACTTATACGACTAAATTACTCTATTTCTCTCTCGTTCGTCCTATTTTAGAATACGGATCTTGTGTGTGGTCGCCACAATTTATGGTACACCAAAATTCAATTGATTCTGTTCAAAAGAAATTTCTTCTTTTTGCTTTTCGTGGCTTCAACTGGGACCCTGGTTTAGACTTGCCCTAATACACTGATAGACTCTTATTGATTAACCTTCCATCTTTAGCTAATCGGTGCTCTATGCTGGGTGTTATGTTCATTATCAAACTGCTTAAGAGTGATATTGACTCCTCTGCATTACTTAGCCAAATTAACTTGTCGGTTCCTTCTAGGCGTACACGTAACTTCACTCCTCTTTCTCTTAACACTTGTACTACTAACTACTCTCTGCATGAACCTTTTCGAGTTCTCTGTGCTGAATATAATCGACTTTATCGAGTTTTCAACTCAGAGGCTTCTCTTCCTACTATTAAATTTCAAATTCTAAACTATTTAAACCGTAGGCACTAACACAACATAACTTTCATTATTTTCCATCATTGATCTGATTGGGTTTTTTCTGCGTTTTCCCCAATCCTTGCAACAAATGTTGGATCAATTAAATAATTTTTTGAATTCCCCAGACTTGACTTAACTTAATTTAATTTTATATTTTTATAATTTCAGTCAGGGACCGTAACTGTTATGAGGAATATCCAAAAAAATCATTTTTAATGATTATTTTAAGACTTTTAGTTTATAAATTTAAATTAATCGTTACTTTAATTTATAAAAAAAAAAATCAAAATTTATCATTATTTTTGATTTTTATTTTATAAATCTTTTGCAAGTCTTTCAAGTCTTTTTTAATGAATAAAATAAAAGTCTGTAAAGACTTTTATTTCTGATTTTTAAGTTTTGAGGAATAAAATAAAAGTCTTTAAAGACTTTTATCATATGAAAACTTTTGAAAAAAAGTCTTTGTGAATATCTCCGCTTATAATCAAGATACAAATTATCAAAATTACACTCTTGGTTCTGTTTTATTTACACCAACCATTGAAAAATTATTTCCTAACACATTGTAAAAACAAGCGGGAAAGGCTATAGTCGAGATCCCGACTATATGATACCCGTTACTTACTTAAATATATTGAAAAGTACTTTAAAGAAAATACTTGTTTTGCTCTGAAAACTTTAATTCGCCATAACTGTCGTTCTACATGTCCGATCTTGATGCGATTCAGTGGGATAATAGATAATGCTAATAGATAACGGTAATAATCACAAAAAACGTATTATCTTAAAAACTGTGGGTGTGGTGGCTTTTCGCGATTTGCGGGGGCGGATGGGGGCGTGGATTAAATTTGAAACATACTTGATCTGCGTGAGGTATATATAAATCTGTGTGCCAAATTTGGTTACTCTATCTCTTTTAGTTTCTGAGATTTTTTTGTTCAGACTGTTTTTCGCTATTTGCGGGGGCGGAGGGGGGCGTGGCTTAAATTTGAAACAAACTTGATCTGCGTGGGGTATATAGAAGTCTTTTAGTGAAAGTTTGGTATCTCTATCTCTTATGGTCTCTGAGATCCTTTTGTTCATACAGACGGACAGACGGACAGACGGACATGGCTATATCGACTCGGCTATTGATGCTGATCAAGAATATATATACTTTATAGGGTCGGAGATGCCTCCTTCTCCCTGTTACGCACATTCCAACGAACACAATATACCCTTATACTTATTTTTTATAAGTAACGGGTATAAAAAGTACTAAAGTAGTTGGAAAAACAGAAAAGTTTGTTTTTACAATTAAATAAAAAAATAAACATATTTTAAAACAAACCTTAGTAAATTAGTTAGCTAATTGCTTTGTGACTTAAACGGGGCAGATAACTAACTTACGCCTTCTACCGCCAATATCCCACTTTGAAATGTCTTTTTGGAGATTAAGATTCTTACAACAACAAAAATAAGAATTGACCCCGCTGTGCGCCGAAAAAGAGCGCAGTTAGTCGGTAGTGGATAAATTGAATTAAAAGTCGTAGGTTTTACTGGTGTTGTAATTTTGAAATTTTTATCTTAGTATCTGAGTATAAGCGGAGATATTGACAAAGACTTTTATTCAAAAGTTTTCAAATCGTAAAAGTCTTTAAAGGCTATTATTTTATTTATCAAAATAAAAGTCTTCAAAGTCTTTAAAGACTTTTATTTAAAAAAAATTTCAAAGACTTATAAAAGATTATTAAAATAAAAATCAAAAATAATAATTATTTGAAATTTTTTTAATCACAAATAATTATTAAATGTGATTTATAAAATCAAGTCTTTAAATAACCATTAATATTGATTTTTTTCTTTTATAAATCAATTAAAAGTTTATTCGCTGTTTGCAGAGATATTAAAATAACAAAAATTTGGTACATTCAAAACAAAAATTGAACTTCTCCTTATGGTTGATTTTTTATGATGCTATTTTGAACAATAATCATTATTTTCAGTCCCTGATTTCAGTTATATCATATATTCATATATAGTTGTTAATTTAAATTGTTAATTTAATTGCAATTTTATTTTTATATTAATTTTGTTTTATCTTCTTCATAATTTAACTTTTTTGTCGACTGATTTTAGTTGACGTAAATAAATAAATAAATAAATTCTAACATATTTATGAAAAATCGAAATACAAATTAATTTGACATTAATAACTACATTTTTGTGATTTACATATTGCTGCCAAAATCTTATGTAGTTTCTATTTGGTAAATTTGTTAACTGAAGATACTCTTATTATTTTTCATATTTTGTTTTATCTTCTTCATAATTAAACTTTTTTGTCGACAGATTTTAGTTGACGTAAATAAATAAATAAATAAATTCTAACATATTTATGAAAAATCGAAATACAAGTTAATTTGACATTAATAACTACATTTTTGTGATTTACATATTGCTGCCAAAATCTTATGTAGTTTCTATTTGGTAAATTTGTTAACTGAAGATACTCTTATTAATTTTCATATTACTATTAAAATTAAATTTTGTGTTTGTTGCTATTATTGCTAAAATCTGAAATTATTTCTGTTTGATAACTTGAGAATTCTTAACTTCTTATCAATGTAATTTTGTTATCTTTAATTTAGCCATTTAAAATTTTGTTTTTCTTTATGTATCGTTTTTGAGATTGATCTAATTTACTGGGTTTCCCCAATTTATGCAACAAATGTTGGACCTATGTGCACTCCCACAGAAAACTCGACTTGTTACTTCAATAATAAATATTATTTTTAAAATTAAAATTTATAATACATATATGAGCATAGCAATTTTAAGGAAGTGTGCTGGAAAACATACATCTAATAACACTGTGCAAGTCAAAAAAAAAAGACATGATCAAACTCAACGGTTTCCCCCTATTTCGGGTCCTAGGAATCGAACTGCATCATTACTTTTTTGAGTTATAATCATGGTTTCATACAATATTTTTTATACCCTGAGCCCATTGAAAATGGGCAAAAAAGGGTATAATGCATTTGGCAGAATGTATGTAACAGGCAGAAGGGGGCGTGGCAGACCCCCAAAAGTATATATATTCTTGATCAGGATCAACAGTCGAGTCGATTGAGCCATGTCCGTCTGTCTGTCCGTCTGTCTGTCTGTCCGTCTGTCCGTCTGTTTGAACGCGTCGATCTCAGAAACCATAAGAGCTAGAGACTTCAAACTTGGTATGTACGTTTCTGGATACCGTACGCAGATCAAGTTTGTTTTTATTTTTGGATCGGACAACTATATCATATAGCTGCCATAGGAACGATACATCGAAAATTAAGTTTTTGTATGAAAAGCTTCTTTAATTTTTGAGATATCTCAACCAATCTCACACGATATATATTTGGGGTGATATTATACATCCTGACCAAATTTGGTCCAAATCGGCCCACTATATCATATAGCTGTCATACAGTCGCTCTGCCGAAAATCAAGTTTTAGTAAGAAAAAGTTTTTTGTTTTTTGAGATATCGTAACCAAACTGATAGAATATGTATCTGGGCTGGTGTTATACATCCTGACCAAGTTTGGTCCAAATCGGCCCACTATATCATATAGCTGTCATACAGTCGCTCTGCCGAAAATCAAGTTTTAGTATGAAAAAGTTTTTTGTTTTTTGAGATAACTTAACCAAACTGATAGAAATTGCATTTATGTTGGTTTTGTACATTCTGACCAGATTTGGTTCTCTTCGGTTCCATATATCATATAGCTGCCATAGGAATAATTGGTCGAAAATCAACATTTATAAAAGTGTACCTGGGCTCAGGGTATCCTACTGTCGAGCGTGCTCGACTGTAGCCGCACCTCACCGCGAGCGAAGCGAGCAGGGGGCGGAGCCCCCTTGTTTTTATTAAGTTTTTATACCCTGAGCCCATTAAAAATGGGCAAAAAAGGGTATAATGCATTTGGCAGAATGTATGTAACAGGCAGAAAGGGGCGTGGCAGACCCCCGAAAGTATATATATTATTGATCAGGATCAACAGTCGACTCGATTGAGCCATGTCCGTCTGGCTGTCCGTCTGTTTGAACGCGTCGATTTCAGAAACCATAAAAGCTAGAGACTTCAAACTTGGTATGTAGGTTCCTGGATACCGTACGCAGATCAAGTTTGTTTTTATTTTTGGATCGGACAACTATATCATATAGCTGCCATAGGAACGATACATCGAAAATTAAGTTTTTGTATGAAAAGCTTCTTTAATTTTTGAGATATCTCAACCAATCTCACACGATATATATTTGAGGCGGTATTATACACCCTGACCAAATTTGGCTAAAGTCGGCTCACTATATGATATAGCTGTCATAGAGACGCTCTGCCGAAAATCAAGCTTAAGTATGAAATAGTTTTTTGTTTTTTGAGAAATCTTAACCAAGCTGATAGAATATGCATTTATGTTGGTTTTGTACATTCTGGCCAGATTTGGTTCAAGTCGGTTCTATACATCATATAGCTGCCATAGAAATAATTTTTCGAAAATCAACATTTATAAAAGAGTGCCTGGGCTCAGGGTATCCTACTGTGGAGCGTGCTCGGCTGTAGCCGCGAGCGAAGCGAGCAGGGGGCGGAGCCCCCTTGTTTTTAGTGAAATAGTTACTTTTAAGAAAACTGTGCATTTTTCATCGGTCTCCAACTTCCAAGGTATTGGTTTTTGTGATAAAACTTCTTCAACAAAGTTTCTTGGAATGTTACAAGATACATGGTTTATGAACAAGTCGATTCGCTAAAATGGCGTTTTGGGGCTGTTTGAGCTCCATATGTTCAGAAAACACCAACCTTTTTTGTAAGTTTTTATACCCGTTACTTATAAAAAATAAGTATAAGGGTATATTGTGTTCGTTGAAATGTATGTAACAGGTAGAAGGAGGCATCTCCGACCACATAAAGTATATATATTCTTGATCAGCATCAACAGCCGAGTCGATATAGCCATGTGTGTCTGTCCGTCTGTCCGTCTGTGTGAGCGCCTAGATCTCAGAGACCATAAGAGATAGAGTAACCAAACTTTCACACGTAGATCACAAATGCGTTGGAGCAGGTCAAGTTTGTTTCAAATTTTGGACCCGCCTCCTTCCACGCCCGTAATTCGCGAAAAACTGGTCATCCGTCTGTATAAGCACAAGGATCTCAGAGACTATAAGAGATAGAATAACCAAATTTGTCACACAGATTTCCATATACCTCACGCAGATCAAGTTTGTTTCAAATTTAAGCCACGTCCCCCTCCGCCCCCGCAAATCGCGAAAAACCACCTCACCCACAATTTTTCATATAATACGTATTTTTTGGTAATAACCGATATCTGTTATTATTATCTATTATCCCACTGAATCGCAACAAGATCGGACAAGTAGAACAGCAGTTATTGCGTGTCTAAGTTGTTGAATCAACAGGTTCCCCCTAGAGTATGCAATAGTTTTTGTATTGTTAAACCTTATTAGAATGCTTCAAATTCTCAAGTAATTCTGGCAACGCAAATATGACATTATGATTGAATCCCTAATGTATTGAAATAAGTAACGGGTATCCTATGGTCGGGATCTCGACTATAGCCTTTCCCACTTGTTTTGATTGTGTTACACAGCTATCGAATTTTAGTACACGATACATATAACAAAATGTAGATCGTGTTATGCCAAGTAGCTTTAGCCAAAAAAGCTTCTTGAAAAAATTAAAAATTTTGAATTATACAGGTTGCCAAAAAATATTTTTTTTTAAATTTTTTTCAAACATAACTCTGAGTAAGAACAATATTGTATCTTTTACCAAACCCACTTTTTCTGACATATATATGATCCAGAAAAGAAAAAAATATTTTAAACATTTTTTCATTGTAAGACTTTTAAAATAAAGACTTTGTTAAATATATCATATTTCTTACGGTTTTATTTAGAAGTTAGCTTGCATTTGTGTTTACTACTCATGAAAGTCACAGCCGAAAGCTAATCAAAATGTCTGAAAATCTTTCATACAAACTATTTAAATTCAGTCATTAGTTTTACATTTATTTATTTTTGAATGATACAAATTGATTTTTTTTTTTTATATTTTCTTAAGATTTTTTATTTTAAAATTTTGGGAAAATCGTTAACCCTCTACCGCATATAAGGCCATATATGGCTTTTCATTTTTAACGAAATTTATTTTAGTTAAAATGATATTTAAACGAATTGGATTATTATTGGCAAATATATTTGCACTATTTCTATTGGAAAAAAATGTAAAAATAATTATAACTTAGCTTTATTTCGTGTTTTTTTGTACTTTGTTAAGGCGTCTCTCGTGAACGAAAATGAATTTTGATGAATTTGATGAACAATGAATTTTCGTATGAAGTTTTCACAACAAACCACAATTTTTTATGTTGAAGAGTAATTTTTGTCTAAAAGAACATAGAGTAATCTTTTATAAAAACTTATAATTTGAATGTAATTCAGCCTAAAAGTTTGCTCAAATATTTCTTCATTTATTCCAAATACACCTATATATGCATGATAAAAATGTTTTTCTTTAATGATTCTATGAGCATGCAGTAGAGGGTTAAAAAAAAATGTTAACTATTCCACACTTCTGTATTTAAATAATTGCATCGTCTAAGATATTAATTTTTTTAGTTGATGGGGAGATGGCTGAGACTTTACTATAAGAGCACTGTTGGCAGAGACGGGCCTAATTAAATATTTATTTAATGCAATTGCCATTTCATTGGCATTAATAAATAAGTAGTGCTAATGAAATTGCGTGTCACTAGCATTGAAAAAGTAATGCTAGTGAAAATTTTTTGATTAGTAATGCTAAACCAATCAATTAATTATTTTTGTTTCTGACATTGAATATTGCTATTGAAATCGGATTTTAATTAGCATTAGCATTGGCATTGCATTTATTTTTTTTAAATATGAAAATTTTTTACTTTAAAAAAATGTAAATAAATGTTAAAAAAAATTTTAAAATTATGAAAAAATTTAAAAATTAAAAATATGATAAAATATGTAAAATATAATAAAAATAATTCTAAAATTTTAGATCAACGTGAAAATTTTATTTTTACAATTTAATAAAATGTTTAAAAATTGCAAAAATTTTATACATATGCTAAAAATTAAAAAAAATTTTAAATATTTTAAAAAATGTTAAAAATTTTAAAATTAATAAAATGTTAAAATTTTAGAAAAATGTTAAAAATTTAAAATAAATGTTAAATTCTTTTAAAATGTTAAAAATTTAAAATTTTTTTTAAATTTTTTGAAATGTTAAGAATGTATAATAACATTTTTAAATTTTTTAAAATTTCCCTTAGTACAAAACGTGCTCATATATTTTTTTAAATATGTTTTGTTAATACATATATTGTTAAACAAATTTCACATGGATATTCGGGTGATCTTGACAAGGTCGTAAAGTAATAAAAAGCAGGGATCACAAATAATCATTATTTTTATAATTAAAGAACTCAAAAAAATCGTAGTTTGATTTAAATAAATGGATTTTTAAATAGTTTCATCAGTTAAATATTTTTGAGTAATTTTATAAAATGTGTGAAAGTAATGATTATATTTAAGTAAAAAAAGCACATGTAATTATAATTTATCTGTGTTAAACTTCGCCGATATGATTACATATTCATGATCTATGATTTAATATCCTTCATATGATGCATCACATGTTCTTCAAGGACGAATATTAAGAATCCTATTCCTTGTTGAGTTTTATGTTGATCAAAAAAAAAAATAATAATCATTTATAATAATTATTTTTGAGTTTTATTTTTTTTTATCCAAAATAATGATTACAATAGGCAACAGCCCAATTCTGAATTGGACCAAACCGACTTTTTTGGATAGATTTGGGGCCCCAAACACCGAAAAACATTTTTTTTTTTTTCTATTGCAGAATTTTTTTTTTTTTAGAATTTTTTGAAATTTGGCTGTTTTTTTCATGCCGTTTTTTAGAGGTACGCCCACTTTTGTCATCATTACACCCGAATGCCAAAACCGATATTCAAATGCTTTACTTTTCCTGAAAGCTAATGAATATACTATAATATACCTATAATTCATCTATACAAAGTATAAGATTAAAGTCAGTAGTTTAAGAGCTATTAATTTTTGAATTAAGAAAATGTTGTTTTTTTAAGCTTTTTTTACTTTAAGATTCAAGGAAAACTCGAAAAAAATTGTGAACTGGGGTTTTTTGCAAAGCTGCGTTAATTGAGCGTCGTGTAAGATATGATTCATTAAAATCTATGGAGAAACGGCGATATAATAATTTATATCAGGGGATGTTTTTGTCGATTTTGATGACTTTCTTGTAGAGCGGCATGACTTTTAGTATGAAAATTTGTTGTGTATTTTGAGATATCCTAACCAAACTCACAGGAAATCAATTTGATGTTGTTTTCGCATTATGACTAAATTTGGTTGAAATCGGTAAACTACATCATATAGCTGCCATAGGAACGATCGGTTGAAAATCAAGTGCTAGTATGAAAAGCTCTGTTGTTTTTTGGGATATATCAACCAGTCTCACAGGTTGTGTATCTTATAATGGGTTTTATATCCCTACCAAATTTGGTTCAAATCGGTTCACTTTTCAATATAGCTGCCATAGGAACTTATAGTTTAAGAGATATCAATTTTTGAATTAAGAAAATGATGATTTTTTTTAAGCTTTTTTTTAAGCTTTTTTTACTTTAAAATTCGAGGAAAAGTCGAAAAAAATTTAATACATTTTGTCTTTAATTTTATTTGCATAGCTGCATTAATTACGCGTCGTTAATGATATGTCTTATCAAAATCTGTGGAGAGACGGCGATGTATTATTTATTTACAAAAAATCATAATTTTCTTAATTCAAAAACTGATATCTCTTAAACTATAAGTTTAAATCCAAAACGTTGTATTAATGAATTATAGATATATTCAATGGCTGTCAGGAAAAGTAAAGCTTTTGAATATCGGTTTTGGCATTCGGGTGTAATGATGACAAAAGTGGGCGTACCTCTAAAAAACGGCATGAAAAAAAAGCCAGATTTTCAAAAAATTCTAAAAAAAAAAAAATTCTGCCATAGAAAAAAAAAAAAAATGTGTTTCGGTGTTTGGGGCCCCAAATCTATCCAAAAAAGTGGGTTTGGTTCGTGTAATTTTTTGGCTGTTGCCTAGTGTTATTGGTGAACAAAATCGTAAAAAACAGAATTTTTAAATTCATGGGTGATTTTTGTAGTTTAAAAAAAAATAATAATTATTTACGGTCCCTGATAAATATACCAATATATATGATCAAAAGTTTTCAAAATTATCAAATATTTAAATTTTAGTTGTATAAGTTCGAAATAATAATAGTTATTTTTATCTTTCTTCAAATGTATTTTTATACCCGTTACTTATAAAAAAATAAGTATGTATAAGGGTATATTGTGTTCGTTGGAATGTATGTAACAGGCAGAAGGAGGCATCTCCGACCACATAAAGTATATATATTCTTGATCAGCATCAACAGCCGAGTCGATATAGCCATGTGTGTCTGTCCGTCTGTCCGTCTGTGTGAGCGCCTAGATCTCAGAGACCATAAGAGATAGAGTAACCAAACTTTCACACGTAGATCACAAATGCGTTGGAGCAGGTCAAGTTTGTTTTAAATTTTGGACCCGCCCCCTTCCACGCCCGTAATTCGCGAAAAACTGGTCATCCGTCTGTATAAACACAAGGATCTCAGAGACTATAAGAGATAGAATAACCAAATTTGTCACACAGATTTCCATATACCTCACGCAGATCAAGTTTGTTTCAAATTTAAGCCACGCCCCCCTCCGCCCCCGCAAATCGCGAAAAACCACCTCACCCACAATTGTTCATATAATACGTATTTTTTGGTAATAACCGATATCTGTTATTATTATCTATTCTCCCACTGAATCGCAACAAGATCGGACAAGTAGAACAGCAGTTATTGCGTGTCTAAGTTGTTGAATCAACAGGTTCCCCCTAGAGTATGCAATAGTTTTTGTATTGTTTCAATTTTGTTGATTTTTATTTGTTTTAAACAAGCGTTCTGTTACCACTTAGGCAACTTAATCTAGTTACATATAAGGAAAACAATAACAGATAGATCACATGGGACTTGCATATACTAATTAGACGATATCATACATTAAATTACAATTTTAAATATATACATTAATTGAATGTTATGAGATGACCCTTTTAGCGAGGTCTATTGGGTGGCATCTTTTGAGGCGTCTCCTCCTTGGTCGCGCTGAAAGGTGTCTTGCCAATGCATTAGGGTGCTCACAGAGGCGGTTCGCATATCTGGTTGCCAAATTTTGGAGTACGTCTCCAACCATCGGGACCTTTAGGTTTTTTTCTATGTCCCTGTTGCGGATGTACCACGGAACGCCGGAGATTTTGCGTAAGATTTTTGCTTGGACAACCCTTATCTTATTTAGATTCGATTTTGCTGCAGTGCCATATATTTGGAGTGCGTATTTCCATATGGGGGAAAGGATGGACTTATATATTGTTACCTTGTTGTGCAAGGTCAGCTTATTCTGGGGCGAGAGCAGCCACTCCATCTTCTTGGCCTTCTGCAGAACTGAATGTTTAATCATCGTCGTGTGATCTTTAAAATTTAGCAGCCTGTCCAGTATCACACCGAGGTACTTGTGGGAATCCTTGTGCTCAAGTGTAGAGCCTGACATTATGATGTCCTTGCATGACAAGGTTCTTGTTGTAAATGTCACATTTGCGCATTTACTGCTGTTGATGCTAATGTTCCATTTATTTGCCCAGTTTTCAAAGCAGCATACATATCTTTGCAGAGCTCGCGAAGCTATGTTTATGCAAGGACTTCTGGTCAGCACGGCAGTGTCATCAGCGAACGTGGCAATTAGCATGTCTTCCTCATTTATTCCTGCTATCGCTCTAGCGGTTGGCATATCTGCTGTAAATAAGGTGTATAGCGTAGGGCCAAGTACGCTACCTTGTGGGACGCCTGCACATATCGAACGCTGCAAGGATTCTGCTCCATCAACAACGACTTTGAAGCTTCTGCCCTGCAAGAAGCTGCAAATCAGCTGAAACAGTTGTGGAGGCAGGATGCTCTTCAGCTTAAAAAGGAGGCCTTCATGCCACACCCTGTCGAAAGCCTGTTGAATGTCCATGAAGACAGCGACTGCATATTGCTTCTCCTCCATTGCAGTTAGGGCGAAGTTGACCACTCGGTGTAATTGCTCCGGAGTTCCATGTCCTCGCCTAAACCCAAACTGCCACTTTGGGATCTTTTGCTTGACAGCTTCAAGTTGTAGGATCCGGTTGAGAATGACTCTTTCAGTCATCTTCGCAAGTGCAGAAAGCAGGCTAATTGGTCGGTATCCATCCACTTCGTTATGAGATTTTCTAGGCTTTGGGACCATGGTAATTAGGGCAGTCTTCCAGCTATTAGGAAAGTGCCCTATGCGGAGAATGCTGTTGAACAGTAGAACTATGAATAGGACAGCTTTCTTGGGTAGAAGCTTTAATGTTTTGTTGTCTAGGCCATCTTCTCCGGGAGCTTTTTTGGTTTTTAAATTCTTGATGAGCTCCGTAACCTCTAAATATGTTACCGGATTGACTGGCAAACACATTTGAAATGGCTCTTCCATTCGTATTTCCACTGCTCTTTTAACAGCTGGCGTGGTTAGGCAAAAAGGTTTAAATCTCTCTTCCAGACTGTTAGCAAAAGCTTCCGCCTTCTGCGCATTAGAGTAGCACCATCCACCTGCCGGATTTATTAGTGGTGCCTTCGGGACGACGATCCTTTTAAAGCGGCTTGTAAGCTTCCATAAGGAGTAGTTAAAGGATGCATCGGGTCCAGTTCTTTCGAGCAAGCCATCAATTGATCTCTGCTTAACCTTTGCAAGGGCTTTTTGCACACGGTTGGCCAGTCTCACATAGATTTGGTGGATTCGAACGTCACCCGTTCTAGCGTACTCCTTACGCACTTTCCTTTTCAGCCGTAATAGCGCGCTTACGTTTGGGGGAAGTGGAGCGTGTTGAAAAGGCGAGCGTTGTCCAGCTTGTGTACTAGTGGATGCTGCCATTTTTACATTGAGCATGAAGGTCGAGATGGCGTCTTCTATGTCATCTGGACAGTTTACATCTGTATTCAAGTTGATTCTTGAGTCCAACGTCCTTTGAAATTCCTCTATCGATAAGCCACGCGGGAGAATGGACTGTCGCTTGGGCTTAACTTGTGGCGCATGGTGTACCGTAGCGACAACCGGTAAATGATCCGATGATAGGTCATGCTTCAATTCCACCGTGATATTGCTTGTTGGGATTCCATTAATAATAAAAAAGTCCAGAGCGGTTGGTCTGTTTGAAGTGGTGTATGAGAATAAGGTTGGCTCACCCGTGGCAATTATTTGGCAGCTACTGCTGGCGATGGCCTCTTGTAAACGTCTTCCTCGTGTGCACGTGCTTATGTTACCCCACCATGGGTGCTTTGCATTAAAATCTCCTCCTGCTATAAACTTGTCTCCTAGGTTAGCCAATACGTCATCAAAATCGGTCTTACTCCATGGCTGATTGGGAGGTAAATACAATGAGTGGATACTAATGCACCCGCGATTGGTCTGCACACTTGCAGAAGCAGCTTGCATAGCCAGACTTTAGATGGGTGCCTGTTGGGCATGGGCAATACACTTCCTTATGATAACTGCTGAACCACCTTTCGCGGTACCGCTGGGGTGATTGGCATGGTACTGTTCGTAGCCGGGCAAGTATCCTTTAAGTCCAGGCTTCATATGAGTCTCCGTTATCGGCATTACATCAATTTTGTGGGCACTAAGGAACAGTCTAAGCTCTTCTATGTTCTTGGCCAGTCCTCGTGCGTTCCATAATCCGATTTTTAGAAGCGGTTCATTCATTTGAGAAGGATTTTCTGCACCAGTTCACGAAAGGCTTTGCCTGACTCCAATGTGTCCTCTATCAGCTTGAACATTCGGTCCATACGAGTGTTTATATCTAAAATAGCTCTCTCTAGCTTGTTGAGTTGTTCATTAAAATGCTGATTATCAAAATAACCTCTCGATCGAGTATCAGACTGATTTGGAACTAATTGTTGGTGTTTCATTTGGTTAGGCCTAGTTACATCGGCATACGAAAATCCGCTCCTAACAGCAGCGTCTGATATAAATTGTACATTTGATTGGGGATTATTGTAGTTGTTTTGCTTCGGTAATCTAGCATCTGGTTTGAGTTTCCTGCCCAGTTCCATTCTGACAGTGCAGCCTTTATAACTGGATATATGGTTTCCGCCACAATTTGCGCATATTGATATTTCACTCAACTTAAGCTCACAGGATGGCGATCCAGTTGGGTGATCGCCAGAGCATTTGCTGCAAACAGCCTTTTTACGGCAGTAGTTTCGAGTATGCCCGAAATCTTGGCATCTAAAACATTGCACAAGCTCTCTGCTTTGATTCGCCCTCTCGACTGTAACTCTGTGTCTTCCAATTTGAGTAATTTTTAGAGCGTCTGCAACGTTTGGAGACTTTTGCAGATTAACATAAAACTTGCTTTGCCTGGTTTTTAAATCATTAATTTTGTCGCCATCTTTTTCATTAATTTGTATATTTCGCCAGTCCGGCTTCCTAGGACAGTAAACATTTAAGACCTTAAAGCCCTTATCTGTAAAAGCGCTTTTTACTACAGCCTCAGGAACACTGGGGTGAATATCACGAATCACAATTCGAAACGCTGCGTCTTCCCTCAATTGGTGATGCCAAAACTCGCAGTTTTGTGCTGTAAGCAGCTTTACTATGCATCTAAAAGCAGTTGAGTTCTTTGCGTAGATTCTCGATACCCCAAATCTTGAAGTGCGTATGTCATATTCGTCATCTTTAACCACAGTATTTAATGCGTCCTCCAGATTGCCCATTTGGACTACTTGCGGCACGCAGATAGCTGGTGGCTTAGGTATTGTGCTTCCAGGCAGTTCACTGCCAGCAACACTTTTCCGAGAGGCGTTTACTTGCTCATCTTCAACTTGGTCATCCAGATCCATTGTTGCATCAGCTTCTTCAGCAAGCTCTGCATACCGATTATTTTGGAGTGCAGCCAATGAGGTAGATGCTGATGTATTGTTTTGGCGTCCTTTGGTTGGGTCGTATGATTTGGCCTTGTGAATTGCATTTGATACTTTCTCAGCCCTTTTTTTATTTCTTGGGAAAGAGTTCTTCGGCATTTGAAATGAACATTTGGGATTTTCTGATAAGTTTGTGACTTCGCATATTTTAGCGGCTGTCGAGCTGCTTGTTGTGGAGCATATACTATCAGTTAACGTCGCCGCAACTGTGATACATGCGTTACCACTTCCATGAGTAAAAGACAATCCCACAAAAAAAACCTCTACACGAGGTAAAAGTCTAGTGACGAAAGCAATTTTTAGATCCAAAATTTCTGATATCCAATTGTGTGACGAGCTAAATTCAGTTTATTATAAAAACTTTAAATAAAAATAAAAATTATTAAAAAAAAAAAAAAACACGAAAATTGGCATTGTGCACTGTGCTTAAAAAGGGAGAGCTTCTTTGTACATAAAAATTACTTTTTGCACAGTGCCGATTACCAATTTTCGTGTTTTTTTTTTTTTTAATAATTTTTATTTTTATTTAAAGTTTTTATAATAAACTGAATTTAGCTCGTCACACAATTGGATATCAGAAATTTTGGATCTAAAAATTGCTTTCGTCACTAGACTTTTACCTCGTGTAGAGGTTTTTTTTGTGGGATATCAGAAATTTTTGCAAATGCTTTTGCTTTTGACATTTTAACTTTATTATAAATGCAGGGAGATAGTAAAAAATATAGCTAAGAGACTCCGCCCCTGTTTGCTTCGCTCGCGTTACGACTGTCTACTTTTCATACTAAGACTTTTCGCCCGATCGGTCCTATTTTAGCTATATGATATAGTGGTTTGATTACCGGTTACCAATTTCGGTCAGGATGTATAAAACTAACTTAATCATATAATGCATATTCTATCAATTTGGTTAAAATATCTCATAAATCAAAAAAGTTTTTCATACTAAAACCTAATTTTGACCAGATCGGTCCTATGACAGCTATATGATATAGCGGTCCGATATGAACCAATTTCGGTCAAGTTGTATAAAACTAACTTAAATAAATATTCTATCAATTTGGTTAAAATATCTCATAAATCAAAAAAGTTGTTCATACTAAAACCTTATTTTGACCAGATCGGTCCTATGACAGCTATATGATATAGCGGTCCGATATGAACCAATTTCGGTCAGGATGTATAAAACTAATTTAAATGCATATTCTATCAATTTGGTTAAAATATCTCGTAAAACAAAAAAGTTTTTCATACTAAAACCTAATTTTGATCCGATCGGTCCTATGACAGCTATATGATATAGTGGTCCGATTTGAACCAACTTTGGTCAGGATATATAAAACAATGTAAAATGCGTATTTTATCAGTTTGGTTGAGATATCTTATAAAACCAAAAAGTTTTTAGTACTAAAACGTGATTTTCGAACTAAAACGTGATTTTCGACCGATGGAAAAATATATATATTCAGTTAACGGGCAATATCTTCCAAACCCCTTAATCAAAATTTATGTGTTATATACCAAAAAACGCAGAATTTTACGTACTAAAACATACATAAATTTAATAAAAATCGTTAGAGCCGTTTTGTCAGAAATCGCCAAAATTTGAAGGTACGTCAAAAAGCCCTTAAACTCATCTTTCCAATGATATATAGGACATATCTGTAGCTTCTATGGTGTGCAAACTATTGGGGTTTCAATTTTAGCGGGAAATAGCGTTTTCCCGCTAAACTAGCGGGAAATTCAAAAAGTCGTAGAACAATCATTTCTATATTTTTGAAAAGAAACAAATCCTCATCATTTTATCTAAGCTATTTTAGCGCTTTGATACGCGCAAACGAACCGACAAACAAACTGACTTTTCATCTCATTTTGAGAAGTCCACTAAAAATTTTAAATTTTATTATCTTTCGAACCAGTTATCGGATTTGGGTGATCGGGGTATCAATCGACGCGTATTTGATTAGAATTTTTTAAAAATAAAAAATTTTTCAAAAAGGCCCCAACGGCCCCATTAGCTGCGATCGTTTAAATTTTTCCCCTCCCACTTACACCCCCGTATCTCATGCACCAGGTGAGTTACAAAAAGTTTTAGTATGCCATTTTGTAAGTTAGGACTCAACCTTTCGATCGGTATATAACTCGATCTGATCGGACAGTCGTAGCAAATTTTCCAAATTAGCTGTATATATATCTAGTCGCCTTTCGCACCCTTCTTGCTGCTTTCGTCACTAGAGCGAACTGCCGTTCGCAGTGATGTGCTCGTCGTAGTTGTAGATGTCGTTGCCATAAAGCTGTTGCTATAACTACCAACCTTAATAGCATTATTTATGTCTTTTAGCAAGCTGGCACGCAGTGCTGCAGGTGCGCCAGCAGTTTTCCTCATCTTATCAAATGTAGTCCGCTCGTTGTTAAGCTGACTTTGATCATATGGGTTTTCATCCATTCTTCAGCGACTTACAATATTTGCTTAATACAAATATTAAAGGGCCAAAATCAGTTTTTGTGGTCTATTTGCTCACTAGATCAAAATTACAGCCCCTCGTTCGCGGCAGCGCGCAGAGCGGGGGCGGTAGATTGCTCGCTTAGCTTAGTCTGTTTACGTTTCTTTATCTAGTTTTACCGTTACCGACACCGCAAGCAGTGTCTAGATGTAGATCTGCATGCGAGATTAGCACACAACAATTACAATTGGGATTAGTTTGAACTTTTTGCACAGCGACACGTCTGGACTGATCGAATGCTTAGATCGAACTGATTTTGTATTGTTAAACCTTATTAGAATGCTTCAAATTCTCAAGTAATTCTGGCAACGCAAATATGACATTATGATTGAATCGCTAATGTATTGAAGTAAGTAACGGGTATCCTATGGTCGGGATCTCGACTATAGCCTTTCCCACTTGTTTTTATATTTAATATTGAAAGTTTCTGATACAATTCATCAAAAAGCTGCTCGTGGTGTCGAGGCTGCTTGTCAAATATGCCCAACATTAAAAAAAATTCGAGGACCTGTCAAAGTGACCTCAAATTTCTTAAACCATTTGAAGGAAGGACATCCTAACAAGTACTACGAATCCTTATTGGAAAAGGACCAGAAGTCTAAGGGTGCAAGAAAAGGTGGCTTAAGACAAGCAAATGTTAATGAAAATGTATTAAAATATGTTGAACAACCGTCGTTTATTGTGCTATTCCATGGCAATAATTCTAAAGTTCCGGGCCGAAGGAAATTGACAAGACTCCCTGAAACCAAGTTCGAGTTTCTTAAGGTGCACTTAATTGAGTAGTAGAAGACCGTGTCTTACGTGTGCACTACCGCAGATATTTGGTCGACCAGAAGATCTTTTTTTGGATACACTTGCCACTGGATCGACGGTAACTTTGAACGGCATTCAGTTGCACTGGCGTATACTCCAATCGAAGAAAGCCACACTTTTGCTTAGATTGCAGAAATGACACTTCATATTCATGAGATGTTTCAGTTGTCAAGCTACAAAATTGTATGTACCATTACAGATAATGGGATCAATTTTGTAAAAGCAGGACTTTCTATCATGTTTGTATTTCGAAATTGTGTTTTTCAGTCAATTTAATGCCGACAAGGAAGATCCCGACTCAGACGATGACATTCCCCAATCGAAGGAGGTTCCCATAAATCGCCTAACAAAACATTACAGGTGTGCAAGTCACACATTAAATTTGCTGGCGACTAGCAAACGAATTGCGTCGGAGTGTAAATAAGAGGTAATTAATATATTTGGCTACTAGCTGAAAAAAATGTTCAGAAAAACACTTTTAGTAAAACTTACAACATTATTGCAGATTGCATTTTGCTCAGCAGTTTGGAACAAGTGCAATCGTCCGAAATCAGCTTAAGGTATGAAAAACCTTATAGGGTTTTCACTGAAAACGCCTGGTCCAACTCGATGGATTTCGCTCTACGACGCATTCAAGCATTTGCTGAAATGCAAAAATCAACTTGATGATTTATGCATCCTTTTGCAAGTGGCAAAGATGTCGTCGAGGGAGCTTACATATTTGGAGGAATATTGTGAGTTAATGGAACCATTGGCAATAGGACTGGACTTCCTTCAAAGCGAAATGAGGATGTTTTATGGGTACCTTATATTATGAAACAGCTCCAGATTGGACAGACGCACAGTGGGACAATCGCTGATTTTTTTTTTTTGCAAAAATCATATCTTTTGAACCAAAAAAGAAATTTCAAAAATTTAAAAAGCATTTGATAAAAAACTTCTTAAGCTTTAAAATGAGTGTTTGCACTGCGAGATGGGCCTACTGGTTGATTCAGAGTTTTTGGTCAAAGTTGAAAAATATTTTCAGTGCATATTTTACATTTAAAATTTTTAAAAAATCAGTTCGTTTCTGTGCAAAGTTCACATTTGAATCTTTTTTGTCCTTTAAACAACATTGTTGAATATTTAATAAAGTTTTTTTACGCTAAATCCAAAAAAAAAACAAAATTTTTTTTTTTTTAATCTCGTTTGATGCCCGGCATAGCGAAAACGTATGAAATTGCACTGCGCTCTTCCTCTTCTATCATTAATTTATTGCGAGGTTGCGTCAATTTTTGCTCCATAACTTCCGTAGACGCAGCTGGACGCATGAAAGACCTGGGTTATTTAGTTAGAGAATTGATTGCCTAAGAGTCCCGTGGTACCACCAAAGTAAAAAAAATACCCTAATTTTAGTGTTATTTTTAAACATCGCTGGGATAGAAAGTAAACAAGTGAAGATACTAAATTATCCAGCATTATGTTTAAAATGAAAGTACTTTTTATATGAAACCAAAAACATAAAAATTCGTCGTATAACCTGTAAACAAATCAGCTTTAAAGGTTGCATTTTTGTAAAATTTGCACATTTGTGCGCACACTGAAAAATAGTTCAACTTTGAGAGGCTGCCACGCCTACAATTCTTGCCCGATTTCAATAATTTTTTGGATTTGTTATTCTTCAAGAATTCCCTATCGAATGCATATATTATTTTTACAATCGCTTTCATCGAAAAAATGATTTTTGCCACGCTCTCCCACCCTTTTGTCCCACAGTGAGACGTGCAGTTCAAGGAATTGTTTTTGAAACATGCATAAAAGTTTTCAGATTCTACTCCAAACACCTCGTCAGCACCGAAGGATCTGAAACTGTCTAAATTCTTCGACTTGGGGGGAAAAGCAGGTTTTTAAAATAACACATGTGAACTTTTGCATTTTATTTGAAATTTATTCTTTTTTTAAACAGAAAAGTCAATAAAAGCAACGCCATTACGCGCTGAGCTCTTGCGTTACCTTAATGATGAGGATGAAGCCCTGGAGTGTCTGAACCGTTATCCTGTCATAAGATCAACGTTTTTTAAATTCAACTCTCCGCTACCGTCATCTGCGCCTGTTGAACGCCTTTTCAGCTATGCAGGAATAGTCAACGGCAAGCAAAGTCAAAATTTGACAGACAGACATTTTTAAAAATAAGTACTTCTGAAGGCAAATAATATATTTTGATAAACAAATGGAATAATGTGTTTTATTAACCAGAGTGGTTCTAAAAGGGCTGAAACTTTTTCTACTGAGCAAAACATACATTTTGAACACGTTTTTTACTCGCGAACAGGGGGCGGAGCATCCTATTTATCTTTATATATAAAGAAAAAGATTTAATTAAAATATATAAAAATAAAATTTCTTATATATTTTACTATCTGCCTGCATTAATGATAAAGTTACAATGTAACAAGCAAAATTAATTGCAAAAATTTCTGATATCACACAAAAAAACCTCTACACGAGGTAAAAGTCTAGTGACGAATATCTCATTTTGTGACGAACGAAATTAAGTTGAATATAAAAATATTCGGCAATTCGTAATAAGTATTTTTTGTGTACAAAAAAGCTCACCCCTTTTGAGTACAGCGCAGAGTGTCAAGTATATGGTATGCACCCACATTTCTCTCTTTAGTTTTGTTAGACCCCGTACTTAAAAAAAGTACAGGGGTCTATTGGGTTTGTTTTAACGAAAATGTGCGTAACAGGCAGAAGGAGGCGTGGCAGACCCTATAAAGTATATATATATTCTTGATCAGCATCAATAGCCGATTCGATATAGCAATGTCCGTCTGTCCGTCTGTATGAACACCTAGATCTCAGAGACTATAGGTGCTAGAGTCACCAAACTTGGTATGTAGGTTCCTCTATATTGCAAGCAGATCAAGTTTGTTTAAAAATTCGGCCACGCCCCCTTTATCGCCCACAAATCTAAAACAAAAATTTGATATCCAAATTATAAGAACAATTTAAAAGCTAGTGACACCAAACTTAGTACTTAGATTCCTCTATATTGCAGGCATATCAAGTCTATTTCTTTTTTGGATTGGACCACTATATTATATAGCGCCCTTAGGAACAATCGGTCGAAAATCAAGTTTTAGTATGAAAAACTTGTTTTGTTCTATAAGATATCTCAACCAAACTAATAGAATATGCATATGACTTAGTTTTATATATTCCGTCCACAGTTGCTTCAAATCGGACCACTATATCATATAGCTGCTATAGGACTGATCTGGCGAAAATCAAGTCTTAGTATGAAAAACTTTTATATTTTATAAGATATCTCAACAAAACTTATAGAACATGCATTTGAGTTAGTCTTATATATCCTGACCGAAGTTGGTTCAAATCGGTCTTATATATCATATAGCTGTCATTGAAAAAAGTAGTCGAAAATGTATTACAACAGTCCTTGCTACTTCAATTGTAAGTACGGGGTCTTCGACAGTCGAGTATACTCGACTGTAGCATCGCGAGCGAAGCGAGCAGGGGGCGGAGCCCCCTAGTTTTGCCTTGTCGAAATCATATTGAAAGACAAACGATGAGAGACTAGAATTAAAATGAGCATCAGCTTCAGTTTAAGCTTTCTGTGTGCGCGGCATAAAAACTTAATTTTGCCGAAATGCTTTGAGGTGCTAAGCTCCCCTGTAAGCTCAGTTCCGCTTTTAGCCGCCAGTGCGCGAGTTACCACCAGCTACCCCATATCGCCCCCACCCAAACCCTCTCGGGCAACAAAGTCAATGATCTACTGAACGTTTGTGCCGTTCAACCCAGACATTACTTTGTTGTGTTGCAACGTCGAAGCGTTCAACCGCCGACGCAGCACACTTGAGATTCAATGTAAACAACATTGAATCTGGGACTCGATATCCGGCGCAAAGCCGACACAGCGGTTTCGCAGTACATAAGCCTTTACTCTATATTCATATACTTTTATATACTAGGCTAAGAGCCTCTATGAAAGGCTACTTATAATCATACCCAAAATAAATTCTGTACACTTGGTATTGAAATCTTGTCGGAGACAGTCTGTTTATTCCAACTCTTAAACTCTAAAACCCTACAATCAAGCCTATCAAAAAAAAGAAGAAAATTTATTTTATGTTTCTCTGATCGGACATCTATTGCAGATACCGTCAGTAAACACATACAAATGTATAATATATCAAAAACAAATTTTTTTGTTTTAACTGCAGTCAGTATGCAAATAAATTAAATACAAATTATTAATTAATTTCAATTATTTTGTGACTGTGCCATTATCTATCGCAGATCGTCGCCAGTGGTGTCATTTCCGCTTTTTTCCCGTCAGATTTGGCTTTTTTTGAAGTGTGATTGAGGGAAAAATTTGAAAATAGCGGGCAGCGGGAATTCTGGCTTTTTTAGCAAGTTGAGGCAGCTTTTTTTTATTTCACTTTTACTCAATTTTCAGAGTTGTTTTAATTGAGTTTGACCACTAAGCAAATCTATATATATAAAATTGCTTGACCTCATTCATTCACTGACTTAGCATTGCACAGGCCAAATGGCTAAAGATACAAGTCTGAAACTTGGCCAAAATAAACTTAAGATAATTTCATCGGCGTTTAAGACGCCATTTTGTAATATTGTAAGTGGAAGTGCGTCAAAATCGAGGTCAAAGTTCGCGTGTATTTTGGTTTATATATAGCAGCGTTTGGTCAGCCGGCAGGCGAAATGGTTAGGTAGTGCAGAGGATGGTGTGTTAGACCCAGGAGCGTGCAGGCACTGGTTCAAACCCCAGCAAGGGCAAGAATTTTTTTTTAATTTTTCTTTTTGAATTTAATTTTTTTAATACTTTTTTTAGTTTTACGATATTTTACAATTTAATAAAAGTCGGGTTACTATATAGTGTAGCTACATCGCGCTCACATTAATCTTCAGTATGAAAAACTTTTTTGTTTCTTCAGCTATCTCAGTGGCAGCGGGCAGCGTGAATATAATTATTCGTTTCTTTTTTTTTTTTAAATGTTACTTTGATTTATATATAGCAGCGTTTGGTGAGGCGGAGGACTAACATAAGTGAGTTGGTAGTGCAGAGGATGGTGTGTTAGACCGAGGCGTTCGCCGGCGCACGATCACACCCCAGCAAAGGCAAGAATTTACTTTTTCTTAAGTTCTTTTTTAAATTCAATAATATTTTACAATTTGGTGAAAATCGGGTTACAGTACAATATGGCTACACCCTGACCAAATTTGGTCATTATCGAGTAACTATATCATATAGCTGCCATTGGAACAATTGGATGGAAATTAACTTTTACTATGAAAATTATTTTCGTTTTGAGCTATCTCAACCAAACACTTTATTTACTAAATGTTAAACCCTGTTCAAATTTGGTCTAAGTCGGATGAGTTATAATATAGATGACATATGAACGTCGGTTTCAAAATAACCTTTAATATGAAAAATATTTTTAATTTTTGCAATTTCTTAACAAAACTCACAGATTTGCTTTTGCACGCCAAATTTCTAACTTTTCTGTCAAATCTAGCAGCGTGCATACAATTGTTCGATTCTTTTACTTAAATTGTTATATTATATAATTTTATTGCTACTTATAACATTCAGAAGGGAATTTCCAACAACAACAAATTTTTAATTCTTCTCTAAAACCTGATTACTGATAATAATTGCTTTGTACGAACGGTGAAAAAACGTGGTAGTCTAATATGTATAAGAAGGTATCATGTCATTTAGCAAGTACTGATAACTGATCCATCAGAATTAAAGAGAGATTACTGATTAAAAAATCTGATTAAATAAACCCAATGTTAGAGAGACGACCCTTTCCTATAAAATGACAGAAACTTTAGTTTTAATGCCTTCTCTTGCACATATTTTTGCTACTTTTATTCTTTTTTCTACACGCAAACACGTTAATGTGATCGGATTTCAGACTCAACAGATTTGTATGGTGCCTGGGCAACAGATTATTTTTATAGATAAAAAATTAATTCAAGACAAATATAAGAAGTGCTTCGCTCTTTTACGCTTCAATTCCGCGAGCGAAGCGAGCCGGGGGTTGGTGAGCGAAGCGAGCAGGGGGCGGAGCCCCCTAGTAACCTATAGAGAAGACATTCCATACAACTGAAAGTGTCTCAGCTAACAGCCTGACATTGCGTCCACCAGGAAATTTTTCGGTGGACGTGATGTCTGAGGGAAATTATTTTTGGTTTCGTTTCAGTTGGTTGCCAGAGCTCGTTGCTGGCACAGCCAGCGAAACACAAAACATGCGCGCTATGAAATACCCTTTAGCTTTAAAAATGTATGTATTTTATATTTTATAAAGAAAAACACCGTAAATTTAATGAATTCATAAATGTAGATGATAAAAATAATGCGATGTGTTATTTTAATAATTAAATATATTTATTAATAGTTAAAATTTCTGCATTAAAAAATTTATTTGTACAGGGTATTAGAGTTTACATACAAATTTTAAAGGGAAGCAACTTATAAACAGAGCAATGTTGCCGATTCTCACAGCAGCCCATACATATGCACACACTTACTGTAAGACTCACGCATACATAGAGATGAGCCTGCGCGCCGACTACATCTGTCTCTGTCCTGCTACATAGGAACATGTATGTGCAAAGAGGGCGAGAGATGAATGTTCGCATTTTGTATGACTTGGAAGCGCGTTGCTCGCGCTATTACAGAGGACAATGGGGACTTTGCGCATTTTAATGAAATAAATTAATAACTCGTGAACTGCGGTTTCGTTTTAGTATTAAAATTATTTATTTTTAATAACTAATCGTTATGATTAATGAACCATTTCTGTTGAGGATAACAAAAGTTTTTCTTTGTTTATTGGCACAAAATCAATTTTTTATTTTGTTAAATAATTTAAGATTTATTTTATCTTGGAACAGAATTGAAGAGGAACCATATATGAACCACCAACATAAATGCTGAAAATTTGAACATAATTTTATTATATATATAATGTAATTTCTCAGATATACTGTATTAAATAAAATAAAGCTAAAAATCAGTTTTTTGTTATTTGACAGTCATATGAAATAGTGGCGTTTCCAAAAAAATATATAATATTATATTGTATAATATTATTATATAACATAATATATAATACTTGGTAAAAGTCTATTAGCACGTACCAACTCCAAATAGAGGGCAATTTATCATGAATTTAGGCGAAAAAATTAGGGTGCGGTCTCAACTAGTTTTTTTTTTTTTAATGTTTGAAGTTTCCATACAAAATAGCCTATTTTTGTTGTTGCTTGTGCAACTTGTCATTTACAGCTCGTTTACCAACACTGATTTGGTCATCCGGTCACGAATAGCTTGTGAAACATCTCTATAAACTTCATCCTAGAGGTGTTAAGGAGTGTAAATAAAGGACCGTAGACAAAATTTTTTTTTTTTTAAATCGCGCGATTTTTTTAAAACGGTTGAAATGTTACAAAATGTATTTCTATCGGCAATGTATCGGTATTTACTTTAATCGAAAAATTTCCCTCAAAAGTTCGCCCTTAAATTGGCGCGTCTTCCATCGCTAGCATTGTAAAATTAGTATTGCAAAAGATAACCAAATTAATTGACGATAAGATGCCAAAGCAAGAGTATAAACAAAAAGTCGGAGCCCAATAACTGCTAAACTGAATGATTTGCGTGCACATGGTGCTACAAAAAAGCACACTAGTGCACTGGCGGGCTTTGTTCAAAAAAATAAAATAAAGTTTAACATTATTAGTACAAAGAGACTATTATCCGAACGATGATGCAGAAAATATTGACGATATATTACAAATACTCTAATTGTATAATGTATATATAATGCATGAATTTCCTTTTATGTTAAAAAAAATATGTCTTTATTAATTAAAAAACAAACAACACATTAATTTATAAATCAGCTTTTTTTGCCTGGGACTCCGCTTTTTTTAGCTTTTTTTTTTCGTTGATTCAGCTTATTTTGCTCAGACAAAAATGACACCACTGATCGTCGCCAGTATGCGAATACATATATACAACAAATTACCACATATAAAAAAAAAGGTCTTTGTTTTCCTGACCAGGCATCTATCGCAGATACCGTCGGTAAACAAATACAAATCTACAACATATCAGAAACAAATTTTTTTTGTGGTAACTGTGCGGACATCCATCGCAGATACCGTCAGTATATATAAAATAAAAATTTTAATAGAAATATATAAAAATAAAATAATAAATAAAATTTTTTATTTTGTGACTGTGCCAGAATTTGTCGCAGATCATCGCCAGTACGCGAAAACATACATACAAAAATTACAACATATCAAAAAAAAAAGTCTTTGTTTTTCTGATCGGGCATCTATCGCAGATACCGTCAGTAAACAAATACAAATCTACAATATATCAAAAATAAATTTTTTGTGATAACTGTGCGGATATTATCGCAGATACCGTCGGTATATACAGAGAGAAATTTTTTTTGATAAAAATATATCAAAAAAAATAATAATAAAATAAAATAAAAATATAAATAAATTTTTTTTCTGATCGGACTTCTATCACAAATACCAGTCAGTTGACAAACACAAATATTCAATCTATACGTGTATTACCATTCCCTATTCACATATAACTGTATAAATATCAGAAATTTATTATTAAAAGTAACAAATTATTTATTCCCCTTTGACCTTCTGTATATACCTTGCATTCTTATCATCGCAAACATATATCTTTGTCAAGTACAGAGTATAATCAAAGTCGACACTTTAGTCTTAAAACACTTCGGAAAATTTTTGCTTAGCTTAACAAAACTCGAGTGGGCGTCCCAAATGTAATATGAAACCCTAATATCAACAAAACTAAACAAAACAAATAATATGAAAATATTTACAAAAAAAAATAATTATCCAAAACATTAAGAAACAGTAACACAGCGCTAAAAATATAAATTTTTCCCTATTACTATTGCCACTGAGTCCACACGAAATATCGTATAATACACACACACTAATTATACATGTATTGCAGACGTCAACACTAACCGTCTACAAATTAACAAGAGATAAGTTATATCGCAAAAAATTATACACTATATTATACATACATACACTACAAATTTATAATACACTATATATTTAAACATTAAGCTACACTTTTGCATTCCCTTGTCTATTTTTATACACATATATATATACATATATATCACACTTACACAAAATACATACAATACCTATAATAACAAAATAAGTCGTTCAATTGCAAATGTCCCAAAAAGGGTTGGTGGCCAAAACAAAGTCCAGACTATGCCTTAGAAGTAGAACCTTTAGAGGCAGCATTAGCTTACCAGAAATTAACCCTCTACCGCATATAGTGCCATATATGGCTTTTCATTTTTAACGAAATTTATTTTAGTTTAAATGATATCTCAGCGAAGTGGATTATTATTGGCAAATATATTTGCACTATTTTCTATTGGAAAAAAATTTAAAAATAATTATAATTTGGCTGTATATCGTGTTTTTATGTATTTTGTTAAGACGTCTTTCGTGAACGAAAATGAATTTTGATGAATTTGATGAACAATGAATTTTCGTATGAAGTTTTCACAACAAAAAACAATTTTTTATGTTGAAGAGTAATTTTTGTCTCAAAGAACATAGAGTAATCTTTTATAAAAACTTATAATTTGACTGTAATTAAGCCTTATATTTATTATTTTAAGCAAAAACTGAAAAAGCCAATATCCTATTTTCTCCTAAACTATTTACCCAAAAAAAAAAGTTTGCTCAAATATTTCTTAATTTGTACCAAATACACTTTTATATGCATGATAAAAATGTTTTTCTTTAATGATTCTATGAGCATGCAGTAGAGGGTTAAGGAAGAAGAAGCCTTGATAACCGAATCTCAGCGAAACATGAATTCAGGAAACGGATCTGGAACAATTAGGAATAATAGTCCTGCAACAAGTGGGGCAGGTATAGATGACGCTAGTACCGCATTAAATACTTCAATTAACATGACCCTAAACCAGTGGTCAGCACGGCCTATGCGCCGCGCATAGGCCTTTGCTCTGCTGCAGCGCTGCCTGCACACGTACAGCGTAAACGTTCGTGTGGCGTCGCTGCTACGAAATTTTGCTGTTAAGTCGCTGTCGTGTCGCTGTTATAAGGCTATTACGCTGTAATGCGGCTGTAATAACGAGGCAAAATGAATCGGCAGCAAACGTCAGATGCTTGATGTCTGTTAACGTTCTGTTAATTCGCACACTAGCGTCATCAAACATATGAATGTGTTGGTGCCAACCACTGCCCTAAACCCAACTGATATTCTCGCATTCGTTAAACAACTCCCTACTTTTGAAGAAACCCCGGGAACATTAGAAACGTTCATAACCAGTGTTGAGGAGATAAATATGCTTATCAGAGGTACAGAACCTACACCATACGGACAGCTACTCTTTCGAACACTACGTAACAAAGTGAAAGGTAGAGCGGACCAGACAAGGAACATTTTAAAAACCAGACTTGAATGGGACCACATTAAGGAAAACTTAAACCGTATGTACTCATGCAAGAAAACCGAACCAATGCTCATTAGGGAAATACTAACCCTACCAGACGGACTTTCATTAGGCAAACTTTTTTTTGATATCATGCATATGACCATCAAGCTGTAAGCCCGATGGCGAAAAGAGCATTGTATGATGAGATTTGTCTCCACGCCTTTGTGTTCGGACTTCGTGAGCCCCAAGCTGTAAGCCCGATGGCGAAAAGAGCATTGTATGATGAGATTTGTCTCCACGCCTTTGTGTTCGGACTTCGTGAACCCCTTAGGTCAATCATTAGGACTAGAAACCCAACCAACCAATCGAAAATGCATATGAGTTGTGCCAGACCGAACAAAGCTATTACTACCAAGGACAAAATAACACAGGTAGAACTAGACCATATGACAAAAATTCTAACCAAAACAACCAAGGAAATAACTTCGGCAATAACAACAACAGATCAAAAAAACAAGGAACTAACTTTGACAATAACAACTACAGAACAGACAACCGTAGTAATACTAACTCATTAAATCAAAACCCATTCTGACGAGAGGGCAACCAGACCCAAAACTCTAACAATAACAGACAGGACGCCCAAAACCGTAATTTGGAGCAACGCCCCAACTCAAACTTTAACAATATAAACGATAACGAAAATTTTCAGGAAAATGCCTCGACAAACCAGTCGTATACATAAACAAAAAATCTCACTGACAAACACTTCCTTACATACTTCTTAACGTATTTACGACTAAAGCCCCTTAAAAATTTTTAATAGACACTGGTTCGACTTTCTCATTTCTTTACCCGATTTTTGCCGCAAAAGACAGTATATTGGACTTGGCCAATAATGTTACAATTCAAACCGTTGTACACAGTTACGAGATAAAAAATAAAATTGTTCTACCCATGCCACCAGAATTTAAAGAATCAGGCGAATTAAATCTGTTACTTTTCAAATTCCATACATATTTCTATGGACTTTTGGAATGGATTTTCTCCAGACCCATAAAGTAAAAGTAAGCATGCAAGATTCCAAATTCGAAACACCCTTCACTTCAATTGACATTTTACAGAAATGAACTGTAGCACCGACCTCCTTTTAATTGAACCACTGACAAAAAACCGTATTCACCTCCCAGTTAAGAGATTTTCTTTGCAATCCTACGACCATAGACGCAAACCTTTCTATCTCTTGAGGCCTTTACACGGTAACTTTGAAATAACAAATTCTTCAGATACGGTACAATCTTTATGTTTGGACCAACCATTAGAAGTAGTACCTTACAACGAACATACTTACGACCAATTACATAGCATCGCATTGCAATCAAATCTCCACTACACTGAAAACCATTTTTCCGATCACTTACAAGCTACCCACTTAAATAACGAAGCAAAAGAAGGCTTATACTAAGTTTGTAAGGAATGCCGTGACCTTTTCTACGACGACAATACCTCCTTGACTTTCTCTAACGCGGTAAAGCAAAAAATTCCAACAACTGATCACATACCGCTTCATGTAAAGACTTACAGATTCCCTTACATACATAAAGAAGAAGTGCAACAACAGATTACGAAAATGCCAGACCAAAACATTTTAAAAAACAGCCACTCCCCTTGGGGCGCACCTGTTTGGGTGGTCCCGAAAAAAAGAAACTCAACAGGTAAAAAGAAGTGGAGACTAGTAATCGACTTTAGGAAACTTAAGCGGGTTTCACCAAATTGAGATGAGCGCCAAAGACATGCCTAAAACTGCTTTCTCGGTGGAAGGTGGTCATTATGAATTTACAAGGATGCCGTTCGGTTTAAAAAACGCACCGGCCACCTTTCAACTAGTTATGGATAATGTACTGGGATATTTTGTAGGGCGTATTTGCCTAGTATACCTCGATGACATTAAAATCTTTTCCACCTCTCTCCAAGAACACTTAAAGAAAATTAAGTTAGTTTTTCGTAAGTTGCGTCAGGCTAACCTAAAAATTCAAGTGACAAAGTCCAATTTTCTTAGGAAGGAGATAGATTTTCTGGGTCATATTGTCACCCAAGAAGGTATCAAACCTAACCCCGACAAAATAAACGCAATCAAAGAGTTTCCGTGTCCTCAAGCGCCTATGCAAATCAAATCATTCTTAGGACTATCAGGATACTATAGGAAATTTATCACAGACTTTGCCAGACTAACAAAACCAATAACAAAACAACTTAGGGGGGGCATCAATTGTCATAGACTCCGAATTCCGACAAGCCTTCGATCTTTGCAAAACTTTACTTACCCCATTTTACAGTAACCCGAGCTTAATATTTTCGACCATTCTTGTATGGCAACAGATTCAAGATAATAACCGATCACAAACCCCTCATTTGGTTAGCTAACTTCAAAGGCCAAACCAAACAAGCGGGAAAGGCTATAGTCGAGATCCCGACCATTTGATACCCGTTACTTACTTTAATATATTCAAAAGTACTTTAAAGAAAATACTTGTTTTGATCTGAAAACTTTAATTCGCCATAACTGTCGTTCGACATGTCCGATTTTAATGCGATTCAGTGGGATGATAGATAACGCTAATAGATAACGTTTATAATCACAAAAATCGTATTATCTCAAAAACTGTGGGAGTGGTGGTTTTTCGCGATTTGCGGGGGCGGAGGTGGGCGTGGATTAAATTTGAAACAAACGTGATCTGCGTGGGGTATATAGAAATCTGTGTGCCAAATTTGGTTACTTTATCTCTTTTAGTCTCTGAGATTTCTTTGTTTAGACGGTTTTTCGCTATTTGCGGGGGCGGAGGGGGGCGTGGCTTAAATTTGAAACAAACTTGATCTGCGTGGGGTATATAGAAGTCTTTTAGTGAAAGTTTGGTATCTCTATCTCTTATGGTCTCTGAGATCTAGGCGCTCACACGGACGGACAGACGGACAGACACACATGGCTTTATCAACTCGGCTATTGATGCTGATCAAGAATATATATACTTTATGTGGTCGGAGAAGCCTCCTTCTGCCAGTTACATACATTCCAACGATCACTATATACCCTTATACTTATTTTTAATAAGTAACGGGTATAAAAATTCTCCGATGGAAAGATACACTGGCCGATATAGTCTATAAAAAGGGTTCTCAAAATGTCATAGCCGATGCACCAAGCAGAATAGAACCGAATACATGTATTAATGACGTTAACACCACTACCCTTGTCAACATCCCTGTAGCCAAAGCACCGATTAACAATTTTGCGATTCAAGCAATATTGAAAATAGATTCAACACCCTCCTGCACCAAAACTTCTCCTTTTATTCATAAAATTCGTAACTTTATATCAGAACCTTCATTCGACCTAACTAAAGTTTCCAATATTCTAAAGTCATTACTCGTACCCAACAAAACCCTAGCCATCCATACGACGGACGAAATATTCAACTTAATAAGGGAAGCCTACTTAAAATACTTCGCGAACACTAATTGATACAAAATCTGCAGGTGCTTGACTTTCTTATCCGACTCAACAGACCCGGACGAAACTAAAAACTTAATAAATACTTACCACACTAAAAAAAATCACAGGGGTATCGACGAAACTTACCAACACCTAAAGAGAGAAATCTACACCCCCCAATTAAGACATAAAATATCCCAAATAATTCGGAACTGTGAAGTTTGTCTTACCCTTAAATATGACAGGCAACCACAGAGGCCGCCCTTCGTACTACCCGAAATACCGAATGGACCGTTAGACATCATCCATACGGACATCTACACTATTAACAACAACTATAACTTAACAACAAGTGGGAAAGGCTATAGTCGAGATCCCGACCATAGGATACCCGTTACTTATATCTATACATTATCGATTCAATCCTAATGTCATATTTACGTTCCCAGAACTAATTGAAAATCTTAAGCATTCTAATAAGGTTTAAAAATACAAAAACTATTGCATACTCTAGGGGGCACCTGTTGATTCAACAACTTAGACACGCAATAACTGCTGTTCTACTTGTCCGATCTTGTTGCGATTCAGTGGGAAAATAGATAATAATAACAAATATCGGTTATTACCAAAAAATACGTATTATATGAAAAATTGTGGGTGAGGTGGTTTTTCGCGATTTTCGGGGGCGGAGGGGGGGGCGTGGCTTAAATTTGAAACAAACTTGATCTGCGTGAGGTATATGGAAATCTGTGTGACAAATTTGGTTATTCTATCTCTTATAGTCTCTGAGATCCTTGTGTTTATACAGACGGATGACCAGTTTTTCGCGAATTACGGGCGTGGAAGTAGGCGGGTCCAAAATTTAAAACAAACTTGACCTGCTCCAACGCATTTCTGATCTACGTGTGAAAGTTTGGTTACTCTATCTCTTATGGTCTCTGAGATCTAGGCGCTCACACGGACAGACAGACGGACAGACACACATGGCTATATCGACTCGGCTGTTGATGCTGATCAAGAATATATATACTTTATGTGGTAGGAGATGCCTCCTTCTACCTGTTACGCACATTCCAACGAACACAATATACCCTTATACTTATTTTTTATAAGTAACGGGTATAATAATCGACAAATTTTCTAAATTTGCACAAGCTTATCCACTGACAAATAGAAATTCTATTAGCGTTACGAAAGCTTTTAAAGATTTCATGAAACAATTTGGGTTACCAAAAAAAATAATTCTCGACCAAGGTGCCGAGTTTTCAGGTGCCGTTTTTAAAGACTTCTTAGACCAGTATAATATTGAACTTCATGTCACATCCTTCCAACAATCAAGCAGCAATTCGACAGTTGAACGGTTGCACTCAACATTAACGGAAATTTACAGAATAATACTCAATAAAAGAAAAGAATTAAAATTGTCCCAAGATCATGACGTGATAATTGACGAAACTATAATAACCTACAACAACGCCATTCATTCTAGTACAAACCTCACCCCTTTCGAATTGTTTACTGAATGAACACACTTCTTTGACAAGACAATTAAGTTCAATGACGGGCACGATAACTTGACAAAACTTAACGAATTTCTCTTTATCCCGCCGTCAAATTAAACATGGAAAATCAGACTCAAAAACGGACGGAACAGTTGAATGAATCTAGGACAGAGCCCACTACCATACCAACAGGCAACTTGATTTTTAAAAAAGAGAATAGAAGAAACAAAATAACACCCCGTTTTAGTAAACACAAAGCACTAATTGATAACGGAATAACAATGCGAACAGCAAAAAGACAGAAACTACATAAGCAAAAAATAAGGAAAATAACAAAAACAATGAACAATACTTAAACACACTACTTTACAAACTACGTACCCTAACTACAATTAAATTCTTACAGCATAACACTAGGTTATGGACAACGACTTTTACTCGACATTTTGGACAAGGATCAACCATTAATAAAGGTTAACTTGGGATCAGCTAGAGTAGTGAATTCATTTGAAACTATAAATCCATCTGAATGTCTATGAGGAAACAGCGAGCAAAAGTATGTCAGTTATAGAAAATCTGACTAACGATAAAGAATTCTCTGATTTAAAACTAACACTTCACGAAAAAATATTTCAAGTCTTTGAAAGATTAAACACTTTACTGCCAAATAATAGCAGACCAAAGAGGGGATTAATTAATGGACTAGGTAGCAGAGTGAAAATCGTCTCCGGTAACATGGATGCCGACGACGAAATAAAAATAAATAAGGACTTGGCCAACCTTCGTAATAATCGAAAACTTGACCACCAATTTCAAAAAGAAACATTAATTAGATTTAAGAATATTACAAATCATATAAATTTTGAACAAAAAACAATCAACAATTTCATTGACATATTATATAATCACTTAAATAACATAGCGGAAAGCCTTCTATATACTAAATTACAAATAATTCCGAAATATATCTTAAACTCAGATGAGATCCACAAAATAATACAGCTATTACTAGAGCAAAATATCGAAATAGAATTGGATCATGAAATGTATAATATACTTTCTCTAGATTCAACAACAATAAATAAAACACTTTTATTCAAAATTAAAATACCAATATTGTCAAAAGAACAATATTACTTATACCGCCTAATTCCCTTTCCATATAATAACTCAAAATTTGTAATACTTCCACGACACATTATTAAAAATAAATTAGAGATTAAAATTTTAAAAAACACCTTGTATTAAAACGGGCAACACCGACCAATCCCGATTGTTTATACAACTTGCTCAACGACAGCAGAGCGACTTGCAACATCATCGACGGTGGACACCAACCGCAAATCTTCGTGCCAATTAAAGGACTACTCTCATCTTTAACGCCAGAAATTTAAATATCAGTTCAGACTGCATGTCCCAAGACATTCAGCGGTTCCATAGTCATCCACTATGAAAACTGCTCAGTGAGCAGTGCTCACTCTTCGCGGATGGCATCAAATACGTTGATGCCGTCACTACCATAACAAACACAATCGAAATCAACCTACCACACATCAGCAACCTGACAACAATACCCGCAACTAAGGAGTTGAATCTTCAAGATCTATACTTCAGTGACTTGGAGAACAACCTGGAAGTAATTCGCATAAAGAACCAAGCCATTGCACATTTGACAACCGTATATGTGCTCATAAGAATCTTGTGTTTAGCCACGACTAGTGATGTAAAAATATATCGAAATATCGACAACTCGATTTTCGCGGAAGCGATTATCGAGTACTTCAACTCGATGATTTTTTTGACGATCTATCGAGTTGATTAAATCGAATTCCATGAAAAATCGACAACTCACTGGGGCTTGTTCATCGTAGTTAACTTTCAGAATTAAGTTTTGTCGATCAATTTTTAATAAGTATCCGTAATATATAAGCTACAAAATTGTCAAAGTTTGAATAAGGCGTGAAAACGATGCAAGAAAAATAGGATTTCTAATAAAAGTAAGCGTGTATTTTGAAATTACAATTGCTTTTTCAAATAAAAAAAAAATATTTGTTTAATAAACTCGATATTTGCAGCTCGATCTACTTTTTTTCGATTTATCGACAACTCGATACTTACTTTTGACGATTTTCTATTTCGATATAAGACTCGATCAAAAATTTGGATTGACAAGACAATTAAGTTCAATGACGGGCACGATAACTTGACAAAACTTAACGAATTTCTCTTTATCCCGCCGTCAAATTAAACATGGAAAATCAGACTCAAAAACGGACGGAACAGTTGAATGAATCTAGGACAGAGCCCACTACCATACCAACAGGCAACTTGATTTTTAAAAAAGAGAATAGAAGAAACAAAATAACACCCCGTTTTAGTAAACACAAAGCACTAATTGATAACGGAATAACAATGCGAACAGCAAAAAGACAGAAACTACATAAGCAAAAAATAAGGAAAATAACAAAAACAATGAACAATACTTAAACACACTACTTTACAAACTACGTACCCTAACTACAATTAAATTCTTACAGCATAACACTAGGTTATGGACAACGACTTTTACTCGACATTTTGGACAAGGATCAACCATTAATAAAGGTTAACTTGGGATCAGCTAGAGTAGTGAATTCATTTGAAACTATAAATCCATCTGAATGTCTATGAGGAAACAGCGAGCAAAAGTATGTCAGTTATAGAAAATCTGACTAACGATAAAGAATTCTCTGATTTAAAACTAACACTTCACGAAAAAATATTTCAAGTCTTTGAAAGATTAAACACTTTACTGCCAAATAATAGCAGACCAAAGAGGGGATTAATTAATGGACTAGGTAGCAGAGTGAAAATCGTCTCCGGTAACATGGATGCCGACGACGAAATAAAAATAAATAAGGACTTGGCCAACCTTCGTAATAATCGAAAACTTGACCACCAATTTCAAAAAGAAACATTAATTAGATTTAAGAATATTACAAATCATATAAATTTTGAACAAAAAACAATCAACAATTTCATTGACATATTATATAATCACTTAAATAACATAGCGGAAAGCCTTCTATATACTAAATTACAAATAATTCCGAAATATATCTTAAACTCAGATGAGATCCACAAAATAATACAGCTATTACTAGAGCAAAATATCGAAATAGAATTGGATCATGAAATGTATAATATACTTTCTCTAGATTCAACAACAATAAATAAAACACTTTTATTCAAAATTAAAATACCAATATTGTCAAAAGAACAATATTACTTATACCGCCTAATTCCCTTTCCATTTAATAACTCAAAATTTGTAATACTTCCACGACACATTATTAAAATAAATTAAAGATTAAGATTTTAAAAAACACCTTGTATTAAAACGGGCAACACCGACCAATCCCGATTGTTTATACAACTTGCTCAACGACAGCAGAGCGACTTGCAACATCATCGACGGTGGACACCAACCGCAAATCTTCGTGCCAATTAAAGGACTACTCTCATCTTTAACGCCAGAAATTTAAATATCAGTTCAGACTGCATGTCCCAAGACATTCAGCGGTTCCATAGTCATCCACTATGAAAACTGCTCAGTGAGCAGTGCTCACTCTTCGCGGATGGCATCAAATACGTTGATGCCGTCACTACCATAACAAACACAATCGAAATCAACCTACCACACATCAGCAACCTGACAACAATACCCGCAACTAAGGAGTTGAATCTTCAAGATCTACACTTCAGTGACTTGGAGAACAACCTGGAAGTAATTCGCATAAAGAACCAAGCCATTGCACATTTGACAACCGTATATGTGCTCATAAGAATCTTGTGTTTAGCCACGACTAGTGATGTAAAAATATATCGAAATATCGACAACTCGATTTTCGCGGAAGCGATTATCGAGTACTTCAACTCGATGATTTTTTTGACGATCTATCGAGTTGATTAAATCGAATTCCATGAAAAATCGACAACTCACTGGGGCTTGTTCATCGTAGTTAACTTTCAGAATTAAGTTTTGTCGATCAATTTTTAATAAGTATCCGTAATATATAAGCTACAAAATTGTCAAAGTTTGAATAAGGCGTGAAAACGATGCAAGAAAAATAGGATTTCTAATAAAAGTAAGCGTGTATTTTGAAATTACAATTGCTTTTTCAAATAAAAAAAAAATATTTGTTTAATAAACTCGATATTTGCAGCTCGATCTACTTTTTTTCGATTTATCGACAACTCGATACTTACTTTTGACGATTTTCTATTTCGATATAAGACTCGATCAAAAATTTGGATTGACAAGACAATTAAGTTCAATGACGGGCACGATAACTTGACAAAACTTAACGAATTTCTCTTTATCCCGCCGTCAAATTAAACATGGAAAATCAGACTCAAAAACGGACGGAACAGTTGAATGAATCTAGGACAGAGCCCACTACCATACCAACAGGCAACTTGATTTTTAAAAAAGAGAATAGAAGAAACAAAATAACACCCCGTTTTAGTAAACACAAAGCACTAATTGATAACGGAATAACAATGCGAACAGCAAAAAGACAGAAACTACATAAGCAAAAAATAAGGAAAATAACAAAAACAATGAACAATACTTAAACACACTACTTTACAAACTACGTACCCTAACTACAATTAAATTCTTACAGCATAACACTAGGTTATGGACAACGACTTTTACTCGACATTTTGGACAAGGATCAACCATTAATAAAGGTTAACTTGGGATCAGCTAGAGTAGTGAATTCATTTGAAACTATAAATCCATCTGAATGACTATGAGGAAACAGCGAGCAAAAGTATGTCAGTTATAGAAAATCTGACTAACGATAAAGAATTCTCTGATTTAAAACTAACACTTCACGAAAAAATATTTCAAGTCTTTGAAAGATTAAACACTTTACTGCCAAATAATAGCAGACCAAAGAGGGGATTAATTAATGGACTAGGTAGCAGAGTGAATATCGTCTCCGGTAACATGGATGCCGACGACGAAATAAAAATAAATAAGGACTTGGCCAACCTTCGTAATAATCGAAAACTTGACCACCAATTTCAAAAAGAAACATTAATTAGATTTAAGAATATTACAAATCATATAAATTTTGAACAAAAAACAATCAACAATTTCATTGACATATTATATAATCACTTAAATAACATAGCGGAAAGCCTTCTATATACTAAATTACAAATAATTCCGAAATATATCTTAAACTCAGATGAGATCCACAAAATAATACAGCTATTACTAGAGCAAAATATCGAAATAGAATTGGATCATGAAATGTATAATATACTTTCTCTAGATTCAACAACAATAAATAAAACACTTTTATTCAAAATTAAAATACCAATATTGTCAAAAGAACAATATTACTTATACCGCCTAATTCCCTTTCCATATAATAACTCAAAATTTGTAATACTTCCACGACACATTATTAAAAATAAATTAGAGATTAAAATTTTAAAAAACACCTTGTATTAAAACGGGCAACACCGACCAATCCCGATTGTTTATACAACTTGCTCAACGACAGCAGAGCGACTTGCAACATCATCGACGGTGGACACCAACCGCAAATCTTCGTGCCAATTAAAGGACTACTCTCATCTTTAACGCCAGAAATTTCAATATCAGTTCAGACTGCATGTCCTAAGACATTCAGCGGTTCCATGGTCATCCACTATGAAAACTGCTCAGTGAGCAGTGCTCACTCTTCGCGGATGGCATCAAATACGTTGATGCCGTCACCACCATAACAAACACAATCGAAATCAACCTACCACACATCAGCAACCTGACAACAATACCCGCAACTAAGGAGTTGAATCTTCAAGATCTACACTTCAGTGACTTGGAGAACAACCTGGAAGTAATTCGCATAAAGAACCAAGCCATTGCACATTTGACAACCGTATATGTGCTCATAAGAATCTTGTGTTTAGCCACGACTAGTGATGTAAAAATATATCGAAATATCGACAACTCGATTTTCGCGGAAGCGATTATCGAGTACTTCAACTCGATGATTTTTTTGACGATCTATTGAGTTGATTAAATCGAATTCCATGAAAAATCGACAACTGACTGGGGCTTGTTCATCGTAGTTAACTTTCAGAATTAAGTTTTGTCGATCAATTTTTAATAAGTATCCGTAATATATAAGCTACAAAATTGTCAAAGTTTGAATAAGGCGTGAAAACGATGCAAGAAAAATAGGATTTCTAATAAAAGTAAGCGTGTATTTTAAAATTACAATTGCTTTTTCAAACAAAATAAAAATATTTGTTTAATAAACTCGATATTTGCAGCTCGATCTACTTTTTTCCGATTTATCGACAACTCGATACTTACTTTTGACGATTTTCTATTTCGATATAAGACTCGATCTTTTTTTTTTTTTTTTTTTTTTAATTACGTTGGCTTTATTTATTGAATCTTCTCCAAGGGAGACTTACAATAAGTTTATCAAATCTTATATTTAAAGCTTAACTAACAGTCATGTTGACTTAATATGAACTACGGTGCCCCAAGCGTTTATTGCTGGGCTGGAAGGTCGTTTCGTTGAAGACGGGTTCGACTGCAAACCCGAGTTAATTGCCGAGCAAGTGGATTGGGGTGCAGGGATAACTTAATGTTGTAGCTCGCCTTTTGTCGTGCTATCTCATCTTTAACGTATATAACGTTCAAATCTCTATGAATGTTGTCGTTTCGAACATACCACGGTGCCCCAGTGATAGTTATCAAGATTTTCGATTGTACTCGCTGGATGATATCAATATTGCTACTGCACGCGTTTCCCCATAGCTGCGAGCCGTAGGTCCACACTGGTTTTATGGTGGAATTGTAGAGTAGGACCTTGTAGTCCAAGCTGAGAGGAGATCGGTGGTTTAAAAGCCAATAAAGTTTATTGGCTTTCAGTTTAATCTGCGTTTTCTTTGCTTCAATGTGACGACGCCAGGTGAGCCGCCTATCAAGATGAACGCCAAGGTACGTTACTTCTTTGGCTTGTGGAAGTTGCCTATTAGAGAGTGTTAACGGAGGACATGTTTGCATGTTGAGGGTAAACGTGATGTGTTTACATTTTTGGTTATTTATTTTAATACGCCAGTCGGCTAATCATTTCTCTACTACCGCCAAATGTTCAGCTAGACGTGCTGTTGCCTGAATGGGGCATCTGGAGCGACTGAGGATTGCGGTATCGTCTGCAAACGTGGATGTTGTTAGCCGCTCATTTATCGGGATGTCCGCTGTGTATATTACGTATAGTGTTGGTCCCAGAACACTTCCCTGAGGAACTCCAGCTTCTATAATGTGATCGTTAGATGTAGTAGTGTTGCATCTAACTGCGAAGACTCTATTGTAGAGGTACGACTCGAGTAGCTTATGAGTGTACACCGGAAGCGTCGTTTTGATTTTGTGCATGAGGCCATCAAGCCACACTCGATCGAAAGCCTGGGAGACGTCGAGGAATATTGCACTGCAGTATTCCCGATGTTCGTATGCTGTACGTATTTCTGATGTTATTCGGTTGACTTGCTCGATAGTTAATAATAAGACTCGATCTAAAATTTGGATTAACATCACTAGCCACGACTTTCGTTTGGATCTTCAAAAGGAAAGCGATCATCTTTACACCCAACACCCTGGATCCCGTTGTCACTCCCGCCATGCCCTCGTTTGCGATGCCCTCATTATGGCCGTCGTTCCAAGTTAGGGGAGTAGGAGATACCACCAGCTACCCAACTTCGCCCCCACCGAAAACCTTTTGGGCAACAAAGTCAATGATCTACTGAACGTTTGTGCCGTTTAACCCAGACATTACTTTGTTGTGTTGAAGCGTCGAAGCGTTCAACCGCCGACGCAGCACACTTGAGATTCAATGTAAACAACATTGAATCTGGGACTCGATATCCGGCGTAAAGCCGACACAGCGGTTTCGCAGTACATAAGCCTTTACTCTATATTCATATACTTTTATATACTAGGCTAAGAGCCTCTATGAAAGGCTACTTATAATCATACCCAAAATAAATTCTGTACACTTGGTATTGAAATCTTGTCGGAGACAGTCTGTTTATTCCAACTCTTAAACTCTAAAACCCTACAATCAAGCCTACCACTGACGACTCAACTGGACATTCCAGCAACATCTGGTAATTCGCGCAGCCTTAGTGTGCTTAGTTGCGCTCTTACTTAATAACGTATTAAACATTGCCAGCGCATTGTTTTTGCTTGTGCGTTAAGCCTATTTCTCAGTTAGCTAGCTCTCTCACTCTATCTTTGTGTTTACATTCTACATTAAAGCGGCTGTTTGAAATCAAGCATTGTTTTTGTCGTTTTCTGTGATCTTATTTTGCATTGGCATTTCAATATGCATTCCCTTGTGAACTTTTGCTTTGACTAGAAAGTACTCTATATTACTATGCCATCAGATTTGGTCTGTTATTTTAACAAGTGTCATGTTACTGATTCCAGGCAAGAGTTTACTTCTTGCTATTCTGTGACCGGACTTTTCATTTAAAGTGTGTTCGTTTACGTATTAAAGTCAAAGATTGTCTTGAGAAAAACGTTGGCTTGAGATGGCGTTGTGAAACTTGCCGGGACATTGAGGTGCAAGTTCGCAAATAAGGATATGGAGAACTTGTTCAAAAATTCGTCATTATTGAATGAGCAACCTAAACGGAAAAAGAGTAGTTGGAGCTCTGCTTCGCGCCATGATCAGACTTCCTTTTCGATCCCTCAATAAGATCTGGATCAACGATATGCTAAATATTTAATTAATACACAATAATAATATAATAAAGTCGCACGTATAAACACATAAAAAAAATGTGTTGTTAGAACAAACGACTTAAGTTAAATTTAGCTAATGTATAAACCCACATGTTAGTGAAACTTCAGCCTCACAATCAACATCTGTGAATCTTAATGTCACTCCAGTCGTTACGGCAGCCAATCCACTGACTACCGTACCGCCTCGCCTGTCAAGGCCCCTTCAAGGCATTCCTCATCCGAAACCTAAGAGACATGTTTTTATTTCTAGGCTTTCTAAAGAACAGTCTTCGTATGATGTTAAAGCTTATGTCCAAAACAAAATACAAGATGCTGATATTTCGGTGGATACATTTAATTTTTATTACCTTAGGGAAATCTCGTCATTTAAAATTTCGTGCTCAGAAAGTGTTTTGGAAAATATTTGTCACAACACTTTTGGCCCGAACATATCTTTGTGGCTGAGTACAAATGAAATGCAAATCAAAAGAGATCGGTACCTGATCTCAGGTGATGGCTCCTCTTTACCTGTTTTATCTTCAAACGTAGTCTCAAAAAACTAATGTCCTTTATCTCTGTAGCTTGCCAAAATGTACGAAGCCTTAATAGTAAGATATCTAGTCCACTTCTTAACAGTCATTCCTTCGATTTTGACGTAATCTGTTTTACTGAGACCTGGCTCAAGCCTGCCATATCTGTTTTTTCAATTCTTTCTTCTAAATTTAATTTTTATAGATGCGATCGTATAACTCAAATTGGAGGTGCAGTGCTGTTGGCTGTTGACTCCAATCTCGCCTCGGAACCTATTTCAATTATTTTCAATTCGGACATTGAGTTAATTTGTGTGAAAGTATCTTTCAATAAATGTTCTATTTATTTAACATGTTCCTATATTTCACCCCTGCTCTCGATATAGTATATGAAACTCATCTTAACGCTGTTTATTATATATCATCCTAAGTTTCTGACACTGAGTTGCTCTTTGTCTTGGGTGATTTTAATCTGCCCTATCTTGAATGGATTGCCTCCAATGACTCAAATTTGCTTATTCCTGATAACTCCAACAATTTTTGTATGGTGTCTCAGAGCTTTGGTACAAATCAATCCTGTTTGCAATTCTATCAACAGGACTCATGACCTGCATTTGTATTGGACTCCACCAATACCATTGTATCTAGGATTGACCCATTGGTTACGCCAGAAGACACATACAATACAACTCTTAACAATAAGACAACAAATCTGATTTATGTATGGATTGGTCTCAACTATACGCATGCTCTGATTTGGATAATGCTATTAAGCTTTTTTTCTCTTAATTCTTTATTTGATATCTGCGTTCCGCTTGCATATCCTATCAGTTCTGCTAGACCCCCTTGGTTCTCTAGAGAATTATCACATTTAAAAATGTGAAATTTAAGCAATTTAAAAAATATAATAAGTAGGGAAATTCATTTGATTTCTCTCGATATGTAATAACCAACTAACACTTTCTGGTCTTTAACTCCCAGTGCTACAACAATTACTTACAACGTTGTAAGGTTGAATTCTCTAGAGATCCTTAACAGTTCTATAAATTTGTAAAGTCTAAACGCAAATCTGTATCATTTCCATCATCTCTCACCTTTAATAACGGACAAGTTAATTCTGACCAATCCATAGCTGATTTGTTTGCTGACTTTTTCCAAACTACATACTCTACGAGTAGTCTCCATGCTGGTCACTCTTATCCTTACATACTGAGCAGTATAAACTGTATGAACATCCCTGCAATCACAGAAAGCTCGTCACTTTTAAGAAAATTGGGCATTTTACATCGGTCTTTAACTTCCAAGGTATTGATTTTTTTGATAAAGCTTCTTCAGCAAAGTTTTTTGGAATGTTACAAGATACATGGTTTATGAACAAGTCGATTCGCTAAAATGGCGTTTAGGGGCTGTTTGAGCTCCATATGTTCAGAAAACCAACCTTTTTTGTAAGTTTTTTTGATTGTGTTACACAGCTATCGAATTTTAGTACACGATACATATAACAAAATGTAGATCGTGTTATGCCAAGTAGCTTTAGCCAAAAAAGCTTCTTGAAAAAATTAAAAATTTTGAATTATACAGGTTGCCAAAAAATATTTTTTTTTTTAATTTTTTTCAAACATAACTCTGAGTAATAACAATATTGTATCTTTTACCAAACCCACTTTTTCTGACATAACATGATCCAGAAAAGAAAAAAATATTTAAAAAATTTTTTCATTGTAAGACTTTTAAAATAAAGACTTTGTTAAATATATCATATTTCTTACGGTTTTATTTAGAAGTTAGCTTGCATTTGTGTTTACTACTCATGAAAGTCACAGCCGAAAGCTAATCAAAATGTCTGAAAATCTTTCATACAAACTATTTAAATTCAGTCATTAGTTTTACATTTATTTATTTTTGAATAATACAAATTGATTTTTTTTTTATATTTTCTTAAGATTTTTTATTTTACAATTTTGGGAAAATCGTTAAAAAAAATGTTAACTATTCCACACTTCTGTATTTAAATAAGTGCATCGTCTAAGATATTACTTTTTTTAATTGAAGGGGAGATGGCTGAGACTTTACTATAAGAGCACTGCTGGCAGAGACGGGCCTAATTAAATATTTATTTAATGCAATCGCCATTTCATTGGCATTAATAAATAACACTAGGCAACAAATTGCAACTTTTTTTTTCTGAATGGGACCAAACCAACTTTTTTGGATAGATTTGTGGCCCCAAACACCGAAAAACATTTTTTTTTTTTTTCTATGGCAGAATTTTTTTTTTAGAATTTTTTGAAATTTGGCTGTTTTTTTAATGCTTTTTTTTAGAGGTACGCCCATTTTTGTCATCATTACACCCGAATGCCAAAACCGATATTCAAAAGCTTTACTTTTCCTGAAAGCTAATGAATATATCTATAATTTATCTATACACAGTCTAAGATTAAAGTTAGTGGTTTAAGAGCTATTAATTTTTGAATTAATAAAATGTTGTTTTTTTTAAGCTTTTTTTTAGCTTTTTATTGATTTTAAATTCAAGGAAAACTCGAAAAAAAAATCTGAGCGGGATTTCAGATTTTTTTTTGCAAAGCTGCATTTATTGAGCGTCGTTTAAGATATGTCTTATGAAAACCTATGGAGAGACGGCGATATAATATTTTTTTGTGTCTAGGCATGTTTTTGTCGACTTTTTTGACTTCCTTGTAGAGTGGCATAACCTTTTGTATGAAAATTTTTGGTGTATTTAGAGATATCCTAACCAAACTCACAGGAAATCAATTTGATGTGGTTTTACGCATAATGACCAAAGTTGGTTCAAATCGGTCGACTATATCATATAGCTGCCATAGGAACGATCGGTTGAAAATCCACCTTTAGTATGGAAAACTTTTTTATTTTCTAAGATATTTTAATCGAACTCACAAATTGTGTACTCCATGTTGTCCTTTACATCTTTATTAATTTTGGTTCGAATCTGTCTACTATATCATACAGCTGTCATAGGACCGATCGGTCTAAAAACAAGTTTTAGTATGAAAAACTTTTGTGTTTTTTGAGATATCTTAACTAAACTGATATAATATGCATATAAGTTGGTCTTATGCATCTTGACCAAAGTTGGTTCAAATCGGTCCACTAATCGTATAGATGCCATAGGACCGATCGGTAGAAAATCATGTTTAGAAAACCAAATTTGGTAGAAGTCGAACCACTATATCATATAGCTGCCATAGGAACAATCGATACGAACGGTCGATAAGCAACCTTTGGTATACAAAACTTTTTTGTTTTTTAAGTTATCTGTACCAGAGTTACAAGTTATAAGCCTTCTATTGCCTTATACAACCTGTCCAAACTTGGTTGGAATCGGATCACTATAACATATAGCTTCCATGGGACCGATCAGTCCAAAATCTACCATTGCGTAAAAATTGTTTCATTGTTAATATGCTAATAACTTAGCCGTCCTTCCATAGAATTTAACAGTAAACATACGCAACGATTGGTAATTAATATAGCTATATATATATAAACAAATTTAACAGTTCAGATGACCATCTTAAATGCAATTCTGTCAGATTGGTTAAAATATCTCAAAAAACAAAAAAAATTTCATACTGAACCTTGATTTTCAAACGATTGCTCCTATGGCAGCTATATGATATAGTCGACCGATTTGAACCAACTTTGGTCATTATGCGTAAAACCACATCAATATGATTTCCTGTGAGTTTAGTTAGGATATCTCTAAATACACCAAAAATTTTCATACAAAAGGTTATGCCACTCTACAAGGAAGTCACAAAAGTCGACAAAAACATGCCTAGACACAAAAAAATATTATATCGCCGTCTCTCCATAGGTTTTCATAAGACATATCTTAAACGACGCTCAATAAATGCAGCTTTGCAAAAAAAAATCTGAAATCCCGCTCAGATTTTATTTCGAGTTTTCCTTGAATTTAAAATCAATAAAAAGCTAAAACAAAATCTAAAAAAACAAAATTTTCTTAATTCAAAAATTAATAGCTCTTAAACTACTAACTTTAATCTTAGACTGTGTATAGATAAATTATAGGTATATTCATTAGCTTTCAGGAAAAGTAAAGCTTTGGAATATCGGTTGTGGCATTCGGGTGTAATGATGACAAAAGTGGGCGTACCTCTAAAAAATAGCATTAAAAAAACAGCCAAATTTCAAAAAATTCTAAAAAAAAAATTCTGCCATAGAAAAAAAAAAAAAATGTTTTTCGGTGTTTGGGGCCCCAAAAATTTTTTAAAATGTTAAGAATATATAATAAACGTGATAATTTTTTTTACAATTTAATAAAATGTTTAAAAATTATATAAATTTAAAAAAATGTTAAAATTTTTTAAAAATGTTAATAATTTAAAAAAGGGGTTAAATTTTAGAGAATTTAAAATTTAATAAAATGTTAAATTTTTATAAAAATGTTAAAAATTTAAAATAAATGTTAAATTTTTTAAAATGGTAAAAATTAGAATATATAATAACATTTTTAAATTTTTTAAAATTTCCCTTAGTACAAAACGTGCTCATATATTTTTTAAAAATGTTTTGTTGATGCATATATTGTTAAACAAATTTCACATGGATATTCGGGTGATCGTGACAAGGTCGTTTTTGGTTTGTGTGTTTGCCCTGCTTGTCGAATTACATGCCTATAATTAAATTCGAACTGCTTGATTTGCTGCGCTTTGCACTTCTTGCTATGCTGCGCTATGCACTGCTTGTCGAATTAAATGCATATAATTAGATTCACAGTTAGGGCTGCAAAACTATCGATGTTACTATCGATAGTATCGAGGTTTTCAAAATGGTTCGATGTATCGATGTTAAAAATTGAACATCGATATATCGGATGCTTCACTGCATCAGTGCTGCCAGATTTTTTGGGTCCATTTTTACAATTATTATTAGTTGAAATACGACAAAATTTGATTAATAAGCAAAAAAAAAAAAAAAAAAAAAAGGTCAATTTGGTTAAACGCAGCATTACACGGTGTAACAGTCCAAAAACTCCTGAGATGCGACTTATCTTAGGTTGTAGATATTGTTAAATGATACATTGTGGCATACTAGATTTTTTTGTTGCACATCGAAATTTTAAATTACGGTAAAAAAACCGTTTTTTCGAGGTTGATAGAGTTAATCATTCATATGTCATAAACTATGCATCCTACAATATACTGTAATACGTTATTGGAAAGAGAAATGTAGTACCTTTTCACCGGTGTATTACACTAAAAACTCGGATAAAAATTGAGGGTGCTACGTGTAAAAATATGTGAATTTTTTCAGTTTTTTGCATCTTTACCGTACTTTGAACGAAAATTACTTGGTCAAATTGGTATAAAACTACTAAATTTTGGTATGCAGTTCCAAAAAACAATTAATTTTGCTTTATGTGCAACTAAGTTTATTAAAATCTAGTACTATTTACCAGAGGTTTTCAATTTTTAAGAAAAAAATGCCAAGAAATTTCTGATAATATTTTGTCGTTTTTAATCCTTTTCCGCTACTTTTACGTGTTTTTATCGGACCACAGATCCGAAAGCTTAGAAAAAGTTAAAATTTCTAGTCCAAATCAATCATAATTGAAATACGAGCTTAAAAAAGTTATATTATGCTTTGTGATAATTTTGTTGGCAATAACAGGAGAGCCGACTATGTTGCAGTTGTAAACTATTTTTTTAAGGGCGTACAATGACATGAACTGCAGCATGGCTATAAAAATCCATTTTTTGCATTCCCATTTAAATTTCTTCCCTGTCAATTTAAACCAGTTCAGCGACGAACAAGGTGAATGGTTTCATCAAGAAACCACTACTATAGAAATGCGCTCTGATGGCAAAAATAAAATCAACATAGTAAAAAATGACTGCTTCTCACTTAGCACGAATCGGGAAACCGATTATAATCAATAAAAAAAAAAAATTCGAGTAAACACTTAAAAGTGGGTACTAAAAGCTAAAAAATAAATATATCAATAAAATGAAGTAGCTTGATATATATTTCTAATTTTACAGTTTTGGAGTCACTTTCACTCCAAAAAAAATTCTTTAAAAACTTTCTATAAAGTTTTCAACAATTTTACGACAGTCGACAGTGGTATGATGGCGCACTCATAAACATATTGCGCAACATATGGTTTCCGTAAATCTTTTTTAACTATGCTAGTTATTGACCGATTT